>OX451737.1:1439309371-1440509371 GCA_948472305.1 Vicia faba | reverse complement strand
AGATCTACAACTTTCATGTTGGAAGTTTCTTTTGAATCAGCTTGCATCATGGTGAAAAGTTTGCTCAAAGTTATGAAAAAATAAGAAATTTCCAACACTTAGAAAAATTTCTAAGTTTAGAAATTTTAACTTTTCAAAATGGAATTTTGAATTTTGGATTTCTTGATGAATAAGTTTCATATTTTAACATGTTTTGATGAATTGTGATCTTTGACATTTGATTTTGCCCAAAAAGTCAAAGTTTGACTTTTCAGTATATAGTTGACTTTTAATCAGTTGACTGCAAAATTCATTTGTCAATCCATTGGACTTGCAATGCTTTGAGCCATGTCATTAGGTCAAAATGATGCAATTGGAATCTTGAGATAATTCCTTAAACCAATTGATCATTTGCTAGGTCAAAAATCAGAAATTGCCCTTTCCCAGTCAAAATCCTAATTTTGACCATTTTGCCCTTTTGGAGATTTGATCAAATTTCTTGAGGAATTATGGTCCAAACTTGATCAAATGATACATATGAGTTTAAAATGTTGATGTGGATAAACAATTATGAGGTTTGACTGTAAATTGTCCATGGTTGACTTTTTCCCCAATACAGATGATTTTTAGGTCAACTACTCAATTAACTGAGCAAAAGTGTGATTCAAAGCCTGAAACTTGACATGAGTAATCTTGAGGGTCCATAATGATCCATGAAAGTCATATGGGGCATTGGAAGTTCAAAAATCCTTGTGCAAACTCAAACCCTAATTTTGGTCATCAGTGCTTAAGGGGGTGTCTTGAGCTGATCAACCCTAGTGCAGTCTTGAGCCAAAGGAGATCATGTGAGAAAATTCTTGATATGTGAGAGGGCAAATTTTAGGGTACAATAGATTCCTTCTCGCAATTTTCAGATGCAGCTTCACACTGGCTCATCCTGAAGCAATCTTACATAGGTTCCTTCTCATGATCTCCATATGCAGCTTTACACGGGCTCATCCTGAAGCAATCTTACACGGGTTCCTTCTCATAATCTCCAGATGCAGTTTTACACTGGCTCATCCTGAAACAATCTTACACAGATTCCTTCTCACAATTTCCAAATGCAGCTTTACACCGGCTCATCCTGAAGCAATCTTACACGGATTCCTTCAACTTCTGAAATGCAGCTTTACACGGGCTCTTCCTGAAGAAATCTTACACGGGTTCCCTCTAATAACCTTTCAGATGCAGCTTTCCACGGGCTCATCCTGAAGCAATCTTACACGGATTCCTTCTCCACTTGAAATGCAGCTTTACACGGGCTCTTCCTGAAGCAATCTTACACGGGTCCCCTCTAATAACCTTTCAGATGCAGCTTTACACGGGCTCATCCTGAAGCAATCTTACACGGATTCCTTCTCCTCTTGAAATGCAACTTTACACGGGCTCTTCTTGAAGCAATCTTACACGGGTTCCTTCTAATAACCTTTCAGATGTAGCTTTACACATGCTCATTCTAAAGCAATCTTACACGGGTTCCTTCTCATAATCTCCAGATGCAGCTTTACACGGGCTCATCCTGAAGCAATCTTACACGGATTCCTTCTCCTCCTGAAATGCAGCTTTACACGGGCTCTTCCTGGAGAAATCTTACACAGGCTCCTTCTAAATATTTCCAGATGTAGCTTCACACGGACTCATCCTGAAGCAACCTCACACCATTTCCTTCTAAAATTTTCAGATGAAGCTTCAAACGGGCTCATCCTGAAGTAATCTTACACGGGTTTACTTCTAATATATTTCTAGATGAAGCTTCACACGGGCTCATCCTCATGCAGCTTCACATGGACTCATCCTGAAGTAATCTTACACAAGTTCCTACTAAGACATTTCTAGGTCTAGTCTAACACAGACTCATCTAGAAGCAGCCTTACACGGTTTCCTTCTAATACATTTCTGGACGCGGCTTGACACGGGCTCATTCCATCTTTTCATTCAATAAAACTAGACACAGGTTCATTATGATACTCCTATCAATAGTTACTTTGGATGGCATCTATAAGCCCATCTCCGACGACTCTCCATCACCTCTCCAAATGGAATCTATAATTCCATTCTCGGTATAGTCGACCGACAATGTTACCTCTTGCACGGACAAGTGCAAATTTCTAGGCACTCTAGTGTTCAATCATCTTCCACCTTCAGATTACGAAAGGAATAAAAGTCAATCTAAATCCTAAGGTTTAAGAAGATTGAACAGGGGCAGATGTTGTACCCCTAAATTTTCCCTCCCATTTTACTCAAGACATGTTCATTAAGGTCTTCAATTGCTCAAGGTTGACCAAGAATTTATCAGACAAATTCTCCTCCTAAGCAATGGCCTTTCAACTAGGGTTTCACTTTTCACAAAGATGTGTGAGCTCTAAAGATCTCAAGTGTTTTCCATGGTCCTAATATGTCTTCAAGATTTTCCATGCCAAATTTCATGCCTTACACTAAAAGTTTGCTCAGACAACTGCTCAAGTGTTTGAAAATTAAATGTACTAGGTCAAAAGTCAACTATGGCCAATATACAGTCAAACTTCAATATTTTTGGTCAACATAAATATTTTGAAGTGATATCCATCATTTTATCAAAGGTTGATCATGATTCCTCAGGGAATGCTCTTAATTTATCAAAATTCAAGAATTGCTAAATTAGGGTTTCTATAGAAAAAGTCAACTGAATGTTGACCAGGAATAACTTTCACATACTTCATCCATTTACCCCCAACCAAATCTCTATTGGAATAGAATCCAAATCCCTATAACTTCTCTTTTATCCTCGAGCTCAAGAAATGCATCATTTGGAAGATATGAGCTGATACATTACAGGTCATTTTCAAAAAGTCAACAAAAGACACTTTTTGTCAAGACAACATACATCAAGATAGTTTCTTCAAAAACTAAAATGATCAACATAGATATTGTAAAGTACATATTAGGCTTTCCAAAAAGTCAAAGATCATCTTCAAAAGCTGAAAATTGAGCAAGTTATGGTTTGTACAAGTTGGAAAAATTTGTGAAAAATACATGAAGTTAACTTTGAGCAAAATTGCATTTTTAGGTGAATGGACCTAACTTTTAGGGTTCAAACATGTTTATGACATACCAAAGGACCTATAAACCTAACCATGCACTATTTTGATTTTTATTTCTATTTATTTGAATTTTTATTCATTTAAATATGAATTAAATTAAATAAAAATACAAAGAATAATGGGCCATGACATTTGGGTTTGATTTGATCTATTATAAGACTCATATTTTCGTGCAAGATACATCCAAAAGGACCAGGTCCCTGCAAGTGACCAAAGAGGCAAAGATATCACAAATATAAATATTTTTCAATGTGTTTTATCCTTGTCTCCAAGGCCATGAATGCATTGATTCTTTACCATGTTTATTCACTCCTATATTCCCTCTATAAATATATAAAATTACAAGCCAAAGGGAGCACGAAATTCCTCTCCAAAAGCTCTCCAAAAGCTCTTCAAAAAGCTCTCCAAAAATCAAAGAATTGGTGCAAGTCATATCTCAAGTTTTCCGTCTCTCTCGATTGACACCAAGCCTCAAACCATCCTCTTGAAGTCCCCAGGAGTCTTACAAGGCCCAAGAGTAGTCCATCACACGCCTAGCACGCCTCCATTTGACAACACCGATTTGTTATGGATGGTTGAATCAGAGGTTCCATGCAAGAATCTGAAAACACCATAGTTAGAACATGAAGCTTTCAAAGATTCAAACCTAGGGATTTCTGATGATTGCACCCCCTGTTTACTTTTTCTACTAAGCCCATATTTATTTTCTTGTTTTATTCATTTTATTTATTTCTTTTAATTCCTTTTTTTTATTTTAATCAATAAACAAATATAAAAATCACATAAAAATAGATTTAAGATTTTTCTTAATTAAATTTTAATTTTGGAAAATTAATTAACTAATCACTTTAACATTTTTTTAAATTAAAATTAATAGAACTTAGGTTTAATTTTATTTTAATTCATTTTCCTTTTCATAACAAAAATACCAAAAAAAACATAGAATTAATCTCTTTTCTTTAATTTCATTTTTCTTTATTAATTAACTTTTTCTTTGAATATGGATCTAGATTAATTACATTTAATTCAACTATTTGCTTAATATGAAAACAAAAACAAACAAAAATATTTACTTTCACTTAGGTTTTAGACGTCTTTTCTATTTCGCACGTGTTTGATATTTCTACTTTATTTTCATAGTTTTGTAACTGTCTACTGGATGTAATAGACTATAATTAGGACCTTTACTTTACTATTTTTTTCTTTATTTTCCCCAAAGTTTGGACAT
Organism: Vicia faba; assembly: GCA_948472305.1. Classification (NCBI taxonomy): domain Eukaryota; kingdom Viridiplantae; phylum Streptophyta; class Magnoliopsida; order Fabales; family Fabaceae; genus Vicia; species Vicia faba. Next base: position 1,440,505,042 of record OX451737.1, on the reverse strand, counting down.
GTAATTAATCCCCCTCCCTGAATCCTTGTAATAGCTAGGTTTTATCTTTCCGCATTTTAAATTTCTGCAAACTATTAACTGTCTAGATGCATGACTAATAGGATTGTATGGCAAGAACATAAAATCAAACGCTAGCAAACCTAACATAAGATTAAAAAATTGAATATGGAACACTCTCACGTATACACCTCTAGGGTATCCCACTTCGGTTGTCATCATAAAAATAGTCACATCTCTCAAAACGTGAGAGATTTTAGTGGCTACCCTCCGGTTTAAAGATCATAAGTCCCTCAATGACCCTCTCGATGTTGCCTCGGTATAATCTTAAAACCCTGGGGTAGTTACTAAATTTTCTTTCCCAGTTGCCTTTGTGAATATATAAACGTCCCTTCGAATGTCCCTCAATCATCTAACGACTAGGGCTACCTACTCATTAATAGTAGAATAGCATTGTCTAAAGGAAAAGAGGAAAAGAACAACCTTTCGAGTAAAGTAGATAGTTGTTAGATACTTTCTCAAACAATTTTTACACTTACACAAAACTTCTTTCAAAAACATTTTCAAACACTTTGTATACGTTCTCTACCATTTTGAGAAACATTACAAAATTCGCCACACTAAGGCGCTTTCAAAAATAATTTTCAAAACACACAAAGCACAAGGTATTTCAAAATGAGCTAAGCATTTAAGAGCCCGTAGATAACTACGGGTGGAAAGGGTGCTAACACCTTCCCTTTCCATAACCTACCCCCTTACTCAGAAATAATATCAAAAGGTCTTTTTATGTTCTTTTAACCCTTTCCTTTGTTAGATAAAAGAAAATTCGGTGGCGACTCTTGCTAACCGCAATATTTGCAAATTCAAACGCAAAACCAGTATAACAATCAGTTCTACCGCCGTGTTACAACCATGCATTCTTCTTCTAGATCTAGAGTCAAAGTAGGGAATTCTCGGGTGAACCACTCAGGTCCACACATCCTATAAATAAAAGGAGCCATCAAAGGAGTGAAGTTGTAACGCTTAGCGAACATCATAACAAATGAAGTAAATAATTCTATAATACGCGTTCTTTCATCACAAAGAGTTAAGCGATCTAATCTCCTTTCTTAGAAGATCCTTCTTTTTATAATAACATCTTCGTCGTTGATGGTGTTATGGGTTAGGAGCGATGGTTCTAATGTTGCATTCAACCATAGTATAAGTATCTAGAAAGTTCGTGCGAAGAGAATGTTATTCCCCATTTTGTAATTCCTCAAGTAGTCAAAAACTTCTCCAAGGGATTCGTAAAGCGAATACAGGATCATTTGGCTGGGGCATAATTTGCATTCAGAAACGAATTGGTTCACCATTATGAGATACCTATTCATCACTTGGAGAGATCTCTAACAAAAGACACAATGTGAGATCCATAAGGAAAAAAAGGCAATGGCTCTTCATCTAAAACCTTTTCGTCATTCTTGATGTGATAATCTTAAGTAAATTGGAAGTTTTTGATATTTTAGGCGCCATTGTTGAAGTTCTGAGGTTTAAAGCTTGAAGATTTGCTGAAGTTTGAAGAAGAAACGCAAGGGATGTTGCGGTTTCAGGAAAGCTGGAAGTGTAAAAGTTTTGAAATGTTGAAGGTTGTTAGTATTTATAAGGAGACAACAAACCGTTTCACTTTTCGTTTGATGGTGAAGGTAAAGTAAGTCACGTGGAGTTCTCTGATAAGAAGAAGAAGCGGTTGCACAAGTTACCACCTTACTCCTAGTTTATAGGAGTAAATATTATGCTATCACGCATGTCTAGATGAGATGTTTTATAAAAGTGGTCATTATGATCATGACATCATGACAATGTTGGCAGTTAGCATCGAAAAGCCTCGTCATAAAATGTCCTTTTCTAGAGTTATCGAAAAGAAACAATTTTGGGGGGCAAATTGAAATGAAAAAAATACACTGTTATGTGTATTAGCTGTAATTTTGACGCTCCAGCGAATAATGGATTAGAGGAAAGTTCGAAAGGGTAAGTTTTAGGAATCTTGAAAGCTAAATTCGACAGGAGTTTATAGAAGATGCCTTTTGACCAAATCTATACGGATGAAGTAACACAAGGCGAAAGACTTAGTGACTTTTCTGAAGATGTTTTGAAGCGGGTTCGACAAATATTCAAAATAAGGTTATAACTGATTTTAGTGCTTATTTGATCTTTGAAAAAAGATATGTGAAAGACTGCGAAAGGATAGAGACATGCAAACTAGAACGTGTCATCCTCTAAGAAGAAGGCCGTTCGTGGTAGTTAGTTTCGAATTAGTATATATAGTATTTTTTATGATAGAATTATGCGTGTTCACTTCTTTGTACAAATTACTCAAAAAACTCAAAGTACCAAGTGTTAGAGAAATAAGTTGCTGAGAATGTATGTATGAAGCACCAATTTTATATTCAGTGTTATTCAATTTCAATCAAAGTTCTTTATATTCCCTTTAAATTTCAGTCAAAATTGCTTTACATTCCAGTATTTATTTTAAGTCATTTTATTACTAATTTCAAAGTAACAATCTCTGTCAAAGAGATTGATATCCAGAAAACTTAGAACATAATATGATCAATCAAGTCGATCTTTTAAGTAACCAAAGTCTCTAGGATTCGGAAGACTATCGCTTGTTTACCAAATTTTACAGTAAACAATGTGTATGTATAATCTGCCTATTTTAGATTCTAAGAGATTTTATTTGTAAATTGTGTTATAAATTTTGTTGGAGACATGTTTTTCATCTCACAAATAAGAATCTTCAATCCAACACATGAAATAACGTGTGAAACAAAAAATATAGTTGTTCGTATAAAAAGACAGATTTTGGAAGATATATACCAACATTTTGATAGATTGCCCTCAAATCTTATTGATAATCATTACAAAAAGACAACAATAAAAAATTGCTTCATTGAAATGTGAAAGAAATTCTATGATGAGATTGAGTCAAAGACAATCTTGAGATAAAAATAATTTTTTCAAAACTACTTTGTTATATGACATTTTCCTTAATCATATAATTTCCCGTACGGATAATTTTAACTATCACTACATAAACCTAACTATTGATCAATATTTCTCAACAATATTAGTGGAACACCATTTAACTCATGGTTCGATAGTCCCAAAATGGTGTTAAGAAATTTAGGAATGTGAATATCATCATGACTATTATTATTTTTACCTAGTTAACATGGATTGTTAGCACTTAAGTATATTTGTTCTTCACTCAAAATCAGCAACATAACATAATTGTTCAATATATCAACAATATCATTTTTAAGTTCTAAACTTGCAATATTCAGGACAAAAATGTTGGATCAATATTCATATTGTCCAAAAGTAATGAATATGTGGTATCAACAATTGAAGCAATATGATCACCTGAATTCTCGATCAATAGGTCATATGATATTTGAATTTTTGTTTCCCCTTCATTATTCTATCCAACTTTTTCATCTCCAACTTTTAAAATCCATATTGAGAACCCTTTCACTTCATTGACATATTAACACGAAGATGTAGATTCGAGTCTCACACTTTTTTGTCAATGTTAAAACCTAATAAAATTTCAAAAGCTCAAAGGTATGATGAATTAATTCTAGCATATACAATATTTTGTCAATCCTTTAGAATGACAGAAGAATTTCCTTAAAATCACTACCCAAGATGATAATTTTTCATATAAAACAAAGACTCAAACCTCTAGGAATAGATACTCCAAGTATATACTTATAATACTTATTAGCATCTTCAAAGAAATGTTTGTGAACCATTTGGATTTCATCTCAAATAATAAGCTTTGATTTCACAATCAATTAAATCAATGGATCATTTGGGTTGATACAACACCTATAATTTTCAATGATACTTATTGATATAGTGAAAGTTGAATGAGTTATCATACCACTAAAAATAAGTAACGATTGTTAAGTATGTTTGGATCTCTTCTATAAAAGCTAGCTCAAAAAGTGATGTTGTCCTCATATATTTATACAATCAACATTACGTGAACCTAAGCAATGTGGGCATCAAACAAACTTTAAGAATTCAAATACCAACTTCAATACCCACCCTCGTGCCTAGTGTGAGTCTGGGTCAAATGTTTACATTGCAGTCGTTGACCCGACTCTGAAAACATGTCAAATATACTAGAATCTAAATCTCAAAAGGTATCTCAAAGGTTAAGGTTTCCCTCACACGTTTATAAAATTATATACCTTGTTTTGAATAATATTTCAATTGAAGTCTTTTAAGATAAAATCACTCTCCTGCATATACCATCATAAGCATCATGGTCAGACTCAATTGATTTTTTTATAAGATAAGGGATCAAATTAAAAGAGCACAAGGGGTGCTTAACCCGTGGTTACAAGAAAAGAAAAGAAAAAACTGGGGGAAAAGGAACCACCCTAAACAACCAACAAAAACAAGCCAACCAACTCTAACATCACCCCAAAACCTTTCTCAGATCGACACACCAATCCGATCAAAAATGAGAAAGCAAGATTTTAAAACCCGGAAAGAACCAATCCCACGCGAGCAATTTTATCAAACCAACCCCATCAAAATTTGATAAGATAAGCCCTTTAAAAAGGATATCATTCCTACACTTCTAAATTACCCAACAAGTGATTAAACCAAAATACCAACCTGAATCCAAGATAAAATTCAACTTACAAGATTGTTCCAAGGAAAGAAGGAGGTCCAAAATAAGACAACAAGAATAAGAATCAACCACCTAAAGTCAAAGACAAGCCTTGTTCCACCACACCTTAGAAATAGAACAATCACAAAAAAGGTGATCTAAATCTTCCTCAACCCCAAAACAAAGAGACAAACTAAATTATGCGCCCCCCTCTTTAACATCCCTCGCTTGAAAAGCCCCGACTTTGTAGGGAGTCTATTCCATAGTAAACGCCACTAAAAAATTGAATTCTACTAGAAATCTTAGTTTTCCACAAACTAACCAAAGTTGAGGAATGTTGAGCATTCAACTCCCAAGAACGAGATTCTTTTTCAAAATAAAATCATAGCAATTACTAATATAGAAGCCATTGGAATTACTCCACCACACAAAGGAATTTGGAAAAGAGCTTCGCAGATGAACAGGAACCAACAAAAGTAATAAATCTCGCAAATGCGTAGCTGCTTCCCAAAAATAAACACCTAGACACTACCGGAAATCCAACGTCCACCCTCTATTAAACCACTCCCCCATATGGGAGACCTTTGGACATAACGGATCTTCCAACAAAAACAAATCTGAAAACAAGTTACAAAGAGGTGTCGAAGTAATCCATCGATCACGCCAAAAATCAATACAAGTGCCTTCACCAAGTTTACAAGAGATAGAGGAAGCAGACTAATTGGCCAACAGTTCTGAATCCAAACTCTCAACCGCACAAAGATCCCTCCAACAAATTGACACTTTACTTCTCGAGTGAATACTCGAGTTTCCAAGCATAGAATTTTTGATATCTCTGTACCTACAATAAAGAAGGTTAGTCCAAAAATAATTGTCCTCATTCAAGATATGCCACTTCCATTTGCTAAGAAGAACCATGTTGAATTTCCTACGATGTTTTACACCAAGACCGCCATCTTTCTTGGGAGAACAAACCCCACCCCAACCAATCCAAATAATATTATTTTTCACCTCATTACCCCCAAAGAAAAGATCTATGAAGCATGATAAACTCCTTGATAATAGCTTTCAGTGCCTTATAAAAAGAGAACAAGAAAATCAGAATACTAGACAACACCGAACTCAAAAGAACCACTCTTCCACCAATTGATAAATGGCTATTTTTTCACCCTCATAACCTTCTTCTTAACTTAGACACAATAGGTTTCCACACATCTCTCCTCCTTGGATTGATCCCAACAAGTATGCCGAGAAAAACAAAAGAAGAGGAGCCAATCCTACAATTAAGAAAAAAGGATGCCGCTTGAACAAAATATGGGTCTAAATTAACCCCCAAGAGTCCAATCTTATTCAAATTCACCTTGAGACCGGAAGCTAATTCAAAGCCATAGAGAATGTCCTTAAAATACACAAGATTTTCCCAAGAATCATCCCCAATCAAAATAGTATCATTGGCAAATTGAAGAATTTCAAAGTAAGTTACATCATTAATTCGAACACCCTTGAAATCATCCACCGAAGATGCCATATTCACCATACTCTCTAAATCTTTTGCAACCATCAAAAAAAGAAAAGGAGAGAGAGTATCTCCTTGACGCAATCCTTTAGAGACCAAAAAATCTCTAATCGCACTACCATTCATAAGGATCAACATAGAATTGTTGAAAACAAGCGCTTCCATCCAACTTCTCCACTTATCCCCGAAATCCTCCTTTCTCATCAAATATCTAAGAATGTTCCAAAACACACAATCATACATCTTCTCAAAATCAACTTTCACCATCATTCAACTCTTCTTAAATCTCTTCGCATAATCTAACACCTCATTAACCATCAAGACCACATCCAACATATTTCTATTGAGAATGAAAGTGAATTGACAAGTAGAGACCAACTTATCAACCATCATCTTCAATCTAGACGCAAACAATTTGGCCAAAATCCTATACATTCTTTCAATGAGTCAAATTGGTCTATAATCTTTTTAAAAAGTTAGAATATCCACCTTAAATCTAAGCTAACCGCTATGGACAAAGACTCAATTGATGGAATTAAATAGTGAATATCAAATATTGTATTAAATATATTATTAAAAAAGCAATTGACGGGTGGATATATACATTGGACTACATCTAATGAGTTTTCCACCGGAGGGAATCCAAATCTATTTTAAACTGATGGTTGGTATTCGTGCATTTGATTTGTGAAGATCTACACAATGAATTACATTAATTAGTTAAACCTAAATATTTAAGTTTGTATCATGTATACTATAATATTAATTTATAAAATATATATTTAAAAAAATAAAATAAGGGTTAATAGTCATTTAACCCTGTCATATTGGTGCTTTTTGAAAAACTCTCCCGTAAAAAAAATGTTGCATGAATTTTTTTAATATTTAAAGATTCAGGTAATTTTTTTTAGAAAATATGTTAAATGGTCAAAAATATGGCTGAGCTACGATTTTAACCCATATCCTCTACTTAATAGTACCAACGCCTTATCCATTAGGCTAGCTATTTTCTTTTGTACTGTAAACGCATGAAATAGTTGTTATAGCATGCACTTGTAGTAAAGAAAAAAAATGAATTTCAGCATATTATAATATGCACTTACTTTATATTTACTTAAATAATTAACAATATTAAATAATTTATATTATAAAACAAATTATCTAAGATATAATGTGTGTTTAGTTATGCAGTGCTAAAAATTAATTTTAATTGAATAAATTCTACTTAAATTTAAATTAATTTTAATTGAAATAATTCTACTTAAATTTGAACCGGATGTAAACCTATTTATATTTAAATTAGATTTATGTGTAAAAATTAAATTATATATTTTTAAAATCAAATTTTACTTTTTTTAAATGTTAATCAAACATATGTATTTAAACATACACTTTTCGTTTTAAAATAAATGTCTTTTAAAAAATTTATATATAAAATTAATATTTTTCACAATTATTGTTATAAATAAATATTAAATGTATTAACTATTTTTTTCTTAGAATTTCATACATTAAAATATTATCTGAAAAAATACATTGAAATTAATATATAAATAATCAACTATATACTATAATTATTAACTAATTTGATTAATATTTAATATTTAATTAATTATTAACTATATACTACATTGAAATATTTAATTACAAAAATTTAATTTGATTATGTAAAAATATTTATTGTGAAATATTAATTAATAACATTAATATTAAAACATATATATTTATCAATATTGAAAGTAATAATGCATTTAAAATATTGAAATTAAACAATCAATTGAAATTAATATACTAAAAGACTATAAGAATAATTAATATATTTCAAATGATGTAACAACAATTAAATCCATTAATGTTACAAGACCATACATTCAGCCTAGTGGTAAGTAAGGGTGGAAATAGGTTAGGTCGAGTTAGGCTTTGCCAAGTCTGAGTCTGGTCTGTCAAAAAAATTGAAGTCTAAGTCTGACCTGTAGCATGTCATAAACTTATTTTTAGGCCTGAGTCTGTCATTTTCTAAAAGCTGGTTAACCTGTTAGTCTATATAAAATCTTATTATTTTATACATGTGAAAATAAGAAATTTAAATAGACTAACAAACTAAAAAACCAATGTTTAGGATTTGAAAGAACGTCTGTATATCGTCAGCCAGGTCTATTCAAAAGCATATTATATAGATTGTGGTATCTTTTTTGTCATCCTCCCTCTAAAGGCTTATAGCTTTTAATCAAGAGTTGAATATCACAAAAAGAATGTAAAAACATAGTTTCAGTATAGTGAAAACGAATTAATTCAAGACAAATATATGTAATGCATTAATGGGTAAACCGAAGTTTGACATTACACTAATTGTTTGAATAATCTAAAGAAATTACAATTTGAGAATTTAAATGAAATAAACGCTCTCAAAATTGTTTAAGACGGAAGGGTATATGGTGACTGTCAAATTGGAAAGTAGACTAAGACGTCACATCAGAAGATTCAACATCTTACTACATCAAAAGTTTTAGAACTTCTTCACATGGACTTGATTGGACCTACGCAGGTTGAAAGTCTTGGTGGTAAGAAGTATGTCTATGTTATTGTAGATGACTTTTCTAGATACACATGGATAAGCTTTATTAGAGAAAAATCAGAAACTTTTGAAGTGTTCAAAGATCTTTGTCAAAAACTTTAAAGGGAAAAGGAAAGTCATGTCATAATAATAAGAAGTGATCATGGAAAGGAATTTGAGAACAATAAATTTGCTGAGTTTTGCTCCTCTGAAGGAATCAGCCATGAATTTTCTTCTCCCATTACTCCTCAACAGAATGGGATTGTAGAATGCAAGGATAGAACTCTCTAAAAATATGCCTGAGCCATGATTCATGCTAAGAAGCTACCCTACTATTTTTGGGCTGAAGCAATGAATATTGTGTGATATATCCATAACAAAGTCACTCTAAGGAAAGGCACTTCACCTGCTTTGTATGAAATGTGGAGGGAAAGAAAACCAATTGTTAAATACATTCATGTTTTTGGAAGTAAATGTTACATCTTAGCTGATTGTGAATAAAGGAGCAAGATGGACCCCAAGAGTGATGAAGGAATATTCATGGGTTACTCTATAAACAGCAGAGCATACAGAGTTTTTAACTCCAAAACCAAAGTTATGATGGAGTCAATAAATGTTACAATTGATGATAGAGGATGGAATGTTGAAGAAGATGTCTCAGAAGATGTTGGAACATCTTTTCCTGATAGTCCAATTGAATCAAATGACATAAGTATTGATTATAATCCTCCTCAAGAAGATCCCTAGCCTGGTCACCTCAATAAAGGGCCTTCAATTAGAACTCAGAAAGATCATCCTAAGGAGCTTATCATAGGAGATCCAAACAAAGGAGTTACTACCAGATCAATAGAATGGATTTCAAACTCTTGCTTTGTATCAAAAATTTAGCCTAAGAATGTTAAAGAGGCCCTAAATGACGAGTTCTAGATTAATGATATGCAAGAGGAGCTGGAACAATTCAGTATGAATGAAGTTTGGGATCTGGTTCCAAGACCTGAAGGGACAAATGTGATTGGCACTAAATGGGTTTATAAGAATAAATCTGATGAAAAAGGGGTGGTCACTAGAAATAAGGCAAGGTTAGTTGCACAAGGATACACTCAAATTGAAGGAGTTGGACTTTGATGAAACCTTTGTTCATGTTGCTAGACTTGAATCAATTAGACTACTATTGGGAGTTGCATGCATTCTGAAATTTAAATTGTTTCAAATGGATGTAAAGAGTGCATTCTTAAATGGGTATCTAAATGAAGAATTTTTTGTTGAACAATTAAAAGGATTTGTTGATCCAAGTTTTCTTAAACATGTTTATAAACTGAAGAAAGCTCTGTATGGATTGAAGTAAGCTCCAAGAGCTTGGTATGAGAGACTGACAAAATTCTTTGGGGAGAATGGATATATGAAAGGTGGCATAGACAAAAGCCTCTTTGTCCAAGAAGAAGAAGGGAAGATTATGATTGCTCAAATTTATGTTGATGATATTGTATTTGGTGGGATGTCAAATGAGATGGTTTAACATTTTGTCAAGCAAATGCAGTCTGAATTTGAAATGAGCCTTGTTGGTGAATTAACCTATTTTCTTGGTCTGCAAGTTAAACAAATGGAAGACTCCGTATTCTTATCTCAGAGCAAGTATGCGAAGAATATAGTGAAGAAGTTTGGTATGGAGAATGTGAGTCACAAAAGAACCTCTGCTCCCATACATCTGAAGCTGACTAAAGATGAAAAAGGAGTAAGTGTAGATCAAAGTCTCTACATAAGCATGATAGACAGCCTTCTATATCTCACAACTAGCATACCAGACATTGCCTTTGCTGTAGGGGTATGTGCAAGATATCAAGATGATCCTAAAATTAGCCATGCCAATCATGTGAAGAGGATTATTAAATATGTAAATGGGACAAGTGACTATGGTATGTTGTACTCTCATGGATCAAATTCTGCCTTAACTGATTTTTGTGATGCTGATTGGGAAGGAAGTGCTGATGATAGAAAGAGTACATCAGGAAGATGCTTCTTTCTTGGAAATAATCTCATAACTTGGTTCAGAAAGAAGCAAAATTTTGTGTTTGTCCACTGCTGAGGCTGAGTACATTGTTGTATGAAGCGGTTGTTCTCAATTGGTTTGGATGAAACAAATGTTAACAGAATACAATGTCAAATAAGATGTCATGACATTATTATGTGACAATTTAAGCACCATAAACATTTCAAAGAATCCCATTCAACATAGCAGGACCAAGCATATTGACATCCGTCATCACTTTATAAGAGAGCTTGTTAAAGAAAAGATTATTGTCTTAGAACATGTAGCCACTGAGTTGCAACTGTCTGACATCTTCACAAAGGCTTTGGATGCTAATCAATGTGAGAATTTAAGAGGAAAATTAGGGATATGTTTATATGATGGTTTGTAGCAATTAAAAGTGTGTGGGAATATCATTAAAGTGATATTGTATTATTTGTGTTTCCAACAAATAAATTTTAGAAAGCAATCATTACAAGACTGCCTTAAATTGTTCCCCACACGCTAAGACAATTCTTCTCTCTACTTTTACAAACTCTTCATTCTCCTCCACAGAAAAAGGACCCTTGCCATTCTTCATCACCTTGCTCAAAAATTCTCAAACATGTCTCAATATCATACATCATCTTCCTCAAAATCTGCCAATGAAAATCTTTCCCTTGACAGAGTACTAGATGTTACTCCTCTATCAACGATCCCTCTGCTTGAGAAAAAGGTCAAGAAACCTAGACCATAACCAGCTAAGAAATCTAAAGGTGATAGAGGTAACTCTTCTACTGCTACTGATAATAGAACTGAAGAAGAAATTGTTAATGTTGATAGAGGCATCAGAAGGATTGTAGATAGAGTATTAAATGAAGGCTTTATTGTGCCTGGGATTTCTACTCCCCTTGCTCGCGTGCCTCCTCCTGCTGATAAAGGAAGTAATCCTAAAAATGATGTTGTTGAATCATCCAAGAAAGATGTTGCTGAAATGAAACTTGAGAAGCTTGCTACCTCTGGCCTAAAAGAAGTGGAAGAAGAAGATGTTGAACAAAATGTTGAATAAAACTCTCCTTCTAAAGAAGATGTTGTTTCCTCCAAGGATGGAGAAGGTCAAAATGCTGACAATATAGTCAATTTAGAAGAGCTGTCTGACAATGAGCTCATTGTTAATGTGGTACCTAGTATTGTAAGAAGGTTAAAATCCAGGAAAGTGAAGGATGTAAGTGTCACACCCCCTACCAAAACAATCAAGAATAAAACCATGTATGGACCCCCCAAAAGCAGGAAGTAAAGTGGTTCCCCCTTCTAGCAAAATAAAATCTAGACATGTTAGCTCTACAGATGACGATGAGGATGCTGTAAAAAGATCCAAGAGTAAGAAGAAATTTGTTCTAGTTGAAGAGACTAACTATAAGTATGATGTCGAGTAAGATGTCCAAGACATGTCTCCTATAAAAAAGTCTGCAAATAAGAAATTGTTTGTTAAGGTTCCTGATGCCCCACTTGACAACATCTCCTTTAACTCCGTTGGGAATGCTGAAAAGTGGAAGTATGTGTATCAAAGAAGGATTTCCCTGGAGAGACAACTAGGAGTTGGTGCTTTGGAATGCAAGGAAATCATGGAGCTGATCTCTTATGTTGGACTAATGAAAACAATTACCAAGTTTGCCAATTTCTATGAAACTATTGTTAAGGAGTTTATTGTAAATTTTCATGTCTATTGTGCTGACCATAAGAGTAAGGAGTATAGAAAGGTTTTTGTTAGAGGAAAGTGTGTAGAATTTTCTCCTACCATCATAAATAGATTTCTAGATAGGTCTGAAGAAGTCTGTTGTGAGCTGGAAGTAACAGACTATCAAGTGTGTAGAGCCATTACTGCTAATCAAGTAAGTGAGTGGCCAATGAAAAATAAGCTTCCTGACAGCAAACTGAGTGTGAAATATGCTATTTTACATAGGATTGGAGCTGCATATTGGGTTCCCACTAATCACACTTCAACCATCTCATCGGATTAGGAAAGTTCATTTATGTTGTAGGAAACCAGAAACATTTTGATTATGGGACTTATATCTTTGATTAGACCATTAAACATGCGGGAACTTATGCCATTAAGATGCCAATTGCTTTTCCTTCCCTCCTCTGTGGAATTATCCTAAATCAGCATCCTGGAATCCTAAGTGGAAATGATGTAATGTGCAAGAGGGAGTCTGCTTTGACCCTCTATTTTAAGCTTTTTTCATGAAAACATGTCCCAAACATTATTTTAACATCTACAATTGTTGAAAACAAGACCTCCACCAAGGATAAAATGATCAATGAATTCAGGGAAGCCTGCAAGGAATTAGATGATGTGATCGGAGTGAGCTCAGCTAGGAATTTAATTTTTCAAAAAATGATCAAGGACCTGCAAAAGGACAGCAACCTTGATGATACAGTGAGCTCTGAAGGTGAAGACTCCGGTGAGGAAAGAAGTTCTGGTTTAACCAAGTCAACTGGTCCTGATGACAGTTAGACTACTTGATGTTTTTCTGACCTTTTTGTTTCTATTTTGGCACTTGCATGTGCTTGACATTTGAATTATATGGTATGTACCCTCGTACTGATATTCTATTGATTGCATCCTTTATTTGGCATATTATGACTAAAAAGGGGGAGAGAAAGTGAGTGAATGAGTGACTGACTAACCACTGACCACTGACTGACCATTGACCATTGATTGAGGGGGAGCCTCATGTCTTAGAAGATGTTTTGACATCTTCCTTTGCTAACAGCTAACTGCTAACTGAATGTATATTTTTATTGTTTATGTTGTTGCTCTGATAAAGCTCTGATAATTGTGTTATTGCTCTGATAATATGCTTTAATATTGTTTTAGCCAAAATTTGACAAAGGGGGAGTTTGTAAGTGTTTGTTGGCAGCAATTTTGGTAAAATAATGACTTGTTAATGTTTTTCTAAATTTCTAACATTTGGGGAAAAACTGTTTTGAATGATGTCAAAGTAGATGTCTTGACATCTGCCTATTGAATTGATCTCATCCCAACATCAGTTAAGTCTTTTTGTTTCATGTTTTCATGCGTGCCATAATTCAGGATTTGTGACCTGCAGGCTGCGAAAAATATGGAGGAATATTTTTCAAATTGCATAATTTTTATGTTAGCCTGTTTTTATGGAAATATTCAAAAGATTTGAATATTTGATTTTAAGCCCAAGCCCACAGTTGCGCATATATAAGGACTTGCTTCCTTATTCAAAGACAAGCAACTTTTGAAGAAGAATACTTTCTTTCTGATTAGAAGTCTAGGATTTTTATTTGTAATACACTCTAAGTATTAGTTTAAATACTTGAGTTGTTATTTTGGGTTATTAATTGTGTACCATTCATAAGATTTCAAGCATTGAATGATTGAAGTGTTTCAAACTTATTAATTCTGTTAAGTTCTTCACTGTAAGTGATTGAAGGGATTTGAGGATGGCCTCATACCTAGGTGAGTCTTAGGTAGAAGTTTAGATTGGGTAGAGATTAAGTGATTAGATCGTAAACTGGTTACTTACTGAGGGTCTATGAATTGATACTATTTAGTGAACTTGTCTTTGGCTTGGTAGCCCCCAGAGTAGGTGTTGTTGTACACTGAATTGGGTGAACAATCTCTTGTGTTTTTACTACTTTTTATTTTACTACACCTTACTTATTTATATCATGACATCTCATTCGACATCACATATCTGATACCAGAATTTAAAATCTAACCAGAAGAGGTCTTTGTATTGTTGATTGATTTTTCCTGCAAGGAAGAGGGTTAGTAGCATGCAGATGTATGCATGGCGTAATGATGTTCTCAAAATAAATGAGATTATGTTGTATGCATTTGTCATGTATGTTTTGTGATATATGAATGTTATTGAAATGTATCTTTGTCTAGGAAAATAAATCCTTGACAAATGTTGGGAAGCTTTGAGAAGTTAAATCCCTGACTGCTGTTGGAGATGAAGAGTATGTGTATCTTCAAACTTTGTTTAGAGTGCTTCCGCTAGGAAAGCCTAGTTTTGTCGTTCAAGGAAATTATGTAGGGAATGTTCATTTCTGCTTGGGGAAAATAGTTCAGGAACCTTGGTTGTCCATTACTCTACTGGGGAATTTAATTCTTATTTACCCTGACCAAGGATAAAAGAGATGGTTAAGCATTCATCTTGGAGAGGATAGTTGAATGGTATCTGGTTGAAATCCAGGCTTTGTAGCAACTTTCCGAGGTGGATGAAGTTAATTGCTATCTGGTCAGATTCCAGGCTTTACAACAACTTACTGAAGTTAACTGTTATCTGGTCGGATTCCAGGCTTCACAGCAAATTTCTGAAGTTAACCGTTATCTGGTCGCATTCCAGGCTTCGCATCAACTTTATGGGAGAATGAAGTTAATTGTTATCTGGTCGGATTCTAGGCTTCGCAACAACTTACTAAATTTAATTGATATCTGGTTGGTTTCCAGGCTTTGCAGCAACTTACTTGGGATAGTATCGACTCTGTTGGTGACAAGGGGTTTTGTCCGTTGATTTGTAATGGTCTGAGAAAAGAATTTGAGCTGGGGAATTTGTAGTCTGTTAGGGAAATAAATCGCGTTTAGAAGGATATTTTGGTGTCCTTATTGGAGAGATGACTTCTTTTGGGGAAGAGCTCCACAAAATTTCCTTTTTTGGTTAAGGCCAACTTAGTTGGGGATTGTCAGGAGATTGGGACTCCGGATGAATACTGTATGAATTACATCTTGTGGGGATAATTTTGTTGAAGTAACTCTGTGGGGATATCTTGAATCCTTAAGAAACAGTTTATTATTTTTTTCAAACATGCATTTGTTAACAGTTAATCATGTTTATATACATATGTTCATTCAATTATAGTTATTGGACATTTTTGCACTCAAAGCAAAAAAGAAAACATAAAGTTTACACTTCGAAGTATATTTGTATTGATGTTTTGCCTATAAATATGCGTTTTTGTACAATGAGACGAAAATCCTAGTAAGAGGAAATCTTCAAAAGAATGAAAGGAATACAAAGTGAAAACAAAATAATATCCCTGTGGAAGTAATCTCATTGGATTCCAACTCCGCCATCACCCCTATGTCTTCGAAAATCATCCCTTATTGTTGAAAGAAGTCGATTGAATTGATCTTATACCATTGAAATTGTACCTTGGTAATAAAGCTTGGTTGTGGTGATTCACAAGACATAGTCATACGCTTTAATCCTTAACTTTTGTTGAACTGCCCTTTCGGGTTTTCAGCCCACCAGGATACCCTTTTATGCCCAAGCCGCCCTTTCAGGTTTTTGACTTTTCGGGTGTACAATCTTTTGTATATATCCTTAACTTTTTCCCGAACCTTTTGGTTCGCCGGGATGCCCTTATTTTTTCCTTGGTATGTCAACCTAACGGGTCATTCTTTATGTGTAGTATTTTTTAACGATGCTCTTGTTCACAGGATGAGGGAATTCTTCACCGCCCATAGTATTTAGCATCATGGCACCGTCAGAAAATACTTTCTTAACAACAAATGGCCCTTTGCCCCCTCGGATCGCCTTGTGGAAGAATGGTGCGTTTTATCACCAAATCGTCAGTCTGATACACTCGAGGTTTGATCTTTTTGTTGAAAGCCTTGATCATACTCTTTTGATACATTTGACCATGAAAAACAGCAGCCAATCTCTTCTCATCAATTAAGTTCAACTGATCAAATCTATTTTAAATCCATTCATCTTCGCCTAAATTTGCTTCTTTCATAATCCTAAGAGAAGGAATCTGCACTTCAACAGGCAAGACAACTTCCATGCCATAGACTAAAGAGAAAGGAGTTACCCCAGTTGAAGTTCAAGCTGATGTACGGTAGCCATGAAAAGAAAATGGTAGCATCTCATGCCAGTCTTTGTAGGTCACCACCATCTTTTGCATAATCTTCTTTATGTTTTTATTGTCAGCTTCCACTATGCCATTCATCTTAGGTATGTACATAGAAGAATTGTGATGCTTGATTTTCAACTGAGTGCAGAGTTCCATAATCATAGCTTTGTTGAGATTGGTTCTGTTGCCAGTGATGATCCTTTTAGGGATGCCGTAACGGCAGATGAGATTATGCTTGATAAATCAGGCTACAACATTCTTGGTGACTGAAGCAAATGAGGTAGCTTCGACCCATTTGGTGAAGTAGTCGATGGCAACGAGGATGAAACGGTGTCCATTAGAGGTAGTGGGATTGATCTCTCCAATCATGTCAATGCCCCACATTGAAAATGGCCACAAAGCAGTCATGACATTCAAAGGAATTGAAGGCACATGAACCTTGTCGGCATAGATTTGACACTTATGACAAGTTCTTGAGTGATGATGGAAATCTGTTTCCATAGTTGACCAATGGTAACCAGCCTTCAGAATCTTCTTGGCCAAAGTATTCCCACTAGAATGAGATCCAAAGAGGCCATCATGCATATCTCCCATGATCTCATCTGCCTCCTTCTTGTCCATACAACAGATCAGAGTAGAATCATGGTTGCGCTTGTACAGAATCCCATTGCTTAGGAAGAATTTGGCTAAGAATCTTCACAGGATTTTTTTGTCGTTGATGGAAGCTCCTTTCGGATACTCTTGTGCTTCAATATATCTCCTCACTTCATGATACCAAGGCTTCTCCTCATCCATGTCAATCTCATAACATTACGTCGTTTCATCAAATATTTCGATTGTAATTCTAGGAGCTTTGATATCCCAATTGACTTTGAACATGGATGACATTGTTTCTAAGGTATCGGTTAACTAATTTTATTCTCTTGGGAAGTGTTCGAAAGTGACCTCCTCAAAGCATGGGATCAGGGTTAGCATAAGCTCTTTTTAAGGAATCAGGTTAAGGTGTTTGGTATCCCATTCTCCTTTGACTTGACTAATTATTAGGGCTGAGTCTCCATAGACGTCCAAGAACTTGATCCTTAAGTCGATAGCAGCCTTCAAGCCCAAGAGGCATGCCTCATACTCAGCCATGTTATTGGTACAATCGAATCACATCCTAGTAGTGAAAGGTGTATGGAAACCCTCGGGAGAGATAATCACATCACCAATTCTGTTACCCAAAGTGTTAGAAGCCCCATCAAAAACCATAGTCCATCGAGATCCTTGTTCAGGTCCGTCATACATTCCAGGATTTTCGCAGTCAGTTACTAGCATGATATTCTCGTCCGGGAATTTGAAGTTCATGGATTGATAATCATTAACAGCTTGATGGGCCAAATGATCCGCCATCACACTTCCCTTGATGGCCTTTTCTGTAGTATACTAGATATCATATTCGGTCAAGATCATTTTCCATCTAGCTATTCGTTCGAAGAGATTTGGCTTCTCGAAGATATACTTGATAGGATCCATCTTAGAAATCAATAACATGGTGTGAGTCAATATATATTGTCTTAGCCGGTGAGTAGCCCATGCCAGAGCACAACAAGTTTTCTCAAACAGTGAATATCTAGATTCACAGTCGGTAAACTTTTTGCTCAGGTAGTATATTGCATGCTCTTTCTGGCCAGACTCGTCATGTTGGCCCAACACACACCCCATGGAATTCTCTAATACAGTCAAGTACATAATCATAGGTCTTCCTTCAACTGGAGGTATCAAGATGGGAGGTTCTTGTAAATATTCTTTGATTTTGTCATAGACTGCTTGGAAATTGTCGTTCCATTTGACCACTTGATCTTTCTTCAAGAGTTTGAAGATTGGCTCACAAGTAGCAGTTAGGTGAGATATGAATCGAGCAATGTAGTTAAGTCGACCCAAGAAACCTCAGACCTCCTTCTCAGAACAAGGAGTTGGCATTTCTTGAATGGATTTGACCTTCGTAGGATCCACTTCAATACCTTTGCTACTCACTACAAAACCTAGGAGCTTTCCAGACCTTACTCCAAAAGTGAACTTGTTAGGGTTTAGCCTTAACTTGTACTTCTTTAACCTTTCAAACAACTTATGTAAGTGATCAAGGTGTTCTTCCTGAGTCTGCGACCTTGCAATCATATCATCCACATAGACCTCTATCTCATGATGGATCATATCATGAAATAAAGCTACCATAACTCATTGATAGGTTGCCCCTGCATTCTTTGAACCGAATGGCATGGCCTTGTAGCAGAAGGTGCCCCATTGTGTAACAAAGGTGGTATTCACCATGTCCTCGAGAGCCATGTTGATTTGATTGTAGCTAGAGAAACCATCCATGAAGGAGAAGACTTTATGTTGAGCCGTATTGTCGACCAAGATGTTAATATGCGGTAGTGGGAAATCATATTTGGGGCTTGCCCTATTCAAATCCTTATAGTTTACACACATATGGACTTTCCCATCTTTCTTTGGTACTAGGACCATGTTTTCCACCCATTGAGGATATGACTTTACAACCATAAAACCTGCATTGAATTGCTTCATTACATCAGCCTTTATCTTTTCAGACACTTCTGGCCGCATACGATGAACCTTTTACTTGACTAGAGGACAATCTTCTTTTATTGGTAGACAATGAAATACAATGTCGGTATCAAGCCCCGACATATCTTCATATGACCAAGCAAACACTTCAACATAGCCATGCAACATCTTGACCAATCTTCTTCTAACACCATCTTCCAAGTTGGTGCCAATCTTGACTTCCCTCTTGTCTGTCTCAGTACCTAGGTTAATCACTTCAACTGGTTCCTCGTGCGGTTGAATGGATTTTTCCTCTTGCATTAGAAGTATGGCTAGTTCCTCAGGTATTTCACAATCTTCTTCGCCTTTGTTTTCGGCTTGGTAGATTGGATGTTCAAAACCATAGATGGCAATAGCAGAGTCGTTGTCAATGAGATATGGAGTAGATGTGGATTTGCAAATGTATGTGTGTGCATGTAAGATCACATGGCTATATTAAAAATTCAATAAAAATGAAATAAAGACAATGAGCACAAAATTTGAATGCAAAAGGTCCAATCTTTTTTTCATTAAATGATTATATGGCATATGAAAATGAACAAACCCTTAAAAAATGGACCATGGTGCCCCGGGTATGACACATGGCTTAAAGTCATTGTTTCAATAAAATTACAGACATAGTTCTTAAATTGATAAAATAGTAAATGGTAATAACTCCTTGTTTAAGGAGATTGGAATGAAATCCTTGGCACGCCAGTTGTTGAGTCCTTCACCGGCAGTTGGATAGATCCAATAATCAAAACCACAGTCATTGTCGGAGTCTTCAAGAGCATTCACTTCATGCTTACTGATGCGAAGAGTTAGTTTTCTTATGTGAGCACGTATGACCTCTTTTTGAGCTTTGGCAGTAAAACCCAAACCACACTTATATGACTTGAACAGAATTCCAGGGAGTTGCCCCCAAATGGTACAACCTCCATCTTCAATCACACACGAGCATCTTTGAGGGAAGCCATCCTTGGAATATCTTTAACAGCTTTTGGAACATCAGGAGTAGCCTTGGCAGCAGCAACCACGGTAGGGACCACTTCGAAGGCTTGATAAGGAATTTCTATGAACTCTCTATCTATCTCAACATATTTGAACGAATTTAAATGGCTAACCATAAAATCCTTTTCACCATAGACGATAACAATCTTTCCTTTGACTGGATATCTCAATCTTTGATGAACTGTAGAAGTCACTGCTCCTGCCCCATGTATCTAAGGGCGTCCAAGTAGGAAAGAGTAGGCAGGACGAATGTCCATCACATAGAAAGTCGAGTTGAAAGTTTGAGAACCAACTTTGATAGGGAGGTTAACCTCTCCATGTACCATCCTCTTTGATCCATCGAAAGCCCTTACCACTATGTCACTTGGCTTAACCACCAAACCTTCACAATCCAACCGATCTAGGGCACCCTTGGGAAAGACATTCAGAGAGGACCTAATATCCACCAATACATGGGCCAGAGTGGTTCCTTTGCATTCAATGGAGACATGCAACGTTTTATTGTGATTTCTTTCGGTTGAGTCAAACCAGCATCAGAGAATCCCAATCCATTATCGGCAGTCAAACTCGCCACACAATTTTCGAACTGATCGGTTATGGTCTCTTGAGGAACATGTGCTTTCTTCAAAATTTTGATTAATGATTGAGCATACGCATCAGAACAAAGCAATAAATATAGCATAGAGAACTTGGAGGGGTTTTCCCCAACTTCTCTACTATCTTATAATCACTCTTCCTTATTACCTTTAAAATCTCCTCCATCTCTTGAGTGGCGGGTTCCTCAGCAGTAATTACTTTAGCAGGCACCTCCATCCTGGCAGGCTCAATCATCTTTTATTTTCCCCTAGTGTCAGTACTAGGTTTGTCAATAGTAATGCGAAAAGGTGTAGTTGTGGTGGTTGGAGGTGAAATATCAGGAGAGAAAATTCTTCCCGTTCTAGTCACCTTGCTAGACCCAGCATTGTTGGTAATTTCAGCAGTCTTGTCTTCGTCAATCTAGGAGTCTTGTTTAATGCCATGGTAGTTTACTTCAGCGCCATAATTCCATGGTACCTCTTTATTGGAAGAATAAGGAATTGGCCCCACAGTGGTAATTACCAATGGAGCATTTCTCGGTTCATTGGAAATCTTAATAGGACCTTTTGAAGAGATCCTAATAGGTTTATTGGATATGGTGATGATGGATATTTCCTTAAATTCTTGAGGTACAAATTCAGTCAAACTTTTATGGATGGACTTCTTTCAAAAAGGATCTCATGGCTATCTACTAGGTGTTGGACACCTTTTTTCAGCCATTTTCATCCATCAATTTGTTCAGCACAACAGCAACAGTCTTTGAGACAACCATGAAATACCCTCGCTTTCAGAAGATTTTCTTAAACAATGGTCAATGGAGTAGTCAAGTCTTCAACAGAGGAAACAAAAGCAGTGTCTTCAATGGCGTTGACACCTTTGCCATGGTTTGGCATAGACGCATTGATAACATTCGGAGTTGGAGGAGGATCAAATTCAATGGTCTTGTTGTCGATGAGGTCTTAGATTGTGCATTTTAATGCCCAACAATGATTAGTGTCATGTCTGGGAGTATTGGAGTGGTAAACACATTTGGAATTCGGGTTATACTTTGGAGATGAAACGTTGGGATTTGAATGGGGGTCACACAATGTTACCAAATTAGCCTTCAACATGTGTTGTAGGGCTTGAGATAGTGACATGTTGATCCTTGATAATTGTCTTCTTGGAATATCAGGCCTTTGATGGTTGGCTTGTTGTTGTGGTCTTTGAGTAGAGGTTGGATTGGATATCAAAACTGCATTAACAGATTGACGATGGTCCTTCTTGACATGGCCCCTTGACCCATACACAACATTTGTTTCCTTCTTGCCCGTAAAAGTTTTCTTCACAGTATAGGATGTAGAGGTGGAGGCCAGGGGAATCTTCCCAATTTTAATACCGCTCTTAACCCTTTCACCAGTTAAGCTTAACTCAGTGAAACCAGATGATGAGCTGCCAATTAGTAAGTTAAAATATGGTCCAGTAAATGTTCCCATGAATATATCTACCAACTCCCTATCAGTCAATGGTGGTTGCACCCTGCCCGCCAGGTATCTCCATTTTTACGCATATTCTTTGAAACCTTCATTGGAACCCATCGTCATTCCTTGTAACTGCACTCTAGTTGGTGCCAGATTGGCATTATACTGATATTGACGACAAAAGGCGGTGGCCAAGTATTCCCAGGTATGGATGTTGGAACCCTCTAACTGATAAAACCACTCCAATTGAGTCCCAGGCAGACTCCCTTGAAAGAAGTGCACCCACAACTTCTTATCAGTGGTGTGCAGTTGAATTTTACGAACGTAAGATCTCAAGTGAAGCTTTGGAAATGAAACACTGTTGTACTTAGCAAAGAGTTGGATCTTGAATTTATGGGGGATTTCCACCCCAGGAAACAGACCCAAATCACCAAAATCTAGGCCAGGCACAGCTTGAATTTCCATAGCCTTTAATCTGTCCTCCAGTTGCTTATACTTGTCTTCAGCCGGTGGATATTGTTCGTCAAAATAATCCTCATCCTCAGAGATTAAATTGTTACCACCCCAGCACGGGTGCTCCTTGCATCTTCATCCTGATTCTCATCCTCCTCGGAGGAGTCTTCTACCACTTGAACTTGTTGAACGGGGCCCTTGAATCTTTTCCCCATGTTGATCAAAGCCTTCTTCTTGGTCTTTTTCTTTGCAACCAGAAGTGTCATCAGCTCTTGCTGCCCTTTGGCCAAGTTGAGCAATTCTTAAAATTGAGAATGTTGTGTCTGCAAGTCCTTCACAATCTGCTCAAGATCCATCTTACTGAAATAAACAGTAGAAAGATGAGGAAACCTGTATCGTAAAACCTGCTTATGTTATGATGCATGTAATGTGAATGCAAAGGTTTTCAAGGACCTTTAAGATTTAAATTTGTTTAAACAAAGAAGGAACAAACATTAATTATATTAATAAGTTCAAACGGTTTACAAAAATGCCTCTTGGTCTTACAATGGAAGAAGCAAAAATAATACAAAATAAACTCCTAAAACAAAAAGGACTCAAGCTTCCCATGAGCGCATCATCATTGGTGCAATGTAGGCATTCAAACTCCGCTCTTCATGAAGTTGTCTCATGAGCTCCAAAACCTTCTTCTCGCTTGCGTAGAATTGAGTTTAAAAGGCGTCTCGCTCTCCTTTGATTTGAATCCATGATCTTTGCAACTCCTCGAGAGTAGTCGGCATGCCAGGATGAAGAATGGTGTAGGGAATATCTCCTTCGACAATAGGCTCCACAATGATAGGTAAGATGGCAGGATATGGCATCATGAGGCTTTGAGCGCAAGCTCGCATCCACTTGAGATAAGGCTCAAATGGAATAGAGTTATTATGCCCCAACGTCTTGCTATCAACTTTGTTCACCATACCCCAAGCTCGTACAAATTTTTTAAAGTAACCTTAGACATCGTTCTCATAGTCAAATACAATTCCTTGGACAAGTGCGTCATGAGGGCCATCCCTCCGAGCATACTCAAACTGTTTTAGAGCCAATAAAGGATTATAAGTGATACCTCCCCTAATTCCAAGGAGAGGGACATTAAGGAATTCCCCATAACGGTCAATAATGACAACATCCTCCAAAGATCGAGAACAACAATGAATATCCGAATGCGAGAGTGACATCAACCTAATAGACCATCTCATTCTTCAAAATAGATCGAGGAAGGTGAAAAATAAACCACCTAGCCAACAAAGGAGTTCAATACATAAGAATTCCCCTTCTCTTCATGGTGCGAGAGTGAAGAGAGTGCAAAATGTCTCCAAGTAAGGTAGGCACCGGATTACGAGATAGAAAAACTTTAACCGTATTCACATCTATGAGTTGGTCCAGGTTAGGAAATAGTACCATATCATAGATTAGAAGAGCGAAAACCTCTTCAAAAGCTTGCAAATCTAGAGCATCCCAAAATTGTTGAGCCTTCTCAAACAAATACTTGGCTAGAAAACCTTTAACACGACTTCTTGTTTCCCAATTTGCCACAACGTCGGACCATTGCAAATGTAAAGCTCGAGCAATCTCCTCAGGCCTTGGGTCTTTCTCAATACCGGTGAAGGGTAATTGATCAAGAATAGGAACTCCTAAAAGTTGAGAAAACTCCTCCATGGTGGGCACCAATTGGTAATTAGGAAATGTAAAGAAATGGTGTAAAGGGTCAAAGAATTGAAAGATCACTTTCATCATGTCTTCATCAAGGCTTGAAGTCACCAGATTGAGAAGTCGACCATGTCTTTTAGTAAATGGATAATGCTCAGTAACCCTTGACGCTAACTCTTTTAGTTGAGGAGGCAGTCTTACGAGGTTGACTTGGATAGTATTCCTGCGAGTGGAAGTCATATCCTACAAAACAACACAAAGATAAATCCAAAAAGTCCTTGAAATGGTTAGTGCAAAATACCATGGTATGATGTCAGGATGTTATGTACAAGTAAACATAT
The DNA here is from genome assembly GCA_948472305.1 of Vicia faba. Lineage (NCBI taxonomy): Eukaryota > Viridiplantae > Streptophyta > Magnoliopsida > Fabales > Fabaceae > Vicia > Vicia faba. Next base: position 1,440,480,296 of record OX451737.1, on the reverse strand, counting down.
ACACACAAATCAAACAAGTCCTTAGGTTTAGGCTTGCATGGGGTTTATAGGTAATTACCCTCTTGAAGTTTAGTTGGTTCAACTTGTCCTAGAAAGTAACTGGGTTCTAGGGAATCTCAATATCATTGATCTTTTTTCATCGGGCATTGTTTCAGCTTAAGCCTCTTTATTGGCGACCAAAATATCCCGAAAGTCCTATCTCAATTAGCATAGCATCGAGTATCAACCAACTTCGGACTGCACCAAAGTCGGCTATCTCATTACTTCCTAATGGCCATGTTGTACAATTAAAGGTTTTATGGTTAGTTATTGCTTCATGACACCACACAGCAGCCCCGTATTCTCCTTGACTGGACTCAAGGGATATCGGTACCAACAAATATGTCACACTAATGTAGACATCGCTTCAACCATGTCGGTATACCCCGCACAGTCCCCACGATCTATTGCTACTTACCAAATAATGTTCCTCGATCCGGGTAGAGGATCAATAAAAACCCAAACAAGGACCAAAAAAATGTAAAGCAAACAACTCAAACAATGAAAGCATTTAAAGGTGATCTAGTCTTTAAGGTAACCCCACTATTAAGAAATCCTCAGCAGATTCGCCAGTTCTGTAATACGGTGGGAGAATTGACTTGGGTATTTTGCGTTTTATCATAAATGTTGCGGATATCAAGAGTCGCCGTCGACTTTTCTTTTATCCAATAAAGGAAAGGGTGAAAAGAATAGGAAAGACCTTTTGAGAATTTTCTTGAGTTCGGGGGGAAGGTTATGAAAAGGGAAGGTGTTATCACCCTTTTCATTCGTAGTTATCTACGGGCTCTTAGTTGCTAGCTCACTTTGAAATGCTTTGATTGAAATGTGTTTATGATGGGTTTTGAAAGTATTTTTGAAAAGTGCATTCGTTTAGGCGAACTTTGTAATGATTCTCGTCTTTATAAGAATGCATACAAAGTGTTGACTTTTGAAAATATTTCATTTGAACGTGTTGGTATGTTTGAAAGATGTTTTGAAAATGGTTGTGAGCAAGCAACTATGAACATTCTACCTACTCAAAAAGTCTTAGTTCTTTTCCTCCTCCTTTAGATATTTCTATCTTACCATTGATTGGTAAGAAACCCTATCATTGGATGTGAAGAGACGGGCGTGGGTCATCGTATAGCCATAGAATGCAACATTGTAGGATACCTTAACAATTTGTAAGGGTCTAAGATCATTTACCGAAGGCAACATTGAAGGATCATCGAGGGACTATGATCTTGTTTTTTATAGTTTTTGATAAAGTATCCCAAGTTTATGTAACATGACTATTTTATCTTTAGGCAACAAGTGAGGTTAACCCTAGATGTGCAAGTGTGCAAAGTGTTTTGATTTCATGCATTTGTTCTTGAATTAGGGTTTGCTACTTGTTGATTTTATGTCTTACCATACACACACTAATTACTAGTATTTATATTTAAAGCGGTAAATTGGGGAAATGTAAAACTCTACACTATTACATCATTTAGGGGATAGGGGTACAAATTATAAATGGGGATAAAAGAGATTAAAACCTAATTACTATTACAACCAATTTGAATAAAAAGTATCAAAATCAAGATTCTTGGTGTTTAGGCTGACACGGGCACCCGTGTCAGAACCTGTTAGCTCCTAAATTTGACACCCACAATATATTGGTCTTATTAGACAAAAAATAGATTGAAAAAATCTAAGTTGGAGACATTTCGACAGAAGAGCCTAGTGAAGTTGGTCATGTCGAAACCTTGCTAAGAGGAGAAGGAACACTTAGATAATTTTCTAAGTTTGAAATAGTCTTCGACCGAAAAGCCTTTGTAGTTCGACCAAAAAGCTTTGTGTTGTACCCCAAAATTTGCCCTCCCATATTTCTCAAAACATTGCAAGAATAATCTCCAAGTGGCTCAAGATTGCCTAAGAGTTGGACATTCAAGTCATCTCCTAAGGCATTCAACCTCAAACTAGGGTTTTATGTTGCATCAAGTTCCTTGCATCCAAATGACCTCAAGTGATCCCCAATTTCCTAATATGTTCTCAAGTTCATCCATGCCAAATTTCAAGCCTTGCAGAGGAAGTTTGGTCAATCAATTGCTCAAGAGGTCCAAAAATCGACTATGCTAGGGCAAAAGTCAACTGTGACCTAAAAATAGTCAAACTTCATGATTTTCTGTCAACATTCTCATTTTGAAGTATATTTCATCATTTTATCAAGGTTTGATCATTATTCATCAAGGATTGCTCAAAATTCATCAAGATTCAAAAGTTACTAAATTAGGGTTTTGTAGGAAAAGTCAACTCAACTTTGACCAAGCATAACTTTCTCATACTTTATGATAAATGACCCGTCCAAAGCTCATTTTGAAGAGGATGCAATTTCCTTCAATCCATATTCACACTCCAAGATCAATAAATGCACTCACAAGAAGTTATGAATTTGGACATTATAAGTCATTTATGAAAGTCAACAAAACACCTTTCTTTCCAAAGCTTATAACTTGAGCATGGAATATAAAAATTCTATGAGACAAAAAGGGTTGGTTAGAGGATCTCAAGGTTTCTAAAAAGTCCAATAACACTTCCAAAAGTTAAAAATTGAAGAAGTTATGCATTGTTGAAGTTAGGCATTTTTCCAAAATTGTCAAAAGTCAACTATCCCCAAAACTTCAAATTTTGTCAAATGGGCCCATTCTTTTCCACTTGATTTGATCTTGTCACACCACACACGTGTCCTAGATTCAGCCTTGTGTCCATTTATTAATTTTTCTATTTTATTTGATTTTTATTGAATTAATTCATTTTAAATCAATTTAAATCCAAATAAAATCCAAATATTGATCATTTAGGATCTTTTTGATTGATATAGATCTTAATTGTCATCATGGACATGATCAAATTCGTATCAAGCAATATCATGAACAAAAAGATGGAATTTGGACAATTTTGGATGGTTTTTCATGGAGGATCAAATCAAATCCTAAAACATCAATGCACAAAGATTGAGTCCACAAATGTTAACCTAATCCAACGCTCATTACATATACAAGCTAAAGGCACACGAATTAGAGGTGAGAGGCTGCCAAATCACAAGAACCAAACTTGAAAAATTGCAAAAAAGCTTGAAACTGAAATCTGCCTTAGAGGTGCTTTCAACACGAAATCTCAACATTATTCACTTGTTGGACATCTACTGAGTGAGAAGCAATCAAAAGCAAGCTTTTTCACCCCCTCAATCGCGCTGTAAGTCCCTATGAAAATCACTCTGCACTTGAAATCGTAACTCCATATTTCTGCATCTTTTGGACAAATCTTTGGTATAATCATGCTTATCGTTCAATTTCTAAGATTTTTGCATCATTTGATTGCATTTTCATGAGCCATAGCCCTGTAACCGAACCTAGGGTTTTGGAAGTTAGTTTTTGGGCGTTTTCTCTACAGGTGAAATCAAGGCCATTAATGGACATAGACTTGCTCAGGATGTCCAGACGAACATGTCCATGGTTTTGGTTTTTATTTTTATAGCCTAGAACTAATTTTATGATGAAGCTACGCATTTAGCTGCGAATGCAAATCCGCAGGTAAAAAACCAGGTTTCCATGAGGAAGACGAAGGCGTGTCTCCATCCTATTGGGCAATTCAAATATTCGCGCTTCTTTTTATAATTCTGGCATAACTAGTTTGTTTTCCATATTATATTTATTATCCACTATGTTAACAATACAAGCGCATTGGCTCTGTGGTTAAGGCATATGTTCAAGTACCAACAGGACCTGCGTTCGAATCCCAGGTCCACCAAATTGCTTTGTATTATTTTTCCACATATGTTCCAGCGCATTTCAAGAGTTGTGGACTACCATACACCATCAAATATCAAAGCACCAGCACCAGATGGCCCAAGGCCAGATCTGGTGACTCAGGCTGAAGGTCCATCATGCTCTTAAGTCAACATGCGCGTGGAGAATCCAAAAGTCAACACAGGCCAATTCAAATTGGGCCATCAGCTTGCCATCCAAACCTACAAATTGGGCCTGAACCCCCCTGGGTTTTTTCTATCTCATCTTTTTTTTTTATTTCATTTAATTATTTTGTTTTATTAATTATTTTTATTTAACTAACCAATTAATATTTTTCTTAATAAAATCAAAAAACCAAAAATACATTTTATTTATTAAAATTAAATTCAGCACTTTATTTTATTAATAAATATTAATTTAATTAACTTAGCTTTAATTAAGTGTAATTTTAATATCTTTTGCAAATAATTAAAATTAATTTAGACGATTAGGTTTTTATTAACTTTGGTCAAATTTATTTTTATTTCCTTAAATATCAAAAAAATCCAAAAATATTTTAATTAATTAATTAGTGCATTAATTTATTTGTTAACTTAATTTAATCCAAAAATAACAAAAAAATCACTTTCTTTCAAAAAGGATCAAAACCCTAAAAAATGCGCCCGATTTAATCTTCTCGCACGCGATCAATTTTGTCTCAATATTGTATTTGTTTCCCGGAATGTAATAGTTTAAATAGGACTTTGATTATTTCATCGCTTTATTTATTTTCCGCATTTTAATTTCAAGGGTTGTTTTTGGCGATGTAAATACCCGACCGACGCCTTGTAATAGTTAGTTTTAATTTCCGCAATTTAATTTCCGCAACTTATAAACTGTTAGATGTTTGATAATAGGGAATGCATGACAAGATCAAATGTTAAACCTAAAATCAACATAGATAACCATTGACATGTACAAAGATAAAATTAACCGAAATAACACACTCGCACATGCGCACTCTTAGGGTACACCTCGCTTGGTTGCCTTCGAACGTGGTCATTGAGTATAGGAAGTTTTAGAGGTCGCCCTCTTGTCCAAAGATCATAGTTGCCTCGAAACAGTTGCCTCAGATAAAATGATCTAAGACGTTAGGGTTACCGCTAAGGCGTCCTAACATTGCTTTGGTGACCACATGTCCCTTAATCGAATTGACCCTTAAAACTCCAACGACGGTGCTACCTACTCATCCATAGTGGGATAGCCTTGTCTAAAGGACATTAGCACAGATTAATTCCCTTTTCGTGTAGGTAGATGGTTCTTGAGTACTTTCTCTTTTCAAAACAAAACAAAACTTTTTGCACTCACACTTTTCAAACAAAAACTCTTTCAAACCCACAAACACAAAGAAAAGAAAATTTTGAAAACACTTTGAGCAAGTACCTAAGAGCCCGTGGATAACCATAGATAGAAATGGTACTAACACCTTCCTTTTCTATAATCTACCCCCCGAACCCGAGAAATATCTCGAAAAAGGAATTTTTCTATGCTTTTTTCCTTTCCTTGTTGGATAAAATAAAAGTCGGTGGCGACTTTTGCTTACCGCGACATTTTGTGAATACAAATGCAAAACGCAAACTAGCATTCCAAAAAACAGTCAGTTCTCTCCCACCGTATCACAGAACTGGCGACTCTGCTGGGGAATATTAAGTGGGGTGTACCTTTGGATTAGATCATTGTGTTTTCAATTGTTTGCTTTGTATGCTTTATATTTGTGGGCTTGAATCAGAGTTATTATAGATCCTAACCCGGATCTGGGGGATACCCTTTAGGTAAGTAGCAATAAACTGTGAGGGAACTGTACGGCATAGACCGATACGGTTGAAGTAGTAGCTACATTGGTGTGGCACTTTAGTCTGTACCGATATCCCTTGTGTTGGAACAAGGAGAATATGGGTCTTCTAAGGGGTCATTAAGCACCAACTGACCTTAGAACCTTTAAATTGACCAACTTGGCCATAGAACAGTAGCAGTATGCTACACTCATTGAGACTAAACTCTCGCGATGATTCCGGCCGCAAGAAAAGGTTGCTAAACTGGAATTATGACCGATTGAGGGTAGTCAATGATATTGAGATCCTCTAGAACCCGATTACTATTTTTTGGACAGGTTTAAACCAACTGAACTGAAAGAGGGTAGTACCTAAGCTCCTTTCCAGCCTAAAATCTAAGGGCTCTCTGTGTGACTTGTGTGCCTTTACCATGTTTGCTATTTGTGGATACTTGTGGTGTGCTTACTATCATGACATTATGACATCATGACATTGCATACATCTTGCATTGGACTAACCTATTTCAAAGACAGGAGGGATTCATCTTTGTTCTGTTTTGTAGGCCATCATGATGCCCATGTGTAGGAATACCATCCGGATCAACTTTGTCCAAGTTTCCACCATGCTTAAAGAATTGGTTGCAAAGATGCCTGATACTACTTCCTTTCTCAGAAGACATGGGTATCTTCTCAGTTTGGTCACCTCCAAATTGGACGAACAGATGATGAGTGTCCTAGTCCAGTTCTATGATCCGCTGTACCATTGCTTTACTTTTCAAGACTACCAGTTGGTTCCCACTTTAGAAGAGTTCTCTGAGCTGCTCGGTATCTCTGTTCTGGAGCAGACCCCGTTTACTGGTTAGGAGAAGATTCTGAGACCGGAAGAGATTGCTGCAGCCCTTCATTTGACAAAAGAGGAGGTAATGGCTAATTGGGAGACTAGAAGTGGAGCAAAGGGCTTTCTGAATAAGTTCTTGGTTGGTAAAGCTAATTACTTCTGGGATAGTCTAGACTTCAAGGCGTTCGAGGATATTCTGGCTCTTCTAATATACGAATTGGTATTGTTTCTGAACCCTGACTCTTTTGTTGATGTGAATGCGGTGAAAATCTTCATCTCTCATAATCATGTACCCACTCTCTTGGGTGACATCCTTCATCAGCTCTATGCTCGTACTGCCCGAAAGCAGGGAACCTTGATGTGCTATGCTCCATTATTGCAAGGTGGTTTATTTCACACCTTCCCAAATCAGTGCTGAAGAACAAAGAAGGCATGGGCTGGGCCTATAGGGTTATGTCTCTCTCGCATAATGACATCATTTGGACTCTCAAGGGTATGTACGAGGTGGCTATCATTGATTGTTGTGGGGATTACCCTAATGTTCCACTGATAGGAACCTGTGGAGGAATTTCTTACAACCCATGCTTAGCCTTACGTCAGTTTGGAAGAGCCAGAAGAGAAGGACCTCACGAGCTACTAATGCCTAGTATCATCTTTGATTTTCAAGGGGATAGCGGCGAGCAACGCCGCAAATTCATAAGGGCTTGGGATAGAGTTCACCAATCCGATCCACATGAGCTGGGTCCAAAGACTTCACTTCCGATGGATCCATGTCTCAGATGGGTCTGTATCCGTGCCCAAAAGCTGGGTATGCCATATGAAGTTGTCCGGCCTATCATTGTTGAAGTTGCTAATGAAGAAGGGGTTCTTCCGACCATCCTCCATCCTCATATGCCCACTAACATTGGGGCACTGAAAAGGTCTTGGATGCAGCTGAGAGAAGAACGAGATTCTTACCGAGAAAAGTTCAACGAGCAAGAGCAGGAAATCCAGAAGTTGACTAGGCAGCTGGAGAACGAGCGGATTCTCAATGATTATGTCCGCGCCGACAAGAAGAGACCATGGGAGCACTGATCGTCCTTGGATTATTTCCTTTTCAATTTTATTTACTTTTCAGTATTTCCTTCCTTGTAATGCCTTAAGGGAAATTTGTTGAACAATTTGAATTCCAAAGTTTATCTAACAAATTGTATTTCCTTTCTGGTTTACAAATTTGAATCTCTCGATTGTCTTTGAAATCATGTCATACGCATTTCATCCCATGAACTTCATAACAGGTACCCATTACAGGTCTCTTATCTTCTTCGCTGTTTATTTCAGCAGTCATCATGTCTGTTGAACCTTCAACTGAGCAAGCAATCAAGGCCCTTCAGGCCCAAAATGCCCAATTCCAAGAGCTGTTCATGAATCTAGCTAAGGGTCAGCAAGATCTGAAGACCCTGATTCTGAAAGAGAAGAAGAAGAAGAAGAAGAGGATAATCCTGTTTAATACAGGGCACAGGTTTGGAAACAGGCTTCAGAATGAAGATGATTTGACCACCTCATCTGGAGGGAAAGATAGTCAAGAAGAAAGGAGGGCTCCTAGCCCTGTGGTCTCCGACAACGAGACGGACTTCGACGAAGGTCAGTATCCTTCGGCCGAGGATAGATACAAACAACTGGAAGACCGGTTGAGTGCTATGGAAATTCAGAAAGTTCCTGGTCTGGACTTTTGTGATCTAGGTCTATCATCTGGGGTGGTGATTCCCCATAAATTCAAGGCACCAAGCTTTGCTAAGTATGACGGAGTTTCTTGTCTGAAGCTGCACCTCCGGTCATATGTGAGGAAGATTCAGCCGTACACCGCTGATAAGAACCTATGGATCCACTTCTTTCAGGACAGTCTCTCAGGGACTCGGCTTGAATGGTTCTATCAGTTGGACGGAGCCAGCATCCGCAGTTGGGAGGATTTGGCTACTGCTTTCTACAGGCAGTATCAATACAATTACGACCTTGCTCCCACGCGTACCCAACTCCAGGGTATGTCAATGGGAACGGGTGAAGGTTTCAAAGATTATGCTCAGAAGTGGAGGGATCTCGCCGGAAGAGTACAACCACCCTTGGCTGATCGGGAGCTTGTAGATATGTTTCTGGGGACCTTGTCTGGTCCATTTTTCAACCATCTGATTGGAAGCTCTTCATCTGGGTTTACATAGTTAATCATGATCGGTGAGAGGATTGAGGCTGGTATTAAGGCTGGTAAGATACAGAAGGGTGCTTCATCGAGCACCGAGAAGAAGCCCTTTAAGAAAGAGTCCAGTGCTATCTACAGTTCGAAAAACCAGAATAGACCTGAACGCCGCCAAGCTATTAATGCAGTTGTAATTTAAAAACCTTCTGGTGCTCCTCAGCATAACAATCAACAAAAGGACGAGAGACCTCAAAGGCAATTCACCTGTCTCAACATGACCTTATCTCAGATTCTGCCACAGTTGCTAAAGACCAATCTGGTGATTCCAAGGGAAGCCCCGAAGAATCCAAATACAACATCACCGAAGTATAACCCTAATGCCCGCTGTGCTTATCACTCTGATAACCCGGGGCATAATACATATGATTGTTGGGTTTTGAAGAACAAGGTACATGACTTGATTGATGCTAAGGAGATCGAGTTTGGAGCACCAGAAAAGCCTAAACAAGATGCAGGAGTGAATGCTATCGGGGATGACGATGATGGAGAATTTGACATTGACAGCTGGATCTACCCGACTTCCAATGGTGGATTAAGCAACTGGACAACGAAGGATTCCATGCCCGTTTCTGTTATCACCCAATAATGAAACTTTTGTTTTGAATATGTAACATACATTGTTTTAAACTTTATGGCCCAGTGTCTTACCCAGGGCACTGTGGCTTCATTTGTGAGGGCTTTATGTGTGTCATTTTCATATATCATTAATAAAAGCATTGGACATTCTTGCATTTCAAATTTTGCGCTCCTTGTTTTTATTTATTATATATGTTGCAAAACAACTATTTTACACACACTCACATATACAGGTCCACATCCACTCTGGATCTCACTGGTAACGACTCTGCTACTGCCGTTTATGACTTCGAAAATCCGATCAACTTAGTCGAAGACGAAGGTGAAGATGATTGCGAAGTGCCTGGTGAACTTGCAAGACTGCTACTCCAAGAAGAGAGGGTTATTCAGCCGCATGAAGAGCCTGTGGAATCAGTGAATATGGGTACCGAGACAGACAAGAAGGAAGTTAAGATCGGTTCAAATCTAGAGCTTAGTGTGAAGCAACGGTTGATTCAGATGCTGCATGACTATGTTGAGATCTTCGCCTGGTCTTATGAAGATATGCAGAGGTTGGATACTGATATTGTGGTTCATCGCCTGCCTACCTAGGAAGACTGCCCTCCAGTGAAACAGAAGGTCCGCCGAATGCGCCCAGAGATGTCTGAGAAAATTAAGGCTGAATTTATGAAACAGTTTGACGTCGATTTTCTGGCAGTTACTTCTTACCCTCATTGGGTGGCCAATGTGGTTCCTTTAATGAGGAAGGATGGTAAGGTTCGAATGTGTGTTGACTACAGGGATTTGAACAGGGCGAGCCCCAAAGATGACTTCCCTCTACCTCACATCGATGTTCTGGTTGACAACACCGCTCAACATAAGGTATTCTCCTTCATGGATGGTTTCTCCGGTTATAATCAGATTAAAATGGCTCCCGAAGACATGGAGAAGACAACCTTTGTTACTCAGTGGGGTACCTTTTGCTACAAGGTCATGCCTTTTGGACTGAAAAATGTTGGGGCAACGTATCAACATGTCATGGTTGCTTTATTTCATGACATGATCCATTATGAGATTGAGGTATACGTCGACAACATGATTGCAAGGTCCCAAACTAAGGAAGAACACCTTGACCACCTTCAGAAGCTGTTTGACAGGTTGAAGTTGTACAAGCTGAGGTTAAACCCGAACAAGTGCACTTTTGGGGTGAGATCTGGTAAGCTGTTGGGTTTCGTCGTAAGCGATAAAGGTATTCAAGTGGATCCTGCAAAAGTGAAGGCTATACAGGAGATGCCAGCTCCCAAAATAGAGAAAGAAGTCAGAGGCTTTCTAGGACAACTGAACTACATTGCCCGATTCATCTCGCACCTGACTGCTACTTGTGAGCCAATCTTCAAGCTGCTGAAGAAAGATCAAGTTGTACGTTGGAACGATGAATGCCAGGCCGCTTTCAAAAGGATCAAAGAGTATCTCCAAGAGCCACATATTCTAATGCCACCAGTTGAAGGGAGACCTCTGATCTTATACTTGACAGTACTCGACAACTCAATAGGGTGTGTGCTGGGTCAACATGACGAGTCTGGCCGAAAAGAGCATGCAATTTACTACCTTAGCAAAAAGTTTACCGACTGCGAGACCCGATACTTGTTGCTCGAGAAAACTTGCTGCACTTTGGCATGAGCTGCTCACCGGCTGAGACAGTATATGTTGACTCACACTACTCTGTTGATATCAAAGATGGATCCAATCAAGTATATCTTTGAAAAGCCTGCCTTGTCCGGAAGAATAGCAAGATGGCAGATGATATTGACTGAGTATGACATCCAGTATACGACCCAAAAGGCAATCAAGGGAAGTGTATTGGCAGATCATTTGACACATCAGGCAGTGGATGATTACCAGTCTATGAACTTTGAATTCCCGGACGAGAATATCATGTTGATAACTGATTGTGAGACACCTGGACCGGATGAAGGACCTGAGGAAGGATCCCGATGGTCTATGTACTTTGATGGAGCTTCGAACGCTTTGGGTAATGGCATTGGCGCTGTGATCATATCTCCTAAAGGCTCTCATACTCCATTTACTGCCCGACTATGTTTCAACTGTACCAACAATATGGCGGAGTATGAAGCATGCATCATGGGTCTTCGAGCAACAATTGACCTAAGGATTAAGTTTCTAAGTGTCTTCAGAGATTTCACTCTCGTGATCAGTCAGATCAAAGGCGAATGGGATACGAAACACCCAAATCTTATTCCTTACAAGTAGTATGTATTGACGTTGCTTCCACACTTCGAGGAGATAACCTTTGAACACTTCCCTAGAGAGGAGAATCAGTTGGCGAACGCGCTGGCTACGATGTCTTCTATGTTCAAGGTCAATTGGGACAACGAAGCTCCCCGGATCATCATTGAAAGATTGGACGAACCTGCACATTGTTGTGACATTGAGACTGAAGAGGTAGCAGATAGACCCTGGTTTCATGAGGTGAAGAGGTATCTTCAGGCTCAGGAATATCCCAAGGGTGCATCTGTTAATGACAAGAAGTTTCTGAGGAGGTTCGCGGCGAAGTTCTTCATCAGCAATGGTATTCTATACAAGTGTAACCATGATTCGACCTTACTGCGTTGTGTGGATAAGAATGAAGTAGAAAGGATCATGGCGGAGTTACATGAAGGTACTTTCGGAACTCATTCCAGTGGACACACCATGGCAAAGAAAATCCTTCGGGCAGGATATTATTGGTCCATAATGGAAGCTGACTGTTATCAGCATTCTCGGACATGTCACAAGTGCCAAGTCTATGCTGATAAGGTGCACATACCTCCAGTTCCTTTGAACATCTTGACGGCACCTTGGCTTTTTGCAATGTGGGGCATTGATATGATTGGCGAGATCGGACCTACGACATCTAACAGGCATCATTTCATCTTGGTAGCAATTGATTACTTTACGAAGTGGGTTGAAGCAGCTTCCTTTGCTACAACAACCAAGAACATCGTGGCACGGTTCATTCGGCACAATCTGATCTGTCGATACGGTGTACGTGAGAGGATCATTACGGACAATGGTACCAATATCAACAACAAGATGATCACTGAACTCTGCAAGCAGTTCAAGATACAGCATCACAACTCTTCTCCCTACCGGCCGAAGATGAATGGGGCTGTAGAAGTGGCTAATAAGAATATTAAGAAGATTGTGCAGAAGATGACAGTAACATACAAACACTGGCACAAGATGTTACCATTTTCTCTTCATGGATACCGCACCTCAACGCAGACGTCAACAGGGGCAACACCCTATTCCTTGGTATATGGCATGGAGGCTGTCTTGCCCATTGAAGTTCAGATACCCTCTTTTAGAATCATGAAGGATGCAGGTTTGAGCAAAGATGACTGGATTCAGACCCGACTTGATCAGCTGAACTTAATCGACGAAAAGAGACTTACTGCTATTTGTCATGGTCAGACGTACCAAAAGCGGACGATCAAGGCATTTAACAAGAAAGTCAGACGACAAGAGTATCAATTTGGGGACCTGGTTATCAAGCGCATCATATTACCTCAAGGTGATCCCAGGGGAAAATGGACCCCTACTTACGAAGGGCCATTTGTGGTTAAGAACATTTTCTCAGGCAGAGCTATGATTCTAACCACCATGGACGGTGACGACCTCCCTCACCCCGTCAATGCAGACATAGTGAAAAGATACTACGCATGATCAAAGACCCGCTAGGTTGACTGGCCTAGGCAAAAATAAGGGCTTCCCAGCGAACCAAAAGGGTTCGGGCAAAAATAAGGGATTAAAATGAAAAAATCTATACACCCGGCAAGTCGAAAACCTGAAAAGGCGGCTTGGGCAAAAAAGGGTATCCCGGTGGACTGAAAACCCGAAAGGACGGTCCAGGCAAAAATTAGGGATCAAAGCATAACACTATGTCTCATTGGATCACCTTGCATCCAGACTTCGGTATCGACTATCAAGCTCGAACGACACTAATAAATATGATCTACCTTCAACCAGTAGCAAAGTGATGAGATGCTCGAGGATATAAAGACAATAGCAGAGTTGGAACCCAATGGGATTGTTCACATAGCTGTTTTGTTTTATTTTCACAAATTGTATAAATTCTATTTGTTTGGCGACGTTCTCTTACTAGGACGCCAACCTCTTGTACAAAAACGCCTATTTACAGGCCAAACTTCAAAATCAATACAAATCATTTCCAAAGAAATTTCAAACTGTTTTTCCTTTATCTGTTTTGTTTTTCAAAGAACGTCCAATGTTCATTTTTGATATATGCATTTGACATTAATTGTTGCTCATAAATATTTACATGTGAACAAAAGATGAATTATTGGTAATAGCAGAGACAGGGGCAATAAGAATTGTCCGAACTGTTTAGTTGCTTTGACCACCAGGTACCAAGTTAGATTCAGCTGAAGAATATGGCTAAGATACTTGCACTCACCGTAGAGTAAAGCAGTAATGATAGCTCTCCCAGCTGAGACTCGCAACTATGAACGAATCAGCAATACTCTCCCCAAGCAGAGTTTATCTACCATCAGCACTAAAGAGGCTTGATATCCCCGGCAGTCTTAATATTCCCTAGCAAAGTATAAGAATGTTCCTCGGTAGAATACAAGATACCCCCAGTGGAGTCAATATTTCCCTAGCACAGTCTGAAGAAGCTTCCCCAACGGATTTGAAGCATCATCTTCAGTAGACTCTGGAAGTTTATCCCCAGCGGAGTACAACAATAAATCTCCCCAGCCAAGTTCAAAGGATCATTCCTAGCAGAACTCAGAGGATTATCCCCACAGAAGTCTAACAGGGTTATCCCCAGCAAGTTGCAACTAAAGAGCATCCCCAGCGAAGTTCTCTCCTTTCACAAGCAGGAATTCAACCCTTAACAGATTCAATATCACCAGCAACGGTAATCCATCCCCAGCAGAGCTTATCAGTGGAATCCCAAACAGAGCATCTCTTCCCCACAGAGTAATCTCATCATCAGTTTATTCCCCCCAACGGAGTCATCCTCCCCTGCAGGTTTATTCTCACCATCATCTTTGTTCGTCATCCCCAGCGGAAACGAAGAATTCAACTCTACTCTCCAGCAGCTATCCAGGATTTATTTTCCCCAGCTAAAACATTACATTTCCATATATCATGATACATGCATAAAAGCATTATACCATACAATCTCATTTATGTTGAGAACATCATTGCTTGATCCATATCATGCATTGCATATGACTGACCTTTGCCTTTCAGGAAAGATGCAGTTAAATTCTCAACTATGTGGAAGACCTTCTCTTGTCCAGTTAAATCAATTCCTAAAGATTTTTCTGATGCTGATCCAGTTGAAGTTATTTCAAGACCTTGTATGGTCCAGTCAAATCGATTCCTAAAGATTTTTCTGATGCCGATCCAGTCAAAGGCCTTCTCTGGTCCAGTCAAATCGATTCCTAAAGATTTTTCTGATGCCGATCCAGTTGAAGTTATTCCAAGACCTTGTCTGGTCCAGTTAAATCGATTCCTAAAGATTTTTTTGATGTCGATCTAGTCAAAGTAAATCCAAGACCTTCTCTGGTCCAGTTAAATCGATTCCTAAAGATTTTTCTGATGCCGATCCAGTTGAAGTTATTCCAAGACCTTGTCTGGTTCAGTTAAATCGATTCCTAAAGATTTTTCTGATGTCGATCCAGTCAAAGGCGCCAAGACCTCCTCTGGTCCAGTTTAATCGATTCCTAAAGATTTTTCTGATGCCGATAAAGTTGAAGTTATCCCAAGACCTTGTCTGGTCCAGTTAAATCGATTCCTAAAGATTTTTCTGATGCTGATCCAGTCAAAGGCCTTCTCTGGTCCAGTCAAATTGATTCCTAAAGATTTTTCTGATGTCGATCCAGTTGAAGTTATCCCAAGACCTTGTCTGGTCCAGTTAAATCGATTCCTAAAGATTTTTCTGATACCGATCCAGTCAAAGGCCTTCTCTGGTCTAGTTAAATCGATTCCTAAAGATTTTTCTGATGCCGATCCAGTTGAAGTTATCCCAAGACCTTGTCTGGTCCAGTTAAATCGATTGCTAAAGATTTTTCTGATGCCGGTCCAGTCAAAGGCCTTCTCTGGTCCAGTCAAATAGATTCCTAAAGATTTTTCTGATGCCGATCCAGTTGAAGTTACCCCAAGACCTTGTCTGGTCCAGTTAAATCGATTCCTAAAGATTTTTCTAATGTCGATCCAGTCAAAGGCCTTCTCTGGTCCAGTCAAATCGATTCCTAAATATTTTTCTGATGCCGATCCAGTTGAAGTTATCCCAAGACCTTGTCTGGTCCAGTTAAATCGATTCCTAAAGATTTTTCTGATGCCGATCCAGTCAAAGGCCTTCTCTGGTCCAGTTAAATCGATTCCTAAAGATTTTTCTGATGCCGATCCAGTTGAAGTTATCCCAAGACCTTGTCTGGTCCAGTTAAATCGATTCCTAAAGATTTTCCTGATACCGATCCAGTTGAAGTTGTTCCAAGATCTTGTCTGGTCCAGTTAAATCAATTCCTAAATATTTTTCTGATGTCAATCCAGTCAAAGTTATGTCAAGACCTCCTCTGGTTCAGTCAGATCGCTGATAAGATCTCCCTGATCCATATTCTAGTCGAAGCTCAGACCACTTATCAACAGTCTTCAAATGGCATATGTAAGCCCATTCCTGACATCACAATGCTGATACCACTTCATGCGAGTGAAAGTTTCTGGGCACTATAGTGTTCAATCATCTTCCACCTTCGGATCACGAAAGGCCCGAAAGCTAATTTATATCCTCGGGTTTAAGAAGATTGAACAGGGGCAGCTGCTGCACCCAAAAATTTCCCTCCCATATTTCTCAAAACATTTCAAGAATAATCTCCAAGTGGCTCAAGATTGCTCAAGAGTTGGACAATCAAGTCATCTCCAAAGGCAGTCAACCTCAAACTAGGGTTTTGTGTTACATCAAGGTCCTTGCATCCAAATGACCTCAAGTGCTCCCCAATGTCCTAATATGTTCTCAAGTTCATCCATGCCAAATTTCAAGCCATGCAGAGGAAGTTTGGCCAGTCAATTGCTCAAGAGGTCCAAAAATCGACTGTGCTAGGGCAAAAGTCAATTGTGACCTACAAATAGTCAAACTTCATGATTTTTTGTTAAAATTCTCATTTTGAAGGATATTTCATTATTTTATCAAGGGTTGATCATGATTCATCAAGGATTGCTCAAAATTCATCAAGATTCAAAAGTCGCTAAATTAGGGTTTTGTAGGAAAAGTCAACTCAACTTTGACAAAGCATAACTTTCTCATACTTTATGATAAATGACCCGTCCAAAGATAATTTTGAAGAGGATGCAATTTCCTATCCATCTTCACACCCCAAGATCAAGAAATGCACTCACAAGAAGTTATGAATTTGGACATTATAGGTCATTTTTGAAAGTCAACAAAAACACCTTTTTTGCCAAAGCTTATAACTTGAGAATGGAATTACAAAATGAGATGAGACCAAAAGTGTTGGTTAAAGGACATCTCAAGGTTTCTAACAAGTCCAAGAACACTTCCAAAAGGTCAAAATTAAAGAAGTTATGCATTGTTGAAATTGGGCATTTTTCCAAAATTGCCAAAAGTCAACTATCCCCAAAACTTCAAATTTTGTCAAATGGGCCCATTCTTTTCCACTTGATTTGATCTTGTCACACCACACACGTGTCCTAGCTTCATCCTTGTGTCCATTTATTAATTTTTCTATTTTATTTGATTTTTATTGAATTAATTCATTTTAAATCAATTTAAATCCAAATAAAATCCAAATATTGATCATTTAGGATCTTTTTGATTGATATAGGTCTTAATTGTCATCATGGACATGATCAAATCCGTATCAAGCCATATCATGAACAAAAAGATGGAATTTGGACAATTTTGGAAGGTTTTTCATGGAGGATCAAATCAAATCCTAAAACATCAATGCACAAAGATTGAGTCCACAAATGTTAACCTAATCCAATGCTCATTACATATACAAGCTAAAGGCACATGAATTAGAGGTGAGAGGCTGCTAAATTACAAGAACCAAACTTGAAAAAATTGCAAAAAAGCTTGAAACTGAAATCTGCCTTAGAGGTGCTTTCAACACGAAATCTCAACACTATTCACTTGTTGGACATCTACTGAGTGAGAAGCAATCAAAAGCAAGATTTTTCACCCCCTCAATCGCGTTGTAAGTCCCTCTGAAAATCAATTTGCACTTGAAATCGTAACTCCATATTTCTGCATCTTTTGAACAAATCTTTGGTATAATCACGCTTATCATTCAATTTCTAAGATTTTTGCATCATTTGATTGCATTTTCATGAGCCATAGCCCTGTAACCGAACCTAGGGTTTTGGAAGTTTGTTTTTGGGTGTTTTCTCTACAGGTGAAATCAAGGCCATTAATGGACATAGACTTGCTCAGGATGTCCAGACGAACATGTCCATGGTTTTGGTTTTTATTTTTATAGCCTGGAACTAATTTTATGATGCAGCTACGCATTTAGCTGCGGATGCAAATCCGCAAGTAAAAAAACCAGGTTTCCATGAGGAAGACGAAGGCGTGTCTCCCTCCTATTGGGCAATTCAAATATTCGCGCTTCTTTTTATAATTCTGGCATAACTAGTTTATTTTCCATATTATATTTATTATCCACTATGTTAACAATAAAAGCGCATTGGCTCAGTGGTTAAGGCATACGTTCAAGTACCAATAGGACTTGGGTTCGAATCCCAGGTCCACCAAATTGCTTTGTATTATTTTTCCACAGATGTTCCAGCGTATTTTAAGAGTTTTGGACTACCATACACCATCAAATATCAAAGCACCAGATGGCCCAAGGCCAGATCTGGTGACTCAGGCTGAAGGTCCATCATGCTCTCAAGTAAACATGCGCGTGGAGAATCCAAAAGTCAACACAGGCCAATTCAAATTGGGCCATCAGCTTGCCATCCAAACCTACAAATTGGGCCTGAACCCCCCTGGGTTTTTTCTATCTCATCTTTTTTTTATTTCATTTAATTATTTTGTTTTATTAATTATTTTTATTTAACTAACCAATTAATATTTTTCTTAATAAAATTAAAAAACCATAAATACATTTTATTTATTAAAATTAAATTCAGTACTTTATTTTATTAATAAATATTAATTGAATTAACTTAGCTTTAATTAAGTATAATTTTAATATCTTTTGCAAATAATTAAAATTAATTTAGACGATTAGGTTTTTATTAACTTTGATCAAATTTATTTTTATTTCCTTAAATATCAAAAAAATCCAAAAATATTTTAATTAATTAATTAGTGCATTAATTTAATTGTTAACTTAATTTAATCCAAAAATAACCAAAAAAATCACTTTCTTTCAAAAAGGGTCAAAACCCTAAAAAATGCGCCCGATTTAATCTTCTCGCATGCGATCAATTTTGTCTCAATATTGTATTTGTTTCCCAGAATATAATAGTTTAAATAGGACTTTGATTATTTCATCGCTTTATTTATTTTCCGCATTTTAATTTCAAGGGTTGTTTTTGGCGATGTAAATACCCGACCGACGCCTTGTAATAGTTAGTTTTAATTTCCGCAATTTAATTTCCGCAACTTATAAACTGTTAGATGTTTGATAATAGGGAATGCATGACAAGATCAAATGTTAAACCTAAAATCAACATAGATAACCATTGACATGTACAAAGATAAAATTAACCGAAATAACACACTCGCACATGCGCACTCTTAGGGTACACCTCGCTTGGTTGCCTTCGAACATGGTCATTGAGTATAGGAAGTTTTAGAGGTCTCTCTCTTGTCCAAAGATCATAGTTGCCTCGAAACGGTTGCCTCGGATAAAATGATTTAAGACGTTAGGGTTACCGCTAAGGCGTCCTAACATTGCTTTGGTGACCACATGTCCCTTAATCGAATTGACCCTTAAAACTGCAACGACGGTGCTACCTACTCATCCATAGTGGGATAGCATTGTCTAAAGGATATTAGCACAGATTAATTCCCATTTCGTGTAGGTAGATGGTTCTTGAGTACTTGCTCTTTTCAAAACAAAAAAAAACTTTTTGCACTCACACTTTTCAAACAAAAACTCTTTCAAACCCACAAACACAAAGAAAAGCAAATTTCGAAAAAACTTTGAGCAAGTACCTAAGAGCCCGTGGATAACCACAGATAGAAATGGTGCTAACACCTTCCCTTTCTATAATCTACCCCTCGAACCCGAGAAATATCTCGAAAAAGGAATTTTTCTGTGCTTTTTTCCTTTCCTTGATGGATAAAGTAAAAGTCGGTGGCGACTCTTGCTTACCGCGACATTTTGCAAATACAAACGCAAAACGCAAACCAGCATTCCAAAAAACAGCCAGTTCTCTCCCACCTGATCACACTTTGTATGAGCAGCAAGTAATTTTGAATCTGAAGAAAGGAGGGAAAGGCAGTTCACTTGGAAGTTGAGGAAAGCAACGTGGCATGAAGATAGAAGTCGAAGCACATGCATAGGACACTTATCCTCATCCTAGAACGAGGCAACTGTTCGAAGGTTAATTAGTTTTAGTATAAATATATGGATTTTATGTAGATTCCCGCGTGTGTTCAACTTATTAGTACAAGTGAATCAAATATATTCAAGTACCCGCTGTGTGAGAAAGAATTTTGAGAATATACGTTTGAAACACCATCTTTTATTTTAATCAAAGTCTTTACAATTCCTTTACATTCCTTGCCATTTATATTCCTTCGTAAACTTTATCATTACTGCAAATTTACTTTATTCTGCCCTTCACTTGCACTTTTATCAAGTTTTCTCCTGCATCTTGCCTTTACTCTTAATTTCCCTCTCAACCCTTTCTATTCAATCTGATCGATCCTGCAAGTCACCAAAATAACCCATTTTGGAAGATCAGCAGTTGTTTACCAATTTTCACGGTAAACAAATTGGCACGCCCAGTGGGACGTTGCTAAAGTTTTTTTATTTTTTATATACTTTGATAAAAATAGTTTTTATCATAAATGCTTCAAGTAATTTATTTTCTTTCAAAGATTGTTGTATGTTATTAAGAAGTGGCAAAACAACCACAAAATAATACGTACCTAAGAAAAGAAATAGTACAATGGCTAATCAGTCTAATGGAGAAATGCCTTCACCAATTTCTGGCCATGGAACCACGGTTATACCCATAATTAGTGAACCTTTTCTGTCAATGGCTGGTTTGACACCAGCAGTAACGGTTACACAAACATGACCAATACTTTCTTATGTAGGTTCTAGGGGTCCACACCCTCACCAAGGGGAAATCCAGGAGTTCGACCCTATATCCCTCTAGGCTTTTCGACAGCATGGATGGGTCGAGACCAACCCTATGACATGCCAACTACTGAAATGGCAAGCCTTATGAATGTTGCGTCCATATTTTCAGACCCTTTAGTGAGTGCATCTTCACCATTGCAGGGATCTGGAACTGGTATGGAAAATTTGGGTAGGAACCAATTCTTAGGAGGAACATCCCATACAATGCCAGGCCTTACAAATGCTTCTACAGCAATTCTGAGGCAACAAATGGATGAAAGTAACCATGACATGGTGCAAATGTTGGCACAAACTTTGAGTATATAGTTAAACCCTCTGATACAAAATACCACCCAGTTGAATCAGCAAAATGACAGCATAAATGATGCGCATGGCTGAATTTTTTGGGGTTCCCCAACCTATTCGACAACCCCAAAGAGAGCTGATAAGAGGAAATCAAGGTGTAGTCTTAGAGGATGACATGACCATTAACCAAAACCCACATCCAATTGGAATGAACCATAGAATGGAAATTGAACAACCTAGAGTCGAAATACCCAGGGTTATCCCACAAATCCCTAGAGCTATCGAACAAGATATAGTAATGGTAAATAGAAACCAAAATGCTGATGAGGTAACATAGCAGGTTCGACACCATAACTATGCGGGAGATAATAACTTGACATCCATGGTCAAAAGGATCATGGCACAAAATGGAGTGAATATTAGCTTTCATAGGCCAAACTTTACATCTCTGTTATTAGATTATATCTTGCAATCAGAATTACCCCCTAGGTGGAAAGTTCCAAAGTTTACCAAGTTTTCAGGGGATACGACAGAGTCCACTGTCGAACATGTAGCAAGGTATTTGAAAGAAGCTAGGGAAATCTAAAATAATGAGAATCTTAGGATTAAATATTTCCCAAGTTCCGTAACCAAAAATTCCTTCACTTGGTTTACCACACTTCTAGCCAATTCTATCCACAATTGGAATCAGTTGGAGAGATTGTTCCATGAATAACTCTATATGGGACAAACCAAAATAAGTTTGAAAGAACTGGCTAGTTTGAAGAGGATGTTCACTGAGCCAATTGATGAGTATCTGAACAGGTTTTGATTACTCAAAGCCAGATGCTTTACACAAGTTCCTAAACATGAGTTATTCGAAATAGATGTAGGAGGTCTAGATTATTCCATTACGAAGAAATTAGATACCCAATACTTGAGAGATATGGCCCAATTGGCCGATAGAGTTTGATAGTTAGAACGTCTTAAGGCTGAAAAAGTTAAAGCGAATAAAACTCATTGAAGTGAAAGGGTATCGTATGTCGAAATGGATGATGACGATCTAGAGACATCTAGTGATCCTATAACTAGCGAAGAGAGTGAGATCGATTTAGTAAAATTAAAGCAAGGACCACCATATTCTTGAAAACTGTTAACACCCTCAAATGGGAAGAATCCAACTGAATCAAAGAAGAATAATGATAGGTTCCCGAAGAAAACATATAGTTTCGACGTCACAAAATGTGACGAAATATTTGACTTATTAGTTAAAGATGGCCAGATGATAGTGCCCCCTGGGGAAAAATGCCTCCTTTAGATCAAAGAAAAAAGAGAGGTTTTTGTAAATATCATAATTTTTTGGGCCATAAAACCTCACAATGTTTCCTTTTCAGGGATCTCGTTCAAGGTACAATCAAAGACGGAAGGCTTAAGTTTACTGACAAACCACCCATGGGGATTGATGCAAATTGTTGTACCCCAAAATTTTCCCTCTCATTTCATCAACATTTTCTCACCACAAGACTCTTGGAGCTCAAGATCAAGTTAGGGTTTGCTCTGCTCAAGGCTGCTCCTTGCACTGTTGACCCAAATTAGGGTTTGAGTTTGCACAAGGATGTTTTGACCTAAAATGCCCAAGGTGACTTTCATGCTTCATGTTGGACCCACAAGTTTATCCATACCAATTTTCAAGCCTTGATTCCAATCTTTGCCCAGTCAATTGGACAGTTGACCTAGAAATCAACTGTATTGGGGGAAAAGTCAACTGTGGCCAATTGACAGTCAAACTTCATAATTTTTGACCCACATCAACATAATGAACTCATATGAACCATTTGGTCAAGTTTGGATTACAATTCCACAAGAAATTTGATCAGATCACCAAAAGGGCAAAATGGTCATTTTTAGGGTTTTGGCTGCACCAGGGCATTTTTTGACTGTTTGACCTAATCAATGGCAAATCAAGCTCACATATGGACTCAAGGACTCAATGGAATTGTCTTGACACATTCAACAAGTTCAAAAGATCTCAAATGCACATGATTGACAGATGAATTTTTCAGTCAACTGATCAAAATATGACTGTATACTTAAAAGTCAAACTTTGACTTTTTGGTCAAAATCAAGTTCCAAGATTCATCTTTCATCAAGACATGTCAAATTATGAAACTTGTTCATCAAGAAATCCAAATTTGCAAATTAGGGTTTAGAATGAGAAAATTTCATAACTTAGAATTTTTCTAAGTTATGAAACTTCCTTATTTTTTCCTAACTTTGTCCCATTTTTCATCAAGATACATGTGGATTCAAACAAAACTCAAAACATGCAAGTTGTAGTCCGTTGCAAAATCTACAACTTTGATTCACAAAGTTTTCTCAAAGGAAGCTTGTAGCTCAAGTTATGATTTTTGGAACAAGGGTGCAAAATATTTTTAACTTAGAGAAATTTTGACCTATTCTAGGCAGGATTTTTGTCCAACTTCATGGCCATTTTTCACATGCTTCCACTTGGAGTTTCAATTTGTATTACAAATATGGATTGTAGTACACATTCCAAGCTTTCCAAATTGTCCAAGAACTTCTCAAACACCCTTGTGGTTAGGGAGAATCGAATTGGCAAAGTTGGGCAAAAGTCATTTTTGTTCATAACCAAATGCATGTTCATACATTGGCATTTTTCAGGTCAGCTTGTACAAACTAGCTGGCAGGCCTCAAAACCAGTCTCACACTCAATAATTAAGTGCCTAACCTTTGTGTTCAAGCATTGTTTTATGCACTTAGTCATTACACAAAGAACTAATCCATAATTAGAAAAAGCAACTTTGCCATTTTTGTAAAGTAGTGCTTTATGTCAAAATCAAAATCCAAGAGGCATGGGCCAGATCTTTGAGGCTAGCATTTGTACATAAATCCCTCTGATCTAGAATAAGATGGGCAGCATACTTTAGGGTATTGTACAGGCCTGTATTGAAACTTGTATTTTCTTGCTTCAAGTAGAAGAAACTTGGCAAAACAGATAGAATCTCTCATACCTGTAAACACCAGGCTAAGCAAACTTTGCAAACATCTTTCACACTCCTTAACTGACCTAAGGCACGATTCTTTCATCCTAAATCCATCCTCATATCCAAAAGCACAGTTTTTCTGCAAAACAGAGTCCCTGCTGCAGATTGACTTCCACAGTCCATTCCACTCGTGCACTTTGGCCAAAAAGAGTTCAAACATGTTCCATATCATCCACTGAAGCTATCCCAAGCATTGAATCCAAGATGTAACATCCTTAACATTGTTTGCCATTTTTGCTTTCAAGCTGTGCAGGTGGACTTCCATAGCATGATACAGGCAGTCTCAGAGCAAGCCAAGCATAGGAGAAGCATCCTTGGACTTCAGGCAAGTTGTACCAAAGCTCAAACTCCATTGAAGATACCTACACCGTTCTGTTCAAGTCAAGCTGAAACAGGTAAAAACATTAACTTCTATCTCTCTATCCAGGCATGCTTAGGCTTAGGTTTGTGAATGAAACATGTTCTCCTCATAGCCCTGAAGCCATCCATATACTTACTTTTCATTTATATTGAGTATGCTGTGCGAATTTTGGCCATGAACATTGGAGAAAATTTAGGTCAGAAATTGGGGATGAAGAAATTCTCCCTCGTTTCTTAGAGTTAGATCAAGTTTTTTATATGTATGAACTCGTCTCTCCATGCTCTATAATATTTGTGTTATGAGTTTTTGTTAAAAGTCAAAGAATCAGAAATTTGAATGAAGCATGGAGCGCGCGCGTTTTTGAGACAGAAGCTGGAGGTTGAAGAAGGGTGACTTGGGTTGGGCCTGAGTTGTTTTTGCTTTTTGCACACTTTTTCCATTTTTACACCTCCCTGGCCCATTGTGTGATATATTTACCATTTTTTATTTTTTTCTTTTTGATTCTGATCTTATATTTTTATTCAAACATGAAAAAACACTAAAATTATTTTTCCACATATTTTTGCATATTATTTGGAATATATTTGTTTTATTTAAACTTATACATGTAAAATAATATATATATACTTTTATTTAAAACACTAAAAAATAATACAAAAATATATTTATTTTCAGTTATTAGATTTATTTTACATTTTTGAAGACATTTTCTAAAAAATACATTTTTGTAAATAATTAATATTTTATTTTGGTATATATATATATATATATATATATATATATATATATATATATATATATATATATATATATATATATATATATATATATATATATATATATATATATAACATAAATACTTGTATATTTTATTAGATATTTAGGATAAAAATATGAAAATAATACATTTTTATTTTTATTAATATATGACACTAAAAAATACTTTTTTTTTTACAATATACTTCTTTTTTTTATTTTTTGTATATAATTAATAAATAAATACTATTTATTTGAAAACTAGGGTTTAGCCCTAAACCATAAAAATATTCAAAATTCAACCTTTTTATTTTGTTTATATTTCACATGAAAAAATACTTTCACATACATAAAAAATCATTTTTGTGCATAATACATTTTGCATATTTATTGTATTTACTTTACATTGTATAATTAAATATTTGTATATTCGATATGGATGTAATAATTTAGATTTAATTTCTTGTCAAATATCCCCCCATTCAAACATCTGTACCCCCTCCCCATAATCATTGTTGTAATAGCTTAGCATTTAAATTTCCGCATTTAAAAGCTTTCAATTATGCCATGTTTAGACTTAGGGTTTGTATGCAAATAAAACTAACAAGTAGTTTGACCTAAATCCAAGATAAACATGCATGAAAAACAAAACACAAAAACACACTTGCACCCCTAGGGTTACATCCACTTGTTGCCTTCAATAATGGGCCATAATTGCATGTTAAGTGTCTTTGGCAAAACAAACAAATCAAATGATCATAGTCCCTCGATGACGCTATCAAGTTGCCTAAAATGATCAAGTCCCTTGAGAAAATTTCCAAAGATACTTAGCATTATTGCCTCTATGGTCTATACGATGACCCGCGCCCGTCCCGTTAACATCCTAACACAAGATTGTCCACCAAATACAATGGTGGAACAATACTGTTAAAAGCGTTAAAACGTAGGAAAGATCTTTGAGAAATTTAGGGTAGATAGCTCTTGGTTACTTGACCAATCTTGCAAAACAATCCTTGCCATTTTTCAAAACACACATCAAAACAACTTTCAAAACCTTGAAACATCTTTTCAAAAAGACAAACACCTTTTGTAAAACATTCGAGTAAAGAATTGTTACAAGGGTTGCCTAGACAAAGGCATCTTTTTTAAAATATTTTCAAAATCACACACAAAGCACCATTTCAAACAATTGAAAATGCAAGGCAAGTGATCTAAGCAAGTAACTAAGAGCCCATGGATAACCATGGATAGAAAGGGTGTTAATACCTTCCCTTTCTATAATCTACTCCCCGAACCCAATAAAACATCTCAAAGGTTTTTCATGTGCTTTTTAACCTTTTCCTTTAGGATAAATAAAAAGTCGGTGGCGACTCTTGCTATACCGCAACATTTGTGAACACAAACTCAAATCTCAAGTCAGTTCTCCCACCGTATCACAGAACTGGCGACTCTGCTGGGGATTGATTTAAAAGTGGAGTAACCTTAGGGCTTAGATCACCTTTTGCATGACTAATTGTTTGCTTTGATTGCTTTACATTTTGGTTCTCTTGTTTGGGCTTGGAATCCTACACCCGGATTTGGGAAACATTCATAGATAGCAATACGTTGTGGAAACTGTGCGGGGTATACCGACACAGTTGAAGCAATAGCTATATTAGTGCGACATATTTGTGAGTACCGGTAACCCTTGAGTTCAATCAAGGAGAGTACGGGGCCGCTGAGTGATGTCACTAAGCACTAATTACCTAGAACCTTACTTAACCATCTTGGCCTTTTATTAGGGGTAGTGAGATGACCGGCTTTGGTGCTGTCCGAAGTTGGTAGATACTCGATACTACACTCATTGAGGGTTGTTTTCTTGGAATATTTTGGTCGCTAGTTAAGTGGCTAAACCAAAACAATGAACATAGAAAACAATTCAATGATATTGAGCTCCTTAGAACCCGGTTACTATTTATAGGACAGGTTTTTAAGCCAACTACACTCAAGAGGGTACTTACCTATGAAACCCCATGCAAGCCTGAAACTAGGGTTTTGTGTGAATTGCTTGTACATATGTTTGTGCATACATCATGAACATCATAAAGCATCATATGCATCCACTAACCATTTCAAGGGTTTAGATCTTCATCTTTGTTCTTGTTTTGTAGGTCATGGAAATTCTTCGCAGGAAAACTATCCAAGTCAACCTTGTGAGAATCCCTTCTCAACTCAAGGAGCTTACATCCAGAATTCCAGAAAGCTCTCTCTTCAGTGAAAGACATGGTAGACTGCTCAGCCTAGTCAACACCAGCATTGAAGAAGACATGGTGAAAGTGTTGTTCCAGTTCTTTGACCCCCTTCACCACTGTTTCACATTCCCCGACTACCAATTGGTGCCTACTTTGGAGGAATTTTCTCAACTCCTGAGAATTCCTATTCTTAATCAACTACCCTACAACGGTACGGAAAAAGAACCAAAGCCTGAAGATGTTGCTCAAGCACTACACTTGCAACCATCTGACATCAAGGGGCATTGGGAGACTAGAAGTGGTGTCAAGGGCTTCTTGGCAAAATTCTTGTTTGAGAAGGCACAAGAGTGTTGGAATTCTTTGGATCTGCAAGCCTTTGAAGAAATTGTGGCACTCCTTATCTATGGGTTGGTCTTGTTCCCAAATCCTGACCAACTTATAGATGTCAATGCTGTCAAGATCTTCATATCCAGGAATCCCGTACCTACATTGCTTGGGGACATCCTCCACTCATTTTACACACGAACAATGAGGAAGAGAGGTGTTCTCATGTGTTGTACTCCTCTCCTTGCAAGGTGGTTTATTTCACACCTTCCAAAATCTGTTTTGAAGAATGAACAAGGCTTAAGGTGGTCACAACGGTTGATGACCCTCACACATTCTTATGTACACTGGTGTTCTCGGTCCAGAGAAAATGTCATCATCATCGATCATTGTGGTGAGTTCCCTAATGTTCCATTACTTGGCATTAGGGGAGGCATTACCTACAACCCTTGTCTAGCTTTGAGACAATTTGGATATGCACGGAGGGACGAACCTCATGACATGCTGATTCCTGACCTGGTTTTTGACTTCGACAATGATGTGCAAGGACTTCGCCAAAGATTCATCAGAGCTTGGAGGATGCCTAACATGGTAGATAGTAAGACACTGGGGCATAAGAACTCCATCCCTCTTGAGCCTTACCTCAAGTGGGTGCGAACCCGCACCCAGAGTCTTATGATGCCTTACCCTCATATTCTCCCTTTGATTAAAGAGCCTGTTAAGGAAGGAGAGGTTCCCTACACCATCCTACATCCTGACATGCCAACATCATGGGAGGAAGTGCAGAAGAGTTGGATCCAACTCAAGGAAGAAAGGGACACTTTTGAAGCCAGCTTCTACGCTAGTGAGAAGAAGGTTTTGGAGCTTACCTGCCGACTTCACGAGGAGGAGACCCTCAACACTTACATCGCACCAAAGAGGATGTGCAACGTCTTTTTACCTTAATAAGTTTTTGTAATATTTGGCCCATGGGGCATTTATGTACTGACAAAATTTCTTTTTATTAATATGACGTGTGCTCTTTTTGTTTGCAACAATTTTGAGTTTCTAAATCCTTGAATGCATTACATGAATAAACATATCATTCATCATATGCATAAACAGGTCTTCACACCAGGGTTCCTTATTTCTCTGTTGTTTATTTCAATAAGATGGATATTGAGCAGACGGTCAAAGATCTGCAGGGGCAGAACTCGCAGTTTCAACAGCTCCTTATGACCTTAGTAAGGGGTCAGGAGGATCTTAAAGCACTGTTAGGGAACAAAGAACAAGAAAAAGGAAAAAAGAATAAGAAAAGAGTTGGGGTAGCTACACTGGGAAGAAGATTTGAGAATGAAGCTAGGAGAGTTCTTGAATTCCCCTCCACATCTGATGAGGGGACCGGTAAAGGAAAAGGAGCTGCATTACCTTCTGAGTCCGAGGCTGGAGAGGAAGAGGTTGAGGAAGATGAAGACTACTCAGAGCAACAATACCTGCCAGCGGACGACAAATACAAAAACCTGGAGGATAGACTGGCAGCTATGGAGCTGCAAAGGGTTCCTGGGCTAGATTTTGAAGAGTTGGGATTGATTGCTGGGATTGTGATCCCTCCAAAGTTTAAGGTGCCAACTTTTGCAAAATACGATGGGCTGTCTTGCCCGAAGATACACCTGAGGTCATATGTCAGAAGAATTCAACCTCATACATCCGACAAAAATCTTTGGGTACACTTCTTTCAGGACAGCCTGTCCGGTACACAGCTAGACTGGTTTTACCAGCTTGAGAGGTCAGAAGTGCATAACTGGGAAGACTTGGCAGCTGTCTTCTACCGCCAGTATCAATACAACACCGACTTGGCGCCAACCAGTACTCAGCTGCAAAGTATGGGGATGGCCTCAAATGAGGGATTCAAAGAATACGCCCAGAAATGGCGCGACTTGGCCGGAAGAGTGCAGCCACCTCTTTCAGATAGGGAACTAGTTGATATGTTCTTGGGGACCCTATCTGGTCCATTCTTCAACCATTTGATCAGGAGCTCTTCCGCAGGGTTTACTGATTTGATTCTGACTGGCGAACGGGTAGAAGCTGGTATTAAGAGCGGGAAGATTCAAAGGGATGCCTCTGCATCCACAACTGTTAAAAAGCCATTTCCATCCAAGAAGGAGGCAGCTGTTATATACTCTCAGAAAAGATTGGGAAGAACTGAGCACCGACCGACTGTAGGGGCTGTGATGATTCAAAATTCGTCAAATGATCAGCCTCGTAATAATCAGTCCAGACCTAAACAGCAATGGGGAGAACGGCCACAACGGCAGTTCACCCGCATCAATATGATGCCTGCACAAGTTCTTCCCCATTTATTGAAGCTAAATCTCGCCACTATCAAAGAAGCACCAAAAAATGTGAATACAACTTCCCCGCATTATCATCCAAATGCTAAATGTGCCTATCATTCTGACAGCATCGGGCATGACACCAACGATTGCTGGGCGCTTAAGCATAAAATTCAAGACTTGATAGATGCAAAAGAGGTTGAGTTCGACGCTCCAGAGAAGCCGAATGTAATATCCGCTCTGATGCCAAAGCATGGTCGCAATGTCCATGCTATTGAAGAAGATCTGTATGTTGCTGTTGTTGATGATCTGGTAACTCCACTACTAACAATCAAGTTGAATCTGTTGAAAGCTAGGATTTTCCCAGGATGTAAAGAAGACTGCTACTGTTGTTCCTCCCTACCAATCGACTGTCCATTGCTGAAGATAGGCATCCAAGGCCTAATGGATAGCCAACAAATTCTTTTCGAAAAGATTCCTGCTACTCCAACCCCTATCGAAGATGTTTCAATAATCACCATTTCCACCAATCTTTCCAAGGTCCCTAAAAAGCCTGTTAAGATTACATCCGCTACGAAGATTGTTCCTCTGAAAATAACCATGCCTGGGCCTGTCCCCTACAAATCTGACAAATCGATACCGTGGAATTATGGTGGAGAAATCTACTACCACGGTGTTAAACAAGTTGAGATAACCGAAGAGAGCTCTGACGAAGAAACTACCGACATTGGAAACATTGCCGGTACGAGCAAGATTACCCGAAGTGGGAGAATTTTCTCTCCAGAGATTGCCCCCCCAAACGCAATCTTTGGACCCTCAGCTGCTGCCAAGGTTACTCTTGCACCGATAAAACTTTCTGCAAGAACTCCGCTGATTGAAGAAGCTGTTATTCCTGTGGTTGTCCCTCCTACTTCTTCTGATAAGGGGAAAGGGATCCAAGATGAGCTCGTCAGGACGAGGGCTCAACCATTGGTCATCCCCGAAACCTCTAAGAAAGAAATGGAGGAGATTCTGAAGATAATTAAGAAGAGTGATTATGATGTGGTAGAGCAACTGGGGCAAACCCCCTCGAAGATTTCCATGTTAGCATTGATTCTTTGTTCGGAGGCTCATGCCAAGGCCTTGATAAGGTTTTTGAAGACAACCCATGTTCCCCAAGAAACCTCAGCCGATCAATTCCAAGATTGTGTAGCCAGCCTTACCGCCGACAACGGCTTGGGTTTCTTTGATGTTGACCTGACTCCGAAAGGAAGAAAGCACAATGACGTGTTGCATGTGTTAGTTGAATGCCGAGGAACCACTATCGCCCATGTCTTGGTCGACACTGGTTCTTCTCTGAATATGCTGCCTAAGAAGGCTCTCGACCGATTGGATTGTGAAGGCTTGGAGCTGAAACCAAGTAATATCATTGTCAGGGCCTTTGACGGGTCTAAAAGGATGGTGCATGGGGAGGTCGACATTCCCATCAAGGTAGGTACTGAAGTATTCCACTCAACTTTCTATGTGATGGACATCCGTTCGTTATACTCTTGCTTGCTAGGAAGACCATGGATACATAATGCTGGCGCAGTCACTTCCTCCCTACATCAGATGCTGAAATATCATGTCAAGGGTAAAATCATAACTGTACACGGTGAAGAGGAGTACATGATCAGTCATCTGAACTCCTTTAGGTATGTGGAAGTGGATGGCGAATTCATCGAGACACCGTTCCAACACTTCGAGGAAGTTGCTCCCGAGGTTCCAGTAGAAAAGGCAGTAGCTGAGGTACCCAAGCAGGTGGCCAGGATGGCATCTCTGAAAGACGCAAAAGCTGCAATGAAGGAGGGAAAGAGCTCAACATGGGGTCAGTTTCCTGACTTTCCCCACAAGACAGACAAGTTTGGGTTGGGATTTACCGTTGCGGGGCAAAAAGCTATGCGTTGCTCAAAAATTGAAAGAGCACCCATCAAGATTTCTCCTCATGGAATCAATGCTTTAGAAGACGAAGACGAAGAGGGTAACCTTGAAGATTGGATCTTCCCAACCATTGAAGGGGGACTGCACAACTGGGAGGCGAAAGACTTCGTCCCCATTACTTTCATTAATCAGTAATTTATCTTTCGCACATTTCCTGTTGGTCTGTAATATTTACTTTTAAACAATCTGCACACTATTTTTCACCTCATGCCTTGCCCGGGGCATGTAGGTCCATTTGTAAGGGTTTTGATTCTCTTCATATCCATATGTCATGTTTAATGATTCATGACGTTTTTCATTTATAAACTGCTGTGTTCATTTTCTTTTCTTTTGCATTTTTGTTTGTTTAAGGATGGCTATCCCTTACACACACCCATACTCACAAATACAGGTACCCATCCACTCTGGATTCTATGAGTGACTATTATGTTGTATCCTTCAATAACTCTGAAGATTTGGTCAACCAAGCTGAATACGAAGATGACAAAAATTATGAAGTACCAGGGGAGCTAGCCAGACTTCTACAACAAGAAGAGAGGGTCATCTTGCCTCATGAAGAATTGTTGGAAACTGTCAACTTAAGAACAGAGGAAGACCGGAAGGAGGTACAAGTGGGTGCCAATCTGGAACCAAGTGTCAAGGAACGCTTGATACGGCTGCTGAATGAATACGTTGAAATATTCGCCTGGTCTTATGAAGACATGCCGGGTTTAGACACAGATATTATGGTTCACCGTCTCCCTACAAGAGAGGATTGTCCACCAATCAAGCAAAAAGTCCGCCGAATGAGGCCCGACATGTCTGAGAAGATTAAAGCAGAAGTAATGAAGTAATTCAACGTTGGTTTTCTGGCTGTTACATCCTATCCACAATGGGTTGCTAACATTGTGCCAGTTCCCAAAAAAGACGGCAAGGTCAGGATGTGTGTGGACTACCGGGATTTGAATAGGGCCAGCCCTAAAGTTGATTTTCCGCTACCGCATATCGACATTTTGATTGACAACACGGCTCAGCACAAGGTTTTCTCCTTCATGGATGGATTCTCGGGCTACAACCAGATTAAAATGGCCCCCGAGGACATGGAGAAAACAACCTTTGTTACACAATGGGGTACCTTCTGCTACAAGGTGATGTCGTTCGGACTGAAGAATGCAGGGGAAACTTATCAGCGCGCCATGGTAGCTTTATTTCATGATATGATACATCATGAGATCGAAGTTTACGTAGACGACATGATAGCTCAATCACAAACAGAGGAGGAACACCTTGAACATTTGCAAAAGTTGTTTTCCAGGTTGAAGGAGTACAAACTCAGGCTGAATCTAAGTAAGTGCACTTTTGGAGTTAGGTCCGGTAAACTTCTAGGATTTATTGTCAGCAACAAAGGCATTGAGGTCGATCCAGCAAAAGTGAAAGCTATACAAGAAATGCCTGCTCCCCGTACTGAGAAGGAGGTTAGAGGGTTCTTGGGGCGCTTGAACTATATTGCCAGATTCATCTCTCATCTGACGTCTACCTGTGAGCCAATTTTCAAACTATTGAAGAAAGATCAGGTAGTCGAATGGAATAACAATTGCCAAGCTGCTTTTGATAAGATCAAGGAGTATTTGCTAGAACCTCCTATTCTGATGCCACCCGTTGAAGGAAGGCCGCTGATCATGTATCTAACTATTTTGGAAAACTCAATGGGGTGCGTACTGGACCAACATGACGAGTCTGGTCGAAAAGAGCATGCCATTTATTACCTTAGCAAAAAGTTTATCGACTGTGAGACTCGCTACTCACTGCTCGAGAAAACTTGCTGCGCTTTGGTATGGGCTACTCGCCGACTAAGGCAGTATATGTTGACTTATACCACTCTGTTGATTTCCAAAATGGATCCTATCAAGTATATCTTCGAGAAGCCTGCTTTATCTGGAAGAATCGCTAGATGGCAAATGATCCTGACTGAGTATGACATCCAGTATACTACCCAAAATGCTATAAAAGGGAGTGTACTAGCTGACCATCTAGCTCATCAAGCTATCGAAGATTATCAATCCATGAGATTCGACTTCCCGGACGAGGACATCATGAATTTGGACAACATTGAAGGTAACGGGCCGTATGACGGACCTGAAAAGGGATCCCGGTGGACCCTGTACTTTGATGGTGCTTCAAATGCACTTGGAAACGGTATCGGTGCAGTACTCATTTCCCCAGAAGGTTGCCATACACCTTTCACTGCCCGACTTTGTTTCAGCTGTACCAACAACATGGCCGAATATGAAGCTTGCATCTTTGGACTCAAGGCTGCTATAGACTTGGGAATCAAATCGTTGGTTGTATTTGGGGACTCGGCTTTGGTTATCAGTCAAATCAAAGGAGAGTGGGACACCAAACATCCTAATCTTATCCCATATAAAGAACATGTCCTGACATTGTTGCCTCATTTCGAGCAAATCACCTTCGAGCATTTCCCGCGAGAAGAGAATCAGCTAGCAGATGCTCTGGCTACAATGTCTTCCATGTTTAAACTTAGTTGGGATAACGAGGCTCCCCAAATCACCATCGAGCAAATGCATGAACCTGCGCATTGTCATGAGATTAATACCGAAGAAGTAGTGGAACAACCCTGGTTTCACGAAATCAAAAGGTATCTCCAGACTAGAGAATATCCCGAAGGAGCTTCCGTAAATGACAAAAAGTTCCTAAGGAGATTTGCTGTCAAGTTCTTCCTAAGCAATGGCATCCTTTATAAGCGCAGCCATGATTGTGTTTTACTCCGATGTGTAGACAAAGCTGAAGCAGAGTTAATCATGACTGAGATACACAGCGGCACATTTGGCACCCACTTAAGTGGACCTACGATGGCTAAGAAGATTCTGAGGGCAGGCTATTACTGGTCTACCATGGAAGCTGATTGCCATCAACATTCCCGTACTTGCCACAAATGTCAAGTATACGCTGACAAGATTCATATTCCTCCTGTTCCTCTCAATGTTCTGACAGCTCCTTGGCCATTCGCAATGTGGGGCATTGACATGATTGGAGAGATCAAGCCCACATCGTCCAATGGACATCGCTTCATCCTGGTCGCCATTGACTATTTTACCAAATGGGTCGAAGCAGCTTCCTTCGCCTCTGTTACAAAAAATGTGGTTGCCCGCTTCATCAAGCAGAACCTCATATGCCGGTATGGTGTCACCGACAGGATCATCACAGATAATGGTACTAATCTGAACA
Source organism: Vicia faba (assembly GCA_948472305.1). NCBI lineage: Eukaryota > Viridiplantae > Streptophyta > Magnoliopsida > Fabales > Fabaceae > Vicia > Vicia faba. Next base: position 1,440,445,179 of record OX451737.1, on the reverse strand, counting down.
ATACTATGATCACCGCTCTATGCGAAGAGTTCAAGATTTATCATCACAATTCATCTCCCTATCGACCGAAGATGAACAGTGTTGTTGAAGCTGCGAACAAAAACATTAAGAAGATCATTCAGAAAATGACCGTTACCTACAAGGACTGGCATGAGATGTTACCGTTTGCTCTGCATGGATATTGTACCACAACACGTACTTCAACCGGGGCAACCCCGTTTTCTTTGGTATATGGCATGGAAGCTGTCCTACCCATAGAAGTTCAGGTTCCTTCTTTAAGGATTATGAAGGACGCTGGTTTGAATGAAGACGATTGGATTCAGACCCGACTTGATCAACTCAATTTTATTGATGAGAAGCGACTCACTGCTGTTTGCCATGGTCAGACGTATCAAAAACGGATGATCAAGGCTTTCAACAAGAAAGTCAGACGTCAAGTATACCAAGTCGGAGATCTTGTAATCAAGCGGATCATCTTGCCGCAAAGTGATCCCAGGGGCAAATGAACTCCTACTTACGAAGGACCGTTTGTGATCAAGAGCATATTTTCTGGTGGTGCAATGATTCTGACCACCATGGACGGCGACGATTTGCCACACCCTGCGAACGCAGACATAGTCAAAAGATACTACGCATAAAACGACCCGGCAAGTCGAAAACCCGAAAGGGCGGCTTGGGAAAAAAATGGGCATCTCGTGAACTGAAAACCCGAAAGGGCGATTCAGGCAAAAATTAGGGATAAAACAAAAAAATTTGTACACCCGGCAAGTCGAAAACCCGAAAGGGCGACTTGGGCAAAAAAGGGTTTCCCGGTGGACTGAAAACCCGAGAGGGAGGTCCAGGCAAAAGTTAGGGAATTAAAGCGTATGACTATGTCTCGTCGGATCACTTTAAAGAACAATCTCTTCATCGACAAGCTCCGAGCTTCTGATCAATCCAGTCATCGGCGGACGAAGCATTGAATGGACAAGATATTCAGAGTTGTGAAGGCTATAACAGAATAGGAATCCCATGGAATTGTTACACATAGCCATATTTCTTTTGTATAAAATTTTCAATATTTTACGACAACATCCTCTTACTAGGATGCATGTCTCCTTTGTACAAAGATACTCATAGAAAGTTAATACGAATACTTTTCCAAATACGGAAATCTGCTTTGTCTTCTTTTTGCTTTTCTACACTTATGTTTTATTTGAGAAACGTCCAATGTTTTGTTAAATAGGCATATGCATTTGAACATAATCATTTCCTTACAAATCAAGAAAGATGATTGGTGATAGGTTAAAGGTGCAGATAGATATCTTGATGCCCTTTCAGAAGGAATCCCCAAACAGAGTTAAACTTCAGGATCCTCAGCAGAACAAAAGCTTTCTCAAAACTGATTTCCCCAGCCAGAGAGCCTTCCAGAACTCAATTCCCCTCAGAGTTAAGTTTCAGTATCCCCAGTGGAGCCTTAAAAATCTGAAAATCCTATCCCCAGTTGAAGTCAAAACTACCAATCCCCAGCGGAGCTAAAACTTCCAACTATCAATCCCCAGAGGAACCAGACTAGTGAACCTTCTCCCCACAGAGATACTTCCCACTAGACTGAAGATTCTCAGTCTTACTTCTCCAGCATAAGTCTACCAGGTTCTGAACTCCCCAGTAGAGATCATCAGAATTCTCATTCCCTACAAGTCACCAAGGAGTTCCAATCCCCAGCAGTGGTCCTAAGATCCCTCAACAATTGAAGATCTTACATCCCCCAAAGCAGTCAGCAGTCAACAAGGATGTCTCGTCTTCAGCAATCGAAGATTCTTGCACTCCCCTGCAGCAGCAAGGATTCACTTTCCCTGGCAGCAGTCAAGATTCTTTTGTCTCCGACTATCCAGGATTCGTCTTCCTCAGCAAGACAGCTCATCAGCTTACATACGCATTCGTTACATTCATATCATAAACATTGATATAACATATATTGCATCATACATTTCATTGCAACATAACTTTGTGTTTAAGCTAATATTTTACCCTTTTCAGGATAAGATTAATAAGCTTCAACTTCTGAAAACAGTTTACGGACGCTTCCCAGCATGGAGGCTGATCTATCGCTTGTTCAGATGCAGCTTCTGAAAACAGTTTACGGACGCTTCCTAGCATGGATGCTGATCTATTGCTTGTTCAGATTCCAAGACTTCTGAAAACAGTTCACGGGTTCTCCAGTCACGGATGTTAACCTATCGCTTGTTCAGATTCAACTACTGAAAACAGTTTATGGGTTCTCCAGTCACAGATGTTAACCTATCGCTTGTTCAGATTCCAAGACTTCTGAAAATAGTTTACGGTTTCTCCAGTCACGGATGTTAACCTATCGCTTGTTCAGATTCCAAGACTTCTGAAAACAGTTCACGGGTTCTCCAGTCACGGATGTTAACCTATCGCTTGTTCAGATTCCAAGACTTCTGAAAACAGTTCACGGGTTCTCCAGTCACGGATGTTAACCTATCGCTTGTTCAGATTCTTCAACTACTGAAAACAGTTTACGGGTTCTCCAGTCACGGATGTTAACCTATCACTTGTTCAGATTCCAAGACTTCTGAAAATAGTTCACGGGTTCTCCAGTCATGGATGTTAACCTATCGCTTGTTCAGATTCCAAGACTTCTGAAAATAGTTCACGGGTTCTCCAGTCACGGATGTTAACCTATCGCTTGTTCAGATTCCAAGACTTCTGAAAACAGTTCACGGGTTCTCCAGTCACGGATGTTAACCTATCGCTTGTTCAGATTCTTCAACTACTGAAAACAGTTTACGGGTTCTCCAGTCACGGATGTTAACCTATCGCTTGTTCAGATTCCAAGACTTCTGAAAACAGTTCACGGGTTCTCTAGTCACGGATGTTAACCTATCGCTTGTTCAGATTCTTCAACTACTGAAAACAGTTTACGGGTTCTCCAGTCACGGATGTTAACCTATCTCTTGTTCAGATTCCAAGACTTCTGAAAACAGTTCACGGGTTCTCCAGTCATAGATGTTAACCTATCGCTTGTTCAGATTCTTCAACTACTGAAAACAGTTCACGGGTTCTCCAGTCACGGATGTTAACCTATCGCTTATTCAGATTCTTCAACTACTGAAAACATTTTACGGGTTCTCCAGATACGAATGTTAACCTATCGCTTGTTCAGATTCCAAGACTTCTGAAAACAGTTCACGGGTTCTCCAGTCACGGATGTTAACCTATCGCTTGTTCAGATTCCAAGACTTCTGAAAACAGTTCACGGGTTCTCCAGTCACGGATCTTAACCTATCGCTTGTTCAGATTCCAAGACTTCTGAAAACAGTTCACGGGTTCGCCAGTCACGGATGTTAACCTATCGCTTGTTCAGATTCTTCAACTACTGAAAACAGTTTAAGGGTTCTCCAGTCACGGATGTTAACCTATCGCTTGTTCAGATTCCAAGACTTCTGAAAATAGTTCACGGGTTCTCTAGTCACGGATGTTAACCTATCGCTTGTTCAGATTCTTCAACTACTGAAAACAGTTTACGGGTTCTCCAGTCACGGATGTTAACCTATCTCTTGTTCAGATTCCAAGACTTCTGAAAACAGTTCACGGGTTCTCCAGTCATAGATGTTAACCTATCGCTTGTTCAGATTCTTCAACTACTGAAAACAGTTCACGGGTTCTCCAGTCACGGATGTTAACCTATCGCTTATTCAGATTCTTCAACTACTGAAAACATTTTACGGGTTCTCCAGATACGGATGTTAACCTATCGCTTGTTCAGATTCCAAGACTTCTGAAAACAGTTCACGGGTTCTCCAGTCACGGATGTTAACCTATCGCTTGTTCAGATTCTTCAACTACTGAAAACAGTTTACGGGTTCTCCAGTCACGGATGTTAACCTATCCCTTGTTCAGATTCCAAGACTTCTGAAAATAGTTCACGGGTTCTCCAGTCACGGATGTTAACCTATCGCTTGTTCAGATTCTTCAACTACTGAAAACAGTTTACGGGTTCTCTAGTCACGGATGTTAACCTATCGCTTGTTCAGATTCCAAGACTTCTGAAAACAGTTTACGGGTTCTCCAGTCACGGATGTTAACCTATCGCTTGTTCAGATTCCAAGACTTCTAAAAACAGTTCACGGGTTCTCCAGTCACGGATGTTAACCTATCGCTTGTTTAGATTCTTCAACTACTGAAAACAGTTTACGGGTTCTCCAGTCACGGATGTTAACCTATCGCTTGTTCAGATTCCAAGACTTCTTAAAACAGTTTACGGGTTCTCCAGTCACGGATGTTAACCTATCGCTTGTTCAGATTCCAAGACTTCTGAAAACAGTTCACGGGTTCTCCAGTCACGGATGTTAACCTATCGCTTCTTCAGATTCTTCAACTACTGAAAATAGTTCACGGGTTCTCCAGTCACGGATGTTAACCTATCGCTTGTTCAGATTCTTCAACCATTGAAAATAGTTTACGGACGCTTCCCAACATGGATGCTGGTCTATTGCTTATTCAATTTCAAGACCTTTGAAAACAGTTTACAGACGCTTCCCCAACACGGATGTCAATCTATTGCTTATTCAGACCCCCAGCTCAGAAACGTTCCAAACAGGGATACCTTTCTGATACTCGCTCATTCATCAATGACATACAGTTCAAAAAGCATTCCAGATGGCATCTTTAAGCCCATCGCCCGACAAGATTCTGTTACATCTCCAAGATGGCATCTCTAAGCCCATCTCCAAATGGCATCTTTAAGCCCATTCCCGCACCCATGCTTGGACGAGTGCAAATTTACGGGCACTCTGGTGTCCAATCTCCTTTTACCTTCAAGAAGCGAAAGGCAAACTTGCCAATCTAACTCTTCAGGTTCAAGAATATTGAACAGGGGCTACTGTTGTACCCTAAAATTTTCCCTCTCATTTCATCAACATTTTCTCACCACAAGACTCTTGGAGCTCAAGATCAAGTTAGGGTTTGCTCTGCTCAAGGCTGCTCCTTGCACTGTTGACCCAAATTAGGTTTTGAGTTTGCACAAGGATGTTTTAACCTAAAATGCCGAAGGTGACTTTCATGCTTCATGTTGGACTCACAAGTTTATCAATACCAAGTTTCAAGCCTTGATTCCAATCTTTGCCCAGTCAATTGGACAGTTGACCTAGAAATCAGCTGTATTGGGGGAAAGTCAACTGTGGCCAATTGACAGTCAAACTTCATAATTTTTGAGCCACATCAACATAATGATCTCATATGAACCATTTGGTCAAGTTTGGATCACAATTCCACAAGAAATTTGATCAGATCACCAAAAGGGCAAAATGGTCATTTTTAGGGTTTTGGCTACACCAAGGCATTTTTTGAATGTTTGACCATATCAATGGAAAATCTAGCTCACATATGGACTCAAGGACTCAATGGCATTGTCTTGCCACATTCAACAAGTTCAAAAGATCTCAAATGCACAGGATTGACAAATGAATTTTTCAGTCAACTGATCAAAATTTGACTGTATACTGAAAAGTCAAACTTTGACTTTTTGGTCAAAATCAAGTGCCAAGATTAATCTTTCATCAAGACATGTCAAATTATGAAACTTGTTCATCAAGAAATCCAAATTTGCAAATTAGGGTTTAGAATGAGAAAATTTCATAACTTAGAATTTTTCTAAGTTATGAAACTTCCTTATTTTTTCCTAACTTTGTCCCATTTTTTCATCAAGATCCATGTGAATTTAAACAAAACTCAAAACATGAAAGTTGTAGTCCATTGAAAATTCTACAACTTTGATTCACAAAGTTTTCTCAAAGGAAGGTTGTATCTCAAGTTATGATTTTTAGAACAAGGGTGCAAAATATTTTTAACTTAGAGAAATTTTGACCTATTCTAGGCAGGATTTTTGTCCAACTTCATGGCCATTTTTCACATGCTTCCACTTAGAGTTTCAATTTGTATTACAAATATGGATTGTATTACACATTCCAAGCTTTCCAAATTGTCCAAGAACTTCTCAAACACCCTTGTGGTTAGGGAGAATCGAATTGGCAAAGTTGGGCAAAAGTCACTTTTGTTCATAACCAAATGCATGTTCATACATTGGCATTTTTCAAGTCAGCTTGTACAAACTAGCTGGAAGGCCTCAAAACCAGTCTCACACTCAATAATTAAGTGCCTAACCTTTGTGTTGAAGCATTGTTTTATGCACTTAGTAATTACACAAAGAACTAATCCATAATTAGAAAAAGCAACTTTGCCATTTTTGTAAAGTAGTGCTTTATGTCAAAATCAAAATCCAAGAGGCATGGGCCAGATCTTTGAGGCTAGCATTTGTACACAAATCCCTCTGATCAAGAACAAGATGGGCAGCATACTTTAGGGTATTGCACAGGCCTGTATTAAAACTTGTATTTTCTTGCTTCAAGTAGAAGAAACTTGGCAAAATAGATAGAATCTCTCATACCTGTAAACACCAGCCTAAGCAAACTTTGCAAACATCTTTCACACTCCTTAACTGACCTAAGGCACGATTCTTTCATCCTAAATCCATCCTCATATCCAAAAGCACAGTTTTTCTGCAAAACAGAGTCCCTGCTGCAGATTGACTTCCACAGTCCATTCCACTCGTGCACTTTGGTCAAAAAGAGTTCAAACATGTTCCATATCATCCACTGAAGCTATCCCAAGAATTGAATCCAAGTTGTAACATCCTTAACATCGTTTGCCATTTTTTCTTTCAAGCTGTGCAGGTGGACTTCCATAGCACGATACAGGCAGTTTCAGAGCAAGCCAAGCATAGGAGAAGCATCCTTGGACTTCAGGCAAGCTGTACCAAAGCTCAAACTCCATTGAAGATACCTACATCGTTCTGTTCAAGTCAAGCTGAAACAGGTAGAAACATGACCTTCTATCTCTCTATCCAGGCATGATTAGGCTTAGGTTTGTGAATGAAACATGTTCTCCTCATAGCCCTGAAGCCATCCATATACTTACTTTTCATTTATATTGAGTATGCTGTGAGAATTTTGGCCATGAACATTGGAGAAAATTTAGGTCATAAATTGGGGATGAAGAAATTCTCTCTCGTTTCTTAGAGTTAGATCAAGTTTTTTATATGTATGAACTCGTCTCTCCATGCTCTATAATGTTTGTGTTATGAGTTTTTGTTAAAAGTCAAAGAATCAGGAATTTGAATGAAGCATGGAGGGCGCGCGTTTTTGAGACAGAAGCTGGAGGTTGAAGAAGAGTGACTTGGGCTGGGCCTGAGTTGTTTTTGATTTTTGCACACTTTTTCCATTTTTACACCTCCCTGGCCCATTGTGTGATATATTTACCATTTTTGATTTTTTCTTTTTGATTCTGATTTTATATTTTTATTCAAACATGAAAAAACACTAAAATTATTTTTCCACATATTTTTGCATATTATTTGGAATTTATTTGTTTTATTTAAACTTATACATGTAAAATAATATATATACTTTTATTTAAAACACTAAAAAATAATACAAAAATATATTTATTTTCAGTTATTATTTTTATTTTACATTTTTGAAAACATTTTCTAAAAAATACATTTTTGAAAATAATTAATATTTTATTTTGGTATATATATATATATATATATATATATATATATATATATATATATATATATATATATATATATATATATATATATATATATATATATATATATATATATATATATATATATATATATATATATATATATATATATATATATATATATATATATATATATATATATATAACATAAATACTTGTATATTTTATTAGATATTTAGGATAAAAATATGAAAATAATACATTTTTATTTTAATTAATATATGACACTAAAAAATACTTTTTTTTACAATATACTTCTTTTTTTTTATTTTTTTAATATAATTAACAAATATTGTATATAATTAATACATAAATACTATTTATTTGAAAACTAGGGTTTAGCCCTAAACCATAAAAATATTCAAAATTCAACCTTTTTATTTTGTTTATATTTCACATGAAAAAAATACTTTCACATACATAAAAAATCATTTTTGTGCATAATACATTTTGCATATTTATTGTATTTACTTTACATTGTATAATTAAATATTTGTATATTCGATATGGATGTAATAGTTTAGATTTAATTTCTTGTAAAATATCCCCCCATTCAAACATCTGTACCCCCTCCCCATAGTCATTGTTGTAATAGCTTAGCATTTAAATTTCTGCATTTAAAAGCTTTCAATTATGCCATGTTTAGACTTAGGGTTTGTATGCAAATAAAATCAACAAGTAGTTTGACCTAAATCCAAGATAAACATGCATGAAAAACAAAACACAAAAACACGCTTGCACCCATAGGGTTACATCCACTTGTTGCCTTCAATAATGGGCCATAGTTGCATGTTAAGTGTCTTTGGCAAAACAAACAAATCAAATGATCATAGTCCCTCGATGACGCTATCAAGTTGCCTAAAATGATCAAGTCCCTTGAGAAAATTGCCAAAGATACATAGCATTATTGCCTCTATGGTCTATACGATGACCCGCGCCCGTCCCGTTAACATCCTAACACAAGATTGTCCACCAAATACAATGGTGGAACAATACTGTTAAAAGGGTTAAAACGTAAGAAAGATCTTTGAGAAATTTAGGGTAGATAGCTCTTGGTTACTTGACCAATCTTGCAAAACAATCCTTGCCATTTTTCAAAACACACATCAAAACAACTTTCAAAATCTTGAAACATCTTTTCAAAAAGACAAACACCTTTTGTAAAACATTCGAGTAAAGAATTGTTACAAGGGTTGCCTAGACAAAGGCATCTTTTTCAAAATGTTTTCAAAACCACACACAAAGCACCATTTCAAACAATTGAAAATGCAAGGCAAGTGATCTAAGCAAGTAACTAAGAGCCCATGGATAACCATGGATAGAAAGGGTGTTAATACCTTCCCTTTCTATAATCTACTCCCTGAACCCAAGAAATCATCTCAAAGGTTTTTCCTGTTCTTTTTAACCTTTTCCTTTAGGATAAATAAAAAGTCGGTGGCGACTCTTGCTATACCGCAACATTTGCAAACACAAACGCAAACCTCAAGTCAGTTCTCCCACCGTATCACACAAACCTATTGCAAGTTGATGCCAAATATGCTGAACCTTCAAGCATCAACATGGTCGAAGTCTCAGCAAACTTCATCAACAAACCCATCTTTGGCGGTTTTACTGAAGATTTTAGCAAAGAAGCTGTCGAAATGATACAGAAAAAGTCTACTGAAGGCCTAAACAAAGGGAACACGGAAGGTTCAAACAAAGGAAATGCTGCAGGTTCCTACTTGGCTGGTGTCACAGGTTCGATGGAGGGCCTAGAAGCCAAGATGAAAAAGCTTAATATAGCTGGTAAGAGTAATGTGCAAATCAATATGGTTGAAGTATCTGAACATAAGGCTTCAGAAGATGCCATCATACAAGAGGAAATCAACAAAATCGCACCTTCTAAAGAAATAAATCTAGCAGACTTTCTGCAAAGATGCCAGAAAAAGAAGTCAGAAGTCATGTTGTGCCCAAGATGCAGCTCTATCTTCGACAAAAAAACTACTGAGCACATACAAGGTATGCATGCGGCAAAGAAGAAATGAGGCACCAATGTCCAACCCAACATTGATCCTGAGGTGAGATATGACCCTAGAAGGGGATACCAAAAGGGGGCATTCAATCAGGTGAATAGGCCACCAACATTCAGGCCTCCAACAAATGTCCCTGTGAACACCTGGTTGAAAACAACAAGCAGGAAAAGGCCCAACGAGGAAAAATGGCAGACATTCAATGTGCCAAGAGGATCCTCCTTGGCCTATAGAGAGGAATTTCAAACAACAACAAACAAAGCGGCTCGTGTGTCTAGCAACTACAAGGGAAAGAACCCCATGACACGCTCTCAATGGAGAAGATATCAAAGGTGGCGAAAAGCCGAAAGAGAGGCTATAGAAGATCCCCAACCAGAAACAAGCACTAATGTTCCCCAAAGAAAAGGAAAAGGCAAACCAAGAAAGCCTTTGGAAATAAAGCCAGTTTCCAGAAGATTGATGTGGCCTGGACAAAATGAATCAAAAGATGAATGCGATTATGGGTATGGCATTACACTAGATATCATGGTCAATATGGTGTCAGTTTTACCCAGGGAGTATGACCAACAAGTCCAAGTCGAAGAGACTGACTGGGAGGTCGAACATGAGATGGCTAAACATAGGCCAGTATGTTATTACGTTGTGAACAATGACTGTGTCGAAGAGCATAATGCTTTCTTCAAACGCCCTACTGAGGCGATGAAGAATTACCTCAAACCCTTGTTCATAAGGGCAAAAGTCGGGGAAGCAACCATCAATAAAGTTTTGGTTGATTGTGGGGCTATAATTAATATAATCCCTCACCTCATGCTGAAAAATCTGGGCAATGGAAATGAAGACATCAAGCCACATAACATGGTTCTATCGAACTATGAAGGTGGAATTGGGACCACTATGGGAGTAATACAATTGGAACTCAAAGTGGGAACCATAGTTCGACCAACAATGTTCATGGTCATCTCAGTGAAACCCAATTACAATTTTCTCCTAGGCAGGGAGTGGATCCATGGCATAGGGGTAGTGCAATCATCAATGCATCAGCGCGTTACAATCTGGCGCCCAGATGGCATAGTGGAAAATATCGAAGCTGACCAAAGTTATTATATGGTCGAAGTCAACAATCTTGGAAGAACAAGCTTCGACAAAAATTTGGCCCACATAGGGCCATGTAATCCTACAGATTTTGACTTGCCGCCAGCATCCAACGCCTTCTGTTCCATATACCTGCACTCAGATCATGGGTTTCAATGGGATATGGAAGATTTATCCAACATCGATTTTTGAGGAATTGATGATATACGGCCAGCATGCTGGGGAAGTGAATTCAGTGATTATGACTGAGTCACAAGCATTGCATAGGATTTCGGCATATGTAGCCGAAAATAGAATAATAGCGGCCTTAAAGACTGAAGGGAAGTATAAGGATATCAAAGCCAATGAACAAGTGCAATTTCCTGAAGGCTCTGGGAAAGACTTCGACCTAGAGCCACCTGACTTAAGAAGGGAGAAAGTGTAAATCCAGAGGCTAGATGCCATCTACGATGATGTGCCTTTGGGTTTTAAAAAGGATCCATTGGCAAACAATGTTAAAATGCTAGCGCAAGATCCTCTGGAAGAAACAGACCTGGTCGAAGGATTGGTGAAGAGACCAACATACATCGGCACAAAGATAGATCCATAGCTCAGAGTCTAAGTAATCCAATTGTTGAAGGAGTTTAAAGAATGCTTTGCATGGGATTATGATGAAATGCCTGGTCTCGACAGAGAATTGGTGGAGCTTCAACTGCCAATAAATCCTAGAAAAAAGTCTGTCAAGCAAACTCCAAAGCATTTTTCACCAGAGATCTTGTCAAAGATCAAGACAAAATTTGAAAGACTGCTGAAATGCAAGTTCATCCGAACGACCAGGTATGTCAAATGGATTGTGAATATAGTACCTGTTATAAATAAAAATGGTACATTAAGGGTTTGCATTGATTTTAGAGATTTAAATGGTGCAACACCCAAGGATGAATATCCAATTCCTATGGCGGAAATGCTTGTTGATTCTGCCATTGGTTTCAATTACATGAGTATGCTTGATGCTCTGGGTACAATCAAATTTTCATTGCTGAAGAAGATGTATCAAAAACAGCATTTCGATGCCCTGGGGCTCTAGGCACTTACGAATGGGTAGTGATGCCTTTTGGCCTAAAAAACGCAGGGGTAACACATCAAAGAGAAATGAACTCTATCTTCCATGATTTTATGGAAACTTTCATGCAGATTTATATTGACGATATTATTGTTAAATATGTTTCAGGGAAGAATCATATAGACCACCTTCGACAGTCCTTCGAAAGGATGAGAAGCTATAGTCTAAAGATGAATCCTTTAAATTTCGCTTTCTGCGTAAAGGTCGGGGATTTCTTAGGCTTTGTGGTCCAAAAAAAGGGAATCGAAATAAACCAGAACAAGACCAAAGCCATTTTTGAAGCGAAAGCGCCAACTAGCAAGAAGGAGTTGTAATCTCTACTTGGCAAGGTAAATTTCTTGAGGAGATTTATATCCAACTTAAGTGGAAAAACGCAAGCCTTATCACCCTTACTGCGACTTAACAAAGGAGGATTCGAATGGGGGCAAGAACAACAAGAGGCCTTCGACAAAATCAAAGGATACCTCACCTAACCTCCTATTATGATGCCTCCTTGTAGAAATAGGATTATGAGATTGTACATAACTGCATCTGATAAAACTTTAGGGAGCACGTTAGCTCAAGAGGATGAAATGGTGTTGAAAGGCCCATCTACTATCTCAGTAGAGTTTTAAATGATGCAGAAACTAGATATAGCAAAGTTGAAAAACTATGTTTATGTCTTTACTTCTCATGTACAAAACTCAAGCAATATATTAAACCAGTTGATGTTTATGTTCCATCTCATTTTGATGTTTTCAAATATATGTTGTTGAAACCCATCTTGCACAATTGAATTGGCAAATGGGCACTTGCATTCACTGAGTATTATTTAACCTTTATTCCTCTCAAAGCTGTAAAAGGTCAAGTGGAAGCAGACTTTATAGTTGACCACTCGATAAATGAAGAATCATTAAACTACTTGGAGATTGAACCCTGTAAGTTATACTTCAATGGTTCCAGTCATAGAGATGGAACTGGAGTGGGAGTTCTAATTATTTCTCTAAATAAAATTTCAACAACATTCAAGTACAAGATTGAAGGTTCTTGTTCGAACAATGAGGCTGAGTATGAAGTTCTAATTGTAGGCCTTAAAACCTTTTTGGAATTGGGGGCAACTCGAGTCGAAATAATGGGAGACTCGAAATAATGAAATTCGAGTCGAAATAATGGAACGTTGGTGATTGTTATATTTTTTATACCTTCAGTGAATGTTGGTAGTTCACCGTCAGTAAACGTCGGTGTTATGATATTTCTTTTCTCTCTACCTTCAGTGAAAGTTGGTAGTTCACCATTAGTGAATGTTGGTGATTGTTTTCTTTTTGCTACCTTTAGTGAATGTTGGTAGTTCACCGTCAATGAATGTTGATGGTATGATATTTCTTTTCTCTCTACCTTCAGTGAAAGTTGGTAGTTCATCGCCAGTAAACATCTATGTTTGTCTCTCTACCTTTAATGAACATTGGTAGCTCACCGTCAGTGAACGTTGGTGTTATTATTCTTTTCTCTTTCTACCTTCAGTGAACATTGGTAGTTTCACCTTCAGTAAAATTTGGTGTATCCTTTGATCTTTTACTGTCATTTATGAGTCATTATCTTTTTGATCTTCTACCTCCGACTATTGAGTTTGGTAGTTCACAGTTGGTTGTCAATCACTTTTATCTTGTATTATTTCCTCTTTAGCTGAGTTGATACTACCTCTTCTCTTCTTTGGGTGTTACACTAATAGAGTCGGGTCTTTTTGATTCACCAGTGATTTATTTTCCTGGTCGGGTTTCTCTTTTGATCCTTATTTCCTTTGCTACATCCCCAGTGGTGTTTTTTTGCCCCTTTGAAGTTGTTCATATGCATTCATACTCATAAGCATTGCATGGCATCTTAGGGCCAAAAATAAGGTTTGTTTTATATTTAAGTATCTTTGATCACGTCGACACGAAGATTTTTAACTTTCGTATCTCCGGATAGAAGAAAATTAAATAAGGGCAACTGTTGTACCCCAAATTTTGCCCTAAGATCCCTTCATCATACCATATTGATTCAATCACAACAAGATCACATTAGGGCTTTTGGTTCTCCTCCCTATCTTTAGCTTTTCTCTTTGAGGAATCACCAAGAACCTTGACTTGTTTTTATTTTGTGATCATGCAGTTTTTGTTTTGACTTTCCTTTTAATTAATAAAATGCAATGTTGGTTTGTCTTACTTGTTAATAATGTAGGTAAAGGCAATGTGGCTTAGCATGTTGATCCATGGGTTCATGAGTTTATTTCCATTCCCTAGTCAATAAAGCTTGAGAAATTCAAACCTCACCATTGAAGTTGTTTTGGGAAGAAATGGCATGGAAAGGTTTATTTTGGTTCACCACATTTCAAAGTTATCAAGATTGATTCAAAAGTATAAGGGGTTGATTGAAGAAGTTGTCATGGTTGGACAAGGCCTTGTTCCCATTGGTCACAAGTGCATATTTCTCTCAATTCTCAAGATATGGAAGTGGTTTTGATTGATATGAGTTCTCATTACCATCCTCAACAACTTCTATCTATAAAGAAAAAGTGTTCGTACAAGAAGGTTCTTTAAAATTGTCAAAGTTCCTCAAAGCATTTTCTTGATCTAGAAGCTAGGGTTTTGAACTTCAAATAAGTATATCTTGCTCATCTTTTGCTATTTTTGAGTGATTCCAAAAAAATCCTTCTCTTAAAAGGTTTATTAACAAATCACTTCAAAAGTTTCAAGGAGTTTTCATGTGTAAGAAACTTGATGATGAAGAAAGATTACAAGTCCTCCAGATGAACCCCCAACTTCCCATGTGTGACTTCAAATGATCATAACTTGGTCAATTTTTATCACCTTGAGCCTGGTATTTTTCCATAATGATCTTGAGGATGTGAAATTTATTCCTTATTTTATGTGCAAAGTGAGAAAATGGATGGAGGATGCCTTAAGGATACAAAAGATTATAGGTCATTTCATCATTTTTTGCCAACTTCAACAATTCATAACTCTCTCAATTTTTGAGATTTTGAATGGTACAAGTTTCAAAATGTCACTCAAGAGGTCTATTTCATGCCATCTTTTTTGGTCAATAGAAAATTCCAAGAGGAATGCCATGTTTGGATGCAAAACATTATAGGTCACTTTTGAAGAAAAAACTTGAAATATTTCTAAGTATGGAAAGTCAACCTCTTTTTCCCAACTTTGACTCATTGCAAATTTTAGCTCAAACATCCATTTGATTCCATTCTTTTCCCATTTCAAAGCTTGTAATCTCATATTTATAAAGCATCAAGAACCATGCCTCAAGACCCCTTGAGCTGAGAATGTCATTGTTTCAAAAGTGGTAACTTGGAATTGAAGTTTCATCGCAAGTCAGAATTTGAATTTCATGTTACAACTTCTAACCCTCAAATTAGCACGCGTTTTGGGTCTAAACATGATTAGACAACTTTCCCAGGTGGATTAGTGCATTAAAATGCGCGTTTTAGATGAGTTTTGACAAAAGAGAAGTCACACTTTCTTCATGATGCGGACTCACACGAATTCCCTCCAAATTGCATCGTTCACCCTTCCTTTTGATCCCATTTACTTCTCCGATAAATACATGAGCTATCCCATTCGTTTTCTCAAGCTTGAACAGCCAAAATCACCCCGCCAAACTCGCTCTATAACTCACTTTTCTACAACTTCGAAATCATTGTTCAAGCCTTTTTCAATCCATTTTTTCTATCAACTCACCTTCTTTGATCTTACCTGAAGCTAATAGAAGAAGAATTGAGCCTTGAAACCTTCTGAATTGATCTGACCAAGTCCATTTACAGAGCTCTGCAACTGAACTTCAATAGGTAGATTTCTCCATCAATTCTTCCAAACTTTGATATCATTGTGAAGCTCTCATTGCCCTGGTTCTAGTTGCAACACTTTCTTTTAACTGGAAACACATTTTAGCCGTGAGTTTTCAAATTCCTTTTCAAAACTTTCCTTCCAAATTGCTTGAGCTATAGTTTATATGATTTTTTCGCGAAGGTGTGGTTGTCTTCATCTTGATGAGACGAAGCGAATGGTACCGGTCTCGTGCTCTAATTTTAAATTTTGAGCAAGCTCGATTTGAGACTGGCTGGAGGTTGAAGATGACCAACGTGTCATCCTTCAACCAAAGAAACAACGCCATTTGGAATTTTTGAATATCTGATTTAATTAATGATCATGCGTGTTATTCACTAATGACCATGATATGCACAACGCGCCTGATCCATTAGATTATCTTACTAACGCGTTTTAACTCTCATCCATTGGTCCACATTTTTTTACTTTAATTTATTTTCTGATTTTTATATTTAAATTGTTTTAAAAAATAGTTTCTGACTTTAAAAAATTACCAAAATTTTTATAAAATATTTGAGTCTATTTCTGATTTTTCTATGACCTTATTTATTTTTTATGAATCAAATTGAATATAGTTGATTTTTTCCTTTATTTTCATTTTTATTCATTTTTAAACCCTTTTCAACATATATATTAAATGTAATATTATTTTTTGATTATTTTCTGGCTGATCTTGGGTTGAATTTTTGATCATGAACTTTGTTAACATCATTGGATCCATGGTGTTGAGTCTAACTCCATAAAAATGGATGAATGATTTTAATAATAGTTTGATTAAATTTTAATTCAAATGTGGTTTATATATTCTTTCCCACCCTTAATCATCTCATCCCTTTCTTATTACACTAAGTGTTATTGGAGCATGATCTCTATATCATGTCTCAAAATAAATGGTGCATAGATTTCTATTGATCGGCCTCAAAATAGGTGTGACTTCTATATAAGTCCACTTATGATTGCTTAACATAGCGCTAAATTTTGTCCCGATTAGAGAAAATAATCATTCGTGGCCCAAACTTATGATTACAAGCCCAAGATGTTAATTTGAACCCTTTGATCCAATAACCTTGAGATTTATTGTGTAGTTGCTTTGGTTCTACCAATATTCTGATGGATCTTCATTAATTTTGGTCAACGCGGATCACTTAAACATCATTGATCATTATATGTTACATTGAGGATTCTTAAGTGGATGATATACTTGACATAAAGCAAATGCAATTCATTGTGTAGAGGCTTTGGTTCTACAAATCCTCTAATGAATTCCAAATGCAAGATTCAAGATGGTCATTCAACTAACCACTAATTATTGACAATTGATTTTATTTTATGCTTTTACTTTATGCTTTATTTTATGCTCTTTACTTTATGCACCATTTACTTTAGCATTTATATTTCATGCTATTTTCTATCTTTGCTCACTTGAGCCCCTTTATATTGTTGTCATTTTTATTTTGTTCACTTGAGCTTTTCTTTTATTTTTTAAGATACTTAATAATCAACATGAACCATAAAAAACTTTAATGATACTTGGACTATTTGGTTACTATTCTTGGCATTATGGAGTATTGGACTTCTTGGACTTAGGATTAGAGTCCTTGGCCTATGTTGGAGATCTTGTGACCTTAATTGATATTTTGTCTGGAGTTCTTGAGGTTTACCTCAAGACATTGGGTTGTTTGTTTATTTTGTGCAGGTTATTGTGATTACATACTTTATTTATAATCTTGAATTCACCCGTATACAGCCGTTACTTTGTCCAATTTTTGTGAAGACTTAATACACTTGAAGTTTGATTCCTTCAAGAGGTCTAATATCTTTGCTTACTTGGTTTCAATCCAAAGTATGGGAATTCTATCTTGACTCACAATGTCAAGTATTGGCTTCTTTTAGTTAGATGGTTCTTATCCCTAGCTTTTACCTTATGCTTTAGGATAGTCTCTTCATCTCCTCCCATCTTCTTTAATTTCAAAAATCTTCTCTCTCCTTTTGAAAACTCTTATTGTTTTTAAATTTGAACTACTTTCATAATAAACTTGGACCTAGGTCCATGCATTTTCAAAACCTTTTCATAAATAAAATTCAATCAACTTAAATAATACCTTGACATTTTTTGTGAGAAGACTAAAAGTCAATCAATCTTATTTCAAACTATTTTTCCACTTTGACTTTTTACTTTAAACTTTTCTCAAAAGATTAGACTCTTGTCAATCTTTGTAGTGATTCAAACAACTATAATTCTACAATATATAGTGAAGTGAGATATTTTCCACTTGGGTGTTGAGTGAGGCATTGTTGATTTTAAACTCCAAGCCATATCCTCCACTTTGAGATGATGCAAATTCTCCTTTCTCATGATTGTGGGTAGTAAGTATGTTTTCCACACGGACAATGACGATGATGTCTTATCTCATAAAATTAACCAACACACTTGTATTTTAAAATTTTTAAAAAGGTGAACTACGTATACCCTGATCCCCTATTACATGAAAGGTGGTATGTAGGCACTAAAGGTTTGCAATCGCGATGGGTGCAAAAATCATAAAAAATACTTCTTTTCTCACCTCCACCATCTATATTTTTTTATACAACATTTTATAGCCAAAATATACAGATTTACAAAGAGGTTCCTGCGAAGTACCATAGATGTTTAGGGTGCTAATACCTTCCCTTTTCATAACCAACCCCCTTACCTAGAATCTTTCCCCCTCTTTTTTGGTCATTCGCCCTTTCCCAATTCCTTTGGAAACAATAAAGCGCAGTGGCGATTTTTATTTGGATCTGTATAAGTCTAGTCAATCCAATGGCTTAGTCTTAAACATTTTTACCGCTACAGAAAAAAAATGGCGACTTCACTGGGGAAAGATTGACCTCTTGTTGGTCCATCCCTAAGTGGGTTAAACCTATCTTTGTTTATATATGTATATGTTCTATTGTTGTTTATGTGTTATATTATTTGTTGTATACATGTTTGCCTAGACTTTCTTGGTTTTCAGGGTGCTTGGTGATTACTTATAAGTCCTATACCCGGACTTGGGCAAACTTTAAGATAGGACGGGCGGTATAGCCATGCTAACTTTGAGGGAGTAATCCCAAAAAAGGAGGCATGAGATCCCCCACTCAGTGGAGGCCCCTTTGATAGTGGTATCGTTTACCGAGTAATCAGGAAGATGTGCTTCTATCGACCTGGGAGCCTGCTGAAGCTGAGGACCGTAGATTACCTAACCCATCTTGGCCTTTTAGGTGTAGTGTGGAAGATATGACGAAGTAATCCAGAAATTGTTGTCATACGATACTACGCTCGGATGAGTTTTCTTGAGAATATTACTAATTATCGAGTTAATCGGGAAGTTGGTAATATCCGAAGGAAGGATGTAGACTCTGGGAACCTCTAGAACCTTGTTCGACAAGTGATAACTTTTAGACCATACCTTATAGGTAGTATCTTCGACCTCATGCTCGTAACGTTGAATCTATGAACCCTATGTTTGTGATCTTGTGTGTGATTGTTGCATCATGCATCCATGCACTCATAAGCATCTTTTGAAGAAATTTCATTTCAAGGGACTTGAAAGTTGACCATTTGTGAATATCTCAGGTAGCTTTTGACCAAGGATTCTGGAAAAAGAAAGACCGAAAAATACAGTTTTGAAGATCCCAAGATAGATGAGTTGATCAGTCTAATTTCCGAGATTGAGTGTTCTGCAGATTTTCAGAAGAAGTATGGATCCATCATTCCTCTCATGAAGCTTAGGATGAAGGAGGGTATTCTCTCGACCTTGGTCCAGTTCTATGATCTGATGTATCATTGCTCTACTTTCCCTGACTGTCAGTTGATGCCTACACTAGAGGAGTATTCTTATCTTTTGGATTTACCTATTATTGAGTGTGTTCCTTTTACTGGTTTGGAGGGTGAGCCAAAACCACACGAGATTGTTGCTTTGATCCATCTGGAAAAGTCTGAGGTTGAATCCCACATGACTACTAAAAGAGGGATTAGAGTATTACCAGCTTATTTATTATTGGAGAAAGCTTGTTACTTTGCCAGGATGAAGAGTACAGTCGCTTTTGAGGCCATCTTTGCTCTACTTGCTTACAGGTTGTTTTTATTTCCTAATATGGATAAGTTTGTTGACATTAATGCTATCAGGATCTTCATGATTAGAAACACAGTTCTTACATTGTTGGGTGATTCTTATTACTCTATTCATCTTCGAAATTCTTATCATGGGGGGGTGATTATCTTTTGCACGTCTCTGTTGTACCGATGGTTTATTTCTCATATGCCTCAATCTGATGCTTTCTGGGATATCAGGAAGGAACCCCGTTAGGCTCCTAAGATCATGGCACTTACTCACTCAGATATTGATTGGTATCATCGGGCTTACCATGATGTAGAGATTGTCGACAGTTGCAGTAGTTTCCCCAATGTGCCTCTTCTTGGTACAAATGGAGGAATTAACTACAACCATGTTCTTGCATAACGACAGTATGGTTATCCGATGAGGGATAAACCAAATAGTATTAATTTGAGCAGTTTCTTCCTGAAGGAGGGAGAATACCATAAGGAATCTAGGTAGAAGATTGCGAAGGCCTGGCGTCACATTCATAGGAAGAGTGGGAAAGACTTGGGACCTAGGGGGTTGTTTCTTTGGATCCTTATCTTCAGTGGGTCCAAACGAGAGCTATTCAGTTGAAGATGTCGTATTCCCGGGAAGCACCTATGCCTGACTTGTTTGTGAAGACCACTCCTCCCCTATTGGATGATGTGGAAGAACTACAGCTTGCTTTGGTCAGGATGCAGCAGGAAAAGGATGCTTGGAAGAATAAGTGCCAAACTTTAGAGATTTCCTATAGAGCAGACTTGAAGGAGAAAGACGACTTGATTGAGATTCTTGAGAGTCGGGTTGTAGATACAACAGAGAGGCAAGGGGATTTATTTTCCCCTAAGCCTCAGTAAGATGCTAGTTGCTCACTTCCTGATTCAGGTGATTCTTAGGGTTTTAGACTATTTTCATCTTGGACTTGAGATTATTGAAGCTTGTAATCCATTTTGAAGTTATTATAATAAAATTTATCAGTATTTCAAATGTGTTATTACATTGATATTTTCAATGTGTCAATAAATCTTTAAGTCCCTTGAAATATTAATTAATAAAATAAATCATGTGCATTGCATATCATGCATCATATTGCACATATTTCTTGCATTTATTATACATATCCAAGTGTCTTACCAAGCTTCTTTACTCTGTTCAGCAAGCTGTCTCACCACTATAATACTCGGGCTAATTCCAGAAGGAAGATGGACAACTTAGAACAAGAGAATCGCGTGCTGCGCGAGGAAGTTTATGCTCTGAAGGCCGGCATGGACAATCTCACTGCTCTGATGGAATCTCTGGTGGCTACTCAGAATCAGCCACCGAGTGTTCAACCTCAATAGAAAAAGGTTACTACTGAAGCTCCAACTGTTCCTGTGTCTGCTACTCCAGCTATTATTCAGAATCGCATGCTTCAAGGATGTCCATGGGGAATGCTAGAAAACTTTGTGCCTGAAGGTTTTAATCTTGTTCCTCAAGTTACTCCAGTTGTTCAGACTACTATTACTATTGCACCTCCTATGGTGCATGTTACTCCTGCTGCACCTCCTTCGGTGAATATGGTCCCATTTGCTAATGATGATATGTATCATCCTTTTCCTCTTCCAAGTGAACGCTTGGGTCTCTATGATAAAATAGATGCTTTTCAAGATCAGTTTTACAAGATGCAGAGGGAGATGAAGGCCCTCAGGGGAAATGAATTGTTCGGGCAGAATGTGAATGATTTATGCTTTGTCCCGAATGTCAAGATACCTGCGAAGTTTAAAGTCCCAGAATTCGAGAAGTACAAGGGTAACACTTGTCCTCATGCTCATCTTGTTATGTATATGAGAAGAATGTCTACCCACACTGATGATCAACATCTGTTGATTCACTTTTTTCAGGATAGTTTGACTGGTGTTGCGTTGAAGTGGTATATGAGTTTGGATAGCGTCAATATCCATACTTTCAACAACTTGGGAGAAGCATTTATCAAACAATACAAATACAACATGGACATGGAGCCTGACCATGATCAACTCAAGGCCATGGTCCAGAAGGACGGGGAATCATTCAAAGATTATGCACAGAGATGGCGTGAGGTAGCCGCCCAAGTGATTCCTCCCATGGAAGAAAAGGAGATGACAAAGATTTTCCTGAAGACTCTGGGAGCTTTCTACTATGAGAGGATGGTAGCGAGTGCGCCAAGTGACTTTACTGAAATGGTGGGCATGGGTATCCGTTTAGAAGAGGCTGTAAGAGAGGGACGTTTAACAAAAAGTGAAAATTCTGGAAGTACGAAGAAGCCATCCTATGGGTTTTCCAAAAAGAAGGAAGGATATACAAATGATGTTATGCAAGAGATGAGGGTTAATCCTCCTAGAAGAATTTATCAGCGTCATCAACATGTTTCCTTAGTGACTTTATTTGTTGGTTTAGCTCCAACCACCGTTGCTTATCAAAGACCATCCCATCAAGGGAATCAAGGAAATAATCAGAGAAGGGAGAGTTATGACCCTATCCCTATGAGCTATGCAGAATTACTCCCGACATTAATTCAAAAGAAGTTGGTACAGGCCATACCACATCCCATTATACTATCACCATTGCCTTGGTATTACAAGACAGACCAAACATGTGCTTTTAATCAGGGAGCACCAGGGCACAATGTTGAGAAATGCTATCCTTTGAGAATTGAATTACAAAAATTGGTGAGGTATGGTATCTTATCCTTCAAAGATGTTGGCCCTAATGTGAAAGATAATACTTTGCTAAAGCATGAAGGAGAAAATGATGTGAACATGGTGGCCGGTTGTCCAGGCGACTTCCGGATTTTTTATATTAAATTGGTTTGAGGAGATTTTTTAAAAATACATGTAGACCTATGTGAATTTAGCTACTATACGCATGACCATGCAGGTTGTGCTATTTGCAGTACAAATATACAGGGTTGTGACAAGATAAAGGCTGATTTACAGGAGATGATGGATGAGGGCCTCGTCCATATAATCAGGCCTAGGGTAGAGTATAAAGAGGAAGTAAACATGGTTTTCGGATGTCCTAGAGTGTTCAGAATATTTGATGTGGAACATGTGAATGAGGATCTTATACAGTTGCATGTTACTTTCTGCCACATGGCTGGTCAAGTAGAACATCAGTATAGATCTTGCCGAATTTGTTGCTGGGACTCCCGAGGATGTTCAATTGTAAGGAAAGGTGTTCAGTTGTTATTGGATAAAGGAACTATCAAGGTTACAGGCCAAAGGGATGATTACCATGAGGTTAATGAGATTGAGGTTTGTTTGGCTGAAGAAGAGTGAGATGATGAGTATGCCTCTACGGATGAGTTCTTCTCCTCATATGGAGATATGTTTTCCAGAGATGACTCTATAATGACTGAATGTGTTGAAGAGGGAGTAAATTTTATTGTTCCTTGTTTTGGAGAACCCACCCCTTTTGGAGTTGAATATCATGGCAAGCCAGCTATTACTCCATTGTTGATTAGCTTACAGGGTCATGTCCCCTACAAGTCAGACAAGGTTGTACCCTACAAATATAATTCTACAATTTTAGAGGATGGTGTGGAAGTTCCCATCCAGCCAATGCCTAATGTTAGAAATATTGCTGAGACTAGTAGAGTGACCCGCAACGGTCGTGTATTTGAACCAGTTATTCGTGGAGATGTTATTACTGGAAATAAAGTTATGGAAAGTGTTGAGGAAAAGAAAGCAATGGGTGAATCTAGTGGAGCTATGCTAGAATAGGAGGTGGATGATATTTTGGAAGATAATCAAGATGAGTGACTACAGAATTGTAGATCAGCTACTGCATAATCCTTCAAAAATATCTATCTTGGCTTTATTGATGAACTCCTCTCCTCACATAGAATCTTTGATGAGGGTATTGGACCAGGATTTCGTAGAAAGTGATATGCATGTAGACCAATTCAGCAGTGTGGTAGGGAACATTACATCATGTAATAACCTGAGTTTCTGCAATGATGAACTGCCCGATGAAGGAAGGAATCACAATCTGGCCCTCCACATCTCTATGAACTGCAAGAATGATTCATTATCCAATGTGTTGATTAATAATGGATCTACATTGAACGTTATACCAAGGAGAACACTTATGAAGTTGAAATATCAAGGAACGCCCATGCGCCCATGTGGCATTATTGTGAAAGCGTTTGATGGATCAAGGAAATATGTTATTGGTGAAGTGGACTTGCCTATTCATATAGGCCCACATTTGTTTTAGATTACTTTCTAGGTCATGGATATTATAACCGCTTATAGTTGTTTATTGGGACGATCGTAGATACATGAGACAGGGGTTGTCACTTTGACTTTAAACCAGAAGTTGAAGTTTGTGCGTGAAGGAAAAGTGGTAATTATAAATGGAGAACAGGCATTATTGATATCTCATTTGTCCTCTTTCAGCATTGTGGAGGCGGATGAAGCTGCTGTTGGAACCCAGTTCCAAGCTTTATCCATTGATAATATAAGAGGAAATCATAATTCTATGGCTTCGTTTAAGGATGCTCAGCAGGTTGTGTGTAATGGCCATAGTGAAGTATGGGGACAGATTGTTGATCCACATGTAAACAAGAGTAGAGCTGGCTTGGGGTTCTCGGTGAAGAATAATAAAGGTAAGAGCATGAAGCCGAAGTCTGCTGCAGGCAAGTATCAAGACATCTTTCATAGCGGGGGTTATCTTCATCCAACTGTTTCTGGGATTAATGCCATTGTGGACGACAAAGCAGAACCAGAAATGCCAAATTATGTGACGCACAGAGTTAGGGTTCAGAACTGGGTCACCATTGATGTTCCCTCTTGCATACATGTTTCAAATTAATTTGTTTTTTGTTAATCTTTTTGGAAAAAAACTTTCACTCTGACCCCCGCACTGAAAAGGAGGTTAGAGGTTTCTTGGGACGCTTAAACTATATTGCGAGGTTCATATCTCACCTAACATCTACCTGTGAGCCAATCTTCAAGTTGTTAAAGAAATATCAGGTAGTTGAATGGAACAATGATTGTCAAGTTGCTTTTGATAAGATCAAGGAGTATTTGCTGGAACCTCCTATCTTGATGCCACCTGTCGAAGGAAGGCCGTTAATCATGTATCTGACTGTTTTGGATAACTCAATGGGGTGCGTACTGGGCCAACATGATGAGTCTAGCCGAAAAGAGCATGCCATTTATTACCTTAGCAAAAAGTTTACCGACTGTGAGACTCGCTACTCACTGCTCGAGAAAACTTGTTGCGCTTTGGTATGGGCTGCTCGCCGGCTAAGGCAGTATATGTTGACACATACCACCTTGTTGATTTCTAAAATGGATCTGATTAAGTATATCTTCGAGAAGCCTGCTTTATCTGGAAGAATCGCTAGATGGCAAATGATCCTGACAGAGTATGATATCCAGTATATTACCCAAAAAGCTATAAAGGGGAGTGTACTAGCTGACCATCTAGCCCATCAAGCCGTCGAAGATTACCAATCTATCAGATTCTACTTCCCTGACGAGGACATCATGACATTGGACAACATTGAAGGTAACGGACCGTATGACAGACCTGAACAAGGATCCCGATGGACCCTGTACTTTGATGGTGCTTCAAATGCACTTGGCAACAGTATCGGTGCGGTACTCATTTCTCCGGAAGGTTTCCATACACCCTTCACTTCCCGACTTTGCTTCAACTGTACCAACAACATGGCTGAATAGGAAGCTTTCATCTTTGGTCTCAAGGCTGCTATTGACTTGGGAATCAAATCTTTGGTCGTATTTGGGGACTCGGCTTTGGTTATCAGTCAAGTCAAAGGAGAGTGGGATACTAAACATCCTAATCTTATCCCATACAAAGAACATGTCCTGACATTGCTGCCTCATTTCGAGCAGATTGCCTTTGAGCACTTTCCGCGAGAAGAAAATCAGCTAGGAGATGCTCTGGCTACAATGTCTTCTATGTTTAGACTCAATTGGGATAATGAGGCTACCCAAATCACCATCGAGCGAATGGAAGAACCTGAACACTGTCATGAGATTAATACTGAAGAAGTAGTGGAACAACCCTGGTTTCATGAAATCAAAAGGTATCTCCAGACTCGAGAATACCCTGAAGGAGCTTCAGTCAATGACAAAAAGTTCTTAAGGAGATTTGCTGCCAAGTTCTTCCTGAGCAATGGTATCCTTTATAAGCGCAGCCATGATTGTGTTCTACTTCGTTGTATGGACAAGGTTGAAGTAGAGTTGATCATGACTGAAATAC
This sequence comes from Vicia faba, assembly GCA_948472305.1. NCBI lineage: Eukaryota > Viridiplantae > Streptophyta > Magnoliopsida > Fabales > Fabaceae > Vicia > Vicia faba. The sequence continues at coordinate 1,440,419,150 of OX451737.1, read as the reverse complement.
ATAGTGGCACCTTTGGCACCCACTTAAGCGGACATACGATGGCTAAGAAGATTCTAAGGGCAGGCTACTATTGGTCTACCATGGAAGCTGATTGTCATCAACATTCCCGTACTTGCCACAAATGCCAAGTCTATAATGACAAGGTACATATTCCTCATGTTCCTCTCAACGTGCTAACAGCTCCTTGGCCATTCGCAATGTGGGGAATCGACATGATTGGAGAGATCAAGCCTACGACATCAAATGGACATCATTTCATCTTGGTCGCTATTGATTACTTCACTAAGTGGGTCAAAGCAGCTTCCTATGCCTCTGTTACAAAGAATATGGTTGCCCGCTTCATTAAACAGAACCTCATATACCGGTATGGTATCCCCGACAGGATTATCACGGACAAAAGTACAAATTTGAACAACACTATGATCACCGCTCTGTGCGAGCAGTTCAAGATTTATCATCACAACTCATCTCCCTATCGGCCAAAGATGAACGGTGTTGTTGAATCCGTGAACAAAAATATCAAGAAGATCATTCAAAAGATGACAGTCACCTACTAGGACTGGCATGAGATGTTACTGTTTGCTCTGCATGGATATCGTACCACGATACATACTTCAATAGGGGCAACCCCCTTTTCTTTAGTATATGGCATGGAAGCTGTTTTACCTATGGAAGTTCAGATTCCTTCCTTGAGGATTATGAAGGATACTGGTTTGAGTGAAGACGATTGGATTCAGACCCGACTTGGTCAGCTTAATTTGATCGATGAGAAGCGACTTACTGCTGTTTGTCATTGTGATACAGTGGGAGAACTGACTTGAGGTTTTGCGTTTGTATTTGCACTTTTTCGGTTTAGCAAGAGTCGCCACCGACTTTTTATTTTATCCTAAAGGAAAGGTTAAAAAGCACAGGAAAAACCTTTTGAGATGTTTCGTGGGTTCGGGGGGTAGATTATGAAAAGGGAAGGTATTAGCACCCTTTTCATCCATGGTTATTCATGGGATCTTAGTTACTTGGTTTTTTAGATCACTTGCCTTTGATTTTCAATTGCTTGAATTTGTGGTGTGTGTGTGTGTGTGTGTTTTGAAAATGTTTTTGAAGAAGAGGCCAATGTGGTGGCAACCTTTATAGTGATCCATGTTGGGATGTATACAAATGTGTACTTATCTTTTGAAAAGTTTTCAATGTTTTTTTGAAAGTTGTTTTGAAAGTGTGTTGTGATGTGGTTTTGAAAAGTAGGCAAGTGTTTTTGTTTTGCAAGTTGACAAGTAATCAAGAGCTATCTACCCTAAATTTCTCAAAGATCTTTGTTATGTTTTAACCCTTTTAACAATTTTGTTCCACCATTGTATTTGGTGGACAATCTTGTGTTAGGATGTGAACAGGACAGGCGCGGGTCATCGTTTAGACCATGATTGCAATGGTGCCAAGTATCTTTGGGAAATTTTTCCTTTAAGGGACTTGATCATTTTGATTAGGCAACTTTCGAAAGCGTCATTGAGGGACTATGATCATTTGATTCGTTTTATTTTGCCAAAGATACTCAACGTGCAAGCATGGCCCATTTTGGAAGGCAACAAGCGGGATTACCCTAGGGGTGCAAGTGTGAATGTGTATTGATTTCATGTATTTGTTTTTGTATTAGGTTATCTAGCGTTTGATTTTATGTACATACAAACCCTAGGTCTAACCATGGTATATTTGAAAGCGATAAATTGCGGGAATTTAAAGTCTACGCTATTACAAATAAGTATCCGGGAGTGGGGGTACAAATGTTTAAAAATGGGGATGAGACTTTAGGGAGAGTAGTGTCCAAATAAATTACAACCAAATCGAATTGCGATCTCAAATTTAATATGTATCAATGTATAAGAATAAGAAAATGTGTATGTATCAAGGTATTTGTGTAAGTGTATGATTATTTACAAGTTGAGATGTGAACTTAATGAAAAATTCAGTGTTTTGTTTATTTAATTTTGTATTCTAGTATTTTATTAATATGTACAAAACAAAATATTTCAAGAAAAGAAAAGTAAATGTTTTGAGTTTTTTAGAGAAAAGTATCATTTACATTTTTGGTTTATGTACAAAGGAAATATTTTAAGAAAAGAAGATGTTCAAATTCTATATATTAATGTCTTATATTAAATAAAAGTATTTCTTATGCATTTACAAATTAATGTATTTTAATACAAGAGTTTTTTTATAAAAAACGAAAAAAAGATGTTTTAAGAAAATTAATGCTTTGTGTACAAAAATTTTAATTAAAAGAAAGTAGAAGCATTCTAAGTTTAAGGAAAAATTAATATTTGTATATTCATGTTAAAATGTAATAAAAATGATAAAGCAAAGAAATCATTGGGAATGTTTTATATAAAAAAAAAGATATTATTTATTTAACAAAATATTAAGTATATTTGTCAATTAAAGTTTAATGTAAAAAAAAAGAAAGTATGAATTAGTTTGAAAAAAATAATAAAAAGGTTAACAGATTCAATGGGCCTTGTGCTTGTCTTTGGCCCAAACAAAAAGGGAGGTCAAAATCCAAAGGGATGGGTGAGGCGTGTAAATCAATGGGCTTTTGGCTTCTGAAAGGGCAAGGCCCATTATGTCACAAATGTTTGTAAGGGTTTGGGATGTTTGTTCATTTGGGAAAGCTAGGGTTTGTGAGACAGAGGCGCCGTTCACTCTCTTTGTTTCCTCTTCATCTTTTGAGCCATAGCCACTGAACATCTTACTCTTCACCTAAGGCCAACCGGCGCCACCTCCCCTCCTTCTCCCTCAGTGGACCGCTCAGGCGATGCTTAAAAGGTAGCGATTTATGTCCCTATGTTTTAAGGTTTACATCAATTCCCCTTGCATGTTTTAGTTTCGTTTATTGATTCTGATTATTCGCGTTTTTTTGTTTGAGGTGCATGAATGGGGAGAGAAGAAGAGATACTACCTTTTGGAGACGGAGGAGGAGGGAATTTGGAGGCGCGTAGGATGGCTGGACGGAGGGATGCACATGATGCTCTGGACTAGCTTGCTTCCTGGTACCTTCGCTTTGCTTCTTCAGGTTTCGTGAAGAACAAAACTGAAAACCTTTACTATATCACTTTTTTCTTCTTCTTGCTTGCTTGCTGTATGCTTGTTAAAATTTTACTCAGTGAAGGGCCTTAGGTTCTGAGAGTTTGAGTGCTTAGGCTTGCAAGCTTGGTATGGGTGCTTTTGGTCTTAGACAGGCACGCTTGACAAGTTGGATTTGGTTGGATGCTTCAGGCTTTAGAGGCTTTGATACTTGGGCTTCCGTTTGTGTTTGAATCTTTAATGCAGATTTAGGCTTAGAGCTCTTTGAATGCAGGTTAGGCTTTTTGTTATGTGTTGGTTGAAGCAGTTTGAAAGGTTTTGAATATTTGAATCAGATAAGGCTTTGGTGCTTTACTGGTTTTTGCAGGTTGAGCTGTTTAAGGCTTGACAGTTTGTATGGAGGTTGTGACACAGGCTTTAGGCTGGACAGATCTGGGCCTTGGCTTGCTGTTGAAGCAGGTTCAAAGCTTTTGTTTGAAAGGCCTTTTGAGGTTTTGGAGGCAGCTCTATGTGTTCTTTCTGAGTTTGTGTTTTTGGTTGTAGTTAGGCTTCATGTTTTTGACAAAGGTCTCAAGCCTTGGCTTAGTATGCTTTTAGGCTTTGGCTTCTGTGAATTATGCAGGATTTAGGCTATTTTTGAAATTGTGCAATTACAACTTTTGTGCATTTCATGTCTTTTTCTTTTGCAAGCATTTTTCATCCCTCTTTGTGAACCGGGAGAAATCTCGTGATTTGCAGAGAGGGCAAACTGATTCCGGCCAGTTGCTTTTAATGATGATCCCAATTTTGTATTTGTCTGTCTTTTTAATTTTATCTGCTTTTGACTTCTTCTTTTCTTTTTGCAGATAAAATCAAATGGAGAGGAGTAGCAGTAGAAGCTGAAGATTTGAAGACTTAGGGATTTTTAAGATAGTTTTATTTTCATTTTAATTTATTTGTAATAGTATTAATGTAAATAACTGTAAATAAATTTAAAGTATTTAAATAATATCTGTAACAAACAATTCAAAATAAATAAACATCCTTCTTTTTTAGTTAATTCTTCTTTCAATTCAATGTTTATTTAACTATTTGAATTTCTTAAATTAAAATAACTGGAAGTATCCAATTATTTTGACTTAGAAAAATAATTAATAAACATTGTGATCTTACCATTGAATCGATAATAAACCTGGCGCTCCAATTAAATAATGCACAGTTAATCCAACCAATATCCAGATACTTATCTTTTTACTGATCAAATCAGGCACTGTAGATTCTCAATTAAAGTACCTCAGCTTTCATCTCATCTTAAATCAAATGCCTTAGCCTTTACTAATTAAACAACAACCTGCAAGTTCTTGATTCAAATGCCTCAATCCAAATCTCAGAGTAAACTGAAAAGAACTGTAAAATTAATTCTTTCTGAGAAATATGCGCACAAACCCTAGTTCTTGATTAAATGTCAAAGAAACGTCCGCCTGATCAAAAACCGAGCCAACTCAACCAAACCCTAGCAATCTGCCTGAACTGCTTAAAATCAATGAAAACCCTAATTTTGTTTGACTGATAAGAAAAGTCTGTTTGACTGATTCTTACGTCAATCTGAAAAATCAGGAAAATCCCGAGGCTGTGATTTCTTGTGGAAAAATACGAGGGAAAATTTTGGGGTACAACAGTTGCCCCTGTTCAATCTTCTTGAACCTGAAGAGTTAGATTGGCAAGTTTGTCGTTCGCGACTCGAAGGTAAAAGGAGATTGGACACTAGAGTGCCCGGAAATTTGCACTCGGTGATGTGATGGTGGAGGGAATGGGCTTAAAGATGCCATTTGGTGATGGGCTTAAAGATGCCATCTGGAGACGTGACAGAACCTTGTCGGGAATGGGCTTAAAGATGCCATTTGGAAGTGTAATGGATACTTGTGGAGATGGGCTTACAGATGCCATTTGGTGATGGGCTTACAGATGCCATCTGGAAGTGTGACAGAGTCTTGTCGGGGGATGGGCTTAGAGATGCCATCTGGAAATTACTGGTATGAGGATGGGCTTAGAGATGCCATCTGAAGGTGATTGTTGAACTGTATGTCATTGTTGAGTGGACGAGTATCAGAAAGGTATCCATGTTTTGGAACATCTCTGAACTAGGGGTCTGAACAAGCAATAGATCGACATCCATGTTTGGAGAATCCGTAAACTGTTTTCAGAAGTTGAAGTTGAATAAGCAATAGAGCAGCATCCATGTTGGGAGGCGTCCGCAAACTGTTTTCAAAAGTTGAGAAGAGTTTAAATAAGCGATAGGTTGACATCCGTTACTGGAGAACCCGTGAACTGTTTTCAAAAGTCTTGAGAGTTGAATAAGCAATAGAGAAGCATCCATGTTGGGAAGTGTCCGTAAACTGTTTTCAAAAGTTGAGAAGAGTCTGAATAAGCGATAGGTTGACATCCGTTACTGGAGAACCCGTGAACTGTTTTCAGAAGTCTTGAAGTGGAGGAGGAACCGGTGTAGGGTTTCCTGATGATGAGTCCGTGAAAAACTGCATCTGGATGAATCTGGAATAAGTATCAGAATGTCGCCGTGTCTGGGTCATATCTGAACTATTTCTAGAAATAATCTCGGAAGATGATGATCTTTGTCTGTCGACTGATCTTACCTGAAAAGGTAAAGAGTTAGTTGTATGCAATGTCATGATGCATGATGCAATGTATGTTATATCAATGTTTATGATATGAATGTGATGAATGCGCATGTAAGCTGATGAGCTGTCTTGCTGAGGATAGATGAATCCTGGATGGCTGGAGACAAAAGAATCTTGACTGCTGCCGGGGAAAATAAATCCTTGGCTGCTGCTGGGGAGGGCAAGAATCTTTTGATCGCTGAAAATGAGAAGTCCTGGGACCGCTGCTGGGGAATCATAAGCTTGGGTTGTATGCCAATCTACTGGGGGATTCCTGTCTTAAGGAGATCTTCACTGAGGAATATTTGAATATTCTGTGAGGAAATGAGAATGAGAGTCTTCACTCTGCTTGGGGATTGATAGTTAGAAGTTTTAGCTCCGCTGGGGATTGACAGTTTTGGCTCCATTGGGGATTTTGAAACTTGACTCTGAGGGGAATTAAGTTCTGGAAGGCTCTCTGGCTGGGGAAATCAACTTTGAGAAAGCTCTTGTTTTGCTGAAGATCCTGAAGTTAAACTTTGTTTGGGGAATTGAGAATTCAGGTTACGTGCCACTTTGAGAATGAGAATCTTCATTCTGTCGGGGGTTAAAAATTGGGAGTGTACCAATCTTCTGAGGTGATGAGAATTCTTCATGCTGTTAACGGTCAGAAACTGGGAGTATACCAATCTTCTGAGGTTTTGAGGATGAGAGTCTTCATTCTTGAGAGTAACAGATTCTTTCAGTTGTCCGTTACCTTGTTGGTGGTTGTAATTTCCAGCAGGTGATGTGAAAATTTTTGATGATTACTACTTCAAAAGATGAAGGAACCTTGATGATTATTACTTCAAGATGAAGGAACCTTGACAATTACTACTTCAAGATGAAGGAACCTTGATGATTACTACTTCAAGATGAAGGAACCTGGATGATTACTACTTCAAGATGAAGGAACCTGGATGATTACTACTTCAAGATGAAGGAACCTGGATGATTACTACTTCAAGATGAAGGAACCTGGATGATTACTACTTCAAGATGAAGGAACCTGGATGATTACTACTTCAAGATGAAGGAACTTGGATGATTACTACTTCAAGATGAAGGAACCTGGATGATTACTACTTCAAGATGAAGGAACCTGGATGATTTCTACTTCAAGATGAAGGAACCTTGACAATTACTACTTCAAGATGAAGGAACCTGGATGATTTCTACTTCAACATGAAGGAACCTTGACGATTACTACTTCAAGATGAAGGAACCTGGATGATTACTACTTCAATATGAAGGAACCTTGACGATTACTACTTCAAGATGAAGGAACCTGGATGATTTCTACTTTAAGATGAAGGAACCTGGATGATTACTACTTCAAGATGAAGGAACCTGGATGATTGCTACTTCAAGATGAAGGAACCTGGTTGATTACTACTTCAAGATGAAGGACCCTTGATGATTACTACTTCAAGATGAAGGAACCTGTTGATCAGACTGCATACGTTTAGAATGCCGTTGAAATGTAATTTGCACTGGAGAATAAATCCTTGATAAATGTTGGGGAAATAAACCCGTGACTGCTGGTCTGCTAGAGAGGTGTCATCACTGCCCCTAGTATCAGATGCATGTGATATTGCCAGGAAACTTGGTCTATTTGTAACCCTTGAGATTGACATTCGAATGCCCCAAGTGATGGTGACGGAGACTTGCCCCAGGTTAATCTTCAATTGAGAGATTTTGTTGAAATCTTGACTGGACTGCCCCAGGTTAACTGAACTTTGATAGATCTGTTGAAACCTTGACTGGACTGCCCCAGGTTAGTTGGAGGTTGACATGTAATGCCCCTTGTTGATAGGAGACTTGTCGTTGGAAGTGTCATCCTTTTGAAGTGATTTTGTTCACTGAGAGAGTTTTCGTTCCTCCGAACATTCGTTGTATGAATTTCTTCGCTGTCAAACAAATAACCAAATGCAAACAGTGATATTCAAACAATGCAAATTTTATGTTTGTCTCGAAGTTTTGAAAAATGCGTTTTTTAGCAGAAAACTTTTTATAAGACAAATCAACACAAGATTTAGAGCAAAGCCTTACAGGAGTCAGATACCTTTTGTAACAGTATGCCTTCGAACTAACCCATGCTTCAATTAGGACTTTTGAAGGGTTGTAACGTGGCTTGGTTCACGGTTTAAGAAACAAAGGATAAAGGCTCAAAGTGTATTTGTACCCACCCGCTCTTCGTGATGCTCTTCAATCTTAAGCTCAGTTAATTATGCGTCGCACTTTGTTCGAGTTTGGAACGACTTTTGGGTGATGGTTCACCAGTTGAATTTTGGAAGACAGTCATCATCTCCTTTTTCTTTTTCAACATTTTTCATGTTGTTGAGGATTTGTAATGACCTCGTTATTTTGATTTTTATTTGTTATCCCTAACTTTTGCCTGACTGTCTCTGTTTTCGAGATCACAGTCAGCGGGATGCCCCAGCTTTCTTAAGCCTCCTTTACAGGTTTTGGCTCAGTGGGCTTTTCTCTTTTGATAGATTGACTGCCTAGGTGATAGGGAACCATCACTGTCTTTTGATTCCAGAGGAATGCTTTTCTTTGTCGTCGTTCGCTGTATTACGAACTGAGAGTTTGCGACTTCAATGCGCATTTTCTTTTGAATTAACTGAGATACTACCCTGCCCCAGGTTTATATCAAAGGTTTTGATTGTTTAGAAGAGAAAACTCCTACTTCTTTGGCTCGAAGGGGTTGACTAGGGATTATCTTCCTTATAACTCCAGTGTTTGGGAATTGAAAGAAATGCCTGTACATCATCAGCAAGGTCTGCTCAAAAGCATATTGTATGAGATTATGGTATTGTTTCGTCATCCTCCCTCTAAAGGCTTGCAGCTTTTTATCAAGAGTCAAATATCATAAATAAAGTAGAAAGCATAGTTCAAGTGTAATGAAAATGAGTGGATCAAATCAAGACAAACATATGCAATGCATTAATGAAACAAAGTTTGACATTAAAAGATAATTGTTTGAATGACAAAGAGATTACAACTTGGAAATTCAAAGAAACAAAGACGCTCTCAATGATTTGGCATAGCAACAGTGATCACATTTGGAGTCTCCGGAGGGTCAAAACTTGATCTCCTTGGCATCAATCAAGTCTTGAATTTGATTCTTCAAGGTCCAACAGTTGTCGGTGTCATGCCCAGGGCCGTCAGAATGGTAGGCACATCTCTCACTCGAGTTGTACTTGGAAGAGGAAGTATCGGGATTTTGAGGAGGATCCTTCAGCGTGATCAGCTTCAACTCCAGCAAATGTTGTAATGCTTGAGACAAAGGCATGTTGATGTCAGTGTACTGCCTTTCTTGATATCTCACCCTACGTCTCTTGCCCCGTTTTTGTTGAATAGTCGTGGGATCAGAGATCAGGATTGCCCCAGCATGTTGATCAAGACGACTCTTCTGACCAGTCACTGCATTGGACTCTTTCTTTCCGTTGTAGGGAATCATCTGAGTATCAGAGGGAGTAGCTCCTTGGATTTTTTCACTTTTGATGCCAGCTTCGACCCTTTCGCCGGTCAGTATCAGCTCGGTGAACCCGGATGAGAAGCTTCCAATTAAGTGATTGAAGAAAGGCCCTGTCAAAGTTCCCATGAAGATGTCAATCAGCTCCCTATCAGTTAAAGGAGGTTTCACCCTACGAGCCAAATCTCTCCACCTTTGAGCATATCCTTTGAAGCTCTCGTCAGAACCCATGGTCATGTTCTGCAATTGCACACGAGTTGGTGCAAGATCAGCATTGTACTGATATTGTTCGTAAAAGGCCCTAGCTAAGTCCTCCCAGGTGTGGATGCGAGAACTCTCCAATTGATAGAACCACTCGAGTTGAGTCCCTACCAGGCTTTCTTGGAAGAAATGGATCCAAAACATTGGATCAGTTGTGTATGGTTGAATCTTGCGGACATAAGACCTTAGATGCGTCTTAGGGCAAGAGACTCCATCGTACAGAGCAAAGGTAGGGACTTTGAACTTTGGCGGAATGACCAATCCAGGAACTAAACCCAAGTCTCCTAAGTCCAAGCCAGGTACTTATTAAACCTCCATAGCATTGAGGTGATCCTCCAACTGTTTGTACTTGTCATCAGCGGGAGGATATTGTTCATCGGAGTAGTCAGCTTCACCAATCTCCAAATTGCGGTCTTCTTCAAGGCTGATCCCCTTGTCTTTGAGAAGGAGAGCTTTCAGATCCTCTTGCCCTTTACCCATAGCCAGAAGCATTTGCTGGAATTGAGCATTTTGAGCCTGGAGATCTTTCACCGTTTGTTCCATATCCATCTTACTGAAATAAACAGTAGGAAGAATAAGGAAACCTGAAAAGGAGAAACCTGCTATGCAATGATATGTGTGATATATATGCAATGTTTTCAAGGATCTCTTGGGGTAAACACAAGAGAATGTTAGAACTTGAATTTGGGTAGCTTGATTGAAGGAACTTCATGTTGCTGAGAGTCCTTCTTCAAGAGTCAAGGCTCACCATATCGAGTGGGTCATAACCCCTGATTCAAGTTGTCGCACTTGATCTTTGATTGGAGAACTTTGCACCGGTGGATGTCTTTCCACGAGAATCAAGCTCACCATGTCGAGTGGGTCATAGCCTCTGATTCAAGTTGTTGCACTTGATCTTTGATGGCATTTGTTAGAGGAGAAACCTCTTGCCTCTTGGTAGACGTCTGGTTCAACGTAACCCTGCATCAAAAGAACCCTCGAGATCCTTGAAATGGTTATTGAAAATTCTATGGTATGATGTTATGATGTTATGTACATGTATGCAAAAGCAAGTGAGTGTATATACAGGTAATCATATTCACACAAAGCAAACAAGTCCTTAGTTTTAGGCTTGCATGGGGTTTGTAGGTAAGTACCCTCTTGAAGTTTCGTTGGTTAAGACATGTCCTATCAAAAGTAACCGGGTTCTAGAGGATCTCAATATCATTGACTACCCTCAATCGGTCATAACTCCAGCATCACAATCTTTTCTTGCGGCCAGAACCATCGCGAGAGTTTAGCCTCAATGAGTGTAGCATACTGCTACCGTTCTATGGCCAAGTTGGGTCAATTTAGGGTTCTAAGGTCGGTTGGTGCTTAATGACTCCTTAGAAGACCCATATTCTCCTCGTTGCAACACAAGGGATATCGGTACAGACCAAGGTGTCACACCAACGTAGCCACTGCTTCACCTATATCGGTCTACACCGGACAGGTCCCTCACAGCTTATGCTACCTAAAGGGTATTCCCCAGATCCGGGTTAGGATCTATGAAACTCCGATGCAAAGCCCACAAATACAAAAGAAAACAAAGCAAGCAATTGAAAACAAAGGTGATCTAAACCCTAAGGTAACCCCACTTTTAAGTTTAACTCCCCAGCAGAGTCGCCAGTTCTGTGATACGGTGGGAGAACTGACTTGAGGTTTTGCGTTTGTATTCGCACTTTTTCGGTTTAGCAAGAGTCACCACCGACTTTTTATTTTATCCTAAAGGAAAGGTTAAAAAGCACAGGAAAAACCTTCTGAGATGTTTCGTGGGTTCGGGGGGTAGATTATGAAAAGGGAAGGTATTAGCACCCTTTTCATCCATGGTTATCCATGGGCTCTTAGTTACTTGGTTTTTTAGATCACTTACCTTTGATTTTCAATTGCTTGAATTTGTGGTGTGTGTGTGTTTTGAAAATGTTTTTGAAGAAGAGGCCAATGTGGTGGCAACCTTTGTAGTGATCCATGTTGGGATGTATATAAAGGTGTACTTATCTTTTGAAAAGTTTTCAATGTTTTTTTGAAAGTTGTTTTGAAAGTGTGTTGTGATGTGGTTTTGAAAAGTAGGCAAGTGTTTTTGTTTTGCAAGTTGACAAGTAACCAAGAGCTATCTACCCTAAATTTCTCAAAGATCTTTGCTATGTTTTAACCCTTTTAACAATTTTGTTCCACCATTGTATTTGGTGGACAATCTTGTGTTAGGATGTGAACGGGACAGGCGCGGGTCATCATTTAGACCATGATTGCAATGGTGCCAAGTATCTTTGGGAAATTTTTCCTTTAAGGGACTTGATCATTTTGATTAGGCAACTTTCGAAAGCGTCATCGAGGGACTATGATCATTTGATTCGTTTTATTTTGCCAAAGATACTCAACGTGAAAGCATGGCCCATTTTGGAAGGCAACAAGCGGGATTACCCTAGGGGTGCAAGTGTGAATGTGTATTGATTTCATGTATTTGTTTTTGTATTAGGTTATCTAGCGTTTGATTTTATGTACATACAAACCCTAGGTCTAACCATGGTATATTTGAAAGCGATAAATTGCGGGAATTTAAAGTCTACGCTATTATAAATAAGTATCCGGGAGTGGGGGTACAAATGTTTACAAATGGGGATGAGACTTTAGGGAGAGTAGTGTCCAAATAAATTACAACCAAATCGAATTGCGATCTCAAATGTAATATGTATCAATGTATAAGAATAAGCAAATGTGTATGTATCAAGGTATTTGTGTAAGTGTATGATTATTTACAAGTTGAGATGTGAACTTAATGAAAAATTAAGTGTTTTGTTTATTTAATTTTGTATTCTCGTATTTTATTAATATGTACAAAACAAAATATTTCAAGAAAAGAAAAGTAAATGTTTTGAGTTTTTTAGAGAAAAGTATCATTTACATTTTTGGTTTATGTACAAAGGAAATATTTTAAGAAAAGAAGATGTTCAAATTCTATATATTAATGTCTTATATTAAAGAAAAGTATTTCTTATGCATTTACAAATTAATGTATTTTAATACAAGAGTTTTTTTATAAAAAAGGAAAAAAAAGATGTTTTAAGAAAATTAATGCTTTGTGTACAAAAATTTTAATTAAAAGAAAGTAGAAGCATTCTAAGTTTAAGGAAAAATTAATGTTTGTATATTCATGTTAAAATGTAATAAAAATGATAAAGCAAAGAAATCATTGGGAATGTTTTATATAAAAAAAAAGATATTATTTATTTAACAAAATATTAAGTATATTTGTCAATTAAAGTTTAATGTAAAAAAAAAGAAAGTATGAATTAGTTTGAAAAAAATAATAAAAAGGTTAACAGATTCAATGGGCCTTGTGCTTGTATTTGGCCCAAACAAAAAGGGAGCTCAAAATCCAAAGGGAGGGGTGAGGCGTGTAAATCAATGGGCTTTTGGCTTCTGAAAGGGCAAGGCCCATTATGTCACAAATGTTTGTAAGGGTTTGGGATGTTTGTTCATTTGGGAAAGCTAGGGTTTGTGAGACAGAGGCGCTGTTCACTCTCTTCGTTTCCTCTTCATCTTTTGAGCCATAGCCACTGAACAACTTACTCTTCACCTAAGGCCAACCGGCGCCACCGCCCCTCCTTCTCCCTCAGTGGACCGCTCAGGCGATGCTTACAAGGTAGCAATTTCTGTCCCTATGTTTTAAGGTTTACATCAATTCCCCTTGCATGTTTTAGTTTCGTTTATTGATTCTGATTATTCGCGTTTTTTTGTTTGAGGTGCATGAATGGGGAGAGAAGAAGAGACACTACCTTTTGGAGACGGAGGAGGAGGGAATTTGGAGGCGCGTAGGATGGCTAGACGGAGGGATGCACGTGATGCTCTGGACTAGCTTGCTTCCTGGTACCTTCGCTTTGCTTCTTCAGGTTTCGTGATGAACAAAACTGAAAACCTTTACTATATCACTTTTTCTTCTTCTTGCTTGCTTGTTGTATGCTTGTTAAAATGTTACTCAGTGAAGGGCCTTAGGTTCTGAGAGTTTGAGTGCTTAGGCTTGCAAGCTTGGTATGAGTGCTTTTGGTCTTAGACAGGCACGCTTGACCGGTTGGATTTGGTTGGATGCTTCAGGCTTTAGAGGCTTTGATACTTGGGCTTCCATTTGTGTTTGAATCTTTAATGCAGATTTAGGCTTAGAGCTCTTTGAATGCAGGTTAGGATTTTTGTTATGTGTTGGTTGAAGCAGTTTGAAAGGTTTTGAATATTTGAATCAGATAAGGCTTTGGTGCTTTACTGGTTTTTGTAGGTTGAGCTGTTTAAGGCTTGACAGTTTGTATGGAGGTTGTGACACAGGCTTTAGGTTGGACAGATCTGGGACTTGGCTTGCTGTTGAAGCAGGTTCAAAGCTTTTGTTTGAAAGGCCTTTTGAGGTTTTGGAGGCAGCTCTATGTGTTCTTTCTGAGTTTGTGTTCTTGGTTGTAGTTAGGCTTCATGTTTTTGACAAAGGTTTCAAGCCTTGGCTTAGTATGCTTTTAGGCTTTGGCTTCTGTGAATTATGCAGGATTTAGGCTATTTTTGAAATTGTGCAATTACAACTTTTGTGCATTTCATGTCTTTTTCTTTTGCAAGCATTTTACATCCCTCTTTGTGAACCGGGAGAAATCTCGTGATTTGCAGAGAGGGCAAACTGATTCCGGCCAGTTGCTTTTAATGATGATCCCAATTTTTTATTTGTCTGTCTTTTTAATTTTATCTGCTTTTGACTTCTTCTTTTCTTTTTGCAGATAAAATCAAATGGAGAGGAGTAGTAGTAGAAGCTGAAGATTTGAAGACTTAGGGATTTTTAAGATAGTTTTATTTTCATTTTAATTTATTTGTAATAGTATTAATGTAAATAACTGTAAATAAATTTACAGTATTTAAATAATATCTGTAACAAACAATTCAAAATAAATAAACATCCTTCTTTTCTAGTTAATTCTTCTTTCAATTCAATGTTTATTTAACTATTTAAATTTCTTAAATTAAAATAACTGGAAGTATCCAATTATTTTGACTTAGAAAAATAATTAATAAACAATGTGATCTTACCATTGAATCGATAATAAACCTGGCGCTCCAATTAAATAATGCACAGTTAATCCAACCAATATCCAGATACTTATCTTTTTACTGATCAAATCAGGCACTGTAGATTCTCAATTTAAGTACCTCAGCTTTCATCTCATCTCAAATCAAATGCCTTAGCCTTTACTGATTAAACAACAACCTGCAAGTTCTTGATTCAAATGCCTCAATCCAAATCTCATAGTAAACTGAAAAGAACTGTAAAATTAATTCTTTCTGAGAAATATGCGCACAAACCCTAGTTCTTGATTAAATGTCAAAGAAACGTCCGCCTGATCAAATACCGAGCCAACTCAACCAAACCCTAGCAATCTGCCTGAACTGCTTAAAATCAATGGAAACCCTAATTTTGTTTGACTGATAAGAAAAGTCTGTTTGACTGATTCTTACGTCAATCTGAAAAATCAGGAAAAGCCCGAGGCTGTGATTTCTTGTGGAAAAATACGAGGGCAAATTTTGGGGTACAACAGTCATGGTCAGACGTATCAAAAACGGATGATCAAGGCTTTCAATAAGAAAGTAAGACGTCAAGTATATCAAGTCGGAGATCTTGTAATCAAGCGGATCATCTTGCCGCAAAATGATCCCAGGGGCAAGTCGAATCCTACTTACGAAGGATCGTTTGTGATCAAGAACATCTTTTCTGGTGGGGCAATGATTCTGACCACCATGGACGCCGACGACTTGCGGCACCCTACGAATGTAGACATAGTCAAAAGATACTACGCATAAAATGACCCGACAAGTTGAAAACCCGAAAGGGCAACTTGGGAAAAAATGGGCATCCCGATGAATCGAAAACCCGAAAGGGCGGTTCAGGCAAAAATTAGGGATAAACAAAAAAATCTGTACACCAGGCAAGTTGAAAACCCGAAAGGGCGACTTGGGCAAAAAAGGGTTTCCCGGTGGACTGAAAACCCGAAAGGGCGGTCCAGGCAAAGTTAGGGAATTAAAGCGTATGACTATGTCTCGTCGGATCACTTTAAGGACAATCTCTTCACCAACAGCGAATGGACAAGATACTCAGAGTTGTGAAGGCTATAGCAGAATGGGAACCCCATGGAATTATTACACATAGCCGCCTTTCTTTTGTATAAAATTTTTTCTCAATTTTACGACAACATTCTCTTACTAGAATGTCTGTCTCCTTTGTACAAAGATACTTACAAAAGTTAATACAAAAATACTTCAAAGTGCAGAAATTTTCTTGCCTTTCCTCTCTTTTTACACTTATGTTTTATTTGAAAACGTCCAATGTTTTGTTAAATAGGCATATGCATTTGAATATAATCACCGCTTACAAATAAAACAAAATTGAGAAAGGATAATTACTGATAGGTTGAAGGTGTAGGAAGATAGCCTGGTGCTATGCCAGAAGAAATCCCCTGTAGTACATCATCCAGCTCCTCAACAAAGCTAAAACCTTGGAGTATATATCCCCAGCGGAGTTAAATTTCAAGATCCCCAGCGGAGCCAGTGTTTTCTAAACTTTATTCCCCAGCGGAGTTAAGTTTCAAAGTTCCCATCAGCGTTAAGTCTCCAAACTCCCGATTCCCAGTGGAGCCCGAAAACCCTGAAATACATATCCCCGGTGGAGCTAGAATTTTCTAAACCTTCTTCCCCAGCGGAGTCAAAATTCCAACTATCAATCCCCAGCGGGAACCATTTAGTTTTCCCCAACTTCCCCAGCAGTTTATCTTAAAAGTCTGAGAATCAATCAGATAACAGTTAACTTTTTGTCTTATCCACAATTAGGATGATTCCCCAGTAGATTGGCATACAACACAAGGCTCCTGATTTCTCCGGCAGAATAAACACTCTCCCCACAGAGTTTATTTCCCAACAGAACAAGGATTCTAGTTCCTATTTCTCCATTGGAAGCCTCCCAGGTTTTAATTCCCCAATAGAAGTCTTCAGAGTTTTCCTTATTTCCCAGGAAGGTCATTCCCCGCAGAAGTTGTCAAAGCTCTTGTTAAATCACCACCAGTCACCAAGGATTTTCGATCCCCAGCAGTGGTCCCAGGATTTCTCATTCTCAACAATCAAAGATCTTTAATCCCCAAGCAGTCAGCAAGAATTTCTCATCTTCAACAATCAAAGATTTTTGACTCCTCAACATCGGTCAGGAATTTACTTTCCCCGACAGCAGTCAAAGATTTCATTATCTCCAACTATCAAGGATTTATTTTCCTCAGCAAGACAGCTACTCAGCTTACATGCACATCGATTACATTCATATATCATAAACATTGATGAAACACAGTTCATTGCATCATACATATCATGCAACATAACTTTGTGTTTTAGCTAACATTTTACCCTTTGCAGGATAAGATTAAAAGGCTAT
This sequence comes from Vicia faba, assembly GCA_948472305.1. Classification (NCBI taxonomy): domain Eukaryota; kingdom Viridiplantae; phylum Streptophyta; class Magnoliopsida; order Fabales; family Fabaceae; genus Vicia; species Vicia faba. The sequence continues at coordinate 1,440,402,211 of OX451737.1, read as the reverse complement.
TGTTAACAATTATTCAGATACAGTATGGATACACCCCAGACGCGGCAGTCATTCTATTACTCATTCAAAATTTCAAGTCAAAATACAGCATGGATACACCTCAGACACTGCGATCATTCTACTACTCATTCAGACTTCAGCAATCTGATACAGATTAGATACGCTCCAAACACGGAAGCCATCCTATTTCTCATTCAGATTCAATTATCAACTTCAAGTTCAGATACGCTCCAAACACGGATGCCATTCTGGCCCTTACACCAGAAGTTTGATTCTCCCCAGTGCAGTCGCCACGAAATTCATTTTGTCACTTATCCAGATCCCAGTTACAGTACGAATATACTCCAGACACGGAAATCATTCTGCTACTCATACAGATCTCAACTTCAGATACAGTCCAGATACGCTCCAGAAACGGTTTCCATTCTGCCACTCATTCAGAACTTATCCCCAGCACACAGTTGCTCCATACACAAATGTTTCTCTGTTACCCATTCAAAATACAGATACACTCCAGACACGACAATCATTCTGATATTCATTCAAAGATCAAATACACTTACAGCTCGAATACGCTCTAGACACGGACGCCATTCCCTTGCTCATACAAACCCAGTCTCCAGATACAACTCAGATACGTTTCAAATACGGATACCATTCTGATGTTCATTCTACTAATTTTCAACCAACGATCTTAGATGGCATCTTTAAGCCCATCTCCAGAAATATTCTACCATTTCCAAATGGCATCTCTAAGCCCATTCTCTCGGCAACATTTTGACGAGTGAAAATTTACGGGCACTCTAGTGTCCAATCCTCTTTTACCTTCGAGTCACGAAAGGCAAAACTTGCCAATCTAACTCTTCAGGTTCAAGAAGATTGAACAGGGGAAACTGTTGTACCCCAAAATTTTCCCTCTCATTTTATCAACATTTCTCATCACAAGGCTCTTGGAACTCAAGACCAAGCTAGGGTTTGCTCTGCTCAAGACACCTCACTGCACTGTTGACCTAAATTAGGGTTTGAGTTTGCACAGGGATTTTTGGACCTTCAATGCCCAAATTGACTTTCATACTTCATGTTGGACTCATAAGTTTGTCCATACCAAGTTTCAAGCCTTGAATCAAATTTTTGCCCAATCAATTGGACAGTTGACCTAGAAATCAATTGTATTGAGGAAAAGTCAACTGTGGCCAATTTACAGTCAAACCTCATGAATTTTGACCCACATCAACATTATGAACTCATATGAACCATTTGATCAAGTTTGGACCATAATTCCACAAGAAATTTGATCAGATCACCAAAAGGGCAAAATGGTCATTTTTAGGGTTTTGACTATACAAAGGCAATTTTTGACTGTTTGACCTGGCCAATGGCAAATTAAGCTCAATCATGGACTCAATAACTCAATGGCATCATCTTGACTTATTCAACAAGTTCAAAAGATCTCAAATGTATAGGATTGACAGATGAATTTCTCAGTCAACTGATAAAAATTTGACTGTACACTGAAAAGTCAAACTTTGACTTTTTGGTCAAAATCAAGTGCCAAGGGTCATTTTTTATCAAGAAATGTCAAATTTTGAAACTTGTTCATCAAGAAACCCAAAATTGCAAATTAGGGTTTGAAATTGAAAATTTTCATAACTTCGAAATTTTCTAAGTTATGAAATTTTCTTAATTTTCCCTAACTTTGTCCCACATTTTCACCATGATGAAAATGAATTCAAACAAAACTTACAACATGAAAGTTGTAGTCCTCCACAAAGTCTACAACTTTGAAACACAAAGTCTTCTCAAAAGAAGCTTGGATCTTAAGTTATGATTTTTGGAACAAGGGTCCCTAAAACTTTTAACTTAGAGAAATTTTGCCCTAGTTTAGGCAGGATTTTGACGCATCTTCTTGGCCATTTTTCACATAGTTCCACTTGGATTCTCAAGTTACATTTCAAAGATGGATTATAAAGCATGTTGCAAGCTTTCTAAATTTTCCAAGAACTCCTCAAACACATTTGTGGTTAGGGAGAATCGAATGCTTGAAGTTGGCAAAAACTCACTTTTGATCCATGGCATTTTCATGTTGACACAAGTTGCAAATATGTCCAAACTTGCTTTGTACTTGATTACAGGTCTCTAAACCCTTCAACACTCAAAAATTGAATGCAAACTCATTGGTTTAAGATGTTATTTTGATCATTAGAGGTTTTCACAATGAATAAATCCATTTATGGCATAAAGGTAGCACTTCCATTTACATAAAGCATGCTTTATGTCAAATTGCATTTCTTGAGCCATACACCAAGCCCTTTGCTGCAAACAAGGCTCCCTAATGTCAGGAAAAGTTCAACCACTTTGAGTAGCTAGAGTACAAGCCAGTACAGCAATAGCATTGTCAACTCTCATTTCTTACTTCAAAACCAAGAAACTTGTAAAAGACAACACAACTGGCATATATGTTAGAACCAAGCTTGGCAAGCATTCAAAACAAGTTTCTCACATTACACTAAGCCAAAAACTTGAGCTCACCACCTCTTAAACACCCTTGTACACCAAAAACCTCATTTTCTGCCAAAATAGGGCAAGCCCTGCAGAACTCAAGCCATCTTCACATTGCCTCGTGCGTTTTGTCCCAAACCAGTTCCAACACACTCCATACAACATACCTAAGCTATCCCAACCATTCCCAAGTCACTGTAACTCCATTTACACACTTCACCATTTCCAAATTCTTAGTTTGAAGGTTTAGTTCTACAAGAAGTTTCAGACCATTTCAAAGCAAGCCAAGCATTGGGAAAGGTCAAAGGAACATCAAGCAAGCTCAAAAGAACCTCAGGCTTCACTGAAAGTTGTTGCATTGCCATACTCGAGCTTGACTGAAATAGGTATTTCTCAAACTTCTATCTCTCTATTTAGGAACATTTAGCCTTAGGTTTGTGAATGAAAAATGTAGTATTCAATGCCATGAATCTGTACATATGCTCAGTTTTCATTTATATTAAGCGTGCTAAGAGAATTTCATCCATGAACATGCTGAAAAAACTAGGTCAGATTTTAGGGCCAGGGACATTCTCTTTGGTCTTTGAGAGTTAGATCAAGTTTTTTATATGGTTAGAATCGTGGTTTAATGCTCTACAAGTTTCATGTTTTAAGTTTTGGCAAAAGATCACAAATACAAGAGTTAGCAGTTTGAATACAGGGCGCGCGTGTTTCAGTCACAAGGAAGAAGATGAAGTGGAAATGGGCTCGGCTGGCTAATTTCTGCTTCTAACACCCCATTTTCAGTTTTACACCCCCTGGCCCAATTTCTTTATATTTAGTTATTTTTGTATTTTAATTTCATTTCTGATTTTATTTATCCCCAAATATAAAAAATGCTTAAAAATATTTTCACATTTTTTTTACATTTATTTGGCATTTTATTCTATTTTTTCTAACATTAAAAGATTTTTAATACTTTTTATTATTTGTTTAAATTTAAAAATATAATGTAAATGATACTTTTACTTTTATTTTTTATTTCATTCATACTGAAGATATTGTTATAAAATATAATTTATTTTTTTGTAAATATTTTATTTTATTTTATACATACTTAATATATATATATATATATATATATATATATATATATATATATATATATATATATATATATATATATATATATATATATATATATATATATATATATATATATATATATATATATATATATATATATATATATATATATATATATATATATATATATATATATACACACACACACACATATATACTTTTATTTTATTAAATACTTAGGATAAAAATACAAAAATATTACATTTTTACTTTTATTATTATTTATACTAAAAAACACTTTTTTTTCCAATATATTTTATTTTGTACATATTAATATATTTCTTGTATATAAATAATATAATATATTATTTTCTTAAAGAAATTAGGGTTTACCCCTTTAACAAATAAAACTAATTTTATTTTATTTTATTTCTTTATAGTCTTTTACATTAAAAATACTTTACATACATAAACAAATAAAAACTTCTTTTTGCATAATACATTTTAGTTAATATTTATTTATTTTGTTTATTTAAATATTGTACATTTAAATATTTATGCATTATAATTCAATTTGGATGTAATAGTAACTAGGGTCTATATTTCTTGTCAAATACCCCCTATTCAAAATTGTACCCCCATCCCCATAATCATGTTGTAATAGTTTAGAATTTAAATTCTCGCACTTAAACACTTTCAATTATGCCATGATTAGAGAATTAGGGTTTGTATGCCAAAATCAAATTAACAAATAGTTTGACCTAATCAAAGACAAAATGCATGAAAAACAAACACAATCCACACTTGCACCCCTAGGGTTACAATCCACTTGTTGCCTTCAAAAATGGGTCATGGTATGCATGTTAAGTACTTTGGCAAAACAAAAACAAAACAAAAGATCATAGTCCCTCGATGACGCTATCTTGGTTTCCTAAACAAAAATGATCAAGTCCCTCAAGAAAATTGCCAAAGATACTTGACACAATTGCTATCATGGTCTACACGATGACCCGCGCCTGTCCCGTTTAACATCCTAACACGAGGTTGTTCATCAAATACAATGGTGAAACACCACTGTTAAAAGGGTTAAAAACATAAGAAAGATCTTTGAGTAAAATAGGGTAGATAGCTCTTAGTTACTTGATCAAAAACTTGCAAAACATCCTTGTTATTTTCAAACACACTTCACAACACAATTTCAAAATATTTCCCAAAAACAAACTTTCAAACATTGAAATCTTTTCAAAAGACAATACACCTTTGTATACATTCAAACAAGAATCATTACAAAGGTTGCCACAACGATGGCCTTTTTTCAAAACATCTTTCTAAACCACACACAAAGCACCATTTCAAACAATTGAAAAGCAAAGTAAGTGATCTAAACAAGTAACTAAGAGCTCATGGAAAACCATGGATGAAAAGGGGGCTAATACGTTCCTTTTTCATAATCTACTCCCCGAACCCAAGAAAACATCTCAAAGGTCTTTCCTGTGCTTTTTGACCTTTCCTTAGGATAAAATAAAAAGTCGGTGGCGACTCTTGCTAAGCTGAAACATTTGCGAGCACAAACGCAAAACCTCAAGTCAGTTCTCCCACCGTACCACAGAACTGGCGACTCTGCTGGGGACAAATTTAAAAGTGGAGTAACCTTAGGGTTTAGATCACCTTTGCATGCTTATCTTGATTGCTTTAATTGCTTTACATTTGGTTATCTTGTTTGGGTTTGAAATCCTCTACCCGGATTTGGGAAACATTCATAGGTAAATAGCAATAAATTGTGGAAACTGTGTGGGGTATACCGACATGGTTGAAGCAATAGCTATATTAGTGCGACATATTTGTGAGTACCGGTAGCCTTTGAGTCAATCAAAGAGAATACGGGGCCGCTGAGTGATGTCATGAAGCACTAATGAACTCTTAGAACCTTACTTGACCATCTTGGCCTTTTTTAGGGGTAGTGAGATGACCGGCTTTGGTACAGTCCGAAGTTGGTAGATACTCGATACTACACCAATTGAGGGTTATTTTTTTAGAATATTTTGGTCGCCAGTTAAGTGGCTAAACCAAAACAATGAACACAAAAAATAATCTAGTGATATTGAGCTCCTTAGAACTCGGTTACTATTTATAGGACAGGTTGAGCCAACTAACTTCAAGAGGGTATTTACCTATGAAACCTCATGCAAGCCTGAAACTAGGATCTTGTGTGATTTGCTTGTACATGTGCTTGTGCATACATCATAAACATCATAAAGCATCATATGCATCCACTAACCATTTCAAGGGTTTGGATCTTCATCTTTGTTCTTGTTTTGTAGGACATGGAATCTCTTCGCATGAAAACAATACAAGTCAACCTTGTGAGAATCCCTCCTCAACTCAAGGAGTTTACTTCCAAGATTCTAGAGAATTCTCCTTTCAGTGAAAGACATGGTAGACTTCTCAGCTTGGTCAACTCCAACATTGAAGAAGACATGGTGAAAGTTCTCTTCCAGTTCTTTGACCCCCTACACCACTGTTTCACATTCCCTGATTACCAACTAGTACCTACTTTGGAGGAATTTTCTCAACTCCTAAGGATTCCTATTCTTCATTAACTACCCTACAACGGTACGGAAAAAGAACCAAAGCCTGAAGATGTTGCTCAAGAATTACACTTGCAACCATCTGATATCAAGGGTCATTAGGAAACCAGAAGTGGTGTCAAGGGTTTCCTGGCAAAGTTTCTGTTTGAGAAGGCACAAGACTGCTGGAATTCTTTAGATCTACAAGCTTTTGAGGAGATTGTAGCACTTCTCATCTATGGGTTGGTCTTGTTCCCAAACCCTGATCAACTTATAGATGTGAATGCTGTCAAGATTTTCATGTCTCGGAATCCTGTGCCTACATTGCTTGGGGACATCCTACACTCACTTTACACACGAACAATGAGGAAAAGAGGTGTTCTCATGTGCTGTACTCCTCTTCTAGCAAGGTAGTTTATTTCTCACTTTCCCCAGTCAGTCTTGAGGAATGAGCAGGGTTTAAGGTGGTCACAACGATTGATGACCCTCCACATTCTGATGTTCATTGGTGTTCTTGGTCCAGAGAAAATGTCATCATCATTGATCGATGTGGGGAATTCCCTAATGTCCCACTACTTGGCATTAGGGGAGGCATTACCTACAACCCCTGTTTATCCTTAAGACAATTTGGATATGCCCGGAGGGATGGCCCTCATGATATGCTGATTCCTGACCTAGTTTTTCACTTCGACAACGATGCGCAAGGACTTCGCCAAAGGTTCATCAGAGCTTGGAGGATGCCCAACAAGGTGGATAGTAAGACACTGGAGCACAAGAATTCCATCCCCCTTGAGCCTTACCTCAAGTGGGTATGAACCCGCGCCTAGAGTCTTATGATGCCATACCCTCACATCCTCCCCGTGATCAAAGAGCCTGTTATGGAAGGAGAGGTTTCATACACCCTCCTATATCCTGATAAGCCAACATCATTGGAAGAATTGAAAAAGAGTTGGATCCAACTCAAGGAAGAACGAAATACTTTTGAAGCCTACTTCTATGCCAGTGAGAAGAAGGTTTTGGAGCTTACCCGCCGACTTCATGAGGAGGAAACCCTCAACACTTACATCGCACCAAAGAGGATGCGCAATGTCTTTTTACATTAAGAATTTTGTAATATTTTTCCCATGAGGCATTTATGTACTAACAAATTTCTTCTTATTAATATGACGTGTGTTCTTTCTGTTTGCAACAAATTTGAATTTCTTAATCCTTGAATTCATTACATGAATAACATATCATTCATCATATGCATAAACAGGTCTTCACACCAGGTTTCCTTATCTCTCTACTGTTTATTTCAGCAAGATGGATTTGGAGCAGACGGTTAAGGATCTGCAAGCACATAATTCGCAATTCCAGCAACTCCTCATGACCTTAGCAAAGGGTCAAGAGGACCTTAAAGCACTGTTGGAGAAAGATAGAGAGAAAAAGAAGAAAAGGACAAGTGTGGTTACTATGGGAAGAAGGTTTGAAAGCCAGGCTAGAAAGGCCCTCGAGTTCCCTTCGACGTCTGATGAAGGGGCTGGTAAAGGAAAAGGAACTACGATGCCTTCTGAATCTGAAGTTGAAGAAGAAGAGGAAGAGGATGAAGATTACTCCGAACAGCAGTATCCCCCGGCGGATGATAAGTATAAAAATCTTGAGGATCAATTGGCAGCCATGGAGTTGCAAAGGGTACCTGATTTAGATTTCGAAGAACTAGGTTTGGTCGCTGGGATCGTCATTCCTCCCAAATTCAAAGTACCTACATTTTCTAAGTATGACGGTTTGTCCTGTCCAAAGATGCATCTGAGATCCTACGTCCGAAAGATCCAACCTCACTCCTCTGATAAGGATCTATGGGTACACTTTTTCCAAGACAGTTTGTCAGACACACAATTGGACTGGTTCTATCAACTTGAGAGATCTGAGGTTCATAACTGGGAAGACTTAGCTGCTGCGTTCTACCGACAATACCAATACAATGCTGATTTAGCGCCTACTCGTACTCAACTACATAGTATGGGTATTGTTTCTAATGAAGGATTTAAAGAGTATGCCCAGAAGTGGCGTGATCTGGCTGGAAGGGTGCAGCCACCATTGTCGGATAGAGAGTTGGTTGACATGTTTTTAAGGACCATGTTTGGCCCATTCTTCAATCATCTAATTGGGACTTCATCTGCAGGATTCACCGAATTGATTCTGACCGATGAAAGGGTCGAGGCTGGCATTAAAAGTGGTAAAATTCAGAAGGATGTGTCCGCTTCCACTGTTGTTAAGAAGACCTTCCCAGCCAAGAAAGAAGCTTTTGTTGTGTATTCCCAGAAAAATCAAGGAAGAGCGGAGCACCGACCAACGGTGGGGGCTGTGATGATTCAAAACTCTTCAACTAATCAACCTCGAAGCAGTCAACCTAGGGCTAACCAGTAAAGGGTAGAAAGGCCACAACGGCAGTTCACCCGAATCAACATGACACCGGCTCAAGTCCTCTCTCATTTGTTAAAGTTGGATCTCACTAATATGAAAGAAGCGCCGAAAAACCCCAATACCTCTTCTCCTTATTATCATTCCAATGCAAAATGTGCATACCATTCGGACAGTGTATGGCATGATACTAATAAATGTTGGGCTCTTAAAAACTAAATCCAAGACCTGATAGAAGCCAAGGAGGTAGAGTTTGATGCTTCTGAAATACCCAACGTGATATCTGCTCCAATGCCCAAGCACGGTCATAATGTTCATGTCGTTATGGAAGATCTTCATGTTACCAATGTTGCTGACCTTTTGACTCTGTTACCATTGATTAAAGTGAATTTGATGAAAGTCGGGATATTCCCAGGCTATGGAAAAGACTGTTACTTTTGTTCAAACATACAAGCTGACTGCCCAATGTTTAAATCAGGCATCCAACGCCTGATGGATACCCAAGAGATCCTCTTTCAAGAGACTCATGTTGACACTATCACTCCTGTTACTCCTGCTACCTTTGTTACTCCTGTAAATGACATTGCAATAATAACCATCTCTGACAATCTTCCCAAGACCTGCAAAAGGCTTGTCAAGATTACGCCTGATCCTAAGTTTGTGCCGTTGAGAATCACCATGCCGGGGCTTGTCCCGTATAAATCTAATAAGACGATACCATGGAATTACGGAGGAGAAATCTTCTACCATGGTGTCAAACAGATTGAATCAGTCCAAGAGAATTCTGATGATGAAACCCCTGATATAGGGAATATTGCGGGAACGAGCAAGATAACTTGCAGCGTAAGGATCTTCTCTCCGGAGATTGCACCTCCACGAGCAGTCTTCGGACCCTCGAAAGCTTCTGTGCATGTCAAGCCATCTGCGCAAAGCCCGGTAATTGAAGAATTGGATACTCCTGAAGTTAGACCCTTTGTTGATACTACCGATAAGGGTAAGGGGATACTAGAAGCGCATGTCAGGATGAAGGCTCAGACTGTGGTAATCCCCGAAACCACCCAGAAAGAGATGGAAGAAATCTTAAAGATAATCAAGAAGAGCGACTACGATGTCGTGGAGCAGCTAGGGCAGACCCCTTCCAAATTCTCCATGTTGGCTCTCCTACTCTGCTCAGAGGCTCATGCTAAGGCCTTAATCAAATTTCTAAAGACGGCACACGTGCCTCAAGAAACTTCCGCTGACCAGTTTCAAGAGTGTGTGGCTAGCCTTACAGCTGATAACGGTCTTGGTTTTTCTGATGCTGATTTGACACCTAAGGGAAGAAAGCACAAAGATGCACTGCACGTCTCGGTTGAGTGCAGAGGGACTACACTTTCCCATGTCCTAGTTGATACCGGTTCATCTTTGAATGTCCTACTGAAGAAGGCGTTGGACAGGCTAGACTGCGAAGGTTTGACTTTAAAACCCAGTAACATCATTGTTAGAGCCTTAGACGATTCTAAGCGGATGGTTCACAGAGAGGTGGACATCCCAATCAAAGTGGGCACCAAGACCTTCAACTCTACTTTTTATGTGATGGACATCCGTCCTTCATATTCATGTTTGTTGGGAAGGCCATGGATCCACTATGCTGGGGTAGTTACCTCCTCTTTACACCAAGTGTTAAAGTATCCTGTTCAGGGTAAGATTATCACGGTGCACAGTGAGGAAGAGTACATGATAAGTCACCTCAATTCCTTCCGCTATGTGGAGTTGGATGGCGAATTCATAGAAACGCCTTTCCAACATTTCGAAGAAGTTTCTCCTGAAGTCGCAGTTGCAAAGACAATGACTGATGAACCTATCATTTCCAAGCCGGTGTCCCGGATGGCATCCCTCAAGGATGCGGAGGCTGTAATTAAAGAAGGAAGGAGTATAGTGTGGGGGCAACTACCTGAATTTTCTCATAAGACGGACAAGTTCAGACTAGGTTTTACGATTGCTGGCCAGAAAGTTGTGCCTCGCTCCCGGGCTGGAGGACCACTCTTTAAAATCACTCACCATGGAATTAATGCCTTAGAAGATGATGATGAAGAAGACAACTTTGAAGATTGGATCTTTCCAACCGTCAAAGGAGGATTAAGCAACTGGGAAGCGAAAGACTTCGTTCCCATCACTTTCATCAACCAGTAATTTATCTTTGAACAATTTCCTATTTTGGTTTGTAATGATTAAACAATTTGTACACACTCTTTTCGCCTTATGCCTTACCCGGGGCATATAGGTCCATTTGTAAGGGCTTGATTTATTCATTATCATATGCCATGTTTAAATGAATCATTGGACGTTTTCATCTATAAACTGTTGTGTTCATTTTCTTTCCTTTTACATTTTGTTTTGTTTAAGGATGGTTATCCCTTACACACACCCACACTCATAAATGCAGGTATCCATCCACTCTGGATTCCATGGGTGACTATTCTGCCTTGGCCTTCAATGACTCTGAGGATCTGGTCAATCATGTTGAGTACGAAGGTGATGAAGACTGTGAAGTGCCTGGAGAGTTAGCCAGACTTTTGCAATAAGAAGAAAGGGCTATTCTGCCCCATGAAGAGTTGCTAGAGACCATCAACTTGGGAACAGAGGAAGACAAGAAAGAGGTAAAAGTGGGTGCCAACCTGGAACCAAGTGTCAAAGAGCGCTTAGTTCAGTTGTTGAACGAATATGTTGAGATCTTTGCCTGGTCCTATGAAGACATGTCGGGACTAGATACAGATATCGTGGTTCACCGTCTCCCTACAAGAGAAGACTGTGCACCGATCAAACAAAAAGTCCGCTGAATGAGGCCTGACATGTCTGAGAAGATCAAAGCTGAGGTAATGAAGCAATTCAACACTGGCTTTCTGGCTGTTACTTCCTATCCACAATGGGTTGCTAACATTGTGCCCGTGCCTAAAAAGGACGACAAAGTCAAAATGTGTGTGGACTACAGGGATTTAAACAGGGCTAGCCCTAAAGACGATTTTCCATTGCCACACATCGACATCTTGGTTGACAACACAGCTCAACACAAGGTATTTTCCTTCATGGATGGATTCTCGGGATACAACCAGATCAAAATGGCCCCCGAAGACATGGAGAAGACTACTTTCGTTACGCAGTAGGGTACCTTCTGCTACAAAGTGATGCCATTTGGACTGAAGAATGTCGAGGCAACCTATCAACGCGCCATGGTAGCTTCATTTCATGACATGATACATCATGAGATTGAAGTCTACGTAGACGACATGATAGCCCATTCACAGACAGAAGAAGAACACCTTGATCATCTGCAAAAGCTGTTTGTCAGATTGAAGGAGTATAAGCTCAGACTGAACCCAAGCAAGTGCACTTTTGGAGTCAGGTCTGGTAAACTTTTGGGATTTATTGTCAGCAACAAAGGCATTAAGGTTGATCCTGCTAAAGTGAAAGCTATACAAGAAATGCCTGCCCCCCGCACTGAAAAGGAGGTTAGAGGTTTCTTGGGACGCTTAAACTATATTGTGAGGTTCATATCTCACCTAACATCTACCTGTGAGCCAATCTTCAAGCTGTTGAAGAAAGATCAGGTAGTTGAATGGAACAATGATTGTCAAGTTGCTTTTGATAAGATCAAGGAGTATTTGCTGGAACCTCCTATCTTGATGCCACCCGTCGAAGGAAGGCCGTTAATCATGTATCTGACTATTTTGGATAACTCAATAGGGTGCGTACTGGGCCAACATGACGAGTCTGGCCGAAAAGAGCATGCCATTTATTATCATAGCAAAAAGTTTACCGACTGTGAGACTCGCTACTCACTGCTCAAGAAAACTTGCTGCGCTTTGGTATGGGCTGCTCGCCGGCTAAGGCAGTATATGTTGACACATACCACCTTGCTGATTTCTAAAATGGATCCGATTAAGTATATCTTCGAGAAGCCTGTTTATCTGGAAGAATCTCTAGATGGAAAATGATCCTGACAGAGTATGATATCCAGTATACTACCCAAAAAGCTATAAAGGGGAGTGTACTAGCTGACCATCTAGCTCATCAAGCCGTCGAAGATTACCAATCTATGAGATTCGACTTCCCTGACGAGGACATCATGACATTGGACAATATTGAAGGTAACGGACCGTATGACGGACCTGAACAAGGATCCCGATGGACCCTGTACTTTGATGGTGCTTCAAATGCACTTGGCAACGGTATCGGTACGGTACTCATTTCTCCGGAAGGTTGCCATACACCCTTCACTGCCCGACTTTGCTTCAGTTGTACCAAAAACATGGCTGAATACGAAGCTTGCATCTTTGTTCTCAAGGCTGATATTGACTTGGGAATCAAATCTTTGGTCGTATTTGGGGACTCAGCTTTGGTTATCAGTCAAGTCAAAGGAGAGTGGGATACTAAACATCCTAATCTTATCCCATACAAAGAAAATGTCCTGACATTGCTGCCTCATTTCGAGCAGATTGCCTTCGAGCACTTTCCGCGAGAAGAAAATCAGCTAGCTGATGCTTTGGCTACAATGTCTTCTATGTTTAGACTCAATCGGGATAATGAGGCTCCCCAAATAACCATCGAGCGAATGGACGGACCTGCGCACTATCATGAGATTAATACCGAAGAAGTAGTGGAACAACCCTGGTTTCATGAAATCAAAAGGTATCTCCAAACACGAGAATACCCTGAAGGAGCTTCAGTCAATGACAAAAAGTTCTTAAGGAGATTTGCTGCCAAGTTCTTCCTGAGCAATGGTATCCTTTATAAGCGCAGCCATCATTGTGTTCTACTTCGTTGTGTGGACAAGGTTGAAGCAGAGTTGATCATGACTGAAATACATAATGGCACCTTTGGCACCCACTTAAGCGGACATACGATGGCTAAGAAGATTCTAAGGGCAGGCTACTATTGGTCTACCATGGAATCTGATTGTCATCAACATTCCCGTACTTGCCACAAATGCCAAGTCTATGCTGACAAGGTACATATTCCTCCTGTTCCTCTCAACGTGCTAATAGCTCCTTGGCCTTTTGCAATGTGGGGAATCAACATGATTGGAGAGATTAAGCCTACGACATCAAATGGGCATCGCTTCATCTTGGTCGCTATTGATTACTTCACTAAGTGGGTTGAAGCAGCTTCCTATGCCTCTGTTACAAAGAATGTGGTTGCCCGCTTCATTAAATAAAACCTCATATGCCGGTATGGTATCCCCGACAGGATTATCACAGACAATGGTACAAATTTGAACAACACTATGATCACCGCTCTGTGCGAGCAGTTCAAGATTCATCATCATAATTCATCTCCCTATCGGCCAAAGATGAACGGTGTTGTTGAAGCCGCGAACAAAAACATCAAGAAGATCATTCAAAAGATGACAGTCACCTACAAGGACTGGCATGAGATGTTACCATTTGCTCTGCATGGATATCGTATCATGGCACGTACTTCAATAGGGGCAACCCCCTTTTATTTAGTATATGGCATGGAAGCTGTTTTACCTATGGAAGTTCAAATTCCTTCCTTGAGGATTATGAAGGATACTGGTTTGAGTGAAGATGATTGGATTATGACCCGGCTTGATCAGCTTAATTTGATCGACGAAAAGCGACTTACTATTGTTTGTCATGGTCAGACGTATCAAAAACGGATGATCAAGGCTTACAACAAGAAAGTCAGACGTCAAGTATATCAAGTCGGAGATCTTGTAATCAAGCGGGTCATCTTGCCGCAAAATGATCCCAGGGGAAAAGTGGACTCCTACTTACGAAGGACCGTTTGTGATCAAGAACATCTTTTCTGGTGGGGTAATGATTCTGACCACCATGGACGCCGACGACTTGCCGCACCCTATGAATGCAGACATATTCAAAAGATTCTACGCATAAAATGACCGGACAAGTTGAAAATCCGAAAGGGCGACTTGGCCAAAAATGGGCATCCCGGTGAATCGAAAACCCGAAAGGGCGGTTCAGGCAAAAATTAGGGATAAACAAAAAAATATGTACACCCAGAAAGTTGAAAACCCGAAAGGGCGACTTGGGCAAAAAAGGGTTTCCCGGTGGACTGAAAACCCGAAAGGGAGGTCCAGGCAAAAGTTAGGGAATTAAAGTGTATGACTATGTCTCGTCGGATCACTTTAAGGACAATCTCTTCACCAACAGTGAATGGACAAGATACTCAGAGTTGTGAAGGCTATAGCAGAATGGGAACCCCATGGAATTATTACACATAGCCATCTTTCTTTTGTATAAAATTATTTCTCAATTTTACGACAATATTCTCTTACTAGAATGTCTGTCTCCTTTGTACAAAGATACTTACAAAAGTTAATACAAAAATACTTCAAAGTGTAGAAATTTGCTTGACTTTCCTCTCTTTTTACACTTATGTTTTATTTGAAAACGTCCAATGTTTTGTTAAATAGGCATATGCATTTGAATATAATCACCGCTTACAAATAAAACGAAATTGAGAAAGGATAATTACTGATAGGTTGAAGGTGTAGGAAGATAGCCTGGTGCTATGCCAGAAGAAATCCCCTGTATTACATCATCCAGCTCCTCAACAAAGCTAAAACCTTGGAGTATATATCCCCAGCGGAGTTAAATTTCAAGATCCCTAGTTGAGCCTGTGTGTTCAAAACTTTATTCCCCAGCGGAGTTAAGTTTCAAAGTTCCCATCAGAGTTAAATCTCAAAAATCCCGATTCCCAGTGGAGCCCGAAAACCCTGAAATACATATCCCTAGTGGATCTAGAATATTCTAAACCTTCTTCCCCAGTGAAGTCAAAATTCCAACTATCAATCCCCAGCAGGAACCATTCAGTTTTCCCCAACTTCCCCAGTTGTTTATCTTAAAAGTCTGAGAATCAATCAGATAACAGTTAACTTTTTGTCTTATCCACAATTAGGATGATTCCCCAGTAGATTGGTATACAACCCAAGGCTCCTGATTTCTCCGGAAGAATAAACACTCTCCCCATAGAGTTTATTTCCCAACAGAACGAGGATTCTAGTTCCTATTTCTCCATTGGAAGCCTCCCAGGTTATAATTCCCCAGTAGAAGTCTTCAGAGTTTTCCTTATTTCCCAGGAAGGTCATTCCCCGCAGAAGTTGTCAAAGCTCTTGTTAAATCCCCACCAGTTACCAAGGATTTTCTATCCCCAACAGTGGTCCCATGATTTCTCATTCTCAACAATCAAAGATCTTTAATCCCCAAGCAGTCAGCAAGAATTTCTCATCTTCAACAATCAAAGATTTTTTACTGCTCAGCATCGGTCAGGAATTTACTTTCCCCGACAGCAGTCAAAGATTTCATTATCTCCAGCTATCAAGGATTTATTTTCCTCAGCAAGACAGCTACTCAGCTTACATGCACATCCATTACATTCATATATCATAAACATTGATGAAACACAGTTTATTGCATCATACATATCATGCAACATAACTTTATGTTTTAGCTAACATTTTACCCTTTGCAGGATAAGATTAAAAGGCTATTGTTAACATTTATTCAGATACAGTATGGATACACCCTAGATGCGGCGGTCATTCTATTACTCATTCAAAATTTCAAGTCAAAATACAACATGGATACACCCCAGACACGGCGGTCATTCTACTACTCATTCAGACTTCAGCAATCTGATATAGATTAGATACGCTCCAAACACGGAAGCCATCCTATTTCTCATTCAGATTCAATTATCAACTTTAAGTTCAGATACGCTCCAAACACGGATGCCATTCTGGCCCTTACACCAGAAGTTTGATTCTCCCCAGTGCAGTCGCCACGAAAGTCATTCCGTCACTTATCCAGATCCCAGTTACAGTACGGATATACTCCAGACACATAAATCATTCTTCTACTCATACAGATCTCAACTTCAGATACAGTCCAGATACGCTCCAGAAACGGTTGCCATTCTGCCACTCATTCAGAACTTATCCCCAACACACAGTTACTCCATACACAGATGTTTCTCTGTTACCCATTCAGAATACATATACACTCCAGACACGGTAGTCATTCTGATATTCATTCAAAGATCAAATACAGTTACAGCTCGGATACGCTCTAGACACGGACGCCATTCCCTTGCTCATACAAACCCAGTCTCCAGATACAACTCAGATACGTTTCAAATACGGATACCATTCTGATGTTCATTCTACTAATTTTCAACCAACGATCTTAGATGGCATCTTTAATCCCATCTCCATAAAGATTCTACCATCTCCAAATGGCATCTCTAAGCCCATTCCCTCAGCAACATTTTGACGAGTGCAAATTTACGGGCACTCTAGTGTCCAATCCTCTTTTACCTTCGAGTCACGAAAGGAAAAACTTGCCAATCTAACTCTTCAGGTTCAAGAAGATTGAACAGGGGCAACTGTTTTACCCCAAAATTTTCCCTCTCATTTTATCAACATTTCTCATCACAAGGCTCTTGGAACTCAAGACCAAGCTAGGGTTTGCTCTGCTCAAGACACCTCCCTACACTATTGACCTAAATTAGGGTTTGAGTTTGCACAAGGATTTTTGGACCTTCAATGCCCAAATTGTCTTTCATACTTCATGTTGGACTCATAAGTTTGTCCATACCAAGTTTCAAGCCTTGAATCAAATTTTTGCCCAGTCAATTGGACAGTTGACCTAGAAATCAGCTGTATTGGGGAAAAAGTCAATTGTGGCCAATTTACAGTCAAACCTCATGAATTTTGACCCACATCAACATTATGAACTCATATGAACCATTTGATCAAGTTTTGACCATAATTCCACAAGAAATTTGATCAGATCACCAAAAGGTCAAAATGGTCGTTTTTAGGGTTTTGACTGTACAAAGGCAATTTTTGATTGTTTGACCTAGCCGATGGAAAATTAAGCTCAATCATGGACTCAAGGACTCAATGGCATCATCTTGACTTATTCAACAAGTTCAAAAGATCTCAAATGCATAGGATTGACAGATGAATTTCTCAGTCAACTGATCAAAATTTGACTGTACATTGAAAAGTCAAACTTTGACTTTTTGGTCAAAATCAAGTGTCAAGGGTCATTTTTTATCAAGATATGTAAAATTTTGAAACTTTTTCATCAAGAAACCCAAAATTTCAAATTAGGGTTTGAAATTGAAAATTTTCATAACTTAGAAATTTTCTAAGTTATGAAATTTTCTTAATTTTCCCTAATTTTGTCCCACATTTTCACCATGATGCAAATGGATTCAAACAAAACTTACAACATAAAAATTGTAGTCCTCCACAAAGTCTACAACTTTTATTCACAAAGTTTTCTCAAAAGAAGCTTGGATCTCAAGTTATGATTGTTGGAACAAGGGTCCCTAAAACTTTTAACTTAGAGAAATTTTGCCCTAGTTTAGGCAGGATTTTGACCCATCTTCTTGGCCATTTTCACATAGTTACACTTGTAGTCTCAAGTTACATTACAAAGATGGATTATAGAGAATGTTGCAACTTTCCAAATTGTCCCAGAACTCCTCAAACACATTTGTGGTTAGGGAGAATCGAATGCTTGAAGTTGGCAAAAACTCACTTTTGATCCATGGCATTTTCATGTTGACACAAGTTGCAAATCTGTCCAAACTTGCTTTGTATTTGATTACAGGTCTCTAAACCCTCCAACACTCAAAAATTGAATGGAAACTCATTGGTTTAAGATGTTATTCTGATCATTAGAGGTTTGCACAATGAATAAATCCATTTATGGCATAAAGGTAGCACTTCCATTTACATAAAGCATGCTTTATGTCAAATTGCATTTCTTGAGCCATACACCAAGCCCTTTGCTGCAAACAAGGCTCCCTAATGTCAGGCAAAGTTCAACCACTTTGAGTAGCTAGAGTACAAGCCAGTACATCCATAGCGTTGTCAACTCTCATTTCTTACTTCATAACCAAGAAACTTGTAAAAGACAACACAACTGGCATATCTGTTAGAACCAAGCTTGGCAAGCATTCAAAACAAGTTTCTCATATTACACTAAGCCAAAAACACGAGCTCACCACCTCTCAAACACCCTTGTTCACCAAAAACCTTATTTTCTGCCAAAACAGGGCAAGCCCTGCAAAACTCAAGCCATCTTCACATTGCCTCGTGCGTTTTGTCCCAAACCAGTTCCAATACACTCCATACAACATACCTAAGCTATCCCAACCATTCCCAAGTCACTGTAACTCCATTTATACACTTCACCATTTTCAAATTCTGAGTTTGCAGGTTGAGTTCTACAAGAAGTTTCAGACCATTTCAAAGCAAGCCAAGCATTGGGAAAGGTCAAAGGAACATCAAGAAAGCTCAAAAGAACCTCAGGCCTCACTAAAAGTTGTTGCATTGCCATACTCGAGCTTGACTGAAACAGGTATTTCTTAAACTTCTATCTCTCTATTTAGGAACATTTAGCCTTAGGTTTGTGAATGAAAAATGTAGTATTCAATGCCATGAAGTTGTACATATGCTCAGTTTTCATTTATATTAAGCGTGCTAAGAGAATTTCATCCATGAACATGCTGAAAAAACTAGGTCAGATTTTAGGGCCAGAGAAATTCTCTCTGGTCTTTGAGAGTTAGATCAAGATTTTTATATGGTTAGAATCATGGTTTAATGCTCTACAAGTTTCATGTTTTGAGTTTTGGCAAAAGATCACAAATACACGAGTTAGCAGTTTGAATACAGGGCGCTCGTGTTTCAGTCACAAGGAAGAAGATGAAGTGGAAATGGGTTGGGTTGGCTTGTTTCTGCTTCTAACACCCCCCATTTTCAGTTTTACACCCCCTGACCCAATTTCTCTATATTTTGTTATTTTTGTATTTTAATTTCATATCTGATTTTATTTATCCCCAAATATAAAAAATGCTTAAAAATATTTTTCACTTTTTTTTTTTTACATTTATTTGGCATTTTATTCTATTTTTTCTAACATTAAAAGATTTTTAATACTTTTTATTATTTGTTTAAATTTAAAAATATAATGTAAATGATACTTTTACTTTTATTTTTTATTTCATTCATATTGAAAATATTATTATAAAATATAATTTATTTTTTTGTAAATATTTTATTTTATTTTATACATACTTAATATATATATAATATTTATTTCTTGTATATAAATAATATAATATACTATTTTCTTAAAGAAACTAGGGTTTACCCCTTTAACAAATAAAACTAATTTTTTTTTTAATTTCTTTATACTCTTTTACATTAAAAATACTTTACATACATAAACAAATAAAAACTTCTTTTTGCACAATACATTTAACTTAATATTTATTTATTTTGTTTATTTAAATATTGTACATTTAAATATTTATGCATTATAATTCAATTTGGATGTAATAGTAACTAGGGTCTATATTTCTTGTCAAATATCCCCTATTCGAAATTGTACCCCCATCCTCATAATCATGTTGTAATAGCTTAGAATTTAAATTCTTGCACTTAAACGCTTTCAATATGCCATGATTAGAGAATTAGGGTTTGTATGCCAAAATCAAATTAACAAATAGTTTGACCTAATCAAAGACAAAATGCATGAAAAACAAACACAATACACACTTGCACCCCTAGGGTTACAATCCACTTGTTGCCTTCCAAAATGGGCCATGGTATGCATGTTAAGTACTTTGGCAAAACAAAAACAAAACAAAAGATCATAGTCCCTCGATGATGCTATCTTGGTTGCCTAAACAAAAATGATAAAGTCCCTCAAGAAAATTGCCAAAGATACTTGACACTATTGTTATCATGGTCTACACGATGACCCACGCCTGTCCCGTTTAACATCCTAACACGAGGTTGTTCACCAAATACAATGGTGAAACAACACTGTTAAAAGGGTTAAAAACATAAGAAAGATCTTTGAGTAAAATAGGGTAGATAGCTCTTAGTTACTTGATCAAAAACTTGCAAAACATCCTTGCTATTTTCAAACACACTTCACAACACAATTTCAAAATATTTCCTAAAAACAAACTTTCAAACATTGAAATCTTTTCAAAAGACAATACACCTTTGTATACATTCAAACAAGAATCATTACAAAGTTTGTCACAACGATGGCCTCTTTTAAAAACATCTTTCTAAACCACACACAAAGCACAATTTCAAACAATTGAAAAGCACCATTTCAAACAATTGAAAAGCAAAGAAAGTGATCTAAACAAGTAACTAAGAGCTCATGGAAAACCATGGATGAAAAGGGTGATAATACCTTCCCTTTTCATAATCTACTCCCCGAACCCAAGAAAACATCTCAAAGGTATTTCCTGTGCTTTTTGACCTTTCCTTAGGATAAAATAAAAAGTCGATGGTGACTCTTGCTAAACCGAAACATTTGCAAGCACAAACGCAAAATCTCAAGTCAGTTCTCCCACCGTACCATAGAAAGTATTAAAGAAAATTTGCTTGAACCTCCTATCTTGCTCCCTCCTGTTGAAGGAAGACCATTGATTATGTATCTGACAGTGTTAGATAATTCCATGGGCTATATTCTGGGACAACAAGATAAAACAGGGAAGAAAGAGTACGCCATTTATTATCTCAGTAAAAAATTTACTGATTGTGAATGGCGGTATTCCATGCTGGAAAAGACATATTGTGCTCTGGCCTGGGCAGAAAAACGTTTGCGGCAATATATGTTGAATCACACTACTTGGTCGATCTCCAAAATGGATCCAATCAAGTACATTTTTGAAAATCCTGCTCTTACTGGGAGTATTGCCCATGGGCAGGTGTTGTTATCTGAATATGACATTGAATATCGCACTCAAAAAGCTATTAAAAGCAGCGTGTTGGCAGATTATCTTGCTCATCAACCAGTTGATAATTATCAGTCTGTGATGTATGATTTCCTAGATGAGGATGTGATATTTCTGAAAGTGAAAGATTGTGATGAACCATTGCCTGAGGATGGTCCTGATCCTGAATCTCGCTGGAGCATGATATTTGATGGAGCTGTGAATGCTTATGGTAAAGGAATTGGTGTTGTGATGGTCACTCCACATGGATCACACATTCCTTTTACTACAAGATTGACATTTGATTTTACTAATAATATGGAAGAATATGAGGCTTGCATCATGGGTCTCGAGGAAGCTATTGATCTCAGAATTAAAATTCTAGATATGTATGGTGATTCAGCTTTGGTAATAAATCAGATTAAAGGAGAGTGGGATACTCGTCACCCCGGCTTGATCCCTTACAAAGATTATGCTAGAAGATTGTTACCCTTCTTTAATAAAGTTGAATTCCATCACATCCCTAGAGACGAAAATCAAATGGCAAATGCTCTGACAACTCTGGCTTCTATGTATCAAGTGAATACTTGGAATGATATACCTCAAATTATAGTTCGGCGACTGGACAGGCCCGCTCATGTGTTTACAATAGAAGAGGTAGCAAATGAGAAACCTTGGTATTATGATATCAAGCATTTTCTCCAGACTCAGGAATACCAGATTGGTGCATCGAATAAAGATAGAAAGAAATTGAGAAGATTGGCTGGCAACTTCTTCCTCAGTGAAAATGTGTTGTACAAGAGAAATTATGACATGGTCTTGCTCAGATGCATGGATAGACACGAAGCAGACATCTTGATGCATGAGATTCATGAAGGTTCATTTGGCACTCATGCCAATGGACATTCGATGGATAAAAAGATACTAAGGGAAGGTTAATATTGGCTGACAATAGAATCTGACTGTTACAGATTTGCAAAGAAGTGTCATAAATGCCAGATTTATGTGGACAAGATTCATATGCCTCCCACACTTCTAAATGTTATTTCTTCCCTGTGGCCTTTCTCTATGTGGGGGTATCGACATGATTGGAATGATAGAACCCAAAGCTTCAAATGGACACCATTTTATCTTGGTAGTAATTGATTATTTTACCAAATGGGTGGAAGATGCTTCATATGCTAATGTTACTAAGAAGATGGTAGTGCGCTTGACTAAGAATAATCTCATATGTCGGTATGGTGTGCCGAGCAGAATTATCACCGATAATGGCTCGAATCTGAACAACAAGATGATGACAGAGCTTTATGAAGAATTTAAGATTGTCCATCACAATTCATCTCTGTACAGGCCAAAGATGAATGAGGTTGTTGAAGCTGCTAATAAGAATATCAAGAAGATCATCCAGAAGATGGTTGTTACTTATAAAGATTGGCATGAAATGCTTCCTTTTGCTTTACATGGATATCAGACATCTGCCCGCACTTCAACAGGAGAAACCTCGTTCTCCCTTGTGTATGGAATGGAAGTGGTGCTCCTAATCGAGGTTGAGATTCCCTCTTTGCGTGTGATAATGGAAACCAAGTTGTCAGAGGCTGAATGGGTCCAGAACTGGTTTGACCAATTGAATTTGATCGAAGAGAAGAGAATGACGACTTTGTGTCATGGGCAGTTATATCAGAAGAGAATGAAGAAAGCTTTTGATAAGAAGGTCAAACCTCATGAATTCAGAGAAGGTGACCTCGTGCTCAGGAAGAACATGTCTTTTAACGCTGATTCTAGGGGCAAGTGGACTCCCAATTTTGAAGGCCCATATGTTGTCAAGAAAGCCTTCTCTGGCGATGCATTAATTCTTGAAACTATGGATGGAGAGGAGTTCCCACGTCCCATGAATGATGATGCAGTCAAGAAATACTTCGCCTAAAGAAATAAAAGAATAGCTCGCTAAGTTGAAAACCCGGAAGGGTGGCTTAGGCAAAAAGGAGCGTCTCGGTAGGCCGAAAACCCGAAAGGATGGTCTAGGCAAAAATTAAAGACATAAACAGAATAAACTTTCCCGCTAAGTTGAAACCCCGCAAGGGCAGCTTAGGAAAAAGTTAGGGACTTTCTTGGCAAGTAATTACATCAGACAAGACTTGATCATTGAAGCAACAATCTTCTTGGATCCTCACTGTACTTCAATGGAAGTTGCTGCTCAAATTTTCAAAGTTGATAGAGGGAATAATGGTCATTGTATCTCAATGTATCTTTTCCATTATATATTACCATTTTTTGAACTTTGTAATCATCCGTGGAGTGTCTACATTCGCATACTACCATTCTATCAATACAATTTGAACTTTTACCCAATTCTTTGTAATTCTTATTTTATTCAGCTTACAAAGACTCCATTTATTATTGATAATAATTTTCAAAGCAAAAAGATTAAATAACAGAATTATTTTTCAAAAAGAATTTACAACTTACTTTTACTTTAGATTTTGTGATTCAAGAAGAAAACAAAAGTGGCGATCCCAGGAATGGATGAACTCCAGTAATTTTGGGAAGTTTTGATACCCCCGGGAAGGTTTTCTCAGGTCGTTTTCGCTGGTATGCGTGTGATTTTTGTATATTGAAGACGATACCAATTGGCGTAAGGTGTGGTATGGGGTTTGCGATCCCAGTGTCCCCAGTCAAGTCTTGGTTCATTTTTTTGATTTTTGGGTTTGCATGGTCTGAGGCCTCTATCCCAGATTCCATAGCGAAGTCTTCCCTTATATGACGAAAGGTCTTTTTACCTTGGTGTGCTAAGATGGAACTATTTGCAAAGCGTAACTCTTTCTGCAGTATTGGCATTATTTTTGGTATTTATTTCCCAGGCAACTAGACCAGGGCAGTATATTTTCTAAGAAGTGTTGAGACAGTTGTCAACCCTTTGGGTTTTCACCCGCCAGGTGCTGGGTTTGATTTAAAATCCCCATGAATTTGACCTTTTTTCTATAATGTTGACTTCTTGATTCCCCGGGAAGGCTATCCCAAGGCATCTTTCGTTGGAATAAGTTTGCTTGATATGAAGACTAAATCCAAGATTCCCTAGTTAAGGCTTCACTATTTGATAGAAGTCTTTTCTCCCCGTGCATGCTGAGATTTGACTCATCTATGAAACATCTCCTTTTGGCAGTACTTGCATTTTGTTGATTTCTCGATAGTCAAGCAAGGGCAGTGTTTCATTTAAGAAGTGTTGAGGCATTTGTCATTTTTTTTGGGTTTTCACCCGCCAAGTGCTAGGTTTGATTTAAAATCCCCATAAGATTGATTTCTTGTTGTAATGTTTGACTTCTTGACTCCCCAAGTTGTTATTCCCATGAGGTTTCATACTTTTTCCCCAGAGAAGTTGGTGCAATACTTACTCTCAATATTTAAGAACCTATCTTGGTTTACCCTCTTCGATGTGGTGTTGGCCTCCCCAATAAAGTCATCACGAGGTCCCCAGTTGATGTCTCGATTATGAGGCGTTATCTCCTCTAGTGAAGCCTATATGATGTTCCCCCAATGACGTCAGCTCGAAATCCTCAGTTGATGTTTTGCCGATATGGTTTCCATCTGCCTTATTTGAAATCAGTATTGCAATCCCCAGTAGAAGTGCGGACCATGAAAACATTTGTTTCCCCATTGAATTCTGAGTGATATTCCCCGGTGAAGCCTGGAGAAGGATGTTATATCCCTGTATCTGTATTGTTTTGTCGCTATGATTTGTTTACTTCCGGATTATGTTCCTTCCCAGTGAAGTTAAGTCATGAAATAGGATTTTGTTTTCTCGTTTGGTGCTTATTTTCTTATGGAATGTTCATCTTGGATGTGATTTAGCCGAGTGTTGATTGTGCCTGAGTTGGTTTTGTCGGGTTATTCCCAATGTTATATGTCTATTTTTTTAGCATATACATGATAACACTCATACATTCATACGTACATCTTGCATAGTTAAATTTAGAAAATCATTGCCCATTCACATTCGTTAATATTTTGTTAACATATTACCCTGTTTTGCAAAGTTGTGTTATCCTCTCTCCAATAGAGTGTCGGCCTTAAGCAAAAAGTGCATATTCTTTCAATTTCCCCACTGAGTTATCCCTCGTGGAAGATTTTTGCTTTAGCCTTCCTGTACAGCTCTTTGTATGGATAGATTGGGTTTCCCTCTTGAGTTTATTTCTCAAAGGAGGTATTTTGGTTGACTGTTTCATTCCAGTTTATTTCTGGTTTGAATCTTTGGTTCCCAGCAATATTATTACTTATGATTTATGCATACTTCGAGCCTTGGTTTGAGAATGAGCATTTATTTTGCGCGAGAAGACTTTATCTCTTCCCCAGGAAGTTGTATTTCATTCCCCAGGAAGTCATATTTCTTTCCCCGGGAAGCCATATTGCTTTCCCTGGGAAGTCATATTTCTTTCCCCAAGAAGCCATATTGCTTTCCCCAAGAAGTCATATTTCTTTCCCCAAGAAGCCATATTGCTTTCCCTAGTGTGATACGGTGGGAGAACTTACTTGGGTGTTTTGCGTTTGATTGCAAATGTTGCGGTTAGCAAGAGTCGCCACCGACTTTTCTTTTATCCAAAAGGAAAGGTGAAAAAGCACAGGAAAGACCTTTGAGATTGTTTCTTGAGTTCGGGGGGTAGATTATGAAAAGGGGAGGTATTAGCACCCTTTTCATCCATGGTTTTCCATGGGCTCTTAGTTACTTGCTTTTGTTTGAAAATGTGCTTTGTGTGGTTTTTGAAAGTATTTTGTAAATAGGCCATTGTATAAGCAAACTTTGTAATGATTCTCGTTCGTAAGAATGTATACAAAGGTGTTGATCTTTTGAAAATGTTTTCAAGTTTGAAAGGTGTTTTGAAAATGTAGGTGTTTGTTTTTGAAAATAGCAAGAATGTTTTGGTTTTGAAATTGAGCAAGTAACTAGGAACATTCTACATACTCAAAAGTCTTTCATGTGCATTTCCTTTTTCCTTTGACGTTGTTCTCTTACCATTGATTTGATAAGTAACCCTATCTTTGGATGTAAAAGGGACGGGCGTGGGCCATTGTATAACCATGATCAGCAATGTTGTAAGATATCTTAGCATTTTCTTTAGGGACTAAGGTCATTTTGAAAGGCAGCATAGATATCGTCATCGAGGGACTATGATCTTGTATTTTGCTAAGATATCTCACATGCATAATATGGCCATTTTTGTGAGGTAACCAAGTGGATTTACCCTGGGGGTGTTTGCGTGCGAGTGTATTTATTTTCATGCTTGATTTGTCTTTGATTAGGGTTTGCTATTTGTTGGTTTTAGTCTTTCCATACAAAACCCTAATTACTAGCATTTGTATATAAAGCGATGAATTGCGGAATTTAAGATTACTACGTTATTACATCATTTAGGGGAGGGGGTATACAAATTACAAATGGGGAATGTTGCAAGAATTTAAACCAAATTAACTATCACAACCATATTCAATAAATGTACAAGAATTGAATAAATAATAATGTACAAATGTAAATGGAAAAAGAAATGATTGTTGTTGTTTTTATGAAAGGGTTTAGTCTTGATCTAATTAAATAAAATGATTAATGAAAATTAAAAAAAATTAAGTTTAAACTAGTTAAGAAAGAAATTAAGTTAAAAAATGATTTTTAGGGTTTTTAAGAAAAAAAGGTTTTAAATTAATAAAAATAAAATGAGAAAATTAATTAATTAAGAGAAACCTAAATTCTAAGTTAATTTTAATTTACAAGTAAATAACATAATAATTAAACTTAAGTTTAAATATTGATTATTAAAAAAGAAATTAATTTGTTAAAAGAAAATGTTTTTAGTCTTTTTGTTTTTATAAGAAAATAAAATAAATAAGTGTAAATGATAAATAAAATATTTTTGGATTTTTTATTAATAAAAATAAAAACACTAATAATAATAATAATAAAAATAATGAAGAAAATATGAAATGAAAATAAAATGAAAAATGAAAATATAATAAAAATGAAATAAGAAATAAAGTTGGGCCAGGTGCAAAAGCAAATCAGGGTGGTTAGAGAAAGCAAAAAAGGGGAAGGCCCAAAGGGGGAGGCCCAGGGGCCTGGCTGCAAAAAGAAACAGAAAAATATGCAAAAAAAAAATCACAAAACGGACGCTGAGGCTCGAACCTAGATCCAAGGGGTGACAGGCGCGCGTTTTAACCACTGGGGTGGTGATACATCTGTTAACTTGTATGAAATGATAAATATATAACATAAATCTTACCCTAAATATACTTTATCTTCAACCTCCAGCCAGAAGCCCTGCAACTTGTTTATTTCTCAACCATTTGCAAAAATGTAAACATGAAAATTGCTCCATTTTTTCATATGAATCCAACCATATAAATATCATGAACTATAAATCAAAGATGAATGAAAAATTTTAAGAGTACCAAATTCTGACCTAACTATTTTCAGAGATTCAATCCTAAAATTCTCCTAGCTCAATTAATATAAATGAAATCTATGGACATGTACAGCTTCAGGGCAATGATGTCTACATTTTATCTTCACAAATGCAAGCCTAACAATGCCTAAGTAATGAGATAGAAGTTCAAGAAAAATATCTCAAAACTGGAAATCGTGAAATGCAAATGAGCTTGATTCAGGGTGCTGCAATGATCAGGTTAGCTTCCTCAAGTTCCCAGGAAGCTAATGCAATGGTTTGCTTGAGCAATGGATGGTTGGAATGGCTTGGAGAAGTCGATGTGCAATGCTCTATTTTTGGTTATGGAGGATGTGGTAAATGATGTTACAGTAATGAAACAGGGACAGAGATAGGTTACACTTGATGTAAGGAAGCTTTAGGAACCAAAAGGCCAAGAAACGCACGAGGGAATATGAGTTTGATGTTCAAGGTCAGAAACTGTGCAACAATGGTGTTTTGGGGAAATTTCGGATTTGAGAGAGCTTAGGTGTATTTCAGGGTGCTTTAACTCGTGCTCTAGCTCACAAATAGTGACACTATTTATAAGAAACAAGTTTGGAGACTTGTCCTTGATCAGAATTCAAAAATCACATGTTATGGCTCTTTTCTTGTTTTTGAAGCAAGCTTGACACACATTGTCCCAATGCATAGTACAAGGCTGTCCAGAGTGGTTGCAAACTTTAAACATGTTTATCTGACTTTTTATATTGAGTGTGTGCTAAACAAACAAGTTAGAGGCTCAAGAACAGTGGACTTTGTGCATAAAGCCACTTTTCCAAAATGGCAAGGTTGCTTTCTTCTTAAAATGGTATTAAGCATGGGCAATGCATTGAATGCTTGGATTAAAACTTCTAGAAGCTGTGCAAAAAATTAATTATGGAGTGAAAAACAAGTTTGAGGCCTGCAAAGCAAAGATTATGCAGCCTATCATGGATTTGGTTCATGTGTTCCTCAAAACTGACTTGTAATTCAAGTTTGAAAACCCTAACTTCCTCTCTTCGATTCTCTCTGCTCAAGAATGATCTCAAGGAGTTCTTGGACATTTTGGAAAGCTTGTAGTGTGCTCTACAACCCTTATTTGAGTCACTTTTGAAAATTCCCTTTTGAACTATATGAAAAAGTGCCATGAAGTTAGGTCAAAATCCTGCCTAAACTAGGGCAAAATTTCACTAAGTGTTTAGTTTCAAGACTATGACTTCATGAATTAATAACTTGATATCCAAGCACTTTTAGAAGAAGTTGTGTAAAGAAATGTTTTAGATATCATGGATATCTACAACTTTCATGTTGAAAGTTTCTTCTGAATCATCTTGCATCATGGTGAAAAATTTGCTGAAAGTTGTGAAAAACATGAAGTTTTCAACACTTAGAAAAATTTCTAAGTTTAAAAACTTTGACTTTTCAAAATGAAATCTTGACTTTTTGATTTCTTGATAAATAAGTTTCATATTTTGATATGTTTTGATGAATTGTGATCTTTGACATTTGATTTTGACCAAAAAGTTAAAGTTTGACTTTTCATTGTACAGTTGACTTTTGATCAGTTGACTGAAAATTCACTATCAATCCAATTGATCTTGAGAAATGTTTTGGGTCATGCCATTAAGTCAAAACGATGCAATTGAACTCTTAAGATCATGCCTCAAACCAATTAACCATTTGCTAGGTCAAAAATCAGAAATTGCCCTTTCTCAGTCAAAACCCTAATTTTGACTATTTTGCCCTTTTGATGATTTGGTCAAATTTATTGAGGAATTGTGTTCCAAACTTGATCAAATTATACATATGAGTTTATAATGTTGACTTGGATAAAAATTATGAAGTTTGACTGTAAATTGGCCATAGTTGACTTTTTCCCCAATACAACTGATTTTTAGGTCAACTGCTCAATTGACTGAGCAAAAATGTGATTCAAGGCTTGAAACTAGACATGAGTAATCTTGGGGATCCATAATGATCCATTAAAGTCATATGAGGCATTGAAAGTTAAATTATCCTTGTGCAATCTCAAACCCTAATTTTAGTCATCAATGCTTAAGGAGGTGTCTTGAGTTGATCAACCCTAGTGTAGTCTGGAACCAAATGAGATCTTGTGGGAAAATACTTGATAAATGAGAGTGAAAATTTTGGGGTACAACAGCTTCCCCTGTTCAATCTTCTTAAACCTGGAGAGTCAGATTGGCGGATCCGCCATTCATGACTTGAAGGTGGAAGATGATTGGACACTAGAGTGCCTAGAAATTTGCACTCGAGGATGTGATGGTTGATGGTATAGGGAATGGGCTTAAAGATGCCATTTGGAGAGGAGATGAAAAGTTGTCGGAGATGGGCTTGTAGATGCCATCTAAAATGATTTGTTGGCAGAAGTGTCAAAATAACTCTCTGGTTGATTTATACTAAAATAGTGGATGCGTCGGGTTGGGCACCAGAATGCAATCCGTATCTGGAGCGTATCTGACTTGTATCTAAAAGCTGAATCTGAATGAGTATAGGGATGGCATCCGTATCTGGAGCGTATTTGAACTATATCTGAAAGCTAAATCTGAATGAGTATCAGAATGGCGTCCGTGTCTGGAGCGTATCTGAACTGTATCTGAGAATTGAATCTGAATGAGTATCAGAATGGCGTTCGTGTCTGGAGCATATATGAACTATATCTGAAAGATGAATATGAATGAGTATCAGAATGGCGTTTGTGTCTGGAGCGTATCTGAAAGCTGAATCTGAATAAATATCATAATGGCGTCAGTGTATGGAGCGTATTTGAATTGTATCTGAAAGTTGGATCTGAATGAGTATCAGAATAGCGTCCGTGTCTGGAGTATATCTGAACTGTATCTGAAAGCTGAATCTGAATGAGTATCAGAATGGCGTCCGTGTATGTAACGTATCTGAACTGTATTTGAAAGCTAAATCTGAATGAGTATCAGAATGGCGTCCGTGTCTGGAGCGTATCTGAACTGTATTTGAAGGTTCAGCTGGTCGCGTAGATGATTGTCATGGCTTATTTCAGGTGTCAATCTCTGACTTTTTTTTGTAAATTGTTGATGATAGCCATTTGCTGACTGATATTTCCTGAAGAGATGAAAGATTAGTTGTATGCAATGTCATGATGTATGAAATGCTTTGTACAATGATGTTCTCAATAAAATGAATGAGATTATGTTGTATGCATTTTGTCTTGTTAATGACGTATGGATATGATGTATGGGCATGTAAGCTACACTGCTGTAACACTGTTGAATTAGGGAAAAATAAATCCTTCACTGTTGTTGGGGACTTGGAGTGTAAGTCTTCATGTTTTGAAGTGCTGATGAGTTGATGAGCTTGTATTTGTTAGAGAAATAAACTTTGTTCTAAGGGAAACTTCGTGTTTTGCATGTGAAAATCCTGTTGGGGAATCCTGAGAAATTGGGCGACCTTTACCGGGGATTGATAAATTGTAAGTTTTGTTCTTTCGGGGATGCAAGAGAGCTTGACATCATTAAGCTGCACACTGTGGGGGGTTTTATAGTCTAAAGATATTATCCTATTTCCTAAACCCATTAGTGATTGGCTTTCTATTTTTGTTCATTTGTAAATAGTAGTTACGTTCATATGCATATGTTCAAAAATAAATCATTGGACGTTTTTGTAAACAAAACACAGAAATTAAGAAAAACAGATAGTTTTGACCTTTCAAAGGGGTATCTTTGTATTAACTTGAATAAGTATTTTTTGTACAATGAGACGAACATTCTAGTAAGAGAATGTCGTCGTAAAAAATGAAAATTTGATACAAAGAGAAGGTAGCTATGTGCAATAATCCCATGGGGTTCCCATTCTGCTATAGCCTTTGTGTCTCTGAACGTCTTGTCCACTTACTGCCTTGTCCGAAGTTGATTGGATGGATCTGAACCGCTGAGTTTGTCAGCTGAAGCCAAAGGTTGTCTGTAAGGTGATCCAAATGGGACATAGTCATACACTTTAATTCCCTAACTTTTTCCTGGACCGCCCTCTCGGGTTTTCAGTCCACAGGGATACCCCTTTTTGCCCAAGTCGCCCTTTTGGGTTTTCAACTTGCCGAGTGTACAGATTTTTTTGTTTTATCCCTAATTTTTGCCCGAACCCTTTTTTGGTTCGCCAGGATGCCCTTGTTTTTCCTAGGTGTGTCAACCTAGCGGGTATCTTATGCGTAGTATCTTTTGACTAAGTCTGCATTCATAGAGTGAGGTAGGTTGTCGCCTTCCATAGTGGTCAAGATCATTGCTCCACCAGAGAATATGCTTTTGATCACAAACGGTCCTTCGTAGGTAGGAGTCCATTTTCCCCTGGGATCAACCTGCGGCAGTATGATGCACTTGATTACCAAATCCCCGACTTGATACACTTGGCGTCTAACCTTTTTGTTGAAAGCCTTGATCATTCGTTTTTGATACATTTGACCATGACAGGCAGCAGTAAGCCTT
The DNA here is from genome assembly GCA_948472305.1 of Vicia faba. Taxonomy (NCBI): domain Eukaryota; kingdom Viridiplantae; phylum Streptophyta; class Magnoliopsida; order Fabales; family Fabaceae; genus Vicia; species Vicia faba. The sequence goes on along the minus strand of OX451737.1, from coordinate 1,440,369,985 downwards.
TTCTCATCAATCAAGTTCAGTTGATCAAGTCGAGTTTGGATCCAATCTTCTTCATTCAGCCCTGCATCCTTCATAATTCTCAGAGAGGGGATCTGGACCTCAATAGGCAAGACATCTTCCATGCTGTATACCAGAGAGTAAGGTGTTGCCCCAGTTGATGTGTGCGCTGTGGTACGGTAACCATGGAGAGCGAATGGTAGCATCTCATGCCAGTCCTTGTAGTTTACTGTCATTTTCTGTATGATCTTCTTAATGTTCTTATTTACGGCTTCGACAATGCCATTCATCTTTGGCCGGTAAGGGGAAGAATTATGGTGCTGGATCTTGAATTGCGCGCATAGTGCGGTGATCATAGTATTATTGAGATTTATACCATTGTCTGTGATGATTCTCTCTAGGATTCCGTACCGATAGATGAGATTTTGTTTGATGAACCGGACTAAAACATTCTTGGTAACAGAAGCGAAAAAAGTCGCCTCAACCCACTTCGTGAAATAGTCAATGGCCACCAAGATGAAGCGGTGTCCGTTAGAGGTTGTTGGCTTGATTTCCCCAATCATATTGATGCCCCACATCACGAATGGACAGGGAGCTATCAGGACATTCAGGGGAATTGGAGGTACATGCACTTTGTCAGCATAGATCTAACACTTATGACAAGTTCGAGAGTGCTAATAACAATCTGCTTCCATGGTAGACTAGTAATAACCTCCCCGTAGGATCTTCCTTGCCATCGTATGCCCACTGGAATGGGTGCCAAAAGTGCCTTCATGTAGATCAGCCATGATCTTCTCTGCCTCAACCTTGTCTATGCAACAAATTAATACAGAGTCGTGGTTACGTTTGTAGAGAATGCCATTACTGATGAAGAACTTAGCAGAGAATCCCCTTAAGAACTTCTTATCATTGACTGAAGCTTCTTCCGGATACTCTTTAGCCTTGAGATACCTCTTGACTTCGTGAAACCAAGGCCGGTCCAATAATTCTTCAGTATTGATCACGTGACAGTGAGCTGGTTCATCCATTCGTTAAATGGTGATCTGGGGAGCCTCGTTATCCCATTTGAGTTTAAACATGGATGCCATTGTGGCTAACGCATCTGCTAGTTAATTTTCTTCTCGCGGGAAGTGCTCGAAGGTAATCTTCTCAAAATGTGGGATTAATGTCAACACATGTTATTTGTAAGGGATGTGGTTTGGGTGTGTAGTGTCCCATTCTCATTTGATCTGACTGATGACCAAGGTTGAATCTCCAAATACACTTAAGGATTTGATCCCCAAATATATGCTAGCTTTGAGACCAAAAATGCACGCTTCATATTTCGCCATGTTATTTGTACAGTTGAAGCAGAGTCTTACAGTGAAGGGAGTGTGATATCCTTCTGGGGAAATAAATACAGCACCAATGCCATTGTCGAGTGCGTTGGATGCCTTATCAAAAACCAGGGTCCATCGGGATCCTTGTTCAAGTCAGTCATATGGTCTGAATTCTTCACAATTGTTTACTATCATGATGTCTTCATCTGGGAATTCGAACTTCATGGACTGGTAGTCATCCACAGCTTGATGAGCCAGGTGATCAGCTAGCACACTGCCCTTTATTGCTTTCTGGGTAGTGTACTGAATGTCATATTCCGTCAGGATCATCTGCCACCTTGTTATTCTCTCAGAGAGGGCAGGCTTCTCGAATATGTATTTTATTGGATCCATCTTGGATATCAATAAGGTAGCATGGGTCAGCATATATTGTCTTAGCCGACGAGCAGCCCATGCCAGAGCACAGCAAGTTTTCTCTAATAGTGAATATCTTGTTTCATAATCGGTAAAAATTTTGCTCAGGTAATAAATAGCATGCTCTTTTCGGTTAGACTCGTCATGCTACCCCAGCACACACCCCACTGAATTTTCTAAAACAGTTAGATACATGATCAATGGTCTTCCCTCGACCGGTGGCATCAAACAGGAGGCTCTTGCAGGTACTCTTTGATCTTGTCGAAGGCAGTTTGGCACTCATCATTCCATTTTATTACTTGATCTTTCTTCAGTAATTTGAAGATTGGTTCACAAGTAGCTGTCAGGTGAGAAATAAATCTGGCAATGTAGTTTATTCGTCCCAAGAATCCTCTGACTTCCTTCTCAGTATGAGGAGCGGGAATTTCTTGTATTGCTTTCACCTTGGTAGGGTCTACTTCGATACCTTTACCACTAACGATGAAGCCTAGGAGTTTACCAGACCTTACCCCAAATGTGCATTTATTCGGGTTCAACCTCAGTTTGTACTTCTTTAACCTCTCAAACAGTTTTTGTAAGTGGTCAAGATGTTCCTCTTTAGTTTGATATCTGGCTATCATGTCATCCACATAGACCTCTATTTCGCGATGTATCATGTCGTGAAATAGAGCTACCATGGCACGCTGATAGGTTGCCCCAGCGTTCTTCAACCCGAATGGCATAACCTTGTAACAGAATGTGCCCCATTATGTGACAAAGGTTGTTTTCTCCATGTCCTCAGGCGCCATTTTGATTTGGTTGTAGCCTGAGAAACTGTCCATAAATAAGAACACTTTATGTTGTACGGTGTTGTCAACCAGAATATCGATGCGGGGAAGTAGGAAATCATCCTTAGGGCTTTCCCTATTCAAATCTCAGTAGTCCATGCACATGCGTACTTTGCCGTCCTTTTTAGGCACGGGAAAAACATTGGCGACCCATTATGGATAGGAGGTGACGGCCAAGAATCTGGCGTTGAATTGTTTCATGACTTTAGCTTTGATCTTCTCTGACATGTCTGGTCGCATACGACGAACCTTTTGTTTTATCGGAGGACAGTCTTCTTTTGTTGGTAGACCATGTACCAAGATATCAGCATCCAATCCTGGCATGTCTTCGTACGACTAGGAAAAGACCTTGACATAATCATGTAGCAACTGAGTCAGACGCTTCTTGACACTGGGTTCCAGATTAGCACCCACCTTGATTTCTCTCTTGTCCTCTTCGGTACCAAGGTTAACTGTGTCCACTAGTTCTTCGTGGGGCTGTATGGTCCTCTCTTCTTGTTGTAGTAACCTCGCTAATTCCCTTGGCACTTCACAATCTTCCTCACCTTCGTCTTCAGCTTGGTAGATTAGATTTTCAGAGTCACGGGAAGCCATAGCAGAATTGTTACCCATGGGATCCCGAATGGATGTAGATCTGCATTTTAATTGTGAGTGTGTAAGAGTATAACTATCTTTGAAAGAAATAAAAATGTAAAAAGAAAGACAAGGAGCACAGAGTTTGTATGCAAAAACATCCATGATTCATTGATGACATATGAAAATGAGGTAACAACCCTTACAAATGGACCGTTGTGCCTCGGGTAAGACAAAAGGTTTTTAAAAGTCTGAATTGTTTAATTATTACAGATCCAACAAAAATTTAAAGACAATTACTGTTGGATAAAAGTAATTGGGACAAAATCTTTAGCTTCCCAATTGCTGAGTCCTCCATTGACAGTTGGGAAAATCCATTCCTCCAGGTCGTGGTTGTCCGCATCATCCTCCACTGCGTTGACTTCGTGGTTGCTAATCTTCAAGGGTGGTTCCCCAGCACGAGTACAACGTACAACTTTCTAGGCTCCTGAAGTGAAACCCAAACCAAATTTGTCAGATTTGTATGGGATATCCGGGAGCTGGCCCTAGATAGTACACACACCTTCTTCGATCACTGTCTTGGCATCTTTCAGAGAAGACATCTTTAGCGACGGTCTTGTAATCTTTGGGACTTGGAAAACAGCCTTGGTTACTGCCACAGTTTGTGGGACTTCCTCGAAATGCTGAAACGGAGTTTCAATAAATTCTCCATCCAATTCTACGTATCTGAAGGAGTTTAAGTGACTGACCATATATTCCTCTTCTCCATGGACAATAATGATTTTCCCCTCAGTTGGATATTTCAGCATTTGATGTAATGTAGAGGTAATGACACCAGCATTATGAGTCCACGGTCATCCCAATAAGCAGGAGTAGGAAGGGAGAATGTCCATCACCTAAAAAGTTGAATCAAAGGTTTGGGTTACAACTTTTATGGGGATGTCCACCTCCCCATGCACCATTCTCTTTGAACTGTCAAAGGCCTTTACCACTATATTGCTGGGTTTTAATGCCAAACCTTCATAGTCGAGTCTATCAAGAGCCTTCTTAGGCAGCACATTAAAATACGAACCAGTTTCAACCAAGACATGGGCCAAAGTTGTGCCCATGGATTCGACAGAGACATGTAATGCCTCGTTGTGCTTCCTCCCTCTAGGTGTCAAGTCAGCATCAGAAAAGCCTAAACCATTGTCAGCGGTTAAACTAGCCACGCAGTCTTGGAACTGATCAGCAGAGGTTTCTTGTGGTACATGGGCTGTTTTAAGAAATTTCACCAAGGCCTTCGCATGAGCCTCGGAGCATAAAAATAAAGCCAGCATGGAAATCTTTGACGAAGTTTGCCCTAGCTTCTCGACTACGTTGTAGTCGCTTCTCTTTATAATTTTAAGAATTTCTTCCATCTCCTTTTTGGAGGCCTCAGGGTTAGATACTGATTGCACCTTCATCTGGACAAGCTCAACCAGAATGCCTTTACCCCGAGTCTCGGTCTACTCGGTGGTAGGGGTATCAGCAGGTGTAACTATAGGAATTGTAGTAGTAGTAGTGTCAATAGGAATAGGAACAGGGATGATCACAGGACGAGTAACAGTCTTTGAAGGAGAAATCTCTGGGGAGAATACTCTGCCACTTCGAGTTATCTTGCTGGTTCCTTCAATGTTGCTGATGTCGGGGTCAGCCTTCTCAGAAATTGAGTCTTTAATAGTCGGTCAATCCTGCTTGACACCGTGATAGTAGACATCGCCCCCATAATTCCATGGGACAGTTTTATCAGATGAGTACGGGATTGGTCCAGGTATAGTAATTATTAGTGGAGCTACTTTAGGAACTGATGTAATCCTAACGGGTCTTTTGGTGGAGACCATGGAAGGATTGGTGGAAATGGTTACTATTAAAACATCATTGTAAGAAATGGATGGAACGGGAGTCTTTTCAAACAAAATCTCTTTTTCATCCATTAGGCGTTGAACACCTACTTTCAATAAATGATAGCCAATTAATAGGGATAAGCAGAGGTGGCAGCTTTCATCATAGCCCGGAAATAAACCGGCCCTCAATAGATTCTTCTTGACAGTCAGGAGAGGAGTAACAAGTTCATTAACATCAGTAACAAACATATCATCTTCAACAGCATTAACATCACGTCCATGCTTGGGCATAGGAGCGGTGATAACATTTGGGATCTCAGGAGCATCGAATTCAATTTCTTTGGCTTCAAGAAGGGCTTGCACCTTGTTTTTCAAATCCCAACAGTTTTTAGTATCATGGCCTGGACTTTCTGAATGGTATGCACAGCGAGCATTAGGATGGTAATGAGGAGAGGTTGTGTTAGGATTCTTTGGAGCTTCTTTTAAAGTTACCAGATTAGATCTCAACAAATGTGGCAGGACTTGAGATAGTGTCATATTAATATGGGTAAATTATCTTACTGGTCTTTCTATTCTAGGTTGACTGCTTCTTTGTTGAGTAGGTGCAGGCTTAGGGATCATGAAAACCCCTACCATTGGTCGGTGTTCAGGTCTATCTTGATTCCTTTGGGGATACACAGCAACAACTTCTTTCTTCCCAATAAATGGTTTTCTTATAACAGCAGAGGATGCATCTTTTTGAATCTTCCCACTCTTAATCCCAGCTTCCACTCTTTCTTTGGTCAAGATTAATTCAGTAAAGCCTGCTGAGGAGCTCCCGATTAGATGATTGAAGAAAGGACCGGACAGGGTGCCCAGAAACATGTCTACTAGTTCTCTTTCAGAAAGGGGAGGTTGGACTCTTCCTGCTAAGTCCCTCCATTTTTTAGCGTAGTCTTTGAAACCTTCACTTGAAACCATAGCCATACTCTAGAGTTGAGTACGGGTGGGAGCAAGTTCTGTGTTATATTGATACTGTTTATAAAAAGCAGTGGCAAGGTCTTCCCAATTATGGATATTGGCTCTTTCCAGATGATAGAACCAATCTAGTTGAGTCCCGAATAGAGTGTCTTGAAAGAAGTGGACCCATAAATCTTTGTCAGCAGTGTGAGGCTGTATCTTCCTCACATAAGATCGGAGATGCATTTTAGGACACGAAACCCTGTCGTATTTAGAAAACACTGGTGCCTTGAATTTTGGTGGAATAACAATCCCAGATACCAAACCCAACTCTTCAAAGTCCAGCCCGGGCACTTTCTAAATTTCCATTTCACTTAGACGCTCTTCTAGATGTTTGTATTTATCGTCAACCGGGGGATACTATTCTTCAGAGTAATCCTCATCTTCTTCCTCTTCAGATTCTGGCTGGACAACTGCTTCCTTGCCTTTCACTTCTTGATTATCCTTTTAACCAGATGACGTTGCAAAGTCTAGGTTCTGTCTGGCTTGTCCTTGGAACCTTCTTCCCATTTTTAGAACTCCGATTATTTTCTTTGCTTTCTTCTTCTTTTCTTCAACTAACAAAGTTTTCAGATCCTCTTGTCCTTTGGCTAGAGTCAAGAACATCTGTTGAAACTGATCATTCAGCGCCTAGAGGTCTTTTACTGTCTGCTCGAGATCCATCTTACTGAAATAAATAGTAGAAATATGAGGAGACTTGTTGTAAGAAACCTGCTTATGTTATGATGAATGGTAAATGCATATGCAATGATTTCAAGGAGATTAGAGATTTAAATTTGCTTTAAACCGAAAAGGAATACACGTTATATTAATAAATCAAAGTTTGAGTACATCATGCCTCTTTTGGGCTTACAAAGAAATACAAAAACTCTAAGATAAAAAAGTTTTGTACGCATCCTCTTTGGTGCGATGTAGGCGTTCAGGCTTCGCTCCTCATGAAGTTGCTTAGTGGTTTCCGAAACCTTCTTCTCGCTGGTGTAGAATTGGGCCTCGAAAGTGTCCCGCTCACCCTTAAGCTGTATCCAATCCCTTTGTAAGTCTTCGAGAGAGGTGGGCATGTCAGGATGTAGGATAGTGTATGGAACATCTCCTTTCACAACAAGCTTTATGATAACCGGGAGAATGGAAGGGTAAGGCATTATAAGACTTTGAGCACGAGCTCGTACCCATTTGAGGTAAGGCTCAAGAGGGATGGAATTCTTATGCCCCAATGTCTTGCTATCTACCTTGTTCAACATCCTCCAATCTTGGATAAATCTCTGGCGGTGACCTTGATCGTCGTTCTCGTAGTCAAATACCAAACCTTGAATGAGCATCTCATGTGGACCATCCCTTCGGGCATAACCAAATTGTCTTAAGGCTAAACATGGGTTGTAGGTGATACCTCTTCTAATTCCAAGTAAAGGGACATTAGGGAATTATCCATAGCGGTCAACAATAGTAACATTCTCTATAGATCGGGAACACCAATGAATGTCTGAATGTTTGAGCGTCGTCAACCTATGTGACCACCTTGAACCTTTCTCGCTCTTCAATACAGATTGGGGAAGATGCGAAATAAACCATCTTGCCAAAAGATGAGTACAACACATAAGGATAATTCTTTTCCTCATAGTGCGAGTGTGAAAAGAATGTAGGATATCCCCTAGAAAAGTAGGCACCGAGTTATGAGACATGAAGATTTTGACGGTGTTCACATCTATGAGTTAGTTAGGATTTGGAAACAAAACCATCTCATAGATGAGGAGAGCCATAATTTCCTCAAAAGCTTGCAGATCTAAAGAGTTCCAGAAGTTTTGGGCTTTCTCAAACAAGAACTTTGCTAGGAAACCCTTGACACCACTCCTTGTTTGCCAGATATTTGTGATATCAGATGGTTGCAAGTGTAGAGCTTGAGCAATCTCTTCTGGATTTGGATCTCTTTCTGTACTGTTGAAAGGTAGTTGATTGAGAATGAGAATCCTCAAGAGTTAGGAGAATTCTTCCAAAGTTGGCACAAGTAGATAATCGGGAAATGTGAAGCAATGGTGTAAAGGATCAAAGAACTGGAAGAGCACCTTCATCATGTCCTCATCAGTGTTGGAGGTGACCAAGTTTAGTAGGCGACCATGTCTTTTGGTGAATGGAGAATTTTCAAGAATCCTTGATGCTAGCTCTTTAAGTTGAGGAGGTATCCTTACAAGGTTGACTTGAATGGTTTTCCTGCGAATAGAATCCATGTCCTACAAACCAGAACAAAGATAAATCCTAAGATCCTTGAAATGGTTAGTGAATATGAGTATGATGTTATGATGTTATGATGTTTATGATGCTATGTACAAGTATATATATATACAAACAAAGCAAACAAGTCCTTAGGTTTAGGCTTGCATGGAGTCTCATAGGTAAGTACCCTCTTGAAGTTTAGTTGGCTCAAACATGTCCTAGTAATAGTAACTGGGTTCTAAGGAGCTCAATATCACTGGTTTGTTTCTTTGGGCATTGTTTCAGCGCAAGCCTCTTTAATGGCGACCGAAATATCCCAAAAAACCAAACCTCAATGAGTGTAGTATCGAGTATCTACCAACTTCGGACTCCACAAAAGCCGATCATCTCACTACGTCCTAGTGGCCAAGTTGGTCGAGTAAAGGTTCTAGAAGTTAGTTAGTGCTTCATGACATCACTCAGTGACCCCATATTCTCCTTGACTACTCAAGGGCTACCGATACCCACAAATATGTCGCACTAACATAGCTATTGCTTAGACCATGTCAGTATACCCCGCACAGTTTCCACAATGTATTGCTACTTACCTATAAGGTATCCCAAATCCGGGTAGAGGATTCAAACCCAAACAAAGAACCATAACGTAAAGCATACAAGTCAAGCAATGAAAGCAAGTAAATGTGATCTAACCCTAAGGTAACCCCACTTTAAAAAATTTCCCCAACAGAGTCGCCAGTTCTGTGATACGGTGGGAGAACTGACTTGGGTGTTTTGCGTTTGATCGCAAATGTTTCGGTTAGCAAGAGTCGCCACCGACTTTTCTTTTATCCAAAAGGAAAGGCAAAAAAGCACAGGAAAGACCTTTGAGATTGTTTCTTGAGTTTGGGGGGTAGATTATGAAAAGGGAAGGTATTAGCACCCTTTTCATCCATGGTTTTCCATGGGCTCTTAGTTACTTGCTAGATCACTTGCTTTTGTTTGAAAATGTGCTTTGTGTGATTTTTGAAAGTATTTTGTAAAGAGACCATTGTTTAGGAAAACTTTGTAATGATTCTCGTTCGTAATAATGTATACAAAGGTGTTGGTCTTTTGAAAATAGTTTCAAGTTTGAAAGGTGTTTTGAAAATGTAGGTGTTTTTTTTTAAATAGCAAGGATGTTTTGGTTTTGAAATTGACCAAGTCACTAGGAACATTTTACCTACTCAAAAGTCTTTCATGTTCATTTCCATTTTCCTTTGACGTTGTTCTCTTACCATTTATTTGATAAGTAACCCTATCTTTGGATGTAAAAGGGACGGGCGTGGGCCATCGTATAACCATGATTAGCATTGTTGTTAGATATCTTAGCATTTTCTTTAGGGACTAAGATCATTTTGAAAGGCAACATGGATAGTGTCATTGAAGGACTATGATCTTGTATTTTTCTTGTTTTTGCTAAGTGTTGTACCCCAAAATTTTCCCTCCCATATTCCTCAAAGACATGTCAATAATCATCTCCAAGTTGTTCAAAATGGCTCAAGAGTTGGACAGTCAAATCACCTCCTAAGGCAGTCAATTCAAAATTAGGGTTTTGTGTTGCATCAAGGTCCTCACATCAAAATGACCTAAAGTGCTCCCCAATTTCCTAATATGTTCTTAAGTTCATCAATGTCAAATTTCAAGCCTTGCAGAGGAAGTTTGGTCAGTCAATTGCTCAAGAGGTCCAAAAATCGACGGTGCTAGGGCAAAAGTCAACTGTGACCCAAATACAGTCAAACCTCAATATTTTTTGTCAACATTCTCATTTTGAAGGATAATTAATCATTTTATCAATGGTTGATCATTATTCATCAAGATTCAAAAGTTGCTAAATTAGGGCTTTGTAGGAAAAGTCAACTCAACTTTGACCAAGCATAACTTTATCATACTTTATGATAAATGACCCATCCAAATCTCATTTTGAAGAGAATTCAATTTCCTACAATCCATCTTCACACCCCAAGATCAAGAAATGCTCTCACAAAAGGTTACAAATTTGGACATTATAGGTCATTTTTGAAAGTCAACAAAAACACCTTTTTTGCCAAAGCTTATAACTTGAGAATGGAACATCAAAATTAGATGATACCAAAAGGGTTGATTATAGGACATCTCAAGGTTTCTAAAAAGTCCAATAACACCTCCAAAAGTTCAAAATTGAAGAAGTTGTGCATTGTTGAAGTTAGGCATTTTTCCAAATTTGCCAAAAGTCAACTATCCTCAAAACTCCAATTTTTGACAAAAGGGCCCACTTTTTTCCACTTGATATGGTCTTGTCATACCACACACGTGTCCCATATTTGATTTCATGGCCATTCATTTATTTTTCTATTTTATTTAATTTTTATTGATTTAATTCATTTTTAATCAATATTAAATCAAATAAAATCTAAATATTGATGAAATAATATCTTTGTGATTGGTACACTTTCAATTGTCATGATTCATCAAATCAATTTGTATCAAGGCTTATTCATGCATAAAAAATCAGATTTGAGCTATTTTGGGAAGTTTGATAATGGTGATCAAAATTAAATCTTCCATCTTCAATGCATATGGATTATGGCCCAAGTGTTGATCTAAATTCATTCTATAACACTCACACAAGCATTAGGGATCAAGAACACGCACAAAGCATTGCTGAAACGGCCATAAGAACTTTAGAAAAAAGCTTGAAAACTTGGAATCTGAAATCCATCTTGGAGCTCGATACAAAGCAAAAGCTTGACATAGCTCTCTTCCCTGACATCCAGTGAAGCCATACCAATCAAAATCCAGCCTTGAAGCAGCCTCAAACGCACTGTAAGCGCTCTTGAACATGACTCTGAACATGACATCATGAAACCATTCTCTTGCATCCTTTTGCCAAATCTTTTATATAATCATGCTTAATGTCAAATTTCTAACATGTCTGCATCATTTAATTTCGTTTTCATGGCCTATAATCATGTACCCGAACCTAGGGTTTTCTTGTGTTGTTTTTAGGCGTTTGAATTATAGGTAAAATTGGGCCAAATAATGGTTACAGGGATGATCAGGTGAAGGAGACGAGTACAATGGTATTCTTAGAATTCGTTTCCATGGCCTAGGGTGAGTTTTGGAAGCAAGCTACGAACTTTCCTGTGGATTAAAATCCGCGGGTAAATAACCAGGGGGCTTTGTGAAGAAGACTACCACGCGTCTTCTCCTTACTGGCCAGTTCAAATTGTTAGCGCGTTTTTTATTTTTGCCAGGCATGATTAATTATTTGTCATATAATATTTGTTTTCTATTCCAATAACAAAGAAGCATCATGGATGAGTTGGCAAGCACGCTATGGCAAAACCCCTTGGGACCTGGGTTCGAATCCCAGGTCCCCCCAAACTTTGATAAATTTTGTTTTCGGGCAATCTTGTGCAATGTCAAAGATGCAGTCCACCATGCGCTTGCAGAGATCAGCGTGCCAAGTGGCTTCAGGCCAAGATCCAAAGGCCAGAATTGAGTATCCACCATACTTTCCAGTCAACGCACATGCATGGAATGGCTAAGGTCAAAACAGGCTGGACGTTTTGGGCCTGGAAATTGCATGGAATAGGCCAGAGTTTTATCTTTCTTTATTTTCTTTTCATTATTTTCCTATTTTTATTTTATTATTATTATTATCTTAATTAATTAATTAACCAATTAACCTTTTTTTCATAAAAAATCATAAACAACAAAATTAATATTTTTATTAAATCCATTAATTTCATTATTTATTTTGGTAAATAAACATTAATTAATTTATTTAGTTTAAATAGGTTTAACAATAATATATTTTGCAATAAATTAAAATCAAATTAGAATATTAGGTTTCTAATATTTTTAACCATTATTATTTTATTTCCTTAATTAAAATGAAAACTCAAAAAATATTTTCATTTAATTAATTAATTAATTTAGATCTAATTTCCATAAAAATTCAAAAAAAAAAAAAACATGCTTTCTTTAATAAAAAAGGGTCAAAACCCTAAAACACTCCGATTTAATTTTCTCGCACACGTATTATTTTTTATACATATTTCAATAATGTAATTGCTTCGGGAATGTAATAGTTTTTAAATTAGGATTTTATTTATTTATTTATCGCTTTTATTTACTTTCCGCAATTTAATTTTAAAGGGTTTGTTTTTGGCGATGTAAATACCCGACGCCTTGTAATAGCTTAGATTTAATTTCCCGCAATTTAATTTCCGCACAATATTAAATGCTAGATGTTTGATAAGTAGGCAATGCATGACAAGATTAATCTTTAAATTAACATCCACAATATCTCACCATTGACATGTACAGATAAAATTAACCGAAATAACACACTCGCACATGCGCACTCTTAGGGTACATCTCACTTGGTTGCCTCGAACGTGGTCATTGAGTATAGGAAGTTTTAGAGGTCGCCCTCTTTTCCAAAGATCATAAGTTGCCTCGAAACAGTTGCCCCGGATAAAATGATCTAAGACATTAGGGTTACCGCTAAGGTGTCCTAACGTTGCTTTAGTGACCACACGTCCCTTTATCGAATTGACCCAAAAACTCCAACGACGGTGCTACCTACTCCTCAATAGTGGGATAGCACTGTCTAAAGGACATTTGCACAGTTTAATTCCTTTTTGAGTAGGTAGATGGTTCTTAAGTACTTGCTCCTTTCAAAACAAAACAAAACTTCTCGCACTTACACTCCTTTCAAACAAAAAACTTCTTTCAAACCCACAAACACAAAGAAAAGCAAACTTTTGAAAACACAATGAGCAAGTACCTAAGAGCCCGTAGATAACCACGGATAGAAAGGGTGCTAACACCTTCCCTTTCTATAATCTGTAATTGCAAGCTTCTCAAGTCATGTTTAAAGCATTAGTTTTGATGAAGACAACATGGATATCAACATTCAAAGGATGTGCAAAAAGCTTATCAATATCATATACAAGTCTTGAAGATTAGAAGAAGAATTATTGAAGAATCAACAAATGTCAAAAGGTTTAAATAATTCTTAATCTTGAATATAGATGTTCACAAATATGCATTCATAATCATATACATATCCCACATGTTTTCATTTAAGAAAAACTATGTTTGAGATCTTCTTCAAAAAGAATTTTTGAAAATAAATTTTCAGGAACCGGTTCCTCCCTAACAGGGAACCGGGTTCCAAACTTGTTCAAAAAACACCTCCCTGGAATTTGTACCAGGAACCGGATTGTACCAATAGGGGAACCGGTTCCTGCATGATATTTTTCAAATCTGAGTTATAACGTTCACTAAGAACCGGGTTCTGCCTGTGTCGGAATCGGTTCCCAGCGAACCAGTGCAGCTTTTCTTTTGTTTTTTGAACATATTTCAAATGATATCCTTTCATGAATGCATTGCATCTTTTCATATCAAATGGCATGAACGAAGAGGTACTTGTGACTTTATAAAATATGCAGATTTTCAGATTTAAAAATAACAACAACAATACAACAAATAAACCTTCTTCATATTAACAATTTTCATCAATTCAAATTTGCACTTAAACTTTCATGTGTTCATAAATTATTTGAAACTTGCCATATACATTTTCATTAAGAAATCATTACAAGTTTCATACATACATTGTGAACATTTATAATCATTGTTGAGAATTGTTTCTATCTTGAAAGAAGAAGATCAATTGAAGATTGATAGTGCTCTCCATCTATTTCAAATAAATTATTGTATTACAAAAGAAATTATTCCCTTACTATCCAGGATTGTTGGAAGTAAGTGTTGTGATTTGAAGAGGATTGTTCTTCATTCACATTAGTGTTTGTTTGATCTTAAAGGTGTTAAGAACCTTTGGTCACCCTATAGGTTAGATAGTAAGCATAGGTTGTACAATCATTCTAACTATAGTGAAATCTCTTTCGTGTTGGAAAGGGGACTGGAGTACTCTCGGATTGTGAGGGGAACCAGGATATATCACCGTGTTCTTTACTTTTCCGCTTTTATCGCCTTCATCACCATAATCAAAAAAGATAAGATATAACCAAAACCTTCAAACACTTAACCAAAAATTACTACAAGCATTCTCATAAAACCGAATAATTTTTTATATACCTAATTCACCCCCCCCCCCTCTTAGGCACTCTTAGACTTACATAATCTACCTCCCGAACCCGAGAAACATCTCAAAAAGGAATTTTTATGTGCTTTTGTCCTTTCCTTGTTGGATAAAATAAAAGACGGTGGCGACTCTTGCTTACCGCGACATTTTGCGAAAACAAACGCAAATGCGAACCAGCATTCCAAAACAGTCAGTTCTCATTCCCACCGATCACAGAACTGGCGACTTTGCTGGGGATAGATTATAAGTGGGGTGTACCTTAGGATTAGATCATTGTGTTTTCAATTGTGTGCTTTGTATGATTTATATTTGTGGGCTTGTATCGAAGTTCTATAGATCCTAACCCGGATCTGGGGATACCCTTTAGGTATGTAGCAATAAACTGTGAGGGATTTGTCCGGCGTAGACCGACACGGATGAAGCAGTAGCTAAGTTGGTGTGGCACTTTAGTCTGTACCGATATCCCTTGTGTTGGAACAAGGAGAATATGGGTCTTCTAAGGGGTCATTAAGCACCAACTGACCTTAGAACCTTAAATTGACCAACTTGGCCATAGAACAGTAGCAGTATGCTACACTCATTGAGACTAAACTCTCGCGATGATTCAGGCCACAAGAAAAGGTTGCTAAACTGGAATTATGACCGATTGAGGGTAGTCAATGGTATTGAGATCCTCTAGAACCCGGTTACTATTTTTAATACAGGTTTAAACCCACTGAACTGAAAGAGGGTAGTACCTAAGCTCCATGCCGGCCTTAAATCTAAGGGCTCTTTTGTGTGACTTGTGTGCCTTTACCATGTTTGCCTTTTGTGGATACTTGTGGTGTGCCTTTACCATGACATCATGACATCATAACATTGCATACATTTTTCATAAGGACTAACCTATTTCAAAGACAAGAGGGTTTCATCTTTGCTCTGTTTTGTAGGTCATTATGATGCCCATGCGTAAGAATACTATCCGGATCAACTTTGTCCAAGTCCCTACCTTGCTTAAAGAGTTGGTTGTCAGGATTCCAGACACTACTTCCTTCATCAGAAGGTATGGTTCTCTTCTCAGTTTGGTCACCTCAAAATTGGACAAATAAATGATGAGTGTCCTGGTCCAATTCTATGATCCGATGTACCATTGTTTTACTTTCCAGGACTTCCAGCTGGTTCCTACCCTAGAAGAGTTCTCTGAGCTGCTCGATATTTCTGTTCTGGAGCAAACTCCATTTACTGGATGGGAGAAGACTCTTAAGCCCGAAGAAATTGCTACAGCCCTTCACTTGACCAAAGAAGAGGTAATGGCTAACTGGGAGACTAGAAGTGGAGCTAAGGGTTTTCTGACTAAGTTCTTAGTTGGCAAGGCTAACTACTTCTGGGACAGCTTAGACTTCAAGGCGTTCGAGGATATTCTGGCTCTCTTGATTTATGGCTTGGTATTGTTTCCGAATCCTGACACTTTTGTTGATGTTAATGCCATAAAGATCTTCATTTCTCAGAACCCGGTACCCACTCTCTTGGGTGACATCCTTCATCAGCTCTATGCTCGTACTGCCCGAAAGCAGGGAACTTTGATGTGCTGTGCTCCTTTATTGTCGAGGTGGTTTATTTCGCACCTCCCGAAGTCAGTGCTGAAAAAAAGAAGGAATGGGTTGGGCTTATAGGGTGATGTCTCTTTCTAATAATGACATTATCTAGACCCTCAAAGGTATGGATGAGGTGACTATCATTGATCGATGTGGAGAGTATCCCAATGTTCCCCTGCTAGGAACCCATGGAGGAATTTCTTACAATCCATGCTTAGCTCTCTGTCAGTTTGGAAGAGCCAGAAGAGAAGGACCACATGAAATGTTGATGCCTCATATCATCTTTGATTTTCAGGGAGATAGCGACGAGCTACGTCGTAGATTCATAAGGGCTTGGGACAGAGTTCACCAATCTGACCCACATGAGTTGGGTCCAAAGACTTCTCTTCCAATGGAGCCATATCTCATATGGGTCCGCATCCGTGCCCATAAGCTAGGTATGCCATATGAAGTTGTCAGGCCTGTTACTCTTGAAGTTGCTAATGAGGAGGGGGTTCTTCCAACTATTATCCACCCTTATATGCCCACTGATATTGGGACACTAAAGAGGTCTTGGATGCAGTTGAGGGATGAACGGGATTCGTACCGGGAGAAGTTCAATGAACAAGAGCAGAAGATCCAGAAGCTGACTAGGCAACTGGAGAACAAGCGGATTCTGAATGATTATGTCCGCACTGAGAAGAAGAGACCATGGAAGCATTGATGGACCTTTGATGATTTCTTTTACAGTTTTTATTTACTTTTTAGTATTTCCATTCTTGTAATGCCTAAGGGAAATTTGTTGAACAATTTAAATTTTGAAGTTTAAATCTAATAAAGTGTGTTTCCTTTCTTGTTTACAAATTTGAATCTCGATTGTCTTTGAAATCATAATCATACGCATTTCATCCCATGCACTCCATAAGCAGGCACCCATTACAGGTCTCTTATCTTCTTCGTTGTTTATTTCAGCGCTCATCGTGTCTGCTGAACCTTCCACTGAGCAAGCTATCAAGGCCCTCCAGGCCCAGAATGCCCAATTTCAGGAACTGTTCATGAATCTAGCTAAGGGTCAGCAGGACCTGAAGACCTTGATTCTGAAGGATAAAAAGAAGAAGAAGAAGAGGACCATCCTGTTCAATACTGGATGCAGGTTTGGAAACGGGTTGCAGAATGAAGTTGATCTGACCATCTCATCTGGAGGGAAAGATAGTCCACAAGAAAGGAGGGCTCCTAGCCCTATGGTCTCCGACAAAGAGATAGACTATGATGAAGAACAGTATCCTCCTGTTGAGGATAAGTACAAATAGCTGGAAGACCGTTTGAGCGTTATGGAAATACAAAAGGTGCCTGGTCTGGATTTCGGAGATCTAGGTCTATCATCTGGGGTGGTGATTCCCCACAAATTCAAGGCACCTGCCTTTGCCAAGTATGACGGAGCTTCCTGTCCAAAGCTGCACCTCCGGTCATATGTGAGGAAGATCCAGCCTTACACTGCTGATAAGAACTTATGGATCCATTTCTTTCAAGACATTCTCTCAGGGACTCAGCTTGAGTGGTTCTATCAGTTGGATGAAGCCAGTATCCGCAGCTGGGAAGATTTGGCTACTGCATTCTACAGGTAGTATCAGTACAACTCCGACCTCGCTCCTACGCGTACCCAACTCTAGGGTATGTCAATAGGAACGGGTGAAGGATTTATAGAGTATGCATAGAAGTGGAGAGACCTTGCCGGAAGGGTGCAACCACCTTTGGCTGATTGTGAACTTGTTGATATGTTTTTGGGAACCCTGTCTGGTCCATTCTTTAACCATCTGATTGGAAGCTCTTCTGTTGGGTTTACAGATCTTATTTTAACTGGTGAGAGGATTGAAGTTGGTATTAAGGTTGGGAAAATACAGAAGGGTGCCTCATCAAGCACCGAGAAGAAGCCATTTAAGAAAGAGTCCAGTGCTGTCTATAGTGAAAGAAGACAGAATAGACTTGAACACCGCCAAGCTGTCAATGCGGTTGTTATTTCAAAACCTGCTGGTGCTCCTCAGTACAACAATCAACAAAAAGACGAGAGACCTAAGAGGCAGTTCACTCGTCTCAGCATGACCTTATCTCAGATTCTGCCACAGTTGCTGAAGACTAACCTGGTGACCATAAGGGAACCCCCAAAGAATGTAAATACAACGTCACCAAGGTATAAACCTAACGCCCGTTGCGCTTATCACTCCGATAGCCCGGGGCATAATACAGATGATTGTTGGGAATTAAAGAACAAGATAAAAGACTTAATTGATGCAAAGGAGATTGAGTTAGAGGCGCACGAGAGGCTTAATATTGTGACTGCTCCCATGCCCAAACATGGAGTAAATGTTGTAGAGGAAGACTTGCTTGTAGTTTCTGTGGATGACATTGTTTCCCCTCTGATGACTGTCAAGAAGAACCTGTTGCTAGCCGGTTTATTTATGGGCTGTGGCGAAGGTTGCCACATGTGTTCTGTTTTACCTACTGGTTGCCCATTCCTGAAGTCAGGTATCCAAAACCTGATGGATAATAAAGAGAGCCTGTTTGAGAAGATTGTTGTTCCTTCCATTCATTCTGAAGAAGTTGCCATTATTACCATTTTCGACAATTCTTCCAAGGCTCCCTCGAGGAAGCCTGTTAGAATTACATCCGTTCCGAAGATCGCACCTGTGATTATCACTGTTCCGGGGCCCATCCCCTACACCTCTGACAAAGGTGTCCCCTGGCACTATGGGGCTGATGTTTATGTTCTTGGAGTTAAGCAAGAGTTGGATGTTGATACCGGCATCAGCAACATTACTGGGCCTGCTAAAGTCACCCGCAGCGATAGACTTTTCTCACCTAATATTGTTCCACCAACTGTTCGAAAACATATCGTTATTACACCTGTAAGTGTACCTACTGCCATTCCTGATCAAGTTCCTATTCTTACCCCTGTCGCCGAGTCCTCTGACGCTCGGGGAAAAGGGATCACCACTGATGTGCCTGCCCAGACGGAGGCACCGAAGACAATCACTGTTGAAGCTTCCAAGCAGGAGATGGAAGAGATTCTGAAGATTATTAAGAAGAGTGATTACAACGTAGTTGAGCAATTGGGGCAAACCCCATCCAAGATTTCTATGTTGTCACTATTGTTATGCTCAGAGGACCATGCCAAGGCTCTGATTACCTTCCTGAAGACTGCCCACGTGCTGCAAGAGACATCAGCTGATCAGTTGACCGATTGTGTGGCCAATTTAACTGCTGATAATGGTTTGGGTTTCTTCGACGCCGATTTGACTGCCAAGGGGAAAAATCATAACGATGCCCTGCATGTCTCCATTGAATGCAGGGGCACTACTCTTGCACATGTATTGGTTGATACTGGTTCCTCATTGAATGTCTTGCCCAAGAAAGCTCTAGACCAGTTGGATTGCGAGGGGTTAGAGCTAAAACCAAGTAACATTGTTGTCAGGGCCTTTGATGGGTCTAAAAGGATGGTGCACGGTGAGGTTGATATTCCAATTAAAGTTGGTTCTCAGGTCTTCAATTCTACATTCTATGTGATGGACATTCGGCCATCCTAATCTTGTTTGCTGGGTCATCCATGGATCCATAAAGTTGGGGTCGTAACCTCAACGCTCCACCAGAAGCTGAAGTACCCTGTCAGAGGAAAGATTGTGACAGTTCAAGGGGAGGAAGAGTATATGGTCAGCCACCTCAACTTGTTCCGATACGTAGAGATGGATGGGGAGTTCATTAAAACCCCATTTCATCACTTTGAAGAGGTTCCTCAAACACTGGCATCAGCTGAGACTGTGGTTGAAGATTCTCCTATGAAGATGGCCTTCTTAAAAGATGCCCGGGCTGTTATTGAGAAGGGTGAGTGTGAAAATTAGGGCCGACTTCCTGATTTTACACAGAAGACTAATAAGTTTGGTTTGGGTTTCACTGCAGAAGCTCAAAAGGCTATTCGGAGTGCAAGGATTGGAAGACCTCCCGTGTTCATCAGCAACTCGAGATTAAATGCCATTGAAGATGATGTGGAAGAGTCTGAATTCGATAGCTGGATCTATCCTATGACCAACGATGGACCAAGCAATTGGACAGCAAAGGACTTCATCCCTATTACTTTTGTTACCCAGTAATGAACTCTTTGTTTTGAATTTGTAACAGACAATGTTTTGAAACTTTATGGCCTGGTGTCTTACCCAGGGCACCGTGGCTTCATTTGTGAGGGCTTTTGTGTGCCATTTTCATATATCATTAATAAAATCATTGGACGTTTCTTTCATTTCAAATTTTTCGCTCCTTGTTTTTCTTTATTATATATTGCGAAACAACTATTTACACATACTCACATATACAGGTCCACGTCCACTCTGGATCTCACTGGTAACAGCTCTGCTACTGCCAGTTATGACTTCGAAAATCCGATCAATTTAGCCGAAGACGAAGGTGAAGATGATTGAGAAGTGCCTGGTGAACTTGCAAGACTGCTACTCCAGGAAGAGAGGGCCATTCAGCCACATGAAGAGCCAGTGGAAACAGTGAATCTGGGTACTGAGACAGACAAAAAGGAAGTCAAGATCAGTGCAAACTTGGAGCTTAGTGTGAAACAACGGTTGATTCAGATGCTGCGTGACTACGTTGAGATCTTTTCCTGGTCTTAGGAAGATATGCCTGGTTTGGATACTGATGTTATGGTTCATCGCCTGCCTACCAAGGAAGACTGTCCTCCGGTGAAGCAGAAGGTTCGTCGTATGCGCCCAGAGATGTCTGAGAAAATCAAGGTTGAGGTTATGAAACAGTTTAACACCGGTTTTCTAGCAGTGACTTCTTACCCTCAGTGGGTTGCCAATGTGGTTCCAATGCCGAAGAAAGACGGTAAGGTTCGAATGTGTGTCGATTACAGGGATCTGAACAGGGCCAGTCCCAAGGATGACTTCCCTCTACCTCATATTGACGTTCTGGTTGACAACACTGCTCAGCATAAGGTGTTATCCTTTATGGATGGTTTCTCCGGATATAATCAGATAAAAATGGCTCCCGAAGACATGGAGAAGACCACCTTTGTTACACAGTGGGGTACCTTTTGCTACAAGGTCATTCCTTTTGGGTTGAAAAATGTTGGGGCAACGTATCAACGTGCCATGGTTGCTTTGTTTCATGACATGATCCATCATGAGATTGAAGTATACGTCGACGATATGATTGCAAGGTCCCAGACTGAGGAAGAACACCTTGACCATCTACAGAAGCTTTTTGACAGGTTGAAGTTGTACAAGTTAAGGTTGAACCCGAACAAGTGCACCTTTGGGGTGAGGTCTGGTAAGCTACTGGGTTTCATCGTGAGTGACAAAGGTATTCAAGTGGATCCGGCAAAAGTGAAAGCCATACAAGAGATGCCAGCTCCCAAGACAGAGAAGGAAGTCAGAGGCTTTCTGGGACGACTGAACTACATTTCTCGATTCATCTCGCACTTAACTGCTACTTGTGAGCCAATCTTCAAGCTACTGAAGAAAGATCAAGAGGTACGTTGGAATGATGAATGTCAGACCGCTTTCGAAAGAATCAAAGAGTATCTCCAGGAACCACATATTCTGATGCAACCAGTTGAAGGGAGACCTCTGATCTTATACTTGATAGTACTTGACAACTCAATGGGGTGTGTGCTGGGGCAACATGACGAGTCTGGCCGAAAAGAGCATGCTATTTATTACCTTAGCAAAAATTTTACCGACTGTGAGACCCGATACTCGCTGCTTGAGAAAACTTGCTGCGCTTTGGCATGGGCTGCTCGCCGACTGAGACAATATATGTTGACTCACACTACTTTATTGATATCAAAGATGGATCCAATCAAGTATATCTTCGAAAAGCCTGCCTTGTCCGGAAGAATAGCAAGATGGCAGATGATATTGACTGAGTATGACATCCAATACACAACTCAAAAGGCAATCAATGGAAGTGTATTGGCAGACCATTTGGCATATCAGGCAGTGGATGATTACCAGTCTATGAACTTTGAATTTTCGGACGAGAATATCATGTTGATAACTGATTGTGAGACACCTGGACCGGATATAGGACCTGAGGAGGGATCCCGATGGTCTATGTACTTTGATGGAGCTTCAAACGCTTTGGGTAATGGAATTGGCGTTGTGATCATATCTCCTAAAGGCTCTCATACTCCGTTTACCGCCCGACTATGTTTCAACTGCACCAACAACATGGCAGAGTTTGAAGCATGCATCATGGGTCTTCGAGCTGCAATTGACCTAAGGATTAAGTTTCTGAGTGTCTTCGGAGATTCCGCTCTCGTGATCAGTCAGATCAAAGGCGAGTGGGATACGAAACACCCAAATCTTATTCCTTATAAGGAGTATGTATTGACATTGCTTCCCCATTTTGAGGAGATCACCTTTGAACACTTCCCTAGAGAGGAGAATCAGTTGGCGGACGCGCTAGCTATAATGTCTTCTATGTTCAAAGTCAATTAGGACAACGAGGCTCCCCGGATCATTATTGAAAGGTTGGATGAACCTGCACATTGTTGTGATCTTGAGACTAAAGAGGTAACAGAAAAGCCCTGGTTTCACGAAGTAAAAAGGTACCTTGAAGCTCAAGAATACCCCGAGGGTGCATCTGTTAATGATAAGAAATTTCTGAGGAGGTTCGCGGCGAAGTTCTTCATCAGCAATGGCATTCTTTACAAGCGTAACCATGATTCGACCTTACTGTGTTGCATGGATAAGAATGAAGCAGAAAGGATCATGGCGGAGTTACATGAAGGTACTTTCGGAACCTATTCCAGTGGACATACCATGGCAAAGAAGATCCATCGGGCTGGATATTATTGGTCCACAATGGAAGCTGACTGTTATCAGCATTCTCGGACATGTCACAAGTGCCAGGTCTATGCTGATAAAGTGCACGTACCTCCTGTTCCTCTGAACATCTTGACAGCGTCTTGGCCTTTTGCAATGTGGGGCATTGATATGATCGGCGAGATCAGACCTACAGCATCCAACGAGCATCGTTTCATCCTGGTAGCAATTGATTACTTTACAAAGTGGGTTGAAGCAGCTTCCTTTGCTACTGTAACCAAGAACGTCGTGGCACGATTCATTCGGCACAATCTGATTTGTCGATACGGTGTACCAGAGAGGATCATTACGGACAATGGCACCAATCTCAATAACAAGATGATCACTGAGCTCTGCGAGCAATTTAAACTTCAACATCATAACTCTTCTCCCTACCGGCCGAAGATGAATGGGGCTGCCGAAGCAGCAAATAAGAACATTAAGAAGATTGTGCAGAAGATGACAGTGACGTACAAGGACTGGCACGAGATGTTACCATTTGCTCTTCATGGATACCGCACCTTAACACGGACGTCAACCGGGGCAACACCCTATTCCTTGCTTTATGGTATGGAGGCAGTCTTGCCCATTGAAGTTCAGATACCCTCCCTCCGGATCATGAAGGATACAGGTTTGAATGAAGATGACTGGATTCACACCCGGCTTGATCAACTGAACCTAATCGACGAAAAGAGACTTACTGCTATTTTTCATGGTCAGACGTACCAAAAACGGATGATCAAGGCATTTAACAAGAAAGTCAGACGACAAGAGTATCAAGTTGGGGACCTGGTAATCAAGCGCATTATTCTACCTCAAGGTGATCCCAGGGGCAAATGGACCCCTACTTACGAAGGGCCATTTGTGGTTAAGAACATTTTCTCAGGAGGAGCAATGATTCTAACCACCATGGATGGTGACGACCTTCCTCACCCCGTCAATGCAGACATAGTAAAAAGATACTACGCCTAATCAAAGACCCGCTAGGTTGACTGGCCTAGGCAAAAATAAGGGCTTCCCGGTGAACCAGAAGGGTTCGGGCAAAAATAAGGGATGAAATTGAAAAAAAATTTGTACACCCGGCAAGTCGAAAACCAGAAAAGGCGGCTTGGGCAAAAATGGGTATCCCGGTGGACTGGAAACCCTAAAGGGCGGTCTAGGAAAAAGTTAGGGATTAAAGCGTAATACTATGTCTCATTGGATCACCTCATATCCAGACTTCGGTACCGACTATCAAGCTCGGACGACACAAATCAATCAGATTCATCTTCAACTAAGCAAGCAAAGTGATAAGATACTTGAAGATATAAAGGCAATAGCAGAGTTGGAACCCAGTGGGAATGTTCACATAGCTGTTTTGTTTTGTTTTCACAAATTGTATAAATTCTATTTGTTCGGCAGCATTCTCTTACTAGGACGTCAGCCTCTTGTACAAAAACGCCTATTTTCAGGCCAAACTTCAAAATCAATACAAATTCATTTTAAGACAAATTTCAAATTGTTTTTCCTTTATCTGTTTTGTTTTGCAAAGAACGTCCACTGTTCATTTTTGATATATGCATTTGACATTAATTGTTGCTCATAAATATTTACATGCGAAACAAAGGACGAATTACGAGTGATATCAGAAGTAGGGGCAATAAGAATTGTCCGAGCGGTCTAGTTGCTCTGTCCACCAAGGTAGCAAGGTAGGTTCAGCTGAAGAATATGACCAAGATACCGTCACTCCCCGCAGAGTAAGACAGTAATGGTAGCTCTCCCAGCTAGGACTTGCAGTTGAACAAATCATTAATACTCTCCCCAAGAAGAGTTGATCTACCATCAGCACTAGAAAGGTTGGGTATCCCCAGAAGGTCTTAATCTTCCCCAGTGGAGTATAAAGATATTCCCCAACAAGTATAAGAGTATCCCCTGCAGTCTTAATATTCCTCAACGGAGTATAAGAATGTTCCCCGACGGAATACAAGATATCCACAGTGGAGTCATTTCCCCAGTGCAGTCTAAAAAGCTTTCCCAACAGAGTTGAATCATCTTCCCCAGTAGACTTTGGAAGCTTACCCCCAGCGGAGTACAAAATCAATCCCCCCAGCCAAATTCAGAGGGTTATCCCCACAGGAGTCTAACTGGGTTATCCTCAGCAAGTTGCAACTGAAAGATCATCCCCAGCGAAGTTCTTTCTTTCCCCCCGGGCAGGACTTCAATCCTCAACCGATTCTACATCACCAGCAATGGTAATCCATCCCCAGCGGAGTTCATCATCAAAATCCCCAGCAGAGTGTATCAGCGGAATCCCCAGTGGAGTTTGTCAGTTAAAATCCTCAGCAGAGCATCTCTTCCCCACAGAGTAATTCCCCTCAGAGTAATCTCTTCATCAGTTTATTACCCAACGGAGTTCTTTTCTCCTGCAGGTTTATTCTCACAATCATCTTCGTCCACCATCCCTGGCGGAAGCAAAGCTTTCAACTTTAATCTCCCAGCAGCTCCGGGATTTATTTTCCCCAGCTAAGACATTACATGTCCATACATCATGATGCATGCATATACGCATCATACCATACAATCTCATTTATTTTGAGAACATCATTGCCTGATACATATCATGCATTACATACAACTAACCTTTACCTTTCAGGAAAGATATAATCAAAATGTAAGTTATGAAGCCCGGGTACGACCAGATAGTATCTTGATTTCTACAGCATATTGAGAAGCCCGGAATATGACCGGATAACAATATCATACTACCGCGAAGCCTGGATTACGACCAGATAGTGACATCTCTCAAAAGTAAGCTATAAAGCCCAGAGAACAACCGGATATTAGTTTATTCCCCCAGTGAGCCGTGAAGCCCGGATTACGACCGAATAGCAGCTCAGTAAGCACCATGAAGCCTGGATTTCGACCAGATAGTGGTATGATTGTTGTGAAGACTAGGTCACGACCAGATAACAACCAAGAGTACTACGAAGCATGGATTTCGACCAGATAGTGGTATGATACATTGTGAAGACTGGATTACGACCAGATAGCATTAAGGGACATTGTGAAGCTTGGATTACGACCAAATAACAGTTTACCCAGCCAGTTACTATGAAGACCGGATACTAGTAAACCCAACAGTCGAAGGGAAGCCCGGATACGACCGGATAACCACTTGATTTG
Source organism: Vicia faba (assembly GCA_948472305.1). Lineage (NCBI taxonomy): Eukaryota > Viridiplantae > Streptophyta > Magnoliopsida > Fabales > Fabaceae > Vicia > Vicia faba. The sequence continues at coordinate 1,440,344,093 of OX451737.1, read as the reverse complement.
TTCTGAAGCCTGGATTTTGACCAGATAAGAAGTGAGGTATTGTGAAGATTGGATTCGACCAAATAGCAGTACGTGACACCATGGAGCCTGGATTCGACCAGATAATGGTATAACACATCATGAAGCCTGGATTACGACCAGATAGTGGTACAAGGCACTGTGAAGCTTGGATTCTGACCAAATAGCAGTTTACATGGACAGTTACTAAGAAGCCCGGAGTCGGTCGGATATTAGTGTGCCCTAAATTCAAGTTGAAGCCCGAATGCGACCGGATAACCACTTGATTTATTCTGAAGCCTGGATTTCGACCAGATAAGAAGTGAGGTATTGCAAAGCCTGGATTACCACCGGATAGAAAGTTTAATCTCACCTCCCCTAGTAAGTCACTGTAAAGCCTGGATTACGACCAGATAGCAGTCAGTCTTATCACTATGAAGCCTGGTTTGCGACCAGATAGTAGTTCACTCTCACTTTTTCAACATAGATGATTCTTCAGTAGAATAACGGACGACCGAAGCTCCTAAAGTTCTATTTCTCCTAAGACAAGGAACAACATTCCCCAGCGGAATCTCCCCCAACAACAGGTATGCAAGCTCTCGCTAAGGAATCTCTTACGCGATCGGCACGCCTTCGGATGGCATCTTTAATCCCATCTCCCATCATCAATCTCCAAATGGTATATGTAATCCCATTCCCGACATCACCAGACAAATACTACTTCATGCGAGTGCAAATTTCTGGGCACTCTAGTGTTCAATCATCTTCCACCTTCGGATCACGAAAGGCCTGAACGCCAATCTATATCCTCAGGTTTAAGAAGATTGAACAGGGGAAACTGTTGTACCCCAAAATTTTCCCTCCCATATTCCTCAAAGACATGTCAAGAATCATCTCCAAGTTGTTCAAGATTGCTTAAGAGTTGGACAGTCAAATCACCTCCTAAGGCAGTCAATTCAAAATTAGGGTTTTGTGTTGCATCAAGGTCCTCACATCCAAATGACGTCAAGTGCTCCCCAATGTCCTAATATGTTCTTAAGTTCATCCATGTCAAATTTCAAGCCTTGCAAAGGAAGTTTGGTCAGTCAATTGCTCAAGAGGTCCAAAAATCGATTGTGCTAGGGCAAAAGTCAACTGTGACCCAAATACAGTCAAACCTCAAGATTTTTTGTCAACATTCTCATTTTGAAGGATAATTCATCATTTGATCAATGTTTGATCATGATTCATCAAGAATTGCTCAAGATTCATCAAGATTCAAAAGTTATTAAATTAGGGTTTTGTAGGAAAAGTCAACTCAACTTTGACCAAGCATAACTTTCTCATACTTTATGAGAAATGACCCATCCAAAGCTAATTTTGAAGAGGATGCAATTTTCTACAATCCATCTTCACACCCCAAGATCAAGAAATGCTCTCACAAAAAGTTACAAATTTGGACATTATAGGTCATTTTTGAAAGTCAACAAAAACACCTTTTTTGCCAAAGCTTATAACTTGAGCATGGAACATCCAAATTATATGATACCAAAACGGTTGATTAGAGGACATCTCAGGGTTTCTGAAAAGTCAGGGAACACCTCCAAAATTTCAAAATTGAAGAAGTTATGCATTGTTGAAGTTGGGCATTTTTCCAAATTTGCCAAAAGTCAACTATCCTCAAAACTCCAATTTTTGACAAAAGGGCCCACTTTTTTCCACTTGATATGGTCTTGTCATACCACACACATGTCCCATTTTTGATTTCATGGCCATTCATTTATTTTTCTATTTTATTTAATTTTTATTGATTTAATTCATTTTTAATCAATATTAAATCAAATAAAATCTAAAAATTGATGAAATAATATCTTTGTGATTGATACGACTTTCAATTGTCATGATTCATCAAATCAATTCGTATCAAGGCGTATTCATGAATAAAAAAATCAGATTTGAGCTATTTTGGGAAGTTTGATAATGGTGATCAAAATCAAATCTTCCATCTTCAATGCATATGGATTATGGCCCAAGTGTTAACCTAAATTCATTCTATAACACTCACACAAGCATTAGGGATCAAGAACACGCATAAAGCATTGCTGAAATGGCCATAAGAACTTTGGAAAAAAGCTTGAAAACTTGGAATCTGAAATCCATCTTGGAGCTCGATACAAAGCAAAAGCTTGACATAGCTCTCTTCCCTGACATCCAGTGAAGCCATACCAATCAAAATCCAACCTTGAAGCAGCCTCAAATGCACTGTAAGCGCTCTTGAACACGACTCTGAACATGACATCGTGAAACCATTCTCTTGCATCCTTTTGCCAAATCTTTTATATAATCATGCTTAATGTCAAATTTCTAACATGTCTGCATCATTTAATTTCGTTTTCATGGCCTATAATCATCTACCCGAACCTAGGGTTTTCTTATGTTGTTTTTAGGCGTTTGAATTACAGGGAAAATTGGGCCAAATAATGGTTACAGGGATGATCAGGTGAAGGAGACGAGTACAATGGTATTCTTAGAATTCGTTTCCATGGCCTAGGGTGAGTTTTGGAAGCAAGCTACGAACTTTCCTGCGGATTAAAATCCGCAGCTAAATAACCAAGGGGCTTTGTGAAGAAGACGACCACGCGTCTTCTCCTTACTGGCCAGTTCAAATTGTTAGCGCGTTTTTTATTTTTTCCAGGCATGATTAATTGTTTGTCATATAATATTTGTTTTCTATTCCAATAACAAAGAAGCATCATGGATGAGTTGGCAAGCACGCTATGGCAAAACCCCTTGGGACCTGGGTTCAAATCCCCCCAAACTTTGATAAATTTTGTTTTCAGGCAATCTTGTGCAATGTCAAAGATGCAGTCCACCATGCGCTTGCAGAGATCAGCGTGCCAAGTGGCTTCAGGCCAAGATCCAAATGCCAGAATTGAGTATCCACCATACTCTCCAGTCAACGCACATGCATGGAATGGCTAAGGTCAAAACAGGCTGGACGTTTTGGGCCTGGAAATTGCAATTCTAACCCCCTCGTTGGGCCTAATACCCCCTGAGTTTGTTCTTTCTTTATTTTCTTTTCATTATTTTCCTATTTTTGTTTTATTATTATTATCTTAATTAATTAATTAACCAATTAACCTTTTTTTCATAAAAAATCAGAAACAACAAAATTAATATTTTTATTAAATCCATTAATTTCATTATTTATTTTTGTAAATAAACATTAATTAATTTATTTAGTTTAAATAGGTTTAACAATAATATATTTTTCAACAAATTAAAATCAAATTAGAATATTAGGTTTTTAATATTTTTAACCATTCTTATTTTATTTCCTTAATTAAAATGAAAACTCAAAAAATATTTTCATTTAATTAATTAATTAATTTAGATCTAATTTCCATAAAAATTCAAAAAATAATAAAAAAAACATGCTTTCTTTAATAAAAAAGGGTCAAAACCCTAAAACACTCCGATTTAATTTTCTCGCACGCGTATTATTTTTTATCCATATTTCAATAATGTAATTGCTTCGGGAATGTAATAGTTTTTAAATTAGGATTTTATTTATTTATCGCTTTTATTACTTTCCGCAATTTAATTTTAAAGGGTTTGTTTTTGGCGATGTAAATACCCGACGCCTTGTAATAGCTTAGATTTAATTTCTCGCAATTTAATTTCCGCACAATATTAACTGCTAGAAGTTTGATAAGTAGGCAATGCATGGCAAGATTAATCTTTAAATTAAAATCAACAATAGCTCACCATTGACATGTACAGATAAAATTAACCGAAATAACACACTCGCACATGCGCACTCTTAGGGTACACCTCACTTGGTTTCCTCGAACGTGGTCATTGAGTATAGGAAGTTTTAGAGGTCGCCCTCTTGTCCAAAGATCATAAGTTGCCTCGAAACAGTTGCCTCGGATAAAATGATCTAAGACATTAGGGTTACTGCTAAGGCGTCCTAACGTTGCTTTAGTGACCACACGTCCCTTTATCGAATTGACTCGAAAACTCCAACGACGGTGCTACCTACTCCTCAATAGTAGGATAGCACTGTCTAAAGGACATTTGCACAGTTTAATTCCTTTTTGAGTAAGTAGATGGTTCTTAAGTACTTGCTCCTTTCAAAACAAAACAAAACTTCTCGCACTTACACTCCTTTCAAACAAAAAACTTCTTTCAAACCCACAAACACAAAGAAAAGCAAACTTTTGAAAACACAATGAGCAAGTACCAAAAAGCCCGTGGATAACCACGGATAGAAAGGGTGCTAACACCTTCCCTTTCTATAATCTACCTCCCGAACCCGAGAAACATCTCAAAAAGGAATTTTTATGTGCTTTTGTCCTTTCCTTGTTGGATAAAATAAAAGACGGTGGCGAATCTTGCTTACCGCGACATTTTGAAAAAACAAACGCAAACGCAAACCAGCATTCCAAAACAGTCAGTTCTCATTCCCACCGATCACACTAAGATATCTCACATGCATAATATGGCCAATTCTGTAAGGCAACCAAGTGGATTTACCCTAGGGGTGTTTGTGTGCAAGTGTATTGATTTTCATGCTTGATTTGTCTTTGATTAGGGTTTGCTATTTGTTGGTTTTAGTCTTTCCATACAAAACCCTAATTACTAGCATTTTCATATAAAGTGATGAATTGCGGAATTTAAAATTACTACACTATTACATCATTTAGGGGAGGGAGTATACAAATTACAAATGGGGAATATTGCAAGAATTTAAACCTAATTAACTATTACAACCATATTGAATAAATGTACAAGAATTGAATAAATAATAATGTACAAATGTAAATGGAAAAAGAAATGATTTTTGTTGTTTTTATGAAAGGGTTTAGTCTTGATCTAATTAAAGAAAATTAAACAAAATTAAGTTTAAACTAGTTAAGAAATAAATTAAGTTGAAATTTTTTTTTGTTTGTGTTTTTAAGAAAAAAAGGTTTTAAATTAATAAAAATAAAATGAGAAAATTAATTAATTAAGAGAAACCTAAATTATAATTTAATTTTAATTTACAAGTAAATAATATAATAATTAAACTTAAGTTTAAATATTGATTATTAAAAAAGAAATTAATTTGTTAAAAGAAAATGTTTTTAGTCTTTTTGTTTTTATAAGAAAATAAAATAAATAAGTGTAAATAATAAATAAATATTTTTGGATTTTTTATTAATAAAAATAATAATACTAATAATAATAATAATAATAATAATAATAAAGATAATGAAGAAAAAATGAAATGAAAAAAAAAAAAATGAAAATGAAATAAAAATGAAATAAGAAATAAAGTTGGGTCAGGTGCAAAAGCAAAGCAGGGGGTTAGAGAGAGCAAAAAAGGGGAAGGCCCTAAGGGGTAGGCCCAAGCGCCTGGTTGCAAAAAGAAACAGAAAAATATGCAAAAAAAAATCACAAAACGGACGTTGGGGCTCGAACCCAGGTCCAAGGGGTGACAGACGCGCGCGTTAACCACTGGGGTGGTGATACATCCTTTAACTTGTATGAAATGATAAATATATAACCTAAATCTTTCCCTAAATATACTTCATCTTCAACCTCCAGTCAGAAGCCCAGCAACTTGTTCATTTCTCAACCATTTGCAAAAATGTAAACATGAAAATTGCTCCATTTTTTATACGAATCCAACCATATAAATATCATGAACTATAAATCAAAGATGAATGAGAATTTTTAAAAGTACCAAATTCTGACCTAACTATTTTCAGAGATTCAATCCTAAAATTTTCCTAGCTCAATCAATATAAATGAAATCTATGGACATGTATAGCTTCAGGGCAATGATGTCTATATTTTATCTTCACAAATGCATGCCTAATAATGCCTAAGTAATGCGATAGAAGTTCAAGAAAAATACCTCAAAACTGGAAATTGTGAAATGCAAATGAGCTTGATTTAGGGTGGTAAAATGATCAAGTTAGATTCCTCAAGTACCTAGGAAGCTAATGTAGTGGTTTGCTTGAGCAATGGATGGCTGGAATGGCTTGAAGAAGTCAATGTGCAATGCTCTGTTTTTGGTTATGGAGGATGTGGTAAATGATGTTACAATAATGAACCAGGCTAAGAAGCGCACGAGGGAAATATGAGTTTGATGTTACACTTGGTGTAAGGAAGCTTTAGGAATCAAAAGGCTAAGAAGCGCACGAGGGAAATATGAGTTTGATGTTCAAGGTCAGAAACTATGCAACAATGGTGTTTTTGGGCAATTTATGATTTGAGAGAGTTTTGGTGTATTTCATGGTGCTTTAGCTCGTGTTCTAGCTCACAAATAGTGACACTATTTATAAGCAACAATTTTGGAGACTTATCCTTGATCAGAATTCAAAAATCACATGTTATGGCTCTTTTTCTTATTTTTGAAGCAAGCTTGACACAGATTGTCCCAATGCATAGTACAAGGCTGTCCAGAGTGGTTGCAAACTTTAAAAATGTTTATTTGACTTTTTATGTTGAGTGTGTGCTTAACAAACAAGTTAGAGGCTCGAGAAGAGTGGACTTTATGCATAAAGCCACTTTTCCAAAATGGCAATGTTGCCTTTCTTCCTAAAATGGTATTAAGCATGGGCAATGCATTGAATGCTTGGATTAAAGATTCTAGAAGCTGTGCAAAACATTAATTATGGAGTGACAAACAAGTTTGAGGCCTTCAAAGCAAAGATTATGCAGCCTAGCATGGATTTGGTTCATGTGTTCATCAAAAATGACTTGTAATTCAAGTTTGAAAACCCTAACTTCCTCTCTTCGATTCTCTCTGCTCAAGAATGATCTCAAGGAGTTCTTATAAATTTTGGAAAGCTTGTAATCTGATCTAAAACCCCTCTTTGAATAAATTTTGAAAATTCCCCTTGGAACTATATGAAAAAGTTCCATGAAGTTAGGTCAAAATCCTGCCTAAACTAGGGCAAAATTTCACTAATTGTTTAGTTTCAAGACTATGATTTCATGAATTAATAACTTGAGATCCAAGTACTTTTAGAAGAAGTTGTGTAAATCAATATTGTAGATCTCATTGAGATGTACAACTTTCATGTTGAAAGTTTCTTCTGAATCATCTTGCATCATGGTGAAAAATTTGCTAGAAGTTGTGAAAAAACATGAAGTTTTCAACACTTAGAAAAATTTCTATGTTTGAAAACTTTGACTTTTCAAAATGAAATCTTGACTTTTTTATTTATTGATGAATAAGTTTCATATTTTTACATGTTTTGATGAATTGTGATCTTTGACATTTGATTTTGACCAAAAAGTCAAAGTTTGACTTTTCAGTGTATAGTTGACTTTTGATCAGTTGACTGAAAATTCACTATCAATCAAATTGATCTTGAGAAATGTTTTGGGTCATGCCATTAGGTCAAAATGATTCAATTGAACTCTTGAGATCATGCCTCGAACCAATTAACCATTTTCTAGGTCAAAAATCAGAAATTGCCCTTTCTCAGTCAAAACCCTAATTTGGACCATTTTGCCCTTTTGATGATTTGATCAAATTTCTTGAGGAATTATGGTCCAAACTTGATCAAATGATACATATGAGTTTATAATGTTGATATAGATCAAAAATTATGAAGTTTGACTGTAAATTGGCCATAGTTGACTTTTTCCCCAATACAAATGATTTTTAGGTCAACTGCTCAATTGACTGAGCAAAAATGTGATTCAAGGCTTGAAACTTGACATGAGTAATCTTGGTGGTCCATAATGATCCAATAAAGTAATATGAGGAATTAAAAGTTCAATTATCCTTGTGCAATCTCAAACACTAATTTTAGTCATCAGTGCTTAAGGAGGTGTCTTGTGTTGATCAACCCTAGTGTAGTCTTGAACCAAATGAGGTCTTGTGGGAAAATACTTGATAAATGAGAGGGAAAATTTTGGAGTATAACAACTGCTCATGTTCAATCTTCTTAAACCTGAACAGTTAGATTGACGGATCATCCATTCATGACTTGAAGGTGGAAGATGATTGGACACTAGAGTACCCAGAAATTTGCACTCGAGGATGTGATGGTTGATGGTATAGGGAATGGGCTTAAAGATTCAATTTGGAGAGGAGATGAAAAGTTGTCAGATATGGGCTTGTAGATTCCATATGTTGTACCCCAAAATTTTCCCTCCCATATTTCTCAACACATGGCAAGTGAGGTCCTCAAATTGCTCAAGGAAGTCTAAGAGTTGACCAGACAAACTCTCTCTTAAGGCAGTCCATCTCAAATTAGGGTTTCATTTTTCATCAATATGCTTGATTCCAAAGTATCCCAAATGCCTTACAAGGTCCTCATATGTTCTCAAGATCATCCATGTCAAGTTTCAAGCCTTGCAGAAGAAGTTTGCTCAGTCAATTGCTCAAATGCCTGAAAATCAACTATGATAGGTCAAAAGTCTACTGTGGCCCACATACAGTCAAACTTTAAGATTTTTGGTCAATATCCTAATTTTTGAGTATCATTCATCATTTGATCAAGGGTTGATCATGATTCATCAAGTATTGCTCACAATTCATCAAAACTCAAAAGTTGCTAAATTAGGGTTTTGTAGGAAAATTCAACTCAACTTTGACCAAGCATAACTTTCTCATACTTTATCAGAAATTACCCATCCAAAGCTCATTTTGAAGAGGATGAAAATACATACAATTCATCTTCAGCTCACAAGTTCAGAATATGCACTCACAAAAAGATATGAATTTTGACATTATAGGTCATTTTGAAAAGTCAACAAAAACACCTTTTGGGTCAAAGCTTCATACATGAACATGGAAGACTCAATTGAGATGATACCAAATGGGTTGCTTAGGGGACATCCTAAGATTTCTAAAAAAGTCCAAGAACACCTTTCTAGGGTCAAAATTGAGAGAGTTATGAATTGTCCAAGTTGACCTTTTTTGCAAAATTGCCAAAAGTCAACATTGATCAAATTTGCATTTTTTCCAAAGGGGCCCATGATTTCTTGTTTGAAACATGTTTCTAATAGGACCCACGACCCCTGAGCTTTTCCACCTATTATTTTATTATTTTTATAATTTATTTTGATTTTTTTATTCATTTAAATCAAAATAAATCCAATTAAATGGTAAAATAATAAAATCAAATCAAATCATGGATTTTTTGGGCATATTTTGAGTCTATGTACAGCTAGCAGGATAACCAATTCATGCAAGATTGATTTGGGTTGAAAAAGATTGGATTGAAGCAATTTTGGAAGGATATCATATGCCATGAAATACCAAATCAAATCTTCATAATGGGCAAGATTCAGTTTGTTTTTGTTGACCTAATGTGTTGTATTACATATATAGAAGGTATCCAAGGCAAGAGGAGGAGGTTTGCAGGCGTAAAAATGAAGAACAAAATTCCAATTTTTCAAAGAAAAGTGTGGATCCAATCTTGCTCTACAGGCCATCTCAATCCATCCCAGCTATCCCAATCGATTGCTAGAAGTTTCAAGAAGTTATCCCAAGCGTTTGCAGGTCATAACACGCACAGAAACACCTTGTAAGGGTGTCATGGTTTGCCATGTTTTTTAAATTTGATTATAATGATTCGTGCATTATGAGCATGTTTTAATAGCATATATATTTTTTTCGTCGTGTTTGTAACGTGTTGGTTATGTTCAATTGAGTTTTTGATGCGTATACTGGCAATTGCCATGGCTAGGGTTTAAGGTCACGATTTAGGGCTTTGCAGTACAGGTTAAATTGGGCTTGGATTCTGGTACCATGATACTCGTGAGGATGAAACGAGTTGATTGGCACCTTTGAATTTCATTTATATTGCTTGTATATAATTTTTGAGATGAACAGATTTGTAGCTACAATGAAACGTCTGTAGGTAAAAGCTTGTTTGCCTAAAACGACGGTTTAGGGAAGAAGACGATGTGTGGCACTCACTGGTTGGATGGTTTGAATTTTAGCGTGTTTTTCTGAATGCACCATGTGACTTGCTTATATTAATTATTCTTATTATCTGTACAAACAAGTCAAGCAGCTAAGTTGGAAAGCGTGTATTGGAAATGTGCATAAGGACATGAGTTTGATTCCCAGGTCCCAACCTTTGTTCATATTATTTTACTTCATGAGATCAGGTACACTGCAGCCTCCAGTGTCCACCATAGGCCATCCAAATTCCACCATCAGATCTATCAGCAAGCTGGATCCAACACCCAGATGGCAAGAGGCCCACCATACGCCCCAGGTCAACGTATGCACTGAATCAGGCAAAGTCAAAAGGGCTGAGATTGGTTTGGGCCCAGAATTTCAATAGCACACCCTCACAATTGCTAAATGATACCAGGCCCATCTCTAACTTTTTTTTTATTATTTATTTCTTTTCTTTAATTCTTTTTAATTTTCTTTTTATCTTTTTAATTGACAAATTAACTATTTTCCATAAAATCATAAAATCAAGACTTCATAAAAATTAAGATTAGTTTTTTTTATTATTATCAAAATTAATCTAATTTAGTTTAACTTAGGGAAATTATAATTTATTTTCATAAATAAAATCAAACAAAAATTAGGTTATAACTCTTGATTTAATTTTATTTCTCTTTTTCTCGAATAAATAAAAATACAAAAAATAGGTTTTTTAGAATAAATTAATTTATTTTTTCTTAATTTAAAATTAACTAGAATTAGGATTTTCTTTTTAATTTAATGATTTCTTTATTTTCTTAAATAACAAAACATGACAAAAACATTTTTTAATCAATCGCAATTAGGTTTATTCAAGGGTCAAAACCCTAGTTGTCTCGTATTTGATTCATCGCGCGCGTGTTAATTATTTTTGCCAATATTTCTGTAACTGTTCATGGTTTGTAATAGTTAATTTAGGGTTTTTACTTATCGCTTTTTTCCCGGGTTTTTGGCTATGTAATTAACCCCCTCCCCGAAGCCTTATAGTAGCGTAGATTTACTTTCTCGCATTTTTATTCCCGCAAATATTTGACTGTTTAGATGTATGCTAATAGGATTGTATGACAAGAATGCATGACAAATTAAGACAGTTAGAAAACCCTAATGTGCAAAGATAAATAACTTGAAAACAAATCACTCGCACATATCACTCTTAGGGTATACTCTCACTTTAGTTGCCTTCGGTAAATGATCATTAAGTATAGGGTGTCTTAGTGGTTGCCCTCCTGTCTAAAAAGATCAAATGTCCCGTTCAAACGTTGCCTCAGAAATGTTGCCTCGAATATGATCTTAAGACTCTGGGGTTATTACTAAGGTGTCTTAACATTACTTTAGTGATCGTACATCCTTTTCAAATTGACCCTTACAACTCCAACGACGGTGCTACTGTAACACCCCGTTTCCAATTATTTGATTTATTTAAATTTGGGAATTTATTTTATTAGAATTAATAAAATAAAAAGAATTATTTATTTTGGAGTATTTGAGGAAAATAAAAGAAATAAGGAATATTGGGATTTTATGTTATTGGGCTTAGATGTTGTTAGTAAAGAGTGGGGGTGCAGAGAAATAAAGTTATGTTTGGGACTTAGGCCATTTTCTCATTTTTGGTTTTCACGTAAGAACAGAAGTTGGAATTTGGGAAAATAGAGCTCTGAAGAACGGAGAACGAAGAACATCGCTCAAGAACTCAAAGCTGCTAATTGATAAGGTAAGGGGGGTTTATACTCGATTTATATTTGTTTATGGGTTTATGTACGGTTGATTCGGGTAATTGTAGGGAAACCCCAATTGTTAGATGTTTCTAGGAATCGATACCCTTAGGATTGAACCTTGTTAGAAAAGGGTCAGGTTCCCAATTGTCATGAATCGATTAGGAATTTTAGGTCCCAAATGGTGAATTGGGAGTATATCTAATGATCGTGAATTTACCTTGGAAGTTATAGGGATAACCTCAGTGTCAGTAGATTTCCCCAAAGGGACGGTTAATCCCCGGTTAAGGTTACTATAATGATTGTTGGTATTTTGGATATGGTGGTGTTGTTGTGAATTGTACAAACCTGATGTCGTTAGGTACCGAATTTCGCGTTTGGCGGGCGTTTTCCCGCGTTTGGACTGCTGTTTCTGAGCTGCTGCAGGTTCAGGAAAATCCTGTACGCGCTCAGCAACACGGGCCGTGTTGCACAACACGGGTGGCCGTGTTGCTCTTCTGTGTTGGAAGAGGGTGTGCTTTTGGTTGCACGACACGGGCCGTGTTGCACAACACGGGTACCCGTGTCAGATCCCCTGTACTGATAAAAATAAAATGTGCGTTTTTCTGGACGTGCTGCACAACACGGGCCGTGTTGCACAACACGGGTGCCCGTGTTGCTCTGCTGTGATGATTTTCTGAATTTTTGGTTTCAGTGTTTTGATGTTGGATTTTTATTGCCATGCTTTTAGATATGTTATCGAGCATGAATTATGATATGATTGATGTGATTGGTTGATGTTTGAATAGTATGCTGAGTGATTACATGCTATTCGTAACTTGATATGATTGATGTTTTAATAGTATGCTGAGTGGTTACATGCTATTCATATCATGTTATGTTTGATGTTGTTGATGTGCATGGTATGTTGATCGATGTTCATAGTATGCTGAGTGTTACATACTTACATATCATGTTGCATTTGTTAATTCCCATTGTGTGGAATTAACATGGTGGCCAATATACGTGTCCGCGATTTAATGGAACGTTGAGGTGGTAGCCGTGTCCGCGATATAATGGAACGGTGAGTTATCCGTGACCCGCGATTTAATGGGGCGGTGAAGTGGTACCACATGCATGGGTGTGTTGCATTAACTTGAATATAACATGAATGGATGATTTTTCCAATGTTATATTTGATTGTTTGTATGCACGTGTGATTGATAAATGGTTGATGATGTTTGATGAATATTTGCAAATATGAAAGGCAATATGTCATGGATATATGAATTGTAAAGGTTGTGTAAATTATGAAATATGCTAATTATTGGGTGATGCTTATGATTTCATGAATTGATTGTTATGAACGTATAACCAAATGTATATTTGAGAAGCTCACCCTTACTGTTGAATATTTCAGATTGAGGAGCTTCGCTCAGGTGCTTGGCGAAGGCTTATCGTGTCTAGTTTAGTTTTGTTCTAGTATGTCCGGGTCATGCTCTGATAGTTGTAACTCCGGGAACGTTTGGTTGTCGAGCTGCTTTAGTCAGACTCGTTTATTCCTTTTATTGTTATAATATGACGTTGACTTTCCAGGTGTTAATCCCTGATGATTTTGAAAAATATTATAACATTCGATTTTATTAAATAAATTATTCCGCTGTGTAAACATGTATGAGTTACTACTAAGATTATGCATGACAGGAATTTATTTTATTAAAAGAGAATTGTAGCATTCCTCGATTATACATGTACTCTGAAAGAATGATTTTTAATATTTGCGAAAATTATATGCGGGGTTTAGAGGGTGTTACAATAGTGGTATCAGAGCATAGTCGGTCGTTGTGACCAGAGTCTTGAGTCAGTCATTCCTTTTGTATGCGATTAGTGTAAGGCAACACTGTCGATACTGTATTCTGATGTGGAGTATGTTTTAATTCTCAGGAATATGGCTGGAGGTAACGGACGAAATGATGCTGCACTCGCTGAGGCTTTGGGGATGTTAGCTGGTGTACTTGCTGGAAACCCAACTGGAGGCGTGATTGGTGCTGATAGGCAATTGGGAAATTTCCAAAGGAACAATCCTCCGTTGTTCAAAGGTACACATGACCCTGAAGGTGCTCAGAAGTGGCTGAAGGAAATCGAAAGGATTTTCCGTGTGATCGATTGTGCTGAAGATCTGAAAGTCAGATATGGTACGCATATGTTGGCAGAAGAGGCCGACGACTGGTGGGTTGCCACAAGGACTGAAATGGTTCAGGATGGAGAGGCACTGACTTGGGCTAACTTCAGAAGGGTTTTTCTGAGGAGGTACTTTCCTGAAGATGTTCGGGGAAGAAAGGAAATTGAATTTTTGGAGCTTAAGCAGGGCAATCTGACTGTTAGTGAGTATGCTACTAAGTTCACTGAGCTGGCAAAGTATTATGCTCACTACAACAATGATGAGGCTGGAGAATTCTCTAAGTGTATCAAATTTGAGAATGGTCTCCGAGATGAGATTAAGCAGGGAATCAGGTACCAGCGTATTCGTAGATTTTCTGATCTGGTGGATTGTAGCAGAATCTTGGAAGAAGATATTACCAAGAATCGGTCGTCTCACTCTCGTGGGGCTGTTGATAAAAGAGGGAAGCAACATATGGACCGTGGCAAGCCATATGGTAGAAATAACCAGAGATCAGGTGGTTGGAAAAGGCCTAGTGGGGGAGATTCTAAGGCTCCTATCAGATGCTACAGGTGTGGTGAGTCTGGTCATCACATTCGAGATTGCAAGAGTGACGAGAAGAAGTGCTATAAATGTGGAAAGGCTGGTCATTTGTCTATTGATTGCAAAGGGAAGTCTGTTACTTGTTACAATTGTGGCGAAGAAGGTCACATTCGTCCGCAGTGTCCTAAGCCTAGGAAGGATCAGTCAGGTGGAAAAGTGTTCGCTCTGTCTGGATCTGAGACTACTCCAGAGGATCGATTGATTAAAGGTACGTGTTTTATTCATGGCACACCTTTAGTTGCAATTATTGATACTGGTGCAACTCATTCTTTCATTTCTTTGGATTGTGCTGAGAGGTTGAAACTGGACATATCTGGTATGCGAGGTAGCATGGTTGTTGATACTCCTGCATCGGGTTCAGTGACAACTTCACTTGTATGTAGGAATTGTCCTATTGAGATTTTTGGTAGAAGTTTCGGTATGGATTTAGTGTGCCTACCGCTTGAACAAATTGATATTATCCTTGGGATAAACTGGTTGGAATTCAACCGGGTTCATCTGAACTGCTTTGCTAAGACGGTGATTTTTCCAGAAGCAGTTGGTGTCGAGAATTTGACTATGACTGCCAGGCAGGTACAAGAAGCAATGGAAGACGGTGCTAATGTGTTTATGTTACTTGCTTCGTTAGATGCAACAGGAAAGGTCAGGAGTGGGGAATTGCCAGTGGTGTGTGAATTTCCAGAAGTCTTTCCTGATGATGTTGGTGAGTTACCTCCTGAGAGAGAAGTGGAATTCTCTATAGATTTGATTCCTGGTACGAGACCGGTGTCGATGGCGCCATATCGTATGTCTGCGTCTGAATTGGCTGAATTGAAGAGTCAGTTGGAAGATTTACTGGAGAAGAAGTTTATTCGTCCAAGTGTTTCACCTTGGGGTGCTCCGGTATTGTTGGTTAAGAAGAAAGAAGGTTCTATGAGACTGTGTGTTGATTACAGGCAATTGAACAAGGTAACCATTAAGAATCGGTATCCATTACCGAGGATTGATGATTTAATGGATCAACTAATTGGAGCTAGTGTATTCAGTAAGATTGACTTGAGATCGGGATATCATCAGATTCGTGTGAAAGCGGAAGATATTCAAAAGACTGCTTTTCGAACGAGGTATGGGCATTATGAATATTCTGTTATGCCGTTCGGAGTTACTAATGCACCTGGTGTTTTCATGGAATATATGAATAGGATTTTTCATCCGTATCTGGATAAGTTTGTTGTGGTTTTTATTGATGACATTCTGATTTATTCCAAGAACGACAAAGAACATGCGGAACATCTCAGAATTGTGTTAGAGTTGTTGAAAGATAGGAAGTTGTATGCAAAGTTGTCCAAATGTGAATTCTGGCTGAATGAAGTTAGTTTTCTTGGACATGTGATTTCTAAGAATGGTATTGCAGTGGATCCTACGAAAGTAGAAGCGGTATCTCAGTGGGAAGCGCCGAAGACTGTTTCGGAGATCAGAAGTTTTCTTGGTCTTGCAGGTTATTACAGAAAGTTTATCGAAGGATTCTCAAAGTTAGCATTGCCGTTGACGAAGTTGACTCGTAAAGGACAAGCGTTTATTTGGGATTCTGATTGTGAGAAAGGTTTCCAAGAATTGAAGCGGAGATTGACAAGTGCTCCTATTCTGATTTTGCCGAATCCGGTGGAATCTTTTGTGGTCTATTGTGATGCATCTCTGTTGGGTTTAGGTGGCGTTTTAATGCAGAATCAGCAGGTAGTTGCGTATGCTTCGAGACAGTTGAAGGTTCATGAAAGGAACTATCCTACTCATGACTTAGAGTTGGCAGCAGTTGTGTTTGTCTTGAAATTGTGGAGACATTATCTGTATGGTTCGAGGTTTGAAGTGTATAGTGATCATAAGAGTTTGAAGTATCTTTTCGATCAGAAAGAGCTCAATATGAGGCAAAGAAGGTGGTTGGAATTTCTCAAAGATTATGATTTTGGTTTGAATTACCATCCTGGTAAGGCAAATGTGGTTGCAGATGCTTTGAGCAGGAAGTCCTTGCATATGTCTATGATGATGGTTCGTGAATTGGATTTAATTGAGCAATTCCGAGATTTGAGTTTGGTTTGTGAAAGTACTCCGAAGTGTGTTCGTTTGGGTATGTTGAAACTTACTAGTGGTATTCTAGAAGAGATCAGGATCGGGCAGAAATCCGATGTTAATTTAGTTGATAAATTGACATTGATCAACCAAGGTCAAGGTGGTGAGTTTAGGATTGATGAAAATGATGTTATGAGATTTGGCGATAGAGTTTGTGTTCCTGATGTCGCAGAAATCAAGAAAAGTATATTAGAGGAAGGACATCGCAGTGGGATGAGCATTCATCCGGGTGCCACGAAAATGTATCATGATTTGAAGAAATTGTTTTGGTGGCCGGGAATGAAAAAGGAAATAGCTGAATTTGTGTATGCATGTTTAATCTGTCAGAAATCGAAGATTGAGCATCAAAAGCCGTCTGGGTTTATGCAACCGATGTTTATTCCAGAATGGAAGTGGGATAGTATTTCTATGGATTTTGTATCTGGGTTGCCGAGGACTCCTATGAATTGTGAAGCAATATGGGTCGTTGTGGATAGGTTGACTAAGTCTGCTCATTTTATACCGGTGCGAATGGATTACTCGATGGAGAGATTGGCACAGTTGTATATTGAGAAAATAGTGAGTTTGCATGGAGTTCCTTCTAGTATTGTGTCAGATAGAGATCCGAGGTTCACTTCGAAATTTTGGGAAGGATTGCAGAAGGCTTTGGGTACTAAGTTGAGATTGAGTTCAGCTTACCATCCTCAGACTGATGGACAGACGGAGAGGACGATTCAATCATTAGAAGATTCATTGCGTGCTTGTGTTTTAGAGCAGGGTGGAGCTTGGGATAGCTATTTGCCATTGATTGAGTTTACTTATAACAATAGTTACCATTCGAGTATTGGTATGGCTCCGTTTGAGGCATTGTATGGTAGACGGTGTAGAACACCTTTGTGTTGGTATGAATCTGGAGAGAGTTCGGTAGTTGGGCCAGAGATTGTTCAGCAGACTACTGAAAAGATCAAATTGATTCAAGAAAAGATGAGAGCTTCTCAGAGTCGTCAGAAAAGTTATCATGATAAGAGGAGAAAGAATTTAGAATTCAGTGCTGGAGATCATGTGTTTATGAGAGTTACTCCGATGACGGGTATTGGTCGAGCGTTGAAATCTAAGAAGTTGACTCCGTGTTTTATTGGTCCGTTTCAGATTACGGAAAGAGTTGGAGAAGTTGCTTATCGCATTGCTTTACCTCCGAGACTTGCGAATTTGCACGATGTTTTTCATGTTTCTCAGTTGAGGAGATACATTCCAGACCCATCTCATGTAATCCAAATAGATGATGTACAGGTGAGAGATAACCTGACAGTAGAAGCATTGCCTATGAGGATAGAAGATCGGGAAGTAAAACAGTTAAGAGGTAAAGAGATAGCATTAGTGAAGGTTGCTTGGGGAGGTCCAGCAGATGGAAATATCACTTGGGAGCTGGAGAGCCAGATGAAAGAGGCTTATCCGGAGCTGTTCGTCTAAGGTATGTTTTCGAGGACGAAAACTCTTTTAGTGGGGGAGAGTTGTAACACCCCGTTTCCAATTATTTGATTTATTTAAATTTGGGAATTTATTTTATTAGAATTAATAAAATAAAAAGAATTATTTATTTTGGAGTATTTGAGGAAAATAAAAGAAATAAGGAATATTGGGATTTTATGTTATTGGGCTTAGATGTTGTTAGTAAAGAGTGGGGGTGCAGAGAAATAAAGTTATGTTTGGGACTTAGGCCATTTTCTCATTTTTGGTTTTCACGTAAGAACAGAAGTTGGAATTTGGGAAAATAGAGCTCTGAAGAACGGAGAACGAAGAACATCGCTCAAGAACTCAAAGCTGCTAATTGATAAGGTAAGGGGGGTTTATACTCGATTTATATTTGTTTATGGGTTTATGTACGGTTGATTCGGGTAATTGTAGGGAAACCCCAATTGTTAGATGTTTCTAGGAATCGATACCCTTAGGATTGAACCTTGTTAGAAAAGGGTCAGGTTCCCAATTGTCATGAATCGATTAGGAATTTTAGGTCCCAAATGGTGAATTGGGAGTATATCTAATGATCGTGAATTTACCTTGGAAGTTATAGGGATAACCTCAGTGTCAGTAGATTTCCCCAAAGGGACGGTTAATCCCCGGTTAAGGTTACTATAATGATTGTTGGTATTTTGGATATGGTGGTGTTGTTGTGAATTGTACAAACCTGATGTCGTTAGGTACCGAATTTCGCGTTTGGCGGGCGTTTTCCCGCGTTTGGACTGCTGTTTCTGAGCTGCTGCAGGTTCAGGAAAATCCTGTACGCGCTCAGCAACACGGGCCGTGTTGCACAACACGGGTGGCCGTGTTGCTCTTCTGTGTTGGAAGAGGGTGTGCTTCTGGTTGCACGACACGGGCCGTGTTGCACAACACGGGTACCCGTGTCAGATCCCCTGTACTGATAAAAATAAAATGTGCGTTTTTCTGGACGTGCTGCACAACACGGGCCGTGTTGCACAACACGGGTGCCCGTGTTGCTCTGCTGTGATGATTTTCTGAATTTTTGGTTTCAGTGTTTTGATGTTGGATTTTTATTGCCATGCTTTTAGATATGTTATCGAGCATGAATTATGATATGATTGATGTGATTGGTTGATGTTTGAATAGTATGCTGAGTGATTACATGCTATTCGTAACTTGATATGATTGATGTTTTAATAGTATGCTGAGTGGTTACATGCTATTCATATCATGTTATGTTTGATGTTGTTGATGTGCATGGTATGTTGATCGATGTTCATAGTATGCTGAGTGTTACATACTTACATATCATGTTGCATTTGTTAATTCCCATTGTGTGGAATTAACATGGTGGCCAATATACGTGTCCGCGATTTAATGGAACGTTGAGGTGGTAGCCGTGTCCGCGATATAATGGAACGGTGAGTTATCCGTGACCCGCGATTTAATGGGGCGGTGAAGTGGTACCACATGCATGGGTGTGTTGCATTAACTTGAATATAACATGAATGGATGATTTTTCCAATGTTATATTTGATTGTTTGTATGCACGTGTGATTGATAAATGGTTGATGATGTTTGATGAATATTTGCAAATATGAAAGGCAATATGTCATGGATATATGAATTGTAAAGGTTGTGTAAATTATGAAATATGCTAATTATTGGGTGATGCTTATGATTTCATGAATTGATTGTTATGAACGTATAACCAAATGTATATTTGAGAAGCTCACCCTTACTGTTGAATATTTCAGATTGAGGAGCTTCGCTCAGGTGCTTGGCGAAGGCTTATCGTGTCTAGTTTAGTTTTGTTCTAGTATGTCCGGGTCATGCTCTGATAGTTGTAACTCCGAGAACGTTTGGTTGTCGAGCTGCTTTAGTCAGACTCGTTTATTCCTTTTATTGTTATAATATGACGTTGACTTTCCAGGTGTTAATCCCTGATGATTTTGAAAAATATTATAACATTCGATTTTATTAAATAAATTATTCCGCTGTGTAAACATGTATGAGTTACTACTAAGATTATGCATGACAGGAATTTATTTTATTAAAAGAGAATTGTAGCATTCCTCGATTATACATGTACTCTGAAAGCATGATTTTTAATATTTGCGAAAATTATATGCGGGGTTTAGAGGGTGTTACAGCTACCTATTTCTCAATAGTAGGATAGCACTGTCTAAAGGAAACAAGAATAGAAACGATCTTTTTTCGAGTAGGTAGATGCTAGTAGGTACTTTCTCAAATCAAAACTTTTCACACTTACACATTTCAAAACAATTTTAAAAACAACTTCATTACACCTTTGAGGACTGATGCAAGGGTTATCACGAAGTTAAAACTCTTTTCAAAAACAAAGCACATACACAAGCAATTTTAAAAAGATGAGCAAGTACCTAAGAGCCCATGGAAAACCATGGATAGAAAGGGTGTTAACACTTTCCCTTTCTATAATCTACCCCCGTACTCAGAATATCTCGAAAAAGGATTTTTTTTTTCTGTACTTTTTTCCTTTCCAGTTGGATGAAATAAAAGTCGGTGGCGACTCTTGCTTACTGCAACATTTTGCGAACACAAAATGTAAACCAGTGTCAAACAATCGGTTCTGCCACCGTATCACAGAACTGGCGACTCTGTTGGGGAACTTAATAAGTGGGGTATACCTTAGGATCTAGTTCATCATAATTGCTTCTCTTAATTTCTTTGTTTGCTTTACTTTTAAGGGTTTATTTTGAGTTACTATAGATCCTAACCCGAATCTGGAGAATACCTTTTAGGTAAGTGGAAATAGACTGTGAGGGAACTGTACGGCGTAGATCGATACGGTTGAAGCAGTAGCTACGTTGGTGTGGCACTGTGGTTGGTACCAGTATCCCTTGTGGAGAAACAAGGATAATATGAGGTCGCCGCGTGGTGTCGTTAAGCATCAACTGACCTTAGAACCTTTAATCGCCCAACTTGGCCATTAGAAAGTAGTGAGATAGCCGGCCTCGGTATAAAGGTGAGAACTGGTTGATACTCGATGTTACACTCATTGAGACCATACTCTCGGAATAATTTCGTCTGCAAGAAAAGATTGCGTGATCTGAAACCAAGACCGATGGAGGATGGTCAGTGATATAGAGATCCTCTAGGACCCGGTTACTTTGCTAGTACAGGTTGAAACCAACTTAACTTCAAGAGGGTATTACCTTTGACCTCATGCAAGCCTTAAACCTAAGGGCTTTATGTGATTTGATTGTGTTTGCAATACCTGTTATTTGCTATACCTGTGTTTTATCATGACATCATGCATCATAACATAGCATTCATGCTTCATTACACTAACCATTTCAAAGACCAAGGAAATTTATCTTTGTTCTGTTTTGCAGATCATGACTTCCGTGCGTAGAAAGACTATCTGAATCAACTTTGTGGAGATACCATCCCAACTCAAAGAGCTAGTGTCAAGAATTTCTGAAACTTCTATGTTCATTAAGAGACATGGTCAACTTCTCAGCCTGGTTACTTCAAACCCTGATGAACAGATGATTAGTGTACTTTTTCAGTTCTTCAATCCCGAGCATCACTGTTTCACCTTTCCAGATTATCAGTTGGTAACCACCTTGGAAGAATTCTCTCATCTATTGGGCATACCCATTCTTGAACAGGTACCCTTCACATGTATGGAAGAAGTTCCTAAGCCAGAAGTCATCGCCTCAGCTTTGCATTTGAAATGGGCAGATGTGGTATCCAATTGGGAAACTCGAAGCGGAGTCGAGGGTTTTCCAGCCAAATTTCTGATAGACCAGGCTCAGCTATTCTGGGTTGATTTGGATTTTCAGGCTTTTGAAGATGCCTTGGCTTTTCTTATCTATGGTTTGGTTCTCTTCCCTAATCTGGATTCCTTTATAGATGTGAATGCTGTCAAGATTTTCCTTTCTCGCAACCCTGTGCCTATCTTGCTTGGAGATATTTTGCACGCTCTCTATACTCGTACCACGAGAAGAAGAGGGACTCTTATCTGCTGCATGTCGTTGTTGTCGAGGTGGTTTATTTCTCACCTCCCTAAATTTGTGCTGAAGAACGAAGAAGGTTTGGGTTGGTCGCACAGAATAATGTTACTCGCTCATACAAATATTCTTTGTTGTTCCCGAGCTATGGAAGACGTTGTTGTTATTAACCATTGTGGGGGTATCCTAATGTCCCATTACTTGGTATCAGAGGAGGTATAACTTACAACCCTTGTCTAGCTTTGTGACAATTTGGTCGTGCTCGAAGAGACGGTCCCCATGGGTTACTTCTCGAGGATATTATATTCGACTATGAGGAGGATGTTAAGGGGAATCGCCGGAGGTTCATACGAGCTTGGGGCATGGTAAATAGATCTGACCCCCATGAGTTGGGACCAAAGACTTCCTTTCCTATGCAGCCCTACCTCCAATGGTTTCGAGCTCGTGCCCAGAAGCTTGTGATGCCTTATGCGGCAGTGTTACCAGTGATTGTGGAACCCACTACTGAAGACGGAATTCCTTACACGGTTCTATATCCTTACATGCCTACTGATCTTGGGGAGCTACAGAGGTCTTGGATTCAACTGAAGAATGAGCGAGATACTTATCGGGAGCAGTTCCACGAGCAAGAGAGGAAGGTTTTGAAGCTCACCAGGCAGCTCGGGGAGGAAAGATTGCTCAATGACTACATTTGCACAAAGAGAAAGCATCCATGGGACTTTTGATTTTGCTTTTCTAGTTTTAGATTTGTTTTATTTACTTCCTTGTAACGCCTTAAGGGCATTGTTGAACCTTTCAAAATTTAAGCTAATAAATTTTTGTTTATTTTGGTTTGCAATTTAAATCTCCCAAAGTCTTTGAAACCATTACATGCGCATCCCATTATCATACATATCATTACAGGTACCATTACAGGTTTCTCATCTTCTTCGCTGTTTATTTCAGCAGAAATGTCGTCTGATCAAGTCATCAAAGATCTTCAGGCACAGAACGCCCAGTTCCAACAGATGTTCATCAGTCTGGCAAAGGGGCAAGAGGATCTAAAGGCCCTCATTCTAAAAGAGAAGAAGAAGAAGAAGAAGGTCGGTATTCTGAATATGGGCAGAAGGTTTGGAGAAAGATTGAAGCATCAAACTGATCTGGCCTCTTCATCCAAAGATGGGGAAAACTAAGAAGAGGAAAAGGACCCTAGTCCTACAGTCTCTGATAATGATACTGATTTTGATGATGAGCAGTATCCTCCTGTTGAGGATAGATACAAGCAGTTAGAGGACCATCTGAGTACTATGAAAGTTCATAAGATACCTGGCTTAGATTTCAGAGAACTGGGACTAGTATCGGGGGTTGTCATCCCTCAGAATTTCAAGGCTCCAGTTTTTGCTAAGTATGATGCAGTGTCCTGCCCAAAGATCCATCTCCGCTCTTATGTCAGGAAGATTCAACCCCACACTACTGATAGAAATTTATGGGTGCACTTCTTTCAAGATAGTTTGTCAGGGACTCAGCTTGAATGTTTCTACCAGTTGGAAGGAGCCAATGTCCGAAAGTGGGAAGGTCTTGTTGTTGCTTTCTACAAGCAGTATCAGTATAATGTCGACCTTGCTCCCACTCGTACTCAACTCCACAGTATGTCCATGGGTGCATGTGAAGGTTTCAAAGATTACGCTCAAAAATGGAGAGATTTGGCTGGCAGAGTTCAACCCCCTTTGTCCGATAGGGAGTTGGTTGATATGTTTCTGGGGATGTTATCTGGTCCATTTTTCAATCACTTAATCGGCAGCTCACTGTCTGGTTTCACCGAGTTGATTTTAACTGGAGAAAGAGTGGAGGCTGGAATTCGAAGTGGTAAAATATAGAAAGATGCCTCTTCGAGTTCGATAAAGAAACCCTTTACTGGTAAGAAGAAATCCAATGCATTTTATAGCACGAGGGGCCAAAACAGATCTGAACACCGTCCAACGGTAAAAGCTATAGTGATACCAAGACCCGCAGTTGCTACACAATGCAACAATCAACAGAGGGTGGAAAGACCACAGCGGCAGTTTACCTGCATTAGCATGACATTGGCTGAAGTGTTACCTCACCTGCAGAGATCTAACTTGACCACATTGAGGGAGGCTCCCAAAAATCGAAACACTACCTCTCCTAGATACAATCCCAACGTGCGGTGCACCTACCATTTTGAGAGTCCTGGCCACAACACCAATGATTGTTGGGCTTTGAGAAAAAAAGTACAAGATTTGCTGGAACCTAAGGAGATAGAGTTCGATGCTCCAGAAAATCCAAATGTAATAACTGCCCCTATGCCCAAACATGGTCGTGGGGTTAATGTTATTGACACTACCTTGTTTGTGACCTCTATTGAAGAAATTTCTACTCCTCTTATGACTGTTAAGAGGAATTTGCTATTGGGCAGTTTATTTCCGGGTTGTGGTGAAGGTTGCCACATGTGCTCGATTCTACCTGCTGGTTGCCGCTTGTTGAAGTCAGGTGTTCTGCGCCTGATGGATAATAAAGAGATTATTTTCTAAAAGACTATGATTCATGTTGTTCCAAACGAAGATGTTTCCATCATAACCATTTCCGCCAATCCTTCCAGGGTTTCCTCGAGAAGACCTGTTAGGATTACACCTGTTCAAAGAATTGCTCCGCTAATAATCATTGTTCCTGGTCCCATCTCGTACACTTTAGACAAGGCTGTCCCATGGCACTATGGTGCTGACGTGTATTATCATGGCATTAAGAAAGAGTTGAAGAATGAAGAAGCTGATACTAATGTCAGTAATATTGTCGGGGCTAGTAAGGTTACCAGAAGTGGAAGGCTCTTCTCTCCCGAGATTTCCCCTCTGACTGTCCACAAACCTATTGTCATTCCATCTGCTAGTACATCAACTATTGTTCCAGTTCTCACTTTAGTTATCACCCCTTTCTCCGAGCCATCTGGGACTCGGGGCAAAGAAATCATAGGTGAGCCTGCCCGAACCGAGGCGCCTAGAAAAATTGTTGTGGAAGCCTCTAAACAAGAAATAGAGGAAATACTGAAAATTATCAAGAAAAGCGACTACAATGTGGTCGAACAGCTGGGGAAGACCCCGTCTAAGATCTCTATGTTGTCTCTGCTATTGTGTTCTGAATCCCATGCAAAGGCTTTGATTGCATTTCTCAAGACTGCGCATGTGCCGCAAGAAACTTCAGCAGATCAGTCAAAAGATTATGTGGCTAGCCTGACTGTTGACAATGGGCTAGGATTTTCAGATGCGGATCTGACCGCTAAGGGGAGGAATCATAATGATGCTCTACATGTCTCGATTGAGTGCATGGGCACAACTATGGCTCATGTGCTGGTGGATACCGGGTCTTTGTTGAATGTTCTGCCAAAGAAAGAATTGGACCGTTTGGACTGTGAGGGTTTGACTTTAAAGACGAGTAATATTGTGGTAAGGGAGTTTGACGGGTCAAAAAGAATGGTGCACGGGGAGGTGGACATCCCTGTCAAAGTGGGTTCTCAGACCTTTGGGTCCACCTTTTACGTAATGGACATCAGGCCGTTGTATTCTTGCTTGTTGGGTCGTCCGTGGATCCATAGGGTTGGGGCAGTTAATTCTACACTCCATCAAATGCTGAAGTACCCAGTGAAGGGGAAAATTGTCATGATGCGAGGTGAAGAAGAGTACATGGTGAGTCATCTCAATTTCTTCCGTTATGTGGAGATGGATGGGGAGTTCATAGAAACTCCTTGTCAGAACTTCGAAGAGGTCCCTCAGACTTTGGCGTCAACTGAAGTTACTATCAACAAACTTCCGCTGAAGATGGCTTCTCTCAAGGACGCCAGGGTTGTAGTTGAAGAAGGTGGGTGTACCAATTGGGGTCGGCTCCCGGATTTCACTCACAAAATTGACAAATTTGGTTTGGGCTTTACTACAGGGGCTCAAAGGGCTATTAGGCATGCACAGATTGGAAGACCTCCTCTACACATCTGCAATCGGGGAGTTAATGCAATTGAGGACAGTGAAGATGATTCAGACATCGACAGCTGGATATACCCAACAACTAATGGTGGACGGAATAACTGGAAAGCGAAGGACTTCATGCGTGTTTCTTTTATTCCGTAGTAATTGACTTTTGTTTGTAATAAACAGTTTGAAACTTTACGGCCCGGTGCCTTGCCCGAGGCACCTTGGCTCTGCTTGTGAGGGCTTATTATTTGTCATTTCCATATATCATTAATAAAGCATTGGACGTTTCTTGCATTACAAATTTTGTGCTCCTTGTTTTTCTTTTCTGTCTCTCACTTTATCAAAACAGATATTCTCTTACACACACTCACGTATCATACTGCAGATCCATATCCACTATGGATCCCATGGATAATAGCTCTGCTACTTCCAGTTATGACTTCGAAAATCCGATCAACTAAGTCGAGGATGAAGGTGAAGATGATTGTGAGGTACTTGGAGGACTTGCTAGACTACTACAGCAGGAAGAAAGGACCATATAGCCTCATGAAGAGCCAATTGAGTCAATGAATTTGGGTACAGAGGAAGACAGGAAGGAGGTTAAAATAGGTGCGAATCTGGAGCCTAGTGTCAAACAACGGCTAATACAGATGCTACACGACTATGTTAAGATCTTTGCCTGGTCCTATAAAGACATTCCTGTTCTGGACACTGACATTGTGGTACATCGCCTGCCAACCAAAGAAGACTGCTGTGATCGGTGGAAATAGAACTGACTGTTTTAAAGCTGGATCGCGTATGTTGCGGTAAGCAAGAGTCACCAACGTCTTTTATGTTCTCCAACATGGAAAGGACAAAAGCACAGCAAAATTCATTATTCGAGATGTCTCTCAGTTCGGGAGGTAGATTTATAGAAAGAGAAGGTGTTAGCACCCTTTCTATCCGTGGTTATCCACGGGCTCTTAGGTACTTTCTCTTATGTTTTCAAAATGGTTTGCTTTTCAAATGTGAGTGGGTTTGAAAAAAGTTTCTTTGAAAGATTTCTGAATGGATCTTGTATCTGTCCTCAAGAGTGTTTGAAAAATTTGTTTTGAAATCTTTTGAGAGTGTCAGTGTGAAAAGATTGTGTTGTTTTTTAAGAGAGCAAGTACCCATGAGTCATCTACCTACCCTAAGGAATTAGGCTGTGTAAGAGTCCTTAAGGTAGTGCCATCCCACCATTGAGAGGTAGGTAGCACCACCGTTGGAGGTGTACGGGTCAATTCGATTGTAGGGACAGTATGGTCACCGAAGCAATAGTAGGAAACCTTAGAAGTAACCCCAATGTCCTAGATCCTTTTTAATCCGAGGCAACCGTTTCGAGGCAACTGGATCTTGGACATAAGAGCGACCGCTAAAACGTACTATACTTGACGACCACGTTTCGAAGGCAACGAGTGAGGCGTACCCTAGAAGTGGTGTGTGCATTGAGTGTTGTTTTCAGGTTAACATTTATCTTTGATCATGGCATTGTGAGCTACACGTTATTTTTAATTACCATACATTCTTTCATGCAATTTAGCAGTTAAGAGTGCGGAAAATTAAATACAGAAAGATAAAAGCTACGCTATTACAAGGCGCGGGTCTATACATTGCCAAAAAACAAAGACCCGTTTTTGATAAAGATGCGGAAAGTAAAAAAGCAATAAACCTAATTACTATTACATCCTTGAACAGTTATATAATAATCACTAAGAAAAATAATGCGCGAAAAGAATTAAACCGGGAACGTCCGAGGGTTTTGACCCTTTGCGTGAAATTAAATTAAATTAAAACCTAATTAATTATTTAATTAAAGAAAATAAAGTGCTTTTTTATGTTTTTTTGTATTTAATGAAATAAAGAAAATAAAATCAAGAGAAAACCCTAATTCTAAGTTTATGTTAATTATTAAGAAAATATTAAAGTTAACCTAATTTAAGCTAATTAATTAATTTAGATTTATATGTACAAAAATAATAATAATTAATGATGATAATGATAATTAATAATAATAATTAATTAAGAAAAAAAGATAAAAGTGTCAAAACCTAATTCTATATGATTTTTATTTATTAAGAAAAAGAGTTAAAATTAAAACCTAAATTAAGCTAATTTGATTATTAGTATTTATTTACAAAATAAATTAGTGATGAAATTAAATAAATAATTAAAAATAAAACATTTTTTGAGTTTCTGATTTTTTTTATTAGGAAAAACTATTTTATGGTGAATTAACAATAATTAAACAATTAAAAGAAATTAAGAGAAAATAAAATAAAATAAAAAAATAAAGCAAACCAAGGGGGTGTCTGGCCCAAAGTGGAGGTGAGATTGAAGCAATTCAGGCCCATTAAGACAAAGCCTGGTTGACTTTCCTGATTGTGTATGTGCTGGTTGACTAGAGTGCACCATGGACTTCATTCTGTGGCCACTGGATGGTTGATCAAGGCCATCTAGCAAGCTAACGCGTGAGGGTGTAGGAAGGAGTTCTGGGCATATGCTGCATGTGAACACTTTGTGAAAAATAGAAAGAATTATATGGGGGACCTGGGAATCGAACCCAGGTCCCAGTACCTCTTGCCATTATTCCTTTGCCAACTTAGCTATCCAACGCGTTTGTTATATGAATGGACAACAATTATTATATAAGAAGAATAATGGCCAGGCTGGAAATACAAAAAGCGCGCGCCATGATTTGAATGCCCCAGTAGCGTTTGGACAGCTCACCCTTATTCTTCATTTGACCTGTAAAAGGAAACAAGATAGCGGGGGTTTTAAACCCCCACAAACCAAAAGTGCAGAAAATAGCGATTAGCAGCATGAATGATATAAAAAGAGCACGATAGTCTGGTTGAATTCGTCTGGCCTTGACGAATTCAACCATGCTTGTCTCAAGGTCCAATTTTCCCTTATGCCTAAAGCCCTAATTGCAAGCTTCAGAAACCCTAGATTCCGTTCATGGTGGATTTTGATTCAGGCAGTTATAACTCAATTGGATTATACCAATCGCTTCAGAAGGTCCCTATTAGTATAAATCAAACAAGAAAATAGATTAAAAACGCATGAATCGTGTTATGCAATTTTGAAAAACAAGACAAACCGAATGACTCGTGTTCTTTGATTCTTCGCGTGTTAGGATTGGTTTTTGATGGCAAATGCTTCCTGGAAACTCAGGCAATATGTTTGAATCAAAGAGAAGCTTTGAATTATGCTGCAATATTGATTTCAGTTTTCCAAGGTTTCTTGAATTTTTGCAAATTGGCTATGTGGTTTCAGCAGCTTTCACGTGTGTCCAGCTTTAGGGTTTCACTCAGCATATGTATATGAATGAATTTAGGTCAAAAATAAGCCCAAAAGTCCATGGCATTATGACTTGAATGTGTGATTGCCAATCATATCTTTTTTCAATCTTTTCTTTCATGAAACTTTACCAATCATGGATATTTTGCCTTGTTGATTGAGAAACAAGTTGCCAGCTTGCCCTAGTCATATTTGCTGCACAAAAAGATCTAAAAAGCACATCTTTTGAATTTTCCTATAATTAAAACCAATTAAATGAATTAATATTAATATAAATTCAATTAATTAATTAAAAATTAGAAAATAAATCAAATTAAGTTCAATGGGTCGTGCATAGGCTTTGGGTAATGATTCAAGAAAGAATTTGAGGCCCATTAGCAAAATTGAAGCTTTTTAGGCAAAGTTGACTTTTGAAAGTTCCCAAAAATTTCCCAACTTCTCCAATGCATATCTTGCTCAATTTTGAAGCTATGAACATGTTCTTGGACATTTTGGAAAGGTCTTGAAGTACTCTAACCAATGCCTTTGGTCCCATGTAATTTTGATTTACCAATCTCAAGTTATGGTCTTTGACTTAAAGTGCCTTTTTGTTGACTTTTGAAAATGACCTATAATGTTGAAATTGATAACTTTTTGTGAGAGCATTTCTTGGACTTGGAATGTGAAGATGAGTTGTAGGAAATGTCATCCCCTTCAAAATGAGCATTGGATGGGATTTTTCTGATAAACCATGCAGAAGTTATGCCTTGGTCAATTTGCAGTTGACTTTTTAGCTGTCCAAAAATAGAAACTTTTGCATCTTGAGACTTTTTGAGCCATGCTTGAGGAATCATGATCAAGAATTGATAAAATGATGATTGTGGCTTCAAAATAAGATGTTGACCAAAAATTTTGACTTTTGACTGTCAAATGACCATTTTGCCCCTGCAGTTGACTGTGGAGCAAATAAGGCTTTTGACTGTGCAATTTGATGCTGTGAGTCTTGAACCTTGACATATGGATGCTTGACAATGTATATAGGCATATGGGACTTGATTGGCCCCTTGAAAACCTCAATTTCTTTGTAGGAACCAAAACCCTAACTTTGACTGTGCTAGGAGGCAATTGGACTGTGCAACCCTTGAGAGCTTTTGCCTTATTTGGGGATTGATCTTGACAAATCTTGAAGAATATGGGAGGGCAAATTTTGGGGTACAACAGTTGCCCCTGTTCAATCTTCTTAGACCTGAGGATGTAGATTGGCTGGCATGCCTTTCGTAATCCGAAGGTGGAAGATGATTGAACACTAGAGTGCCCAGAAATTTGCACTCACATAGTAGAGTATTAGCAGTGTGATGGTGGGAATGGGCTTACAGATGCCATTTGGAGATGATGGATAGGAGGATGGGCGTATAGATGCCATCTAGGGACTGTTGGTATGTGGATGGGCTTATAGATGCCATCTAGGTGTCGATCGCGTAAGAGACTCCTTAGCGAGAACTTGCGTACCTGAGAAAGTAAGATAGTTACCTGGCCTGTTACAGGGGTTGATCTTCAAACTCTTTATGTAGATATGCCCTGGCTGGATACAGGAATCGAATCTACAAACTCTTCATGTAGATATGCCCTGGCTAGATACAGGAATCGAATCTGGAACTTCAAAAAGGTTTTTGTTGATAATGATGTGATGAGTGAATCAAGGACGATTACTACCTCAACGGAACGATGAGAGAACCTTGGACGATTACTACCTCAACGGGACGATGAGAGAACCTTGGACGATTACTACCTCAACGGGACGATGAGAGAACCTTGGATGATTACTACCTCAACTGGACGATGAGATAACCTTGGACGATTACTACCTCAACGGAACGATGAGAGAACCTTGGATGATTACTACCTCAACAGGACGATGAGAGAACCTTGGATAATTACTACCTCAACAGAACGATGAGAGAACCTTGGATGATTACTACCTCAACGGGACGATGAGAGAACCTTGGATGATTACTACCTCAACAGAACGATGAGAGAACCTTGGACGATTACTACCTCAACGGAATGATGAGAGAACCTTGGATGATTACTACCTCAACGGGACGATGAGAGAACCTTGGACGATTACTACCTCAACGGGACGATGAGAGAACCTTGGACGATTACTACCTCAACGGAACGATGAGAGAACCTTGGACGATTACTACCTCAACCGAACGATGAGAGAACCTTGGATGATTACTACCTCAACGGGACGATGAGAGAACCTTGGACGATTACTACCTCAACGGAATGAGGAGAGAATCTTAGGCGACTACAACCTCAGTAGAATGATGAAGGAATCTTGGACGTCTTCTACCTCAAAAGGTAAAGACTTTTATCTGTTGATCATTCTTTCCTGAAAAAGTAACGAGTTAGTTGTATGCAATGTCATAATGTATGACATGCGTGATGTCATGATGTTCTCAAAAATAAATGAGATTGCGGTGATATGATGTGTGTATGCATGTATCATAATGTATGACAATGTGATGTTTATGAATGTATTTTCGTCTAGGAAAATAAATCCTTGACGAATGCCGGGAGCTGAATCCTGGGCTGATGTTGAAGAGAGTTCTTTGTTTTCGCTGGGGATGATGATTGCAAGAATAAACCGGTAGGAGAAGATGACTCCGTTGGGGAATAAACTTGTTAGAGAGATTACTCTGCGGGGGATCTACTCTGTAGGAAGAGATACTTCGCTGAGGTTTTGATGATAACTCCGCTGGGAATTCTGTCGATGAGTTCTGTTGGAAGATCTGATGAACTTCGTTGGGGATAGGAAGAACTTCGCCGAGGACAGACTTTCTGTTAATTAGCTGAGGATAACCCAGTTATAAGCTTTGGTGGGGAAAGACCTCTGAACAAAGCCAGGGGGATGCATGTACGCTGCAGATGATAAGCTTCCAGGATTTACTGGGGAATAAGCTTCCAGAATCTACTGGGGAGGTCGATTCAACTCTCCTGGGGAAGCTCTTGGACTGCACCGAGGGAAATGGCTCCACTGGATGTCCAGTATTCCGCCGGGGAACAATCTTAGATCAAGATTGCCGGGGATGCTTGCTGAGGAATATCTATACTCCGCTAGGGAATGTTGAGATCTTCTAGGGATAAGCAACTTCCTTAAGGCTGACAGTAGGCTAACTCTACTTGGGGAGAGTGTTGCTGACTTGCTGGAGATACTGTTTCTTTTCAAGGCTGAGGAGACCAAACCTGCTCGGGGAGAATTGTTGAGTCTTATCCTTACTCTGCGGCGAGTGGAGGTATCTTGGGTACGTTCTTCAGCTAAAACTACCTTATACCTGGAGGACAGAGCAACTAGATCGCTTAGACAATTCATTATTGCCCATGTTTCTGTGGGAGAAGGTACCTGTGGAGGTGCTTGACGACTACCGATTGACAAATCTTCTTCTGGTAGGCAAGTGACAAGATGACGGGACATAGTCGTACGCGGTGATCCCTAACTTTTTCCTGGAACGCCCTTTCGGGTTTTCATCCCACCGGGATACCCATTTTTTGCCCAAGCCGCCTTTTCAGGTTTTCGACTTGCCGGGTGTACAAATTTTTCATTTTTCATCCCTTATTTTTGCCCGAACCCTTTTGGTTTGTCGGGAAGCCCTTATTTTTGCCTAGGTGTGTCAACCTAGCGGGTCTTTGATTATGCGAAGTATTTTTTCGACTATGTCCACGCTCTCATAGTGCAGGGAATTGTCACTGTTGGTAGTGTTGTGTCGCCATACCATCAGGAGATCTTTGTTGATCATGCAAGATTCGTCGCTGGAATTCATGTCCAATGCCCCAAGTGACTCAGGTGGAGATTCGCCCCAAGCTACTTGGCATTTGAGAGATTCTCTGAATCTTGACTTAACTGCCCCAGATGACAGACAATGATCATGCCTGCCCCTTGGTTGGAAGTGTTTCTTCCACTTGAGGTGATCCTTTTGTTGAGAAGATTTTTGTTCATTGGATATTCGTCGTGCGAATTTCTCTGCTGTTTGAACAAATGGTCATATGCAAACAATGTTATTTAAAAAATGCAAAGCTTATGTCTGTCTTGAAATTTTTTTTTGAAAATGTAGTTTTCAATAAAACAAGAATTTTGTAAAATATGATGTCAACTCAAGATTTTACAGCGAGCCTTAATGAGTCAGGATACCTTTTGTGACAGTATGCTTTCGAACTAACCCATGCTTCAGCTAGGACTTTTTAAGGGTTATAATGTGGCCTGGTTCACGGTTTAAGAAACAAAAGATAAAGGCTCAAATTTTATTTGTACCCACCCGCTCTTCGTGATGTTCTTCAAACCTAAACTCAGATGATCGTGCATTAGACCTTGTTTGAGTCCTTGCTTTGATATTACAGTGATGGTTCGGATGTTGACAATTTATTTTGAATAGGCAGTCATTTCTTTTTGTTGAGGGTTTGTAGGACCTCTTTCTTTTTTATTTTGTTATCCCTAAAATTTTGCCTGAACTGTTTCTTTTGTGATTACAGTCAGCGGGATGCCCCAGTATTGTAAGTCTCCTTCATAGGTTTTGACTTAATGGGCTTTTATTTTTTTGAGATATAATGACTTCCTGTCTTTATGATTATTTAGGACCATCACTGTCTTTTGCTTTGTAAGGACTTCTTTGGTGCCACTCGTTGTGCATCTGGATCAACTGAGAGAACTACCCTGCCCCGGGTTATGATTAAGGGTTTTATTTTTTTGAAAAAGAAAAACTCCTACTTCTTTGGCTCGAAGGGGTTGACGAGGGATTATCTTCCTTATAACTCCAGTGTTTAGGAATTGAAACAATGCTTGTACCTCATCAGCGGGGTCTGTTCAAAATCATATTGTAAAGATGTGGTATCGTTTTCGTCATCCTCCCTCAAGAGGCTTAGAATTATTAATTGAGAGTTGAGCATCAATGAAAACAATTTTAAGCATAGTAAACACAATTAATTTAAAACAGACACGTGTAATGCATTAATGAAATAACATCGTTTGATTGAATAAAATGTTTGAACAATCAAGGAAAAATACAACTTGAAAATTCTAATGAACAAAAGACATTCTCGATGATTTGGTGTAGGATCAGTGTTCAAACTTGACCTCCTTGGCATCAATCAAGTCTTGGATCTTGTTCTTCAAGGTCCAACAGTCTTTGGTGTCATGTCCAGGACTGTCAGAATGGTAGGCGCATCTCACACCCGGGTTGTACTTGGAAGAGGAAGTATCAGGATTTTGAGGAGGATCCTTTAGTGTGATCAATTTTGCCTTCAGCAATTATTGTAATGCCTGAGACAAAGACATGTTGATGTCAGTATACTTCCTATCTTGATACTTTATCCTACGCCTATTGCTCTTTCTTAGTTGAACGGGCGTGGGATCAGAGATCTGGATTGCCCCTACATCATGACGACCCTTTTTACCATGTATAACATTGGACTCTTTCTTCCCACTGTGGGGCTTTTTCTGAGCATCAGCAGGTGCGGTTTCTTGAATCTTCCCCGACTTGATACCAGCTTCAATTCTCTCCCCGGTCAAGATAAGATCCGTAAACCCAGCAGAAGAATTCCCAATCAGATGGTTGTAGAATGGACCAGACAAAGTCCCCAAGAACATGTCAATGAGCTCACGGTCAGTCAGAGGTGGTTGCACCCTTCCAGCAAGGTCTCTCCATTTTTGGGCGTACTCCTTAAAACCTTCACCCGTCCCTAGTGACATACCCTGGAGTTGGATACGCGTAGGAGCGAGGTCGGCATTATACTGATACTGCTTATAAAAAGCAGTAGCCAAGTCCTCCCAGTTACGAATACTGGCTCCATCTAGTTGATAGAACCATTCGAGCTGAGTCCCTGAAAGACTTTCCTGGAAGAAATGGATCCATAGATTCTTGTCTGCCGTGTAGGGCTGGATCTTCCTTGCGTATGAACGGAGGTGCAACTAAGAACAGGAAGCCCCGTCGTATTTTGCAAAGGCAGGTGCCTTGAATTTGTGAGGGATCACCACCCCAGAAGATAAGCCTAGGTCTCCGAAGTCCAACCCGGGCACCTGTTGAATCTCCATGGCATTTAGACGGTCCTCTAGTTGCTTGTACCTGTCCTCAGCTGGAGGGTACTGCTCATCATTGAAATCCGTCTCGTTGTCGGAGACCACTGGACTAGGAACCTCTCTCTCATGGGGACTGTCTTTTTCCACATATGGCATAGTCAGCTCAGCCTCATTTCGTGATCCACTCCCCGATTTGCGTCTAGGGTTGAACAACACCGTCCTCTTCTTCTTCTTCTTCAAGAGCAGAGTCTTCAAATCCTGTTGACCCTGGGCTAGACTCATAACCAACTCTTGGAACTGGGCCTGGAGGGCCTTGATAGCTTGTTCATTGGACGATTCAGGATTCATGATGATTGCTGAAATAAACAGCGAAGAAGGTAAGTGACCTATAAAAGGGTACCTGTGATGCAATGATACGTATGATATGCATGCAATGTTTTCAAGGATCTCGCGGGGTAAACAAGAAAATTGTTAGAGTTGGATCTGGTAGCTTGATTGAAGGAACTTCCTGTTGTTGAGAGTCCTTCTTCAAGAGTCAAGGCTCACCATATCGAGTGGGTCATAGCCCCTGACAACCTTGGCTAGAGGAAAATAAATCCCCTTTTCCCCTTGCTAGATAGTTGGTTCATTATGACCTGCATCACAAACCCTTGAGATCCTTGAAATGGGTTAGTCTCTATGTAGGATGTATGCAATGGTATGATGTTTATGCTATGCATGGAGTGATGTAAGTAGGCCCTGTAATGAGTCCCAATTAAGGACTGTAAACATAACCTGCAAGAAACTCAAGTGTCAGATAACAAGTATGCAAGTAGTCAAGTTTGAAGGCACACAAGTCACACAAAGAGTCCTTAGAGTTTAGGCCAGCATGAAGTTCAGGTACTACCCTCTTTCAGTTTCGTTGGTTAAGACCTGTCCTAGAAAATAGTAACCGGGTTCTAGAGGATCCCAATATCACTGACTACCCTCAATCGGTCATAACTCCAGCGTCGCAATCTTTTCTTGCGGCCAGAACCATCGCGAGAGTTTAGCCTCAATGGGTGTAGCATACTGCTACTGTTCTATGGCCAAGTTGGGTCAAATTAGGGTTCTAAGGTCGGTTGGTTCTTAATGACTCCTCAGAAGACCATATTCTCCTTGTTTCAACACAAGGGATATCGGTATAGACCAAGGTGCCACACCAACGCAGCCACTGCTTCACCCGTGTCGGTCTATGCCGAACAGGTCCCTCACAGCTTATGTTACCTAAAAGGGTATTCCCCAGATCCGGGTTAGGATCTATGAAACTCCGACGCAATGCCCACAAAAATAAAGCAAACAAAACATTCAATTGAAAACATAAGTATGATCTATCCTAAGGTACACCTCACTTTAAAGTCTCCCCAGCAGAGTCGCTAGTTCTGTGATCGGTGGAAATAGAACTGACTGTTTTAAAGTTGGATCGCATATGTCGCAGTAAGCAAGAGTCGCCGCCGTCTTTTATGTTCTCCAACATGGAAAGGACAAAAGCACAGCAAAATTCCTTATTTGAGATGTCTCTCGGTTCGGGAGGTAGATTTATAGAAAGGGAAGGTGTTAGCACCCTTTCTATCTGTGGTTATCCACGGGCTCTTAGGTACTTGCTCTTATGTTTTCAAAATGGTTTTCTTTTCAAATGTGAGTGGGTTTGAAAAAAGTTTCTTTGAAAGATTTCTGAATGGCTCTTGTATCTGTCCTCAAGAGTGTTTGAAAAATTTGTTTTGAAAGCTTTTGAGAGTGTCAGTGTGAAAAATTTGTGTTGTTTTTGAAGAGAGCAAGTACCCATGAGTCATCTACCTACCCTAAGGAATTAGGTTGTGTAAGAGTCCTTAAGATAGTTCCATCCCACCATTGAGAGGTAGGTAGCACCACCGTTGGAGGTGTACGGGTCAATTCGATTGTAGGGACAGTGTGGTCACCGAAGCAATAGTAGGACACCTTAGAAGTAACCCTAATGTACTAGATCCTTTTTAATCCGAGGCAACCGTTTCGAGGCAAATGGATCTTGGACATAAGAGCGACCGCTAAAACGTCATATACTTGACGACCATGTTTCGAAGGCAACGAGTGAGGCGTACCCTAGAAGTGGTGTGTGCATTGAGTGTTGTTTTCAGGTTAACATTTATCTTTGATCATGGCATTGTGAGCTACGCGTTGTTTTTAATTACCATACATTCTTTCATGCAATTTAGCAGTTAAGAGTGCGGAAAATTAAATACAGAAAGATAAAAGCTACGCTATTACAAGGCGCGGGTCTATACATCGCCAAAAAACAAAGACCCGTTTTTGATAAAGATGCGGAAAGTAAAAAAGAAATAAACCTAATTACTATTACATCCTTGAACAGTTATATAATAATCACTAAGAAAAATAATGCGCGAAAAGAATTAAACCGGGAACGTCCGAGGGTTTTGACCCTTTGCGTGAAATTAAATTAAATTAAAACCTAATTAATTATTTAATTAAAGAAAAGAAAGTGTTTTTTTGTGTTTTTTTGTATTTAATGAAATAAGGAAAATAAAATCAAGAGAAAACCCTAATTCTAAGTTTATGTTAATTATTAAGAAAATATTAAAGTTAACCTAATTTAAGCTAATTAATTAATTTACATTTATATGTACAAAAATAATAATAATTAATGATGGTAATGATAATTAATAATAATAATTAATTAAGAAAAAAGATAAAAGTGACAAAACCTAATTCTATATGATTTTTATTTATTAAGAAAAAGAGTTAAAATTAAAACCTAAATTAAGCTAATTTGATTATTAGTATTTATTTACAAAATAAATTAGTGATGAAATTAAATAAATAATTAAAAATAAAACATTTTTTGAGTTTCTGATTTTTTTTTATTAGGAAAAACTATTTTATGGTGAATTAACAATAATTAAACAATTAAAAGAAATTAAGAGAAAAGAAAATAAAATAAAAAAACAAAGCAAACCAAGGGGGTGTCTGGCCCAAAGTGGAGGTGAGATTGAAGCAATTCAGGCCCATTAAGACAAAGCCTGGTTGACTTTCCTGATTGTGTACGTGCTGGTTGACTGGAGTGCACCATGGACTTCATTCTGTGGCCACTGGATGGTTGATCAAGGCCATCTGGCAAGCTAACGCGTGAGGGTGTAGGAAGGAGTTCTGGGCATATGTTGCATGTGAACACTTTGTAAAAAATAGAAAGAATTATATGGGGGACCTGGGAATCGAACCCAGGTCCCAGTACCTCTTGCCATTATGCCTTTGCCAACTGAGCTATCCAACGCATTTGTTATATGAATGGACAACAATTATTATATAAGAAGAATAATGGCCAGGCTGGAAATACAAAAAGCGCGCGCCATGATTTGAATGCCCCAGTAGCGTTTGGACAGCTCACCCTTCTTCTTCATTTGCCCTGTAAAAGGAAACAAGATAGCGGGGGTTTTAAACCCCCACAAACCAAAAGTGCAGAAAATAGCGATTAGCAGCATGGATGATATAAAAAGAGCACGATAGTCTGGTTGAATTCGTCTGGCCTTGACGAATTCAACCATGCTTGTCTCAAGGTCCAATTTTCCCTAATGCCTAAAGCCCTAATTGCAAGCTTCAGACACCCTAGACTCCGTTCATGGTGGATTTTGATTCAGGCAGTTATAACTCAATTTGATTATACCAATCGCTTCAGAAGGTCCCTATTAGTATAAATCAAACAAGAAAATAGATTAAAAACGCATGAATCGTGTTATGCAATTTTGAAAAACAAGACAAACCGAATGACTCGTGTTCTTTTATTCTTCGCGTGTTAGGATTGGTTTTTGATGGAAAATGCTTCCTGGAAACTCAGGCAATACATTTGAATCAAAGAGAAGCTTTGAATTATGCTGCAATATTGATTTCAGTTTTCCAAGGTTTCTTGAATTTTTGCAAATTGGCTATGTGGTTTCAGCAGCTTTCACGTGTGTCCAGCTTTAGGGTTTCACTCAGCATATGTATGTGAATGAATTTAGGTCAAAAATAAGCCCAAAAGTCCATGGCATTATGACTTGAATGTGTGATTGCCAATCATATCTTTTTTCAATCTTTTCTTTCATGAAACTTTGCCAA
This sequence comes from Vicia faba, assembly GCA_948472305.1. Classification (NCBI taxonomy): domain Eukaryota; kingdom Viridiplantae; phylum Streptophyta; class Magnoliopsida; order Fabales; family Fabaceae; genus Vicia; species Vicia faba. Next base: position 1,440,304,709 of record OX451737.1, on the reverse strand, counting down.
TCATGGATATTTTTCCTTGTTGATTGAGAAACGAGTTGCCAGCTTGCCCTAGTCATATTTGCTGCACAAAAAGATCTAAAAAGCACATCTTTTGAATTTTCCTATAATTAAAACCAATTAAATGAATTAATATTAATATAAATTCAATTAATTAATTAAAAATTAGAAAATAAATCAAATTAAGTTCAATGGGTCGTGCATAGGCTTTGGGTAATGATTCAAGAAAGAATTTGAGGCCCATTAGCAAAATTGAAGCTTTTTAGGCAAAGTTGACTTTTGAAAGTTCCCAAAAATTTCCCAACTTCTCCAATGCATATCTTGCTCAATTTTGAAGCTATGAACATGTTCTTTGACATTTTGGAAAGGTCTTGAAGTCCTCTAACCAATGCCTTTGGTCCCATATCATTTTGATTTACCAATATCAAGTTATGGTCTTTGACTTAAAGTGCCTTTTTGTTGACTTTTGAAAATGACCTATAATGTTGAAATTGATAACTTTTTGTGAGAGCATTTATTGGACTTGGAATGTGAAGATGCGTTGTAGGAAATGTCATCCCCTTCAGAATGAGCATTGGATGGGATTTTTATGATAAACCATGCAGAAGTTATGCCTTGGTCAATTTGTAGTTGACTTTTCAGCTGTCCAAAAATAGAAACTTTTGCATCTTGAGACTTTTTGAGCCATGCTTGAGGAATCATGATCAAGAATTGATCAAATGAGGATTGTGGCTTCAAAATAAGATGTTGACCAAATTTTTTGACTTTTGACTGTCAAATGACCATTTTGCCCCTGCAGTTGACTGTGGAGCAATTAAGGCTTTTGATTGTGCAATTTGATGCTGTGAGTCTTGAACCTTGACATATGGATGCTTGACAATGTATATAGGCATATGGGACTTGATTGGCCCCTTGAAAACCTCAATTTCTTTGTAGGAACCAAAACCCTAACTTTGACTGTGCTAGGAGGCAATTGGACTGTGAAACCCTTGAGAGCTTTTGCCTTATTTGGGGATTGATCTTGACAAATCTTGAAGAATATGGGAGGGCAAATTTTGGGGTACAACAACTGCCCTCCAGAAAAGCAGAAGGTCCACCGTATGCACCCTGAAATGTCAGAGAAAATCAAGGCAGAGGTCATGAAACAGTTCGACGCCGGATTCTTAGTTGTCACTTCTTATCCACATTGGGTTGCCAACTTGGTTCCGGTACCTAAGAAGGATGGTAAGGTACAGATGTGTGTGGATTATAGAGATATGAACAAGGCAAGCCCCAAGGATGACTTCCCCCTTCCTCATATTGATGTTCTAGTCGACAACACCGTGCAACACAAGATCTTCTCCTTCATGGATGATTTTTCTGGCTACAACCAGATCAAGATGGCTCCTGAGGACATGGAGAAGACAACCTTCGTTACGCAGTGGGGCACCTTCTGTTACAAGGTAATGACTTTTGGGTTGAAGAATGTTGGGGCAACTTATCAGCGCGCCATGGTCGCTTTGTTCCACGATATGATTCACCATGAGATTGAGGTTTATGTTGATGACATGATAGCCAGGTCCCAGACTGAGGAAGAGCATATTGATCATCTCCAGAAACTATTTGACAGGTTGAAGACATACAAGCTGAGGTTGAATCCGAACAAGTGTACCTTCGGGGTAAGGTCTGGAAAGCTTCTGGGTTTCGTTGTCAGTGACAAAGGTATTCATGTGGACCATGCAAAGGTAAAAGCCATACAAGAGATGCCGGCTCCCCGCATAGAAAAAGAAGTTAGAGGTTTCTTGGGACGTCTGAATTACATCGCCAGGTTCATTTCACATCTGACTGCTACTTGTGAGATAATCTTCAAGTTGTTGAAGAAAGATCAAGTGGTAAAGTGGAATGATGAATGCCAGACTTCTTTTGAAAGAGTCAAAGAATACCTGCAAGAAGCACCAATTCTGATGCCTCCAGTTGAAGAAAGACCTTTGATATTATACTTGACAGTGCTAGATAACTCAATGGGGTGTGTGCTGGGGAAACATGACGAGTCTGGTTGAAAAGAGCATGCCATTTATTACCTTAGCAAAAAGTTTACCGACTGTGAGACCCGATACTCATTGCTCAAGAAAACTTGCTGCGCTTTGGCATGGGCTGCTCGCTGACTGAGACAGTATATGCTGACTCACACCACTTTATTGATATCAAAGATGGATCCAATCAAGTATATTTTCGAGAAGCCCGCCTTATCCGGAAGAATAGCAAGATGATAGATGATCTTAATCGAGTACGACATCCAATACACAACCCAAAAAGCAATCAAGGGGAGTGTATTGGCATATCATTTGGCGCATCGGGCCGTGGATGACTACCAGTCCATGAATTTCGAGTTCCCGGATGAGAATATCATGTTGGTAACCGACTGCGAAGAACCTGGACCGGATGAAGGACCCGAGAAGGGATCCCGATGGTCTATGTATTTTGATGGAGCCTCAAACGCTTTGGGTAACGGCATTGGCGTCGTAATTATATCTCCTGAGGGTTGTCATACTCCGTTCACTGCCCGATTATGTTTTAACTGCACCAACAATATGGCGGAGTATAAAGCATGTATCATGGGTCTTCGAGCTTCAGTTGACCTGAGGATTAAGTTTTTGAGTGTATTCGGAGATTCCTCCCTGGAGATAAGTCAGATCAAAGGTGAGTGGGATATGAAACACCTGAATCTTATTCCTTTCAAAGAGTATGTACTGGCATTGCTCCCGCACTTTGAGGAGATAACCTTTGAACATTTCCCAAGAGAGGAGAATCAAGTAGCGGACGCGCTAGCTACCATGTCTACTATGTTCAAAGTCAGGTGGGATAATGAAGCTCCCCAAATTACCATTGAGAGCTTGGATGAACCCGCACATTGCTGTGATATTGAGACTGAAGAGGTAGCAGATAAATTGTGGTTTCACGAGGTAAAGAGGTACCTTGAGGCTCAAGAATACCCCGAGGGGGCATTTGTTAATGATAAGAAGTTTCTGAGAAGGTTCGCTGCGAAGTTCTTCATCAGTAATGGTATCCTCTATAACCGTAACCATGATTCAACCTTACTGCGGTGCGTAGACAAGAGCGAGGCAGAAAGGATCATGGCAGAGTTACATGAAGGCACCTTCGGAACCCATTCCAATGGACACACCATGGCGAAGAAAATCCTACGGGAAGGATATTACTGGTCCACTATGGAAGCCGATTGTTATCATCACTCTCGGACCTGTCATAAGTGCCAAGTCACTCCGGTTCCTCTAAATGTTTTGACAGCTCCCTGGCCCTTTGCAATATGGGGCATCGACATGATCGGCGAGATCAGACCTATTGCGTCTAACGGGCATTGCTTTATTCTGGTGGCAATTAATTACTTCACAAAGTGGGTTGAGGAAGCTTCCTTTGCTACAGTAACCAAGAACGTCGTGGCGCGGTTTATCTGACATAATCTGATTTGTCGACATGGTGTACCAGAGAGGATTATTACTGACAAAGGCACAAATCTCAATAACACAATGATCACCAAGCTCTGCAAACAGTTCAACATTCAGCACCATAACTCTTCTCCCTACCGGTCGAAGATGAATGGGGCTGTTGAAGCGGCTAACAAGAACATCAAGAAGATTATGCAGAAAATGACGGTGACATACAAAGACTGGCACGAGATGTTACCATTCTCTCTTCATGGGTACCATACCTCAGCACGGACATCGACAGGGGCAATACCCTACTCTTTAGTGTATGGCATGGAGGCAGTCCTACCTATCAAAGTCTAGATACCTTCTCTCAGAATTATGAAGGATGCGGGTTTGAACAAAGACGACTGGATCCAAACACGACTTGATCAGCTGAGTCTAATCTATGAAAAGATACTTACTGATATCTGCCATGGTCAGACATATCAAAAGAGAATGATCAAGGCTTTTAACAAGAAATTCAGACGTTAGGAATATCAATTCGGGGATCTAGTAATCAATGGTGTCATATTACCGCAAGGTGATCCCAGGGGCAAGTGGACCCCCACATACGAAGGGCCATTCGTGGTTAAGAACATTTTTTCAGGAGGAGCTATGATTCTAACCACCATGGATGGTGACGACCTTCCTCACCCCGTCAATGCAGACATAGTGAAAAGATACTACGCATAATCAAAGACCCACTAGGTTGACTGGCCTAGGAAAAAATAAGGGCTTCCCGGCGAACCAAAAGGGTTCGGGCAAAAGTAAGGGATGAAAATGAAAAAACTGTACACCCAGCAAGTCGAAAACCTGAAAAGGCAGCTTGGGCAAAAAAGGGTATCCTGGTGGATTGAAAACCCGAAAGGGCGGTCCAGGCAAAAGTTAGGGATCGAAGCGTAACACTATGTCTCACTGGATCATCTTGCAACCAGACTTCGGTATCGACTATCAAGCTCGGACGCGCCAATCAATCTGATTCACCCTCGACCAAGCAGCAAAGTGATGAGACGCTTGAAGATATAAAGGCAATAGCAGAGTTGAAACCCAATGGCATTGTTTTACATAGCTGTTTTTCTTTTCTTTACAAATTGTAATCTCTTTCAGCGACGTTCTCTTACTAGGATGTCAGCCTCCTTGTACAAAACGCCTATTACAGGCCAACTTCAAAATCAATACAAGTCATTTTCACAAAACTTTGATTTATTTTCTTTTTCCTGTTTTGTTTTGCTAGAACGTCCAATGGTTCATTTTTTATATATGCATTTGAAAATAATTTCTTCTCATAAATATTCACATGAAAAACAAAAGACAATTACTCGTAATTCCAGGAGCAGGGAAAACAACAAGTGCCCAAACCTTACAGTTACTATGCCCATCAGGTACCGGGATAGAGCCAGATTGAGAACATAAGTAGTGGTACATATGCTCCCCACAGAGTAAAAAGCATCAAAAGACAACAATGTTAGCTTTCCCGAACAGGACATAACTCTCCCCAAGCAGAGTTTATTTCTCTCACAAGAAGAAATTCAATCTCAAACAGAACTCATTATCACCAGCAACAGAAGTTCATCCCCAGCTGAGTTTATTTCTCCAAATCAGCAAATCTGTCAACAGAGCATCTCCTCTCCAACAGAGTTATTCTCCCGCAGAGTTGTTCTCAAATAGGGTCTCTCCTCAGCAGAATACCCGTAAGCAAGAGATAAATCCCCAGCTAGTCATCTCTGTTCACCATCCCCAACAGAAGTAGAGGAACTATGGTTTTTACAGCAGTCAAGAATACCACTTCTCATACTCTCTAAACAGCAGTCAGGGATTTATTTTCCCGGACTCAGATTATCACATCAGCATTTCATGTTCATACATCATGACATATGCATACATTACATATAACATAATCTCAGTTATTTTGAGAACCTCATCACAATTCATCTCATGCATCGCACATAACTAACCTTGTATTTCCTTTCAGGAAAGACAGTTATTATCAACAATCAACAATTTCCAGCAGTTACATGATCAACACTCAAAGCTAAGCAGAGTAATCATCGACAACAAATGCAACCTCATCCAGGTTCTCACAGCCCTACTATCCAAGCTTGCATATCGATGCAACCTCATCCAGGTTCTCACAGCCCTACTATCCAGGCTTGCATATTGAAGCAACCCTACTATCCAGGTTCCTTCTCACAGCCCTACCATCCAGGCTTGCATATCGAAGTAACCCTACTATTTAAGTTCCTTCTCAAGCCCCACTATCCAGGATTTCATATCGAAGCAACCCTACTATCCAGGTTCCTTCTCACAGCCCTACTATCCAGGCTTTCATATCGAAGCAACCCTACTGTCCAGGTTCCTTCTCACAACCCTACTATCCAGGCTTTCATATCGAAGCAACCCTACTATCAAGTTTCCTTCTCACATCCCTACTATCCAGGCTTGCATATCGAAGCAACCCTACTATCCAGGTTCCTTCTCAAGCCCCACTATCCAGGATTTCATATCGAAGCAACCCTACTATCCAGGTTCCTTCTTACAGCCCTACTATCCAGGCTTTCATATCGAAGCAGCCCTACTATCCAGGTTCCTTCTCACAGCCCTACTATCCAGGCTTGAATATCAAAGCAACCCTACTATCCAGGTTCCTTCTCACAGCCCTACCATCCAGGCTTTCATATCGAAGCAACCCTACTATCCAGGTTCCTTCTCACAGCCCTACCATCCAGGCTTTTATATCGAAGCAACCCTACTATCCAGGTTCCTTCTCACATCCCTACTATCCAGGCTTTCATATTGAAGCAACCCTACCATCCAGGTTCCTTCTCACAACCCTACTATCCAGGTTTTCATAGCGAAGTAACCCTACTATCCAGGTTCCTTCTCATAACCTCACTATTTGGGTTCTGCCTCTCTTATCCCTAGACAGCAGTCCACAACACTATAAGACTGGGACCCGATCAAACACAATTGGTTTTCACATTTCCCTAGTAAGTCGCGATGCAGCATATACCCCGACCAGACACGCAGTTCATTTCCGCTTCCCAAACCGGAGTTATTCCCCAGTAGAGTAACAGACAACTAAAGCTCCTAAAAATCTATTTCTCCCAAGACAGAGACCAGCATTCCCCAGCAAAGTCCTCCTCAACAACAGGTATACGAGTTCTCGCAAAGGAATCTCTTATGTGATCGACACCTCTTCAGATGGCATCTTTAAGCCCATCTTCCGTCATCGACTTCCAAATGGCATCTATAAGCCCATTCCCGATATTGAAAATCAAATGTCACTTCATACGAGTGAAAATTTTTGGGCACTCTAGTGTTCAATCATCTTCCACCTTCAGATCACGAAAGGTAGACGAGCCAATCTACATCCTCAGGTTTAAGAAGATTGAACAGGGGAAGCTGTTGTACCCCAAAATTTTCCCTCCCATATTTCTCAACACATGGCAAGTGAGGTCCTCAAATTTATCAAGGAAGTCCAAGAGTTGACTAGACAAACTCTCTCCTAAGGCAGTCCATCTCAAATTAGGGTTTCATTTTTCATCAAGATGCTTGAGTCCAAAGGATCCCAAATTCCTTCCAAGGTCCTCATCTGTTCTTAATATCATCCATGTCAAGTTTCAAGCCTTGCATAAGAAGTTTTCTCAATCAATTGCTCAAATGCCTGAAAATCGATTGTGTTAGGTCAAAAGTCCACTGTGGCCCACATACAGTCAAACTTCAATATTTTTGGTCAACATCCTAATTTTGAAGTATCATTCATCATTTGATCAAGGGTTGATCATGATTCATCAAGGATTTCTCACAATTCATCAAAACCCAAAAGTTGCTAAATTAGGGTTTTGCAGGAAAAGTCAACTCAACTTTGACCAAGCATAACATTCTCATACTTTATCAGAAATGACCCATTCAAAGCTCATTTTGAAGAGGGTGCAAATACCTACAACTAATAATCATCTCCCAAGTTCACAATATGCACTCACAAAAAGATATGAATTTTGACATTATAGGTAATTTTGAAAAGTCAACAAAAACACCTTTTGGGTCAAAGCTTCATACATGAGCATGGAAGACTCAATTGAGATGAGACCAAATGGGTTGCTTAGGGAACATCCTAAGATTTCTAAAAAAGTCCAAGAACACCTCTCTAGGGTCAAAATTGAGAGAGTTATGCATTGGCCAAGTTGACCTTTTTTGCAAAATTGCCAAAAGTCAACATTGATCAAATTTGCATTTTTTCCAAAGGGCCCCATGTTTTCTTGTTTGAAACATGTTTCTAATAGGACCCATGACCCCTGAGCTTTTCCACCTATTATTTTATTATTTTTATCATTTATTTTGATTTTTTATTCATTTAAATCAAAATAAATCCAATTAAATGGTAAAATAATAAAATCAAATCAAATCTTGGATTTTTTGTGCATCTTTTGAGTCTATGTATAGCTAGCAGGATAACCAATTCGTGCAAGATTGATTTGGTTTGAAAAAGATTGGATTGAAGAAATTTTGGAAGGATATCATATGCCATGAAATACCAAATCAAATCTTTATAATGGGCAAGATTCAGTTCGTTTTTGTTGACCTAATGTGTTGCATTACATATACAGAAGGTATCCAAGGCAAGAGGAGGAGGTTTGCAGGCGTAAAAAGGAAGAACAAAATTCCAATTTTTCAAAGAAAAGTGTGGATCCAATCTTTCTCTACAGGCCATCTCAAGCCATCCCAGCTATCCCAATCAATTGCTGGAAGTTTCAGGAAGTTGTCCCAAGCGTTTGTAGGTCATAACACGCACAGAAACGCCTTGTAAGGATGTTACGGTTTGCCATGTTTTTGAAATTTGATTATCATGATTCGTGCATTATGAGTATGTTTTAATAGCATATATATGTTTTTCATCGTGTTTGTAACATGTTGGTTATGTTCAATTGAGTTTTTGATGCGTATACTAACAATTGCCATGGCTAGGGTTTGAGGTCACGATTTAGGTCTTTGCAGTACAGGTTAAATTATTGCTTGTTATATAATTTTTTAGATGAACAGGTCTGTAGCTACAACGAAACGTCCGTAGGTAAAAGCTTGTTTGCTTAAAATGATGGTTTAGGGAAGAAGACAATATGTGGCGCTCACTGGTTGGATGGTTTGAATTTTAGCGCGTTTTTCTGAATGCACCATGTGACTTGCTTATATTAATTATTCTTATTATATGTACAAACAAGTCAAGCAGCTCAGTTGGCAAGCGTGTATTGGAAATGTGCATAAGGACCTGGGTTCGATTCCCAGGTCCCAACCTTTGTTCATATAATTTTGCTTCATGAGATCAGGTACACTACAGCCTCCAGCGTCCACCATAGGCCATCCAAATTCCACCATCAGATCCATCAGCAAGCTGGATCCAACGCCCAGGTGGCAAGAGGCCCACCATACGCCCCAGGTCAACGTATGCACTGAATCAGGCAAAGTCAAACGGGCAGAGATTGGTTTGGGCCCAAAATTTCAATAGCACACCCTCACAATTGCTAAATGATATCAGGCCCATCTCTAACTTTTTTTTTTATTATTTATTTCTTTTCTTTAATTCTTTTTAATTTTCTTTTTAGCTTTTTAATTGACAAATTAACTATTTTCCATAAAATCAAGACTTCATAAAAATTAGGATTAGTTTTTTTTTTATTATTATCAAAATTAATCTAATTTAGTTTAACTTAGGGAAATTGTAATTTATTTTCATAAATAAAATCAAATAGAAATTAGGTTATAACTCTTGATTTAATTTAATTTCTCTTTTTCTCGAATAAATAAAAATACAAAAAATAGGTTTTTTAGAATAAATTAATTTATTTTTTCTTAATTTAAAATTAATTATAATTAGGATTTTCTTTTTAATTTAATGATTTCTTTATTTTCTTCAATAAAAAAACATGACAACAAAATTTTTTAATCAATTGCAATTAGGTTTAGTCAAGGGTCAAAACCTAGTTGTCTCGTATTTGATTCATCGCGTGCGTGTTAATTATTTTTTCCAATATTTCTGTAACTGTTCATGGTTTGTAATAGTTAATTTAGGGCTTTTACTTATTGCTTTTTCCCGGGGTTTTGGCTATGTAATTAACCCCCTCCCCGAAGCCTTGTAATAGCGTAGATTTACTTTCTCGCATTTTAATTCCCAGAAATATTTGACCGTTTAGATGTATGCTAATAGGATTGTATGACAAGAATGTATGGAAAATTAAGACAGTTAGAAAACCCTAATGTGCAAAGATAAATAACTTGAAAACAAATCACTTTCACATATCACTCTTAGGGTATACTCTCACTTCAGTTGCCTTCGGTAAACGATCATTAAGTATAGGGTGTCTTAGTGGTTGCCCTCCTGTCTAAAAAGATCAAATGTCCCGTTCAAACGTTGCCTCGGAAATGTTACCTCGAATATAATCTTAAGACTCTAGGGTTATTACTAAGGTGTCCTAACATTGATTTAGTGATTGTACGTCCCTTTCGAATTGACCCTTACAACTCCAACGACGGTGCTACCTATTTCTCAATAGTAGGATAACGCTGTCTAAAGGAAACAAGAATAGAAACATTCTCTTTTCGAGTAGGTAGATGCTAGTAGGTACTTGCTTAAATCAAAACTTTTCACACTTACACATTTCAAAACAATTTTCAAAACAACTTTGTCACACCTTTGAGTACTGATACAAGGGTTATCACGAAGTTAAAACTCTTTTCAAAAACAAAGCACATATACAAGCAATTTTAAAAAGATGAGCAAGTACCTAAGAGCCCATGGAAAACCATGGATAGAAAGAGTCTAACACCTTCCATTTCTATAATCTACCCCCCGTACTCAGAATATCTCGAAAAAGGATTTTTTTTTATGTACTTTTTTCCTTTTCAGTTGGATGAAATAAAAGTCGGTGGCGACTCTTGATTACCGCAACATTTTGCAAACACAAAACGCAAACCAGCGCCAAACAGTCGGTTCTAACACCGTATCACACCATCCAAAATGATTTGTTGGCAGAAGTGTCAGGATAACTCTCTAGTTGATTTATACTAAAATAGTGGATGTGTCGGGCTGGGTATCAGAATGGAATATGTATCTGGAGTGTATCTGACTTGTATCTAAAATCTGAATCTGGATGAGTATCAGGATCGAATCTGTATTTGGAGCGTATCTAAACTGTGTCTGAAAGCTGAATCTGAATGAGTATCAGAATGGCGTCCGTGTTTGGAGTGTATCTGAACTGTATCTGAGAACTGAATCTGAATGAGTATCAGAATGGCGTCGTGTCTGGAGCGTATCTGAAATGTATCTGAAAGCTGAATCTGAATGAGTATCAGAATGGAGTCTGTGTCTGGAGCATATCTGAACTGTATCTGAAAGCTGAATCTGAATGAATATCAGAATGGCATCCGTGTCTGGAGCGTATCTAAATTGTATCTGAAAGCTGGATTTGAATGAGTATCAGAATGGCGTCCGTGCTTAGAGCGTATCTGAACTGTATCTGAAAGCTGAATCTGAATGATTATCAGAATGGCATCCGTGTCTGGAGCATATCTGAACTATATTTGAAATCTGAATCTGAATGAGTATTAGAATGGCGTCCGTGTCTGGAGCGTATCTAAACTGTATCTGAAGGTTCAGTTCGTTGCGTAGATAATTGTCCTGGCTTGTTTCAGTTGTCAATCTCTGACTTTTTTGTAAATTGTTGATGATAGACATCAGCTGACTGATCTTTCCTGAAGAGATGAAAGATTTGTTGTATGCAATGTCATGATGTATGAAATGCTTTGTACAATGATGTTATCAATAAAATGAATGAGATTATGTTGTATGCATTTTGTCTTGTTAATGACGTATGGATGCGATGTATAGGCATGTAAGCTACGCTGCTGTAACACTATTGGATTAGGGTAAATAAATCCCTGACTGTTGTTAGGGACGTGGAGTGTAAGTCTTCATGTTTTGAAGTGATGATGAGTTGATGAGCTTCTATTTGTTAGATAAATAATTTCTGTTGTAAGGGAAACTTTGTGTATTGCTTGTGAAAATTCTATTCGGGAATCCTGAGAAATTGGGTGACCTTTACCGGGGAGTGATAAACTGGAAGTTTTGTTCTGCTGGGGATGCGAGAGAGCATGACATCATTAAGTTGCACATTATGGGGGGTTTTATAGTCTAAAGATATTATCCTATTTCCTAAAGCCATTAGTGATTTTCTTTCTATTTTTGTTCATTTGTAAACAGTAGTTATGTTCATATGCATATGCTCAAAAATAAATCATTGGACATTTTTGTAAACAAAACACAGGAATAAAGAAAAATAGATAGTTTTGCACTTTCAAAGGGGTATCTTTGTATTAACTTGAATAAGTATTTTTTGTACAATGAGACGAACATTCTAGTAAGAGAATGTCGTCGTAAAAAGTGAAAATTTGATACATCGAAAAGGTATCTATGTGCAGTAATCCCATGGGGTACCCATTCTACTATAGCCTTCGTGTCTCTGAACGTCTTGTCCACTTGCTTCCTTGTTCGAAGTTGATTGGATGGATCTGAACCACTGAGTTTGTCAGTCGAAGCCAAAGGTTGTCTGTAAGGTGATCCAAACGGGACATAGTCATACACTTTAATTCCCTAACTTTTTCCTGGACCGCTCTCTCGGGTTTTCAGTCCACCAGGATACCCCTTTTTTCCCAAGTCGCCCTTTCAGGTTTTCAACTTTTCGGGTGTACAGATTTTTTTGTTTTATCCCTAATTTTTGCCCTAACCCTTTTTTGGTTCGCTGGGATGCCCTTGTTTTTCCTAGGTGTGTCAACCTAGCGGGTCTCTTATGCGTAGTATCTTTTGACTATGTCCGCGTTCACATGGTGCGACAGGTCGCCGCCGTCCATAGTGGTCAAGATCATTGCTCCACCAGAGAATATGCTTTTGATCATAAATGGTCCTTCGTAGGTAGGAGTCCATTTTCCCCTGGGATCACCCTGCGGAAATATGATGCTCTTGATTACTAAATCCCTGACTTGATACACTTGGCGTCTGACCTTTTTATTGAAAGCCTTGATCATCTGTTTTTGATACATTTGACCATGACATACAGCAGTAAGCCTTTTCTCATCAATCAAGTTCAGTTGATCAAGTCGAGTTTGGATCCAATCTTCTCCATTCAGCCTTGAATCCTTCATAATTCTCAGATAATGGATATGGACCTCAATAGGAAAGACAACTTCCATGTCGTATACTAGAGAGTAAGGTGTTGCCCCAGTTGATGTGCGCGCCGTGGTATGGTAACCGTGGAGAGCGAATGGTAGTTCACCATCACTGAACATCGGTGCTATGATATTTCTTTTCTTTCTACTTTTAGTGAAAGTTGGTAGTTCACCATCAGTGAATGGTAATGATTATTATCTTTTTTCTACCTTCAATGAATGTTGGTAGTTCACCTTTAGTGAACGTCGGTTTTATGATATTTCTTTTCTCTCTACCTTCAGTGAAAGTTGGTAGTTCACCATCAGTGAATGTTGGTGATTGTTATCTTTTTGCTACCTTCAGTGAATGTTGGTAGTTCACCGTCAGTGAACGTCGGTGCTATGATATTTCTTTTCATACTACCTTTAGTGAAAGTTGGTAGTTCACCATCAGTGAAGGTTGGTGATTATTATCTTTTTGCTACCTTCAGTGAATGTTAGTAGTTCACCGTCAGTAAACGTCGATGCTATGATATTTCTTTTCTCTCTACCTTCAGTGAAAGTTGGTAGTTCACCATTAGTGAACGTTGGTGATTGTTATCTTTTTTCTACCTTCAGTGAATGTTGGTAGTTCACCATCAGTGAACGTCGGTGATATGATATTTCTTTTCTCTCTACCTTCAGTGAAAGTTGGTAGTTCATCGTTAGTGAACATCGATGTTTGTCTCTCTACCTTCAGTGAATGTTAGTAGCTCACCGTAAGTGAACGTCGGTGTTGTTATTCTTTTCTCTTTCTACCTTAAGTGAATGTTGGTAGTTTCACCTTCATTAAAAGTTGGTGTATCCTTTGATCTTTTATTGTCATCTATGAGTCATTATCTTTTTGATCTTCTACCTCCGACTATTAAGCTTGGTAGTTCATATTTGGTTGTCAATCACTTTTATCCTATACTATCTCCTCTTTAGTTGAGTTGATGATACCTTATCTATTCTTTGGGTGTTACACCAATAGAGTCGGGTCTTTTTGATTCACCAGTGATTTATTTACCTGGTCGGGTTTCTCTTTTGATCCTTATTTCCTTTGCTACATCCCTAGTGTTGTTTTGCGTCCCTTTGAAGTTGTTCATATGCATTCATACTAATAAGCAGTGCATGGCATCTGAGGGCCAAAAATAAGGTTTGTTTTATATTTAAGTATCTTCGATCACGTCGACACGAAGATTTTTAACCTTCGTATCTCCGGATAGAAGAAACTTAAATAAGGGCAGTTGTTGTACCCCAATTTTTTCCCCTAATATCCCTTCATCATACCATATTGATTCAATCACAACAAGATCACACTATGGATTTTGGTTCTCCTCCCTATCTTTAGCTTTGCTCTTTGAGGAATAACCAAGCACCTTGACTTGTTTTTCTTTTGTGATCATGCATGTTTTGTTTTGACTTTCCTTTTAATTAATAAAATGCAATGTTGGTTTTTCTTACTTGTTAAATGCAGGTAAAGGCAATGTGGCTTAGCAAGTTGATCCATGGGTTCATGAGTTTATTTCTGTGCCCTAGTCAATAAATCTTGAGAAATTCAAACCTCACCATTGAAGTTGTTTTTGGAAGAAATGACATGGCAAGGTTTATTTTGGTTCACCACATTTCAAAGTTATCAAGATTGATTCAAAAGTACAAGGGGTTGATTGAAGAAGTTGTCATGGTTGGACAAGGCCTTGTTCCCATTGGTCACAAGTGCATATTTCTCTCAATTCTCAAGATATGGAAGTGTTTTTGGTTGCTATGAGTTCTCATTACCATCCTGAATAACTTCTATCTACAAAGAAAAAGTGTTGGCACAAGAAGGTTCTTTAAAATTGTCAAAGTTCCTCAAAGCATTTTCTTGATCTAGGAGCTAGGGTTTTGAACTTCAAAGAAGTATATCTTGCTCATCTTTTGGTATTTTTAAGTGATTCCAAAAACATCCTTCTCTTAAAATGGTTATTAAAAAATCACTTCAAAAGTTTCAAGGAGTTTTCATGTGGAAGAAACTTGATGATGAAGAAAGATTACAAGTCCTCCAGATGAACCCCCAACTTCCCATGTGTAACTTCAAATGATCATAACTTGGTCAATTTTTATCACCTTGAGTCATCTCCTTTTCCATAATGATATTGAGGATGTGAAATGTATTCCTTCTTTTATGTTCAAAGTTAGAAAATGGATGGAGGATGCCTTAAGGATACAAAAGATTATAGGTCATTTCATGATTTTTTGCCAACTTCAACAATTCATAACTCTCTCAATTTTTGGAGATTTTGAATGGTTCAAGTTTCAAAATGTCATTCAAAAGGTCTATTTCATGCCATATTTTTTAGTCAAGAGAAAATTCCAAGAGTAAGTCCATGTTTGGATGAAAAACATTATAGGTCACTTTTGAAGAAAAAACTTGAAATATTTTTAAGTATGGAAAGTCAACCTCTTTTTCCCAAATTTGACTCATTGCAACTTTCAGCTCAAACATCCATTTGATTCCATTCTTTTCCCATTGCAAAGCTTGTAATCTCATCTTTCTAAAGCATCAAGAACCATGCCTTAAGACCCTTTGAGCTGAGAATGCCATTGTTTCAAAAGTGCTAACTTGGAATTGAAGTTTCATCGCAAGTCAAAATTTGAATTTCATGTTACA
Source organism: Vicia faba (assembly GCA_948472305.1). Classification (NCBI taxonomy): domain Eukaryota; kingdom Viridiplantae; phylum Streptophyta; class Magnoliopsida; order Fabales; family Fabaceae; genus Vicia; species Vicia faba. The sequence continues at coordinate 1,440,289,385 of OX451737.1, read as the reverse complement.
ACTTTTAACCCTCAAATTAGCACGTGTTTTGGGTCTAAACATGATTAGTCAACTTTCCCAAGTGGATTAGTGCATTAAAATGCGCGTTTTGGATGAGTTTTGACAAAAGAGAAGTCACACTTTCTTCATGATGCAGACTCACACGAATTCCCTCCAAATTGCATCATTCACCCTTCCTTTTGATCCCATTTACTTATCCTATAAATACATGAGCTATCCCATTTGTTTTCTCAAGATTGAACAGCCAAAATAACCCTTCCAAACTCGCTCTATAACTCACTTTTCTGCAACTTCAAAATCATTGTTCAAGCCTTTTTCAATCCATTTTTTCTATCAATTCACCATCTTTGATCTTCCCTGAAGCTTACAGAAGAAGAATTGAGCCTTGAAACCTTCTGAATTGATCTGGCCAAGTCCATTTACAGAGCTCTGCAAATGAACTTCAATAGGTAGATTTATCCATCAATTCTTTCAAACTTTGATATCATTGTGAAGCTCTCATTGCCATGGTTCTAGTCGCAACACTTTCTTTTAATTGGAAACACATTTTGGCCGTGATTTTTCAAGTTCCTTTTCAATACTTTCCTTCCAAATTGCTTGAACTACAGTTTATATGATTTTTTCACGAAGGTGTGGTTGTCTTCGTCTTGATGAGACGAAGCGAATGGTACCGGTCTCGTGCTCTAATTTTACAGTTTGAGCAAGCTCTAATTTTACATTTCATACTATTTTTCATCTTTGCTCACTTGAGCCCCTTTATATTCTTGTCATTTTTATTTTGCTCACTTGAGATTTTCTTTTCTTTTTTAAGATACTTAATAATCAACATGAACCATAAAAAAATTTAGTGATACTTGGACTATTTAGTTACTATCCTTGGTATTATGGAGTATTGGACTTCTTAGACTTAGGATTAGAGACCTTGGACTATGTTGGAGACCTTGTGAACTTAATTGATATTTTGTCTGGAGTTCTTGAGGCTTGCCTCAAGACATTGGGTTGTTTGTTTGTTTTGTGCAGGTTATTATGATTACATATTTTATTTGTAATCTAGAATTCACCCGTATACAGCCGTTACTCTGTTTAATTTTTTAGAAGACTTAATACAATTGAAGTTTGATTCCCTCAAGAGGTCTAGTATCTTTGCTTGCTTGGTTTCAATCCAAAGAATGGGAATATCTTGACTCATAATATCAAGTATTGGCTTCTTATTTGTTAGATGGCTCTTATCTCTAGCTTTTACCTTATGCTTTAGGATAGTCTCTTCATCTCCTCCCATCTTCTTTGATTTCAAAAATCTTCTCTCTCCTTTTGAAAACTCTTCTTGTTTTTAAACTTGAACTACTTTCATAATAAACTTGGAAATAGGTCCATGCATTTTCAAAACCTTTTCATAAATAAAGTCCAATCAACTTAAATAATACCTTGACATTTTTTGTGAGAAGACTAAAAGTCAGTCAATCTCATTTCAAACTATTGTGCCACTTTGGCTTTTTACTTTAAAATTTTCTCAAAAGATTAGACTCTTGTCAATCCTTGTAGTGATGCAAACAACTATACTTCTATAATATATAGTGAAGTGAGATATTTTCCACTTGCGTGTTGAGTAAGGCATTGTTGATTTTAAAATCCAAGCCATATCCTCTACTTTGAGATGATGCAAATTCTCCTTTCTCATGATTGTGGGTAGTAAGTATGTTTTCCACACGGACAATGACGATGATGTCTTATCTCATAAAATTAACCAACACACTTGTGTTTTAAAAATTTTAAAAAGGTGAACTACGTGTACCCTGATCCCCTATTGCACGAAAGGTGGTACGTAGGCACTAAAGGTTCGCAACCACGGCGGGTGAAAAAATCATAAAAAATACTTCTTTTCTCATCTCCACCATCTATTTTTTTATACAACATTTTATAGCCAAAATATATAGATTTATAAAGAGGTTCCTGCGGAGTACTGTAGATGTTTAAGGTGCTAATACCTTCCCTTTGCATAACCAACCCCCTTACCTAGAATCTTTCCCCCTCTTTTTGAGTTTTTCCCTCTCTCCCCATTCCTTTGAAAACAATAAAGCGCGGTGGTGATTTTTATTTTGATCTGTATAAGTCTAGTCAATCCAATGGCTTAGTCTTAAACATTTCTACCGCTACAGGAATTGAGTTATATTCTAATGGGAAATGAGTTATTTAAAAAGACGCCTGAAGGAGTACTACTGAAATGCCTAAGTGAAACAGAGGCATACATAGCCCTTTCGACTACACATGTTGGGGCATGTGGGGCACATCAAGTAGGCCATAAAATGAAATGGTTGTTATTTCGACAAGGATTATATTGGCCTACTATGTTGAAAGATTATGTTGAGTTTGCAAAAGGCTGCCAAGAATGTCAAGTACATACAGGCATCCAGCATGTACCTGCAAGCGAACTTCACTCAATTGTGAAACCTTGGCCTTTTAGGGGATGGGCTTTGGATCTTATTGGAGAGATTCAACCAGCATCATCTAAAAGCCAAAAATATATATTGGTGGGCATTGACTATTTCTAAGTGGATTGAAGCAATTCCTTTAGTCAATGTAGACCAAGATAATGTCATTGAATTTATTTAAAAGAACATTATATATAGGTTTGGAATCCATGAGACAATAACAACTGATCAATGATCAATATTTACTGGTCGAAAAATGCAATAATTCGCTACAGAAATGGGATTCAAGTTGTTAACATCTACACCTTATTATGCGTAAGCCAATGGCCAAGTCGAAGCACCAAATAAGGTAGTAATTGGATTAATAAAAAAAACATTCAGGAAAAAGCCAAAGAATTGGCATAAGACATTGGATCAAATCTTATGGGCATGTCGAATTTCTCCTAAAGAATCTACCAGAGAGACATCATTTCGATTAACCTATGGTCATGACGCAGTGTTTCTAGTTGTAATCTGTCTGCAGTCAACAAGGATTCAAAGACATCAAGATATACTTTTCGAATCTTATTGGAATGTGATGTTAGATGAACTGGTTGATTTAGACGAAGAGAGACTGAAAGCTTTAGATCTTTTAAGGATACAGAAGAAAAGAGTGGAAAAATATTACAACAAGAGAGTAAAACCCAAGACATTCTTGCCTGAAGATCTGGTAAGGAAGGTAATTCTCCCAATGGATCGAAAGGATAGGAACATGGGAAAATGGTCTCCTAAATGGGAAGGACCTTTTAAGCAATGTTTTAAAACCCAGACCGATGATCGAGTCGGTAAAGTTACTGGGTTACTGGTCGGACCAGTGGGTCACTGGTCAGACTGCATAGCTTTTGACTCGGTTTCTATAAAAAAATATATTCATTACCTGAAATTTGTAACTATAATAATATAGAAAATTATAAATTCAAATAATTTAGAATAAACAAAAGTATTAGTAACAATCAAAATAAGTGATAGAAACTTAATGTAGCAAATTATAAATTCAAAGAAGTGATAGAAACTTAATAATTCATAAGTTATAGTATTATAATAAGTCACAAAAATCCATACTCAACGATCCATAATTTTTTATGTCCATGAAGTCAAATTGTCATAATCTTGATATTCATATCCATCTTCAACTTCATTGTCTTCTCCACCATCTTCTCTGGTGTTACTTTTTTCTTGATTCACAGTATCAACAATAGTATCTTGTGCATTACCCATATCTCCATCTTCATCCTCATCTAAATCTATTTGATCTATAACAATATTTTAAAAAATAATTAACAAAAAAAAGTTAGAGATGGTAAATATGAGACATTAAATTGATTCATAACCACAAACTATATTATGCTCATATTAGAACATACCAATATCACTTGAAACTGGTTGGATGGTTATATTTGCAAGGTCATTCCGCAATGCTTCCAACTCTTCATTGGTTAAGAGAGGTGGTGAATCCTCTAATACCCAACTAGAATGGTCGGCAATTGTTTCAATATTGATAGGATCATAACTCTCATTTCTTATTTTCCTAAGCACACATGAATTAAATCTAAGTATATGTATTTAAATATAAAAATATAATGATCATAGAAAAATAACCATAATAATACCTATTTTGAAGTCTCAAGTTGTAACGAACAAACACTAAATCATTAAGCTTTTGGTGCTCCAATCTTTTTTTTTTTTTTGGAATGAATATGCTCAAATATACTCCAATTGCATTCACAACCCGAAGCACTACAAGTTTGGCTTAAAATACGAATAGCTAACCTTTGCAAAGTTGGTGTACAAGTGCCATAAGTTTCCCACCATTGATCTGTTTATACCATGTGATTAAATAAATTTATAAACATATTGAAATATAAAATAAAATATATATCAAGAGTTAGAAGTTATGAAATTACCTGCCCTCACAATACATCGTTCATCCACGGCTGATTTCCTTCCAAAATCTAATTCACCGTCTTTGAATATTCTCATCTCATCTGTTAACTTCAATCGAAGTTCAGAATTTCCATTAGCATGATTTTCAATGACATCTAAAAGTCATGATGTTGTGGATGCATGTTTTTCAAATTCTACATCATTATATCTACAAGCTGGATTCAACCAATAACCGGCAGCATGAAGATTTTTGCGGAGCTGTGAATCCCAACGTTTATCTAATATTTTCAAGTAAAGATCCACTTTCTTCTTATTTCTTTGAAACCTCCTCACCATCTCCTCTCTAGCTTTGACTACATATTTGTATAGAATGCCCATAGCAGGTTTATCTTCACTATCAACAATACGTGTGATCGGTGGATCTGGAACTGACTGTTTAACGCTGGTTCGCGAAATGTCGCGGAAGCAAGAGTCGCCACCGTCTTTTATTTTCTCCAACATGGACAGGACAAAAGCACAGCAAAATTCCTTATGAGATTGTCTCTCGGTTCAGGAGGTAGATTTATAGAAAGGGAATGTGTTAGCACCCTTTCTATCCATGGTTATCCATGGGCTCTTAGATACTTGATCATTGTGTTTTCAAAAGATTTTTTTGCTTTTCAAGTGTGAGTGGGTTTGAAAAAGTTTCGTTTGAAAAATTTCGGAATAACTCTTGTATCTGTCCTCAAGAGTGTTTGAAAAAGTTGTTTTCGAAAGCTTTTTTGAAAGTGTAATGTGAAAAGAGTTTTTTTGATTTGTTTTTGAATAGAGCAAGTATCTATGAGTCATCTACCTACCCTAAGGAATTAGGTTGTGTAAATGTCCTTAAGGTAATGCCATCCCACCATTGAGAGATAGGTAGCACCACCGTTGGAGGTGTTCGGGTCAATTCGTTTGTAGGGACAGTGTGGTCACCAGAGCAACAGTAGGACACCTTAGAAGCTACCCTTATGCCATGGGTCATGGACATAAGGACTTACTAAAACGTCTTATACTCGACGACCACGTTTCGAGGGCAAGGCAACAGTGAGGCGTACCCTAAGAGTGGTGTGTTAATTAGTGTGTTATTTTCATGTTAATATTTGTCTTTGATCATGCATCATGGTGATCTACGGTTGTTTTTTAATTTAGGTCATACATTCTTTCATGCAAAGTTTAGCAGTTTAAAAGTGCGGAAATTTAAATGCGGAAAATAAAGTCCTACGCTATTACAAAGCGCGGGTCTATACATCGCCAAATTAACAAAGACCCGTTTTGAATAAAAATGCGGAAAGTAAATAAATCCCTAGTTACTATTACAAGGCTTGAGCAATTACATAATATTTACAAAGAAAATAAAATAACGTGCGAAAAGAATAAAAATAGGATGTTCGAGGGCGTTGGACCCTTTTGAGAAATTAAATGAAATTAAAAAAAATTAATTAATTATTTAATTAAGAAAAGAAATGTTTTTATGTTTTTTTGTATTTAATGAAAATAAAGAAAATTAAAATTAAAATTAAAAGAAACCCTAATTCTAAGTTGTTTTAATTATTAAGAAAACATTAAAGTTTGACCTAATTTACTAATCAATTAATATACATGTTTATTTACAAAAATACATTAATGGTGAAATAATAATAATTAAATATATTTTTAGTTTTTTTTGTTTTTTCTGTTTTTATTATGAAAAGAAAATTTATGAAATTAAAGAAACAATTAAAATAATTAAAAGAAAAGAAAAGGAAAAATAAAAAAAGAATACAAACAATGGGGGTGTCTGACCCAATTTGGAGGTGAATTGGAAGCAATTTGGCCCACTGAACAAGAAGCCTGTTTGACTTTTCCAGCTTGGGTGCGTGTGATTGACTGAGTGTGTACCCTAGAATTCCTGTTATGGCCTTCGGATTGATCCTCATGGCCATGTGGCAAGCAAGCATGTGAGGATGCATGATGGTCTTTGGATGAAGTGCTACGCTGGAATACCTTGCAACAAAAATTATTAAGCGTTTGGGGGGACCTGGGAACCGAACCCAGGTCCCAATACCTGCAAGCCACCAACTGAGCTATTGAGCGTATTTGTTAATATAGTGAATGGAAAATATAATATATGAAAACAATGGTTAGTGGTCTGAACAAAGAAAAGCGCGCCAGTATTTGAATCGTCCAACCATCAGATGACACATATACATCTTCCTCGTTTTTGTGCCTGTAACATAATCAAATAGCGGGGGTTTTAAACCCCCACTAAACACCACCTGCAAAAATAGCGAATAGCTCATGCTTTAACATAAATTGAGCGCGAGGTCACCAATGGATTCGTCTTCATGTCACGATTTTGTATGCACCGGTTTGAAGGTCTAATTTTACACCCTATGCAAAGCCCCAATTTTGGAACTCTGAAACCCTAAAATACGTCAATGGTGAATCACGATACAGGGCCTTACAATGCAATTGGATTATATCATTAGCTTCAGAAAGTTAATATCAGTCTAAATCAACCGAGAAAAATGATTAAAAGTGCATGAGTTATGATGTGGGATTCAAGAAATTATTGCAAACCGTATGATCTGTATCTCTCAATTCCTTGCACGTTTTGGCTTGTTCTCAATTGCAAACGCTTCCTTGATGGTCCAGCAATGTGTTGGAATCGATTTCAGGCTTTGAAACGTGCAGTAACTGGGATTTCAGTTTCCAATTTTTTGATGAAACTTTGCAATCTTGCCCTTGGTTTTCTGCGCAGCTTTTGTGTTTTTTGGAATAGGTTTAGGTTATGCATATGTAAGTGAATGGAATTAGGTTAAAAAACCAAGCCCAAAGTCCTTGTATTGATGTTTTCAATCTTTGATTTTTTACATCTTTTTTTCAAATCTTTTCCATGCCAATTATTGCCAAATTTGGATGATTTTGTCCCTTTTGATTGATGCACGAGATCTCTCACATGTGAGGAGGATATTTGCTGCATAAAAAGATTTAAAACCATTGATTTAGTATTTTTCTTATATTTAAATTTAATTAAATGAATTAATGGTAATAAAAATTCAAATAATTAATTAAAAATGAGAAAATAACTCCCTTTGAGCTTAGTGGGTCGTGCATAGCCTTTGGGTAATGATTCATGGAATAATTTGTGGCCCATTAGCATTTTTGAAGCCTTTTGTGCAAAGTTGACTTTTCAAAATTCCCAAAAATTTCCCAACTTCTACAAGGCATATCTTGCTCAATTTTTAAGCTTCGATCTTATTTTTGGACATTTTGGAAAGGTCTTGAAGTCCTCTAACCAATGTCTTTGGTCCCATGTCATTTTGATTTACCAATCTCAAGTTATGGTCTTTGACTTAAAGTGCCTTTTTGTTGACTTTTGAAAATGACCTATAATGTTGAAATTGATAACTTTTTGTGAGAGCATTTCTTGGACTTGAAGTGTGAAGATGAGTTGTAGGAAATGTCATTCTCTTCAAAATGAGCTTTGGATGGAATTTTTCTGATAAACCAGGAAGAAGTTATGCCCTGGTCAATTTGCAGTTGACTTTTTCAACTGTCCAAAAATAGAAACTTTTGCATCTTGAGACTTTTTGAGCCATGCTTTGAGAATCATGATCAAGAATTGATCAAATGATGTTTGTGGCTTCAAAATAATATGTTGACAAAAAAATTTGACTTTTGACTGTCAAATGACCATTTTGCCCCTGCAGTTGACTGTGGTGCAATTAGGGTTTTTGACTGTGCAATTTGATGCTGTGAGTCTTGAAACTTGACATACGAATGCTTCACAATGTATATGGGCATGTGGTACTTTATTGGACCTTTGGAAACTTCAATTTCTTTGCCAGAACCAAAACCCTAATTTTGACTGTGTTAGGAGGCAATTGGACTGTGCAACCCTTGGGAGATTTTGAACCTTGATCTTGGCAAATCTTGAAGAATATGGGAGGGCAAATTTTGGGGTACAACAATTGCCCCTGTTCAATATTCTTAGACCTGAGGATGTAGATTGGCTGGCGTGCCTTTCGTAATCCGAAGGTGGAAGATGATTGAACACTAGAGTGCCCAGAAATTTGCACTCACATGGTAGAATGTCAGCAGTATGATGACGGGAATGGGCTTACAGATGCCATTTGGAGACTGTTGTTGCATGGATGCGCTTATAGATGCCATCTAGGTGTTGATCGCGTAAGAGATTCCTTAGCGAGAACTTGCGTACCTGAAAAAGAAAGATAATTACCTGGCCTGTTACAGGAGTTGATCTTCAAACTCTTTATGTAGATGTGCCCTGGATGGATACAGGAATCGAATCTTTTAAACTCTTCAGACATGCCCTGGCATGATACAGGAATCGAGTCCGGAGAAAACAGTCGTCAATAGATACACCCTGGCAAGATACAGGAATCGGATCTTCGAACTCTTCAGACGTGCCCTAGAAAGATACAGGAATCAAGTCTGGTATTGTTAGTCGTCAACAGATACACCCTGGCAAGATACAGGAATCGGATCTTTGAACTCTTCAGACCTGCCCTAGCAAGATGCAGGAATCGAGTCTGGAGCTTCAAAAGGTTTTTGTTGATAATGATGTGATGAATGAATCAGGGATGGTTACTACCTCAACGGGACGATGAGAGAACCTTGGACGATTACTATCTCAACGGGACGATGAGAGAACCTTGGATGATTAATACCCCAACGGGGCGATGAGAGAACCTTTGACGATTACTACCTCAACGGGACGATGAGAGAACCTTGGGTGATTACTACCTTAACGGGACGATGAGAGAACCTTGGACGATTACTACCTCAACGGGAGGATGAGAGAACCTTGGACGATTACTACCTCAACGGGACGATGAGAGAACCTTGGATGATTACTACCTCAACGAGACGATGAGAGAACCTTGGGTGATTACTACCTCACGGGACGATGAGAGAACCTTGGACGATTACTACCTCAACGGGACGATGAGAGAACCTTGGGTGATTACTACCTCAACGAGACGATGAGAGAACCTTGGACGATTACTACCTCAACGGGACGATGAGAGAACCTTGGGTGATTACTACCTCAACGGGACAATGAGAGAACCTTGGATGATTACTACCTCAACGGGACGATGAGAGAACCTTGGGTGATTACTACCTTAACGGGACGATGAGAGAACCTTGGATGATTACTACCTCAACGGGACGATGAGAGAACCTTGGACGATTACTACCTCAACGGGACGATGAGAGAACCTTGGATGATTACTACCTCAACGGGACGATGAGAGAACCTTGGGTGATTACTACCTCACGGGACGATGAGAGAACCTTGGACGATTACTACCTCAACGGGACGATGAGAGAACCTTGGGTGATTACTACCTCAACGGGACGATGAGAGAACCTTGGACGATTACTACCTCAACGGGACGATGAGAGAACCTTGGGTGATTACTACCTCAACAGGACGATGAGAGAACCTTGGACGATTACTACCTCAACGGGACGATGATAGAACCTTGGACGATTACTACCTCAACGGGACGATGAGAGAACCTTGGATGATTACTACCTCAACGGGACGATGAGAGAACCTTGGGTGATTACTACCTCACGGGACGATGAGAGAACCTTGGACGATTACTACCTCAACGGGACGACGAGAGAACCTTGGGTGATTACTACCTCAACGGGACGATGAGAGAACCTTGGACGATTACTACCTCAACGGGACGATGAGAGAACCTTGGGTGATTACTACCTTAACGGGACGATGAGAGAACCTTGGACGATTACTACCTCAACGGGACGATGAGAGAACCTTGGACGATTACTACCTCAACGGGACGATGAGAGAACCTTGGATGATTACTACCTCAACGGGACGATGAGAGAACCTTGGGTGATTACTACCTCACGGGACGATGAGAGAACCTTGGACGATTACTACCTCAACGGGACGATGAGAGAACCTTGGGTGATTACTACCTCAACGGGACGATGAGAGAACCTTGGACGATTACTACCTCAACGGGACGATGAGAGAACCTTGGGTGATTACTACCTCAACGGGACAATGAGAGAGCCTTGGATGATTACTACCTCAACGGGACGATGAGAGAACCTTGCGTGATTACTACCTCAACGGGACGATGAGAGAACCTTGGACGATTACTACCTCAACGGGACGATGAAGGAATCTTGGACGTCTTCTACTTCAAAAGGTAAAGACTTTTATCTGTTGATCGTTCTTTTCCTGAAAAAGTAACGAGTTAATTGTATGCAATGTCATAATGTATGACATGCATGATGTCATTATGTTCTCAAAAATAAATGAGATTGGGGTGATACGATGCGTGTATGCATGTATCATAATGTATGACAATGTGATGTTTATGAATGTATTTTCGTCTAGGAAAGTACATCCTTGACGGGTGTCGGGAAGTTAAATCCTGGGCTGATGCTGAACAGTAGAGCTTCTTTGTTTCTGCTGGGGATGATAGTTGCAAGAATACCGGTAGGGGAAGATGACTCCGTTGGGGAATAAACTTGGAGAACACTCTGCGGGGGAAAATTACTCTAGCGATCTTGATGGGGAACAATACTCTGTGGGAAGAGAGGTACTTTGCTGAGATTTGATGATAACTCTGCTGGAGATACCATTGATATGAATGTTGGGAGATCTGATGAACTCCGCTGGGGATAGGAAGACTTCGCCGGGGACGATTTCTCCGTGGCAATTGGCTGAGGATAACCCAGTTATATCCTGGTGGGGATATGGATTCCACTTTCCTGGGAAAAAATTTTTTTTGTTGAGATGTACTGGGGAAGTGGCTCCACCGAATGTCTGGTATTCCGCCGGGGAACAATCTTAGATCAAGATTGTCGGGGATGCTTGTTAAGAATGTTTGTATACTCCGCTGGGGAATGTTGAGATCCGCGGGGAATAATCCAACTTCCTTGAGGTTGATAGTGGACTAACTCTGCTTGGGGAGAGTATCGCTGACTTGCGGGCTCGCTCTCTGGGGAATTAAGATATCTTGGTCATGTTTTTCAACCGAACCTACCTTTGCACCTTGGTGGACAGAGCAATTAGATCGCTTAGACAACTCATTACTGCCCCTGTTTCTGATGTGGGAGAGAAAGATACCTGTGGAGGTGCTTGATGACTGCCGATTTGACAAATCTTCTTCTGGTAGGCAAGTGACGTTATGACAGGACATAGTCGTACACTCTGATCCCTAATTTTTTCCTGGACCGCCCTTTCAGGTTTTCAGTCCACCGGGATACCCATTTTTGCCCAAGCCGCCTTTTCAGGTTTTCGACTTGCCGGGTGTACGGATTTTTCATTTTCATCCCTTATTTTGCCCGAACCCTTTTGGTTCGCCGGGAAGCCCTTATTTTTGCCTAGGTGTGTCAACCTAGCGGGTCTTTGATTGTGCGTAGTATTTTTCGACTATGTCCATACTCTCAGGATGTAGGAAGGTGCCCCTGCCAGTAGCATTGTGTAGCCATATTACCAGAAGATGTCTGATCGTGCAAGATTTGTTGCTGGAATTCCTGTCCAATGCCCCAAGTGACTTAGGCGGAGATTTTCCCCTGGTTATCTTGGCATTTTGAGAGATTCTCTGAATCTTGACTTAATTGCCCCAGATGATGGACAATAATCACGTCTGCCCCTTGATTGGAAGTGCTTTTGTTCACTAGGTATTCATCGTGCGAATTTCCCTGTTGTTCAAACAAATAGTTATATGCAAACAATGTTATATCAAAAATGCAAAGCTTATGTCTGTCTTGAAGATTTTGAAAATGCATTCTTTTTCATAAAACAAGTGAATGTTTGTAAAACGTGATGTCAACTCCGTATTTACCGTAGGCCTTAAGGAGTCAGGATACCTTTCGTAACAGTATGCTTTCGAACTAACCCAAGCTTCAGCTAGGACTTTTAAGGGTTGTAACGTGGCCTGGTTCATGGTTTAAGAAACAAAGGATAAAGGCTCAAATTGTTTGTACCCACCCGCTCTTCGTGATGTTCTTCAAACCTAAACTCAGTTGATCGTGTGTTAGACCTCGTTTGAGTCTTTGCTCTGATATACCAGTGATGGTTCGGATATTGACAGTTTATTTTGAATAGGCAGTCATTTCTCTTTGGTTGAGGGTTTGTAAGACCTCCTTCTTTTTTTTTTTTTTGTTATCCCTGTTTTTTGCCTGAACTGTTTCTTTTTGTATTTACAGTCAGCGGGATGCCCCAGTTTTGTAAGTCTCCTTCATAGGTTTTGACTTAATGGGCTTTTTGATTTTGGTAATGACTGCCTGTTTTTATGGTTATTTAGAACCATCACTGTCTTTTGTTTCAGAAGGACTTCTTTTGATGCCATTCGTTGTGCACCTGGATCAGCTGAGAGAACTACCCTGCCCCAGGTTATGATTAAGGGTTTTAATTTTCGAAAAGAAAAACTCCTACTTCTTTGGCTCAGAGGGGTTGACGAGGGATTATCTTCCTTATAACTCCAGTGTTTAGGGATTTGAAATCATGCTTGTACTTCATCAGCGGGGTCTGTTCAAAAGCATACTGTAAAGATCATGGTATCATTTTCGTCATCCTCCCTCAAGAGGCTTAGAATTGTTAACCGAGCGTTGAACATCACAAAAATATGAAAACAGTTTTAAGCATAGTAAACATAATTACTTCAAAACAGACATGTGTAATGCATTAATGAAATAACAAAGTTTGACATGAATAAAATGTTTGAACAATCAAAGAAAAATACAACTTGAACATTCGAATGAACAAAAGATATTCTCGATGACTTGGTGTAGGATCAGTGCTCAAACTTGACCTCCTTGGCGTCGATCAAATCCTGGATCTTGTTCTTCAAGGTCCAACATTTGTCGGTGTCGTGTCCGGGACTGTCAGAATGGTAGGCACATCTCGCACCTGGGTTGTATTTGGGAGAGGAAGTATCAGGATTTTGGGAAGGATCCTTTAGTGTGATCAGTTTCGCCTTCAGCAATTGTTGTAGTGCCTGAGACAAAGGCATGCTGATGTCAGTATACTTCCTATCTTGATACTTTATCCTACGCCTATTGCTCTTTCTTTGTTGAACAGGCGCGGGATTAGAGATCTGGATTGCCCCTACATCATGACGACCCTTTTTACCATGTATAGCATTGGACTCTTTCTTCCCGCTGTGGGGCTTTTTCTGAGCATCAGCAGGTGCAACTTCTTGAATCTTTCCTGATTTTATACCATCTTCAATTCTCTCCCCGGTCAAGATCAGATCTGTGAACCCAGCAGAAGAATTCCCAATCAGATGGTTGAAGAACGGCCCAGACAGGGTCCCCAAGAACATATCGATAAGTTCCCGATCAGTCAGAGGTGGTTGTACCCTTCCAGCAAGGTCTCTCCATTTTTGGGCGTACTCCTTAAAACCTTCTCCTGATCCTAGCGACATACCTTGGAGTTGGGTACGTGTAGGAGCGAGGTCGGTATTGTACTGGTACTGCTTGTAGAATGCAGTGGCCAAGTCCTCCCAGCTGCGGATGTTGGCTCCATTCAGTTGATAGAACCAGTCGAGTTGAGTTCCCGACAGACTATCTTGAAAAAAGTGGATCCACAAATTCTTGTCAGCCGTGTAGGGCTGGATCCTCCTTGTGTAAGACCTGAGATGCAGCTTAGGATAGGATGCCCCATCGTACTTGGCAAAGGCAGGTGCCTTGAATTTATGTGGGATCACCACCCCAGAAGACAGACCTAGATCTTCGAAGTCCAGGCCGGGCACTTTTTGTATCTCCATAACACTTAGCCGGTCTTCCAACTGTTTATACCTGTCCTCAGCTGGAGGGTACTGTTCATCATTATAATCGGTCTCATTGTCGGAGACCACTGGACTAGGAACCTCTCTTTCATGGGGACTTTCTTTCCCAATAGACGGGGTAGTCAGCTCAACCTCATTTTGTGACCCATTCCCAGATTTGTGTCTCGGGTTGAACAACACCGTCCTCTTCTTCTTCTTTTTCAAAAGCAGGGTCTTCAGATCTTATTGCCCCTGGGCCAAACTCATGATCAACTCTTGGAACTGGGTGTTCTGAGCCTGGAGAGCCTTGATGGATTGCTCAGTAGATGATTCAGGATTCATGACGATCGGCTGAAATAAACAGCGAAGAAGGTAAGCGACCCGTAAAAAATAGTACCTGTAATGCAACAATATGTATGATATGCGTGCAATGTTTTCAAGGATCTCGCGGGGTAGACAAGAAAAATTGTTAGAATTTGAATCCGGTAGCTTGATTGAAGGAACTTCATGTTGTTGAGAGTCCTTCTTCAAGGGTCAAGGCTCACCATATCTAGTGGGTCATAGCCCCTGACTTTAGTCATCATGTCTGGTTTTGATTTCCAAACAACCTTGGTTAGGGGAACCTTCTTCAAGAGTCAAGGCTCACCATGTCAAGTGGGTCATAGCCTTTGACTCAGATAATCAACCTGGCTAGAGGAAAATAAATCCCCTTTGCCCCTTGCTAGACATTCTGATTCATCGTGACCTGCATCACAAGCCCTTGAGATCCTTGAAACAGATTAGTCCTTATGCGGGATGTATGCAATGGTATGATGTTATGTTATGCATGGGGTAATGTAGGCAAATCCTATTACGAGTCCCAATTAAGGACTGTAAACAAAACCTGCAAGAAACTCAAGTGTCAGATAACAAGCATGCAAATAGTCAAGTTGGAAGGCACACAAGTCACACAAGAGAAGCCCTTAGAGTTTAGGCCAGCATGGGGTCTAGGTATTACCCTCTTTCAGTTTGTTGGTTAAGACCTGTCCTATCAGAAGTAACCGGGTTCTAGAGGATCCCAATATCACTGACTACCCTCAATCGGTCATAACTCCAGCATCGCAATCTTTTCTTGCGGCTAGAACCATCACGAGAGTTTAGCCTCAATGGGCGTAGCATACTGCTACTATTCTATTGGCCAAGTTGGGTCATTTAAGATTCTAAGGTCGGTTGGTGCTTAATGACTCCTCAGAAGACCCATATTATCCTCGTTGCAACACAAGGGATATCGGTACAGACCAAGGTGCCACACCAACGTAGCCACTGCTTCACCCATGTCGGTCTACGCCGGACAGGTCCCTCACAGCATATGCTACCTAACAGGGTATCCCCATATCCGGGTTAGGATCTATGTAACTCCGATGCAACCCACAATAATAAAGAAAACAAGCACAGCAATTGAAAACACAAGTGATCTTAGTCCTAAGGTACACCTCACTTTAAGTTTATCCCCAGCAGAGTCGCCAGTTCTGTGATCGGTGGATCTGGAACTGACTGTTTAACGCTGGTTCGCGAAATGTCGCGGAAGCAAGAGTCGCCACCGTCTTTTATTTTCTCCAACATGGATAGGACAAAAGCACAGCAAAATTCCTTATGAGATTGTCTCTCGGTTCAGGAGGTAGATTTATAGAAAGGGAAGGTGTTAGCACCCTTTCTATCCATGGTTATCCATGGGCTCTTAGATACTTGATCATTGTGTTTTCAAAAGATTTTTTTGCTTTTCAAGTGTGAGTGGGTTTGAAAAAGTTTCGTTTGAAAAATTTCGGAATAACTCTTGTATCTGTCCTCAAGAGTGTTTGAAAAAGTTGTTTTCGAAAGCTTTTTTGAAAGTGTAATGTGAAAAGAGTTTTTTTGATTTGTTTTTGAATAGAGCAAGTATCTATGAGTCATCTACCTACCCTAAGGAATTAGGCTGTGTAAATGTCCTTAAGGTAATGTCATCCCACCATTGAGAGATAGGTAGCACCACCGTTGGAGGTGTTCGGGTCAATTCGTTTGTAGGGACAGTGTGGTCACCAGAGCAACAGTAGGACACCTTAGAAGCTACCCTTATGCCATGGGTCATGGACATAAGGACTTACTAAAACGTCCTATACTCGACGACCACGTTTCGAGGGCAAGGCAACAGTGAGGCGTACCCTAAGAGTGGTGTGTGAATTAGTGTGTTATTTTCATGTTAATATTTGTCTTTGATCATGCATCATGGTGATCTACGCTTGTTTTTTAATTTAGGTCATACATTCTTTCATGCAAAGTTTAGCAGTTTAAAAGTGCGGAAATTTAAATGCGGAAAATAAAGTCCTACGCTATTACAAGGCGCAGGTCTATACATCGCCAAATTAACAAAGACCCGTTTTGAATAAAAATGCGGAAAGTAAATAAATTCCTAGTTACTATTACAAGGCTTGAGCAATTACATAATATTTACAAAGAAAATAAAATGACGTGCGAAAAGAATAAAAATAGGATGTTCGAGGGCGTTGGACCCTTTTGAGAAATTAAATGAAATTAAAAAAAAAATTAATTAATTATTTAAGTAAGAAAAGAAATGTTTTTATGTTTTTTTGTATTTAATGAAAATAAAGAAAATTAAAATTAAAATTAAAAGAAACCCTAATTCTAAGTTGTTTTAATTATTAAGAAAACATTAAAGTTTGACCTAATTTACTAATCAATTAATATACATGTTTATTTACAAAAATAAATTAATGGTGAAATAATAATAATTAAATATATTTTTAGTTTTTTTTGTTTTTTCTGGTTTTATTATGAAAAGAAAATTTATGAAATTAAAGAAACAATTAAAATAATTAAAAGAAAAGAAAAGGAAAAATAAAAAAAGAATACAAACAATGGGGGTGTCTGACCCAATTTGGAGGTGAATTGGAAGCAATTTGGCCCACTGAACAAGAAGCCTGTTTGACTTTTCCAGCTTGGGTGCGTGTGATTGACTGAGTGTGTACCCTGGAATTCCTGTTATGGCCTTCAGATTGATCCTCATGGCCATGTGGCAAGCAAGCATGTGAGGATGCATGATGGTCTTTGGATGAAGTGCTACGCTGGAATACCTTGCAACAAAAATTATTAAGCATTTGGGGGGACCTGGGAATCGAACCCAGGTCCCAATACCTGCAAGCCACCTCAGCCACCAACTGAGCTATTGAGCGTATTTGTTAATATAGTGAATGGAAAATATAATATATGAAAACAATGGTTAGTGGTCTGAACAAAGAAAAGCGCGCCAGTATTTGAATCGTCCAACCATCAGATGACACATATGCGTCTTCCTCGTTTTTGTGCTTGTAACATAATCAAATAGCGGGGGTTTTAAACCCCCACTAAACACCACCTGCAAAAATAGCGAATAGCTCATGCTTTAACATAAATTGAGCGCGAGGTCACCAATGGATTCGTCTTCATGTCACGATTTTGTATGCACCGGTTTGAAGGTCTAATTTTACACCCTATGCAAAGCCCCAATTTTGGAACTCTGAAACCCTAAAATACATCAATGGTGAATCACGATACAGGGCCTTACAATGCAATTGGATTATATCATTAGCTTCAGAAAGTTAATATCAGTCTAAATCAACCAAGAAAAATGATTAAAAGTGCATGAATTATGATGTGGGATTCAAGAAATTATTGCAAACCTTATGATCTGTATCTCTCAATTCCTTGCACATTTTGGCTTGTTCTCAATTGCAAACGCTTCCTTGATGGTCCAGCAATGTGTTGGAATCGATTTCAGGCTTTGAAACGTGCAGTAACTGGGATTTCAGTTTCCAATTTTTTGATGAAACTTTACAATCTTGCCCTTGGTTTTCTGCGCAGCTTTTCTGTTTTTTGGAATAGGTTTAGGTTATGCATATGTAAGTGAATGGAATTAGGTTAAAAAACCAAGCCCAAAGTCCTTGTATTGATGTTTTCAATCTTTGATTTTTTACATCTTTTTTTCAAATCTTTTCCATGCCAATTATTGCCAAATTTGGATGATTTTGTCCCTTTTGATTGATGCACGAGATCTCTCACATGTGAGGAGGATATTTGCTGCATAAAAAGATTTAAAACCATTGATTTAGTATTTTTCTTATATTTAAATTTAATTAAATGAATTAATGGTAATAAAAATTCAAATAATTAATTAAAAATGAGAAAATAACTCCCTTTGAGCTTAGTGGGTCGTGCATAGCCTTTGGGTAATGATTCATGGAAGAATTTGTGGCCCATTAGCATTTTTGAAGCCTTTTGTGCAAAGTTGACTTTTCAAAATTCTCAAAAATTTCCCAACTTCTACAAGGCATATCTTGCTCAATTTTTAAGCTTCGATCATATTTTTTTACATTTTGGAAAGGTCTTGAAGTCCTCTAACCAATGTCTTTGGTTCCATGTCATTTTGATTTACCAATCTCAAGTTATGGTCTTTGACTTAAAGTGCCTTTTTGTTGACTTTTGAAAATGACCTATAATGTTGAAATTGATAACTTTTTGTGAGAGCATTTCTTGGACTTGAAGTGTGAAGATGAGTTGTATGAAATGTCATTCTCTTCAAAATGAGCTTTGGATGGAATTTTTCTGATAAACCAGGAAGAAGTTATGCCCTGGTCAATTTGCAGTTGACTTTTTCAACTGTCCAAAAATAGAAACTTTTGCATCTTGAGACTTTTTGAGCCATGCTTTGAGAATCATGATCAAGAATTGATCAAATGATGTTTGTGGCTTCAAAATAAGATGTTGACAAAAAAATTTGACTTTTGACTGTCAAATGACCATTTTGCCCCTGCAGTTGACTGTGGTGCAATTAGGGTTTTTGACTGTGCAATTTGATGCTGTGAGTCTTGAAACTTGACATACGAATGCTTGACAATGTATATGGGCATGTGGGACTTGATTGGACCTTTGGAAACTTCAATTTCTTTGCCAGAACCAAAACCCTAATTTTGACTGTGTCTGTGCAACCCTTGGGAGATTTTGAACCTTGATCTTGGCAAATCTTGAAGAATATGGGAGGGCAAATTTTGGGGTACAACAATATGCAACTCACGCATAAGTGGTTCAGTGAGTTTAACTACATCAGCACATTTACTCCAAAATCCATAATCTAAAACTTGATCCACAAACTGTTTTGCCTTTGCTTCTTTGGCATATGTTGAGCTTGTCCATTCTTTAGATGTTACCATGGCTCTTAGTGAGTTTTTGTGAGACAAAATACTTTGCAAAGTAATGAAATTAGTGGCAAACCGAGTTGGAGCAAGACGAAGGATTTCTCTTCCACCTGTTTGCTTTCTCATTAAATACAATACATAACAATGGTTATAAATATATTTGTTAATATTAGAAGCATGTGACACTGTCTCATATACTTCTTCTAATTTTCCCATGTCTTGCAACATCAAGTTAATGCAATGTGCCTGTTGTACCCCAAAATTTGCCCTCCCATATTCCTCAAGGTTTGTCAAGAAGCATCTTCAAATGGTTCAAGATTGCTCAGAGATTGTACACTCAAACCACCTCCTAAGCCAGCTGAATTAGGGTTTTGTTTCTTTCAAGGAATTTGGGGTTTTCAATGGTTCAATCAAGTCTCATAGGCCTATATACATCCTCCAGCTTCTACATGCCAAGTTGCAAGGCTCACAGTGCCAAATTGCACAGTCAAAAGCTCCATTTGATCCACAGTCAACTGCAAGGACAAAATGGTCATTTTGCAGTCAAAAGTCATAATTTTTGGTCAACATCTTATTTTGAGTTCACAATCATCATTTGATCAAGTCTTGGTCATGATTCCACAAGAATGACTCAAAAATCATCAAGATGCAAAAGGTTACTATTTTTGGACAGTAGAAAAGTCAATTGTATCTTGACCAAGGCATAACTTTTTCATGGTTCATCAGAAAAATTCCACCAAATGCTCATTTTGAAGGGGATGACATTTCCTACAATCCATATTCACATTCCAAGTCCAAGAAATGCTCTCATAAAAAGTTATCAATTTCTACATTATAGGTCAAATTCAAAAGTCAACAAAAATGCACTTTAAGTCAAAGGCCATAACTTGAGATTGGTAAATCCAAATGACATGGGACCAAAGGCATTGGTTAGAGGACTTCAATACCTTTCCAAAATGTCAAAGAACATGTTCATATGATCAAAATTGAGCAAGATATGCATTGGAGAAGTTGGGAAATTTTTATGAATTTGCAAAAGTCAACTTTGCTCAAAACACCTTGTTTTTGCTAATGGGCCTCAAATCTCTTCTTGAAACTTTATCCTTGGCCTATGCACGACCCATCAAGCCTAATTGAATTTATTTTCTTATTTTTTATTAATTAATTGGATTTTTTATTAATATTAATTCATTTAATTAATTTAAATTGTAGGAAAATACAAAGATTTGATTTTTCAATCTTTTTGTGAAGCAAATGTGGTCAAGATATGCTGGCAATTTCGTGTACCAATCAAGGATGCAAAAATCTCCAACTTTGGCAACTTTATTCAATCATGAAGATTCAAAAATATATGATTTCCAATCAAATATTCAAATCATCATTCCATGGATTTCTTTGCAATATTCTGACCTAATCTCATTCTCCTATAAATATGCAAGCCAACCCTAATGCCACACACGTGAAATTTCTGCAGAAAAAGCCATAACCATATTGAAAAAATTCAAGAAAATTGCAAAACTGATTTCTATATTCTAGGGCGATTCAAAGAAATTGGTTGATTCTAACACCTTGCAGGGGTTCCCAGGAACGTGTAGCAATTAAATTCACACGCTAAAGCTCAAGAAATCATCACTTACAGTCTCACGGTTTGACACTTTTTTTCATAATCGTAACTCTTAATTCATGAGCATTTAACATGATTTTTTGATTGTTTGGCATTGCTTGAATCCATATGAAGCTAATGGCATAAGTTAATTGAATTATAGTGCACAAAATCGAAAGTTGCCATGGTAGAATTCTAGGGTTCCTGAACTTTGGAATTGGGGCTTTCTAAACCCAGAAAAATCAGGACTTGTAAGGCATATGACTAGATTCGTGAGAACCAGACGAACATAACTGACTATTCGCGAAATATTTATATTAATCACAGGGCTAATCGCTATTTTTCGCCGCTACAGTTTGTGGGGGTTAAAAACCCCCGCTATCTATTTGTGTTTTTTGTAGGAAATATGAAGAAGATGATGATGTGGTGATACATCGTTGGACCATTCAAAAAAAGAAGCGTGCATTTTTCTTTTGTACAGCATATTGTTTGGTTTCTCAATATATTAATTGCCTTTTATTTTATTAATGACTAAAGCGTGCAGTTGGAGTGGTTAAAGCATTGGATTGGAATCATTGGGACCTGGGTTCGAATCCCAGGTCCCCCAAAAACGTTTCTATTATTTTTCTTTACATATTCATATGCTCCTTTCCAAAAGGAGTCCATTATGCACCTCTAACATCCAAGCGCCATGTGTCTCTGAGCTCAAATCCTGTGGCCAAAGATGAAGGATCACCATACTCCCAGTCAACCATGCGCATGGACAATCCAGAAAGTCAAAAGGGCTTGGAGTTAATGGGCCTGAGAATTGCCAAGAATACCTCCTTGTTGGGCCAGCACCCCCTGGTTTATTCTTTTTATTCTTTTTTTATTCTTTTATATTTTTTTCCTTTAATTATTTTATTTTTAATAACTATTATTATTATTATTTAGTTAACTCACAAATTAATTATTTTCATAATAAATTCAGAAAACTAAAATATTATTATTATTATTACTAATTTCACCTTTAATTTATTATTTTTGTAAATAAATTCTAATGTAATTAATTTTGTTAATTAGGTTAACTTTGACTTTTTTCACAATAAATAAAATTAACATAGAATTAGGGTTTTGAAAATTTTAATCATCTTTTTATTTTATTTTATTTTTATTAAAAACATAAAAAACTAAAAAGTACTTTTTTCTTTTAATTAATTAATTAATTAGTTTTAGGTTTAATTTAATTAAATACAAAAAGGACAAAAAACTTCTTTCTTTCTCAAAAAGGGTCAAAACCCTAAGGACTTCTCCGATTCAATTTCTTTTCGCGCATATTAATTTTTGATCATATTTATGTAATTGCTCCGAGGATGTAATAGCGTTAATTAGGACTTTTTATCGCTTTTATTTAATTCCCGCAATTTACTTTTTCAAATGGTTGTTTTTGGCGATGTAAATACCTAACGCCTTGTAATAGCGTAGATTTATTTTCCGCAACTATTAAACTGCTAGATGTATGTTAATTAGGCTATGCATGATAAGACTTATCTGAAAATTAAAATCAATCGTAGCTCACAATAGCATGTGCAAAGATAATCTTAACTGAATCCTGACACACTCGCACATGCAACTCCTAGGGTACGCCTCACTTGGTTGCCTCGACGTGGTCATTGAGTATAGGGTGTTTTAGAGGTCGCCCTCTTGTCTAAAGATCCAAGTTGCCTCGAAACGGTTGCCTCGGATAAAAGGATCTAGGACATTAGGGTTACCGCTAAGGCGTCCTACCATTGCTTTAGTGACCACACATGTCCCTATAATCGAATTGACCCGAAACTCCAATGACGGTGCTACCCACTTCTCAATAGTGGGATAGTACTGTCTAAAGGATATTTACACAGCTTAATTTCTTTTGAGTAGGTAGAGGTTCTCAGGTACTTGCTCTTTCAAAACAAAAAAATACTTTTTGCACCTACACTTTTCTGACAAAAGTTTTCAAACAATACTTCGTACACTCTTGAGGACTGATACAAGAGTTAAATCGAAGTTTTCAAACAAACTTTTTTTCAAAACCCACAAACACAAGAAAAGCAAAATCTTTTGAAAACATAGTGAGCAAGTACCTAAGAGCCTGTGGATAACCACAGATAGAAAGGGTGCTAACACCTTCCCTTTCTATAATCTACCTCCCGAACCGAGAAACATCTCGAAAAGGAATTTTGTTGTGCTTTTGTCCTTTCCTTGTTGGAGAAAATAAAAGACGGTGGCGAATCTTGCTTACCGCGACATTTCGCGAACCAGCATTCCAAAACAGTCAGTTCTATTTCCACCGATCACAGAACTGGCGACTCTGCTGGGGACATTTATAAGTGAGGTGTACCTTAGGATTAGATCATTCTGTTTTCAATTGTATTGCTTTGCATGCTTTAATATTGTGGGCTTGTATCGGAGTTTCATAGATCCTAACCCGGATCTGGGGCACCCTTGTTTAGGTAAGTAGCAATAAACTGTGAGGGACCTGTCCAGCGTAGACCGACACGGGTGAAGTAGTAGCTACGTTGGTGTGACACCTTGGTCTGTACCGATATCCCTTGTGTTGGAACAAGGAGAATATGGGTCTTCTGAGGAGTCATTAAGCACCAGCTGACCTTAGAACCCTAAATTGACCAACTTGGCCATAGAACAGTAGCAGTATGCTACACTCATTGAGGCTAAACTCTCGCGATGGTTCCGGCCGCAAGAAAAGGTTGACAAACTGGAATTATGACCGATTGAGGGTAGTCAGTGACATTGAGATCCTCTAGAACCCGGTTACTATTTTTAGGACAGGTCTTAACC
Organism: Vicia faba; assembly: GCA_948472305.1. Lineage (NCBI taxonomy): Eukaryota > Viridiplantae > Streptophyta > Magnoliopsida > Fabales > Fabaceae > Vicia > Vicia faba. The sequence continues at coordinate 1,440,265,618 of OX451737.1, read as the reverse complement.
AACTGAAACTGAAAGAGGGTAGTACCTAAACTTCATGCTGGCCTGAACTCTAAGGGCTCTCTTGTGTGACTTGTGTGCCTTACCATGTTTGCCTTTTGTGAATACTTGTGGTGTGCCTTTATCATGACATCATACCATCATACCATTGCATACATCTTGCATAAGGACTAACCCATTTCAAGGATCTCAAGGGTTTGTGATGCAGGTCATGATGAACCAAATGTCTAGCAAGCGGGAAAAGGGGATTTATTTTCCTCTAGCCAAGGTTGTTTAGAGATTAAAACATGGTGACTTGAGTCAGGGGCTACGACCCACTCGATATGGTGAGCCTTGACTCTTGAAGAAGGACTCTCAACAACATGAAGTTCCTTCAATCAAGCTACAAAATTCAAATTCCAACAAGTTTCTTTGTTTACCCCGCGAGATCCTTGAAAACATTGCATACATACATATCATTGCATTACAGGTACCCCTTTTACAGGTCACTTATCTCCTTCGCTGTTTATTTCAGCAATGGCTTTCCAATAAGACAACCAGGATCTTCATACTCAAGAGAATCAGTTCAGGGAAATCTTTCTAAACCTATCCAAGGGGCAGGAAGAGTTGAGAACACTCCTCATGGGGAATTTGGTCAAGAAGAGTCCTTAGGAAAATAAGGACGAACGGCTGAAACATCTGCAAGCTGAGGTAGACGCAATGAGAACCCAGATGCTGGGGCTGATGGCTCTTATCCAAGGCTTAGCTCGGGAGCAAGAAGAGTTGAGAACCATGATCAACCAGCTTCATCAAGACAAATACAACAGTATGAAGCAAATAGTCAAGGCTGAGGAACAAGTCATTAATCAACTTCCGAGAAGTCAAAGGTTTGGTTTGATGAAGAATGGACCTCTCCAGGTTGCCACTACCTCACAGGTCCAACAACAACCTGGCCATAAGCAACGAGTTACTCCAAGGCCGTTTACCAAGCTCAACATGCCGCTGTCCCAAGCTTTGCAACACCTGTTGAAGTTGAATCTGGTGACGTTGGTAGGACCTCACCCGAATCCTAAGACTTCTTCACCCAACTACAATCCTGAGGCCAGGTGTGCATACCATTCTAACAGCCCGGGGCATGATACTGACGACTGTTGGAAGTTGAGGTACAAAATCTAAAACCTGATTGATGAAGGAGCATTGGAGTTCGCACAAGATGGTCAGGCTGAGTTCTTCTACCATCCCTCCAAGGTTCACCATTTGAAGTGATAAGTCCTGAGACGAGAAGACTTTTTGTTCATTAGAATTTTCAATTTGTAATTTCCTGTTGATTGTTCGAACATTTATTCATGTCAAACTTTATTACTTTATCAATGCATTGCATATGTCTATTTCGAATCAATCCATTCGTATTCACTATATTCAAATTGCTTTCATTTTTTGTGATGATCGACTCTCGATTAAAAATTCTAAACCTTTTGAGGGAGGATGACGAAAACGATACCACAATCTACAGTATGCTTTTGAATAGACCCCGCTGATGAGGTACAGGCATTGTTTCAAATCCTAAACAGTGGAGTTATAAGGAAGATAATCCCTCGTCAACCCCTTTGAGCCAAAGAAGTTGGAGTTTTTCTTTTCACGCAAAAATTAAAACCCTTAATTATAACCTGGGGCAGGGTAGTTCTCTCAGTTGATCCAGGTGCACAATGAATGGCATCAAAGGAGTCTTTCCAAAACAAAAGACAGTGATGGTTCCCTATAATCGTCAAGACAGGCGGTCGTTATCTTTCAAAAACAAAAGCCCAACAAGTCAAAACCTATGAAGGAGACTTACAAAACTGGGGCATCCCGCTAACTGTAATCACAAAAGAAACAGTTCAGGCAAAAGACAGGGATGATAAAATAAAAAAGAAAGAGGTCCTACAAACCCTCAACAAAAAAAGAAATGACTGCCTATTCAAAATAAATTGTCAGTATCTGAACCATCATTGGAATATCAGAGCAAAGACTCAAACAAGATCTAATACATGATTAGCTGAGTTTAAGATCGAAGAACATCACGAAGAACGGGTGGGTACAGATAAAATTTGAGCCTTTATCCTTTGTTTCTTAAACCGTGAACCAGGCCACGTTATAACCCTTAAAAGTCCTAGCTGAAGCATGGGTTAGTTCGAAAGCATACTGTTACAAAAGGTATCCTGACTCCTGTAGGGTTTGCTGTAAAATCCTGAGTTGACATCGCATTTTACAAACAAAAAAAAATTTCACTTGTTTTATTGAAAATTGCATTTTCAAAAACTTCAAGACAGACATAAGCTTTGCATTCTTAAAATAACATTGTTTGCATATGACTATTTGCTCGAACAGCAGAGAAATTCGCACGAAGAATATCTAATGAACAAAAACACTTCCAATCAAGGGCCATCCATGAGCATTGTCCATCATCTGGGGCAGTCAAGTCAAAATTCAAGGAATCTCTCAAGAGGCCAAATAGCCAGGGGCAAATCTCCGCCCGAGTCACTTGGGGCATTGGACATGAATTCCAACAACGAATCTTGCATGAGCAGACATCTTCTGGTAGTATGGCGACACAACACTACTGACAGTGACAACTCTCGACATCCTGAGAGCGTGGACATAGTCGAAAAAAGTACTACGCATAATCAAAGACCCGCTAGGTTGACACACCTAAGCAAAGATAAGGGCTTCCCGACGAACCAAAAGGGTTCGGGCAAAAATAAGGGATGAAAATAAAAAAATCTGTACACCCGGCAAGTCGAAAACCTAAAAAGGCGGCTTGGGAAAAAAAGGGTATCCCGATGGACTGAAAACCCGAAAGGGCGGTCCAGGCAAAAATTAGGGATCAAAGCGTACGACTATGTCCCGTCATCTCGTCACTTGCCTACCAAAAGAAGATTCGTCAATCGGCAGTTATCAAGCACTTCATAGGCCTTCTTCTCTCGCAGAAACTGGGGCAATAAGAATTGTCAAAACTGTACAAGCTGCTCTGTCCTCCAGGTACCAAGGTAAGTTCAGCTTAAGAATATGGCCAAGATACCTTCACTCTCCGCAGAGTAAGACAATAATGGACGAATCATGGACGAATCAGCGATACTCTCCCCAAGAAGAGTTGGTCTCCCATCGGCCCTAAAAAGGCACAGTATCCCCAGCAAATCAGCAATACTCTCCCCCGAGCAGAGTTAGTCTACTGTCAGCCCTAAAAGGAAGATAGGTATCCCCAGAAGATCTTAATATTCTCCAGCAGAGTATAAAGATATTCCTCAGCAAGCATCCCCGGCAGTCTTAATATTCCTCGACAGAAATATAAGATTGTTCCCCGGCGGAATACAAGATACCCCCAGTGGAGCCATTTCCCCAATACAGTCCAAAAAGTTTCCCCAGGAGAGTTGAACCATTCCCCAGTAGATTCGGGAAGCTTATCCCCTGCAGAGTACAAATGTCTCTCCCCAGCTATATTCGGATGTTATCCCCACCAGAGTCTAACTGGGTTATCCTCAGCAAATTGCAACGGAAAGATCATCCTCAGCGAAGTTCTTTCTATCCCCCAGCGGAGTTCATCAAAATCTCCAACAGAGCTTATCAACGGAATCCCCCAGCGGAGTTATCGTTAAATTCTCAACGAAGCATCTCTTCCCACAGAGTAATTCCCCGCAGAGTAATTTCTTCGCCAGGTTTATTCCCCAACAGAGTCATCTTCTCCTACCGGTTTATTCTTGCAATCATCTTCGTTCATCCTCCCAGCGGAAACGAAGAACTCTACTCTTCAACATCGGCCCAGGATTTAACGAACTTCCCGGCATTCGTCAAGGATTTATTTTCCCAGACGAAGATACATTCATAAACATCACATTGTCATACATCATGATACATGCATGTACGCATCATATCACACAATCTCATTTATTTTTGAGAACATCATGACATCATACATCTCATACATCATGACATTGCATACAACTAATGTTTTGCCTTTTCAGGAAAAGGTCAATCAAAAGATGATTACCATTAAACTTATCTTAAGTTCCAGATCAACACCTGTATCTAGCCAGGGAATATCTGTGAGCGACTGATTGTAGATTCGATACCTGTAACTAGCCAGGAAAGTTATCTACATTGAAGAGATTGAAGATCAATACCTGTAGCAAGCCAGGAAATCATCTTTCTTTCTCAGGTCAGAGAGTAATACCTTAAACCAGCCAGGAAAGCTATCTCGACCAACCCTTTTTAAGTTCCAGATCAACACCTGTATCTAGCCATGAAATATCTGTGGACGATTGATTGTAGATTCGATACCTGTATCTAGCCAGGAAAGTTATCTACATGAAGAGATTGAAGATCAATACTTGTATCTAGCCAGGAAATCATCGTTCTTTCTCAGGTCAGAGATCTACACCTATATCCAGCCAGGAAAGTTATCTCGACCAACCTTTTTGAGTTCCAGATCAATACCTGTATCTAGCCAGGAAATATCTGTGGACGATTGATTGTAGATTCGATACCTGTATCTAGCCAGGAAAGTTATCTACATGAAGAGATTGAAGATCAATACCTGTATCTAGCCAGGAAATCATCGTTCTTTCTCAGGTCAGATATCTACACCTGTATCCAGCCAGGAAAGCTATCTCGACCAACCTTTTTGAGTTCCAGATCAACACCTGTATCTAGCCAGGAAATATCTGTGGACGATTGATTGTAGATTCGATACCTGTATCTAGCCAGGAAAGTTATCTACATGAAGAGATTGAAGATCAATACCTGTATCTAGCCAGGAAATCATCATTATTTCTCAGGTCAGAGATCTACACCTGTATCCATCCAGGAAAGCTATCTCGACCAACCTTTTTGAGTTCCAGATCAACACCTGTATCTAGCCAGGAAATATCTGTGGACGATTGATTATAGATTCGATACCTGTATCTAGCCAGGAAAGTTATCTACATGAAGAGATTGAAGATCAATACCTGTACCTAGCCAGGAAATCATCATTCTTTCTCAGGTCAGAGATCTACACCTGTATCCAGCCAGGAAAGCTATCTCGACCAACCTTTTTGAGTTCTAGATCAACACCTGTATCTAGCCAGGAAATATCTGTGGATGATTGATTGTAGATTCGATACCTGTATCTAGCCAGGAAAGTTATCTACATGAAGAGATTGAAGATCAATACCTGTATCTAGCCATGAAATCATCATTCTTTCTCAGGTCAGAGATCTACACATGTATCCATCCAGGAAAGCTATCTCGACCAACCTTTTTGAGTTCCAGATCAACACCTGTATCTAGCCAGGAAATATCTGTGGACGATTGATTGTAGATTCGATACTTGTATCTAGCCAGGAAAGTTATCTACATGAAGAGATTGAAGATCAATACCTGTATCTAGCCAAGAAATGATCATTCTTTCTCAGGTCAGAGATCTACACCTGTATCCATCCAGGAAAGCTATCTCGACCAACCTTTTTTAGTTCCAGATCGACACCTGTATCTAGCCAGGAAATATCTGTGGACGATTGATTGTAGATTCGATACCTGTATCTAGCCAGGAAAATTATCTACATGAAGAGATTGAAGATCAATACCTGTATCTAGCCAGGAAATCATCTTTCTTTCTCAGGTCAGAGATCTATACCTGAAACCAGCCAGGAAAGCTATCTCGACCAACCTTTCAAGTTCCAGATCAACACCTGTAACTAGCCAGGAAATATCTGTGGACGACGGATTGTAGATTAATACCTGAAACCAGATAGGACAACTATCTACTTGACCATCATGAAGCAACCCTACACAGGATCCTTCTTTCAACTTACAAAGTTACAATTCAACAAGCATTTTCAGATGGCATCTTTAAGCCCATCTCCACAACCATCCATTACATTTCCATATGGCGTCTATAAGCCCATCCCCGACAAGATTCTGTCACGTCTGCAAATGGCATCTGTAAGCCCATTCCCGACATCACATTGCTGATACTACGCTATGCGAGTGCAAATTTCTGGGCACTCTAGTGTTCAATCATCTTCCACCTTCGGATCACGAAAGGCATGCAAACCAATCTCCCTCCCCAGCTCTAAGAAGATTGAACAGGGGCAACTGTTGTACCCTAAAATTTTCCCTCCCATATTCCTCAAGGTTTGTCAAGAAGCATCTTCAAATGGTTCAAGATTGCTCAGAGATTGTACAGTCAAACCACCTCCTAAGCCAGCTGAAATTAGGGTTTTGTTTCTTTCAAGGAATTTGGGGTTTTCAATGGTTCAATCAAGTCTCATAGGCCTATATACATCCTCCAGCTTCTACATGCCAAGTTGCAAGGCTCACAGTGCCAAATTGCACAGTCAAAAGCTCCATTTGATCCACAGTCAACTACAAGGGCAAAATGGTCATTTTGTAGTCAAAAGTTAGAATTTTTTGTCAACATCTTATTTTGAGTTCACAATCATCATTTGATCAAGTCTTGATCATGATTCCACAAGAATGACTCAAAAATCATCAAGATGCAAAAGGTTACTATTTTTGGACAGTAGAAAAGTCAATTGTATCTTGACCAAGGCATAACTTTTTCATGGTTCATCAAAAAAATTCCACCCAATGCTCATTTTTAAGGGGATGACATTTCCTACCATCCATATTCACATTCCAATTCCAAGAAATGCTCTCATAAAAAGTTATCAATTTCTACATTATAGGTCAAATTCAAAAGTCAACAAAAATGCACTTTAAGTCAAAGGCCATAACTTGAGATTGGTAAATCCAAATGACATGGGACCAAAGGCATTGGTTAGAGGACTTCAAGACCTTTCCAAAATGTCAAAGAACATGTTCATATGATCAAAATTGAGCAAGATATGCATTGGAGAAGTTGGGAAATTTTTATGAATTTGCAAAAGTCAACTTTGCTCAAAACACCTTATTTTTGCTAATGGGCCTCAAATCTCTTCTTGAAACTTTATCCTTGGCCTATGCACGACCCATCAAGCCTAATTGAATTTATTTTCTTATTTTTTATTAATTAATTGGATTTTTTATTAATATTAATTCATTTAATTAATTTAAATTGTAGGAAAATACAAAGATTTGATTTTTCAATCTTTTTGTGAAGCAAATGTGGTCAAGATATGCTGGAAATTTCGTGTACCAATCAAGGATGCAAAAATCTCCAACTTTGGCAACTTTATTCAATCATGAAGATTCAAAAATATATGATTTCCAATCAAATATTCAAATCATCATTCCATGGATTTCTTTGCAAGATTCTGACCTAATCTCATTCTCCTATAAATATGCAAGCCAACCCTAATGCCACACACGTGAAATTTCTGAAGAAAAAGCCATAACCATATTGAAAAAATTCAAGAAAATTGCAAAACTGATTTCTATATTCTAGGGCGATTCAAAGAAATTGGTTGATTCTAACACCTTGCAGGGGTTCCCAGGAACGTGTAGCAATTAAATTCACACGCTAAAGCTCAAGAAATCATCACTTACAGTCTCACGGTTTGACACTTTTTTTCATAATCGTAACTCTTAATTCATGAGCATTTAACATGATTTTTTGATTGTTTTGCATTGCTTGAATCCATATGAAGCTAATGGCATAAGTTAATTGAATTATAGTGCACAAAATCGAAAGTTGCCATGGTAGAATTCTAGGGTTCCTGAACTTTGGAATTGGGGCTTTCTAAACCCAGAAAAATCAGGACTTGTAAGGCATATGACTAGATTCGTGAGAACCAGACGAACATAACTGACTATTCGCGAAATATTTATATTAATCACAGGGCTAATCGCTATTTTTCGCCGCTACAGTTTGTGGGGGTTAAAAACCCCCGCTATCTATTTATGTTTTTTGCAGGAAATATGAAGAAGATGATGATGTGGTGATACATCGTTGGACCATTCAAAAAAAGAAGCGCGCGTTTTTCTTTTGTACAGCATATTGTTTGGTTTCTCAATATATTAATTGCCTTTTATTTTATTAATGACTAAAGCGTGCAGTTGGAGTGGTTAAGGCATTGGATTGGAATCATTGGGACCTGGGTTCGAATCCCAGGTCCCCCAAAAACGTTTCTATTATTTTTCTTTACATATTCATATGCAGCTTTCCAAAAGGAGTCCATTATGCACCTCTAACATCCAAGTGCCGTGTGTCTCTGAGCTCAAATCCTGTGGCCAAAGATGAAGGATCACCATACTCCCAGTCAACCATGCGCATGGACAATCCAGAAAGTCAAAAGGGCTTGGAGTTAATGGGCCTGAGAATTGCCAAGAATACCTCCTTGTTGGGCCAGCACCCCCTGGTTTATTCTTTTTATTCTTTTTTTTTATTCTTTTATATTTTTTCCTTTAATTATTTTATTTTTAATAACTATTATTATTATTATTTAGTTAACTCACAAATTAATTATTTTCATAATAAATTCAGAAAACTAAAATATTATTATTATTATTACTAATTTCACCTTTAATTTATTAATTTATAAATAAATTCTAATGTAATTAATTTTGTTAGTTAGGTTAACTTTGACTTTTTTCACAATAAATAAAATTAACATAGAATTAGGGTTTTGACAATTTTAATCATCTTTTTATTTTATTTTATTTTCATTAAAAACATAAAAAAACTAAAAAATACTTTTTTCTTTTAATTAATTAATTAATTAGTTTTAGATTTAATTTAATTAAATACAAAAAGGACAAAAAACTTCTTTCTTTCTCAAAAAGGGTCAAAACCCTAAGGACTTCTCAGATTCAATTTCTTTTCGCGCATATTAATTTTTGATCATATTTATGTAATTGCTCCGAGGATGTAATAGCGTTAATTAGGACTTTTTATCGCTTTTATTTAATTCCCGCAATTTACTTTTTCAAAGGGTTGTTTTTGGCGATGTAAATACCCGACGACTTGTAATAGCGTAGACTTATTTTCCGCAACTATTAAACTGCTAGATGTATGTTAATTAGGCTATGCATGATAAGACTTATCTGAAAATTAAAATCAATCGTAGCTCACAATAGCATGTGCAAAGATAATCTTAACTGAATCATGACACACTCGCACATGCCACACCTAGGGTACGCCTCACTTGGTTGCCTCGACGTGGTCATTGAGTATAGGCTGTTTTAGAGGTCGCCCTCTTGTCTAAAGATCCAAGTTGCCTCGAAACGGTTGCCTCGGATAAAAGGATCTAGGACATTAGGGTTACCGCTAAGGCGTCCTACCATTGCTTTAGTGACCACACATGTCCCTATAATCGAATTGACCCGAAACTCCAATGACGGTGCTACCCACTTCTTAATAGTGGGATAGTACTGTCTAAAGGACATTTACATAGCTTAATTTCTTTTGAGTAGGTAGAGGTTCTCAGGTACTTGCTCTTTCAAAACAAAAAAAATACTTTTTGCACCTACACTTTTCTGACAAAAGTTTTCAAACAATACTTCGTACACTCTTGAGGACTTATACAAGAGTTAAGTCGAAGTTTTCAAACAAACTTTTTTTCAAAACCCACAAACACAAGAAAAGCAAAATCTTTTGAAAACATAGTGAGCAAGTACCTAAGAGCCTGTGGATAACCACGGATAGAAAGGGTGCTAACACCTTCCCTTTCTATAATCTACCTCCCGAACCGAGAAACATCTCGAAAAGGAATTTTGTTGTGCTTTTGTCCTTTCCTTGTTGGAGAAAATAAAAGACGGTGGCGACTCTTGCTTACCACGACATTTCGCGAACCAGTATTCCAAAACAGTCAGTTCTATTTCCACCGATCACAGTGCCGCACAAGGAGACCAAAATAAAGTAGGAAACTCATTTTCTAATAACCTTCCAGCAGCAACATAATTTGCAGCATTATTTGTCACTATGTGAACTACATTTTCAGGCCCAACAAATAAAACCACCTCTCTAAAAAGCTTATACAACATATCTGCAGTTTTTGAAGCATGAGAAGCATCAACGAATTTTAGAAAAATAGTACCTTTGAGGCAATAAACTAGAAAGTTTATAAGAGTTCTTCTTTTTCGATCAGTCCATCCATCGGCCATTAGAGTACAACCATTTTTCTTCCAAATCTCATGATACTCCTCTATCAATTTGTTCACATCTTCAACCAAATTATTTAATAAATAGCCACGAAGACTATGCATAGTTGGAACTTTATACCTCAGACTCATGTTGTAAAGTGCATCAGCCATAGATTGAAAATATGCAGAATTAGTTGCATTGAATGGCACAGAAGAATCAATGAACCATCTTGCAATAGCTAGATCACACTTCTCCACCAATTCCTTACTTTGTAACACACTTTTCAAAGAAGGTTGAGCTCCAGGAGTTATTCTAGGCATAAAATAATTACCAATACGACTAGTATTCTTTCTCTTTTGAGACACAATCACCGAATTTGATCTTGATTGTTCTACATCCATTTCTACTACACCACCCTCTTGAGCAGTAAGATCAACATCAAAAATTTTTGCTTGAGTCTTTCTTCTCTTATTTGCACCTTCATCAAGATTTTGTTTCATTTGATATTGAACATCTGGAGGCACCTTTTTACATGTTTCAACTTGACCTTTTATTCCAGCCAAATGGAATTTAAACCTATTAATCCCCCCTCCTCTAATAATTTTATCACAGTATATAAAAAAATTAACAAGTTTTCCTTTCTCTTCAATTTGTTTACAGTGACCCCAAGCTATATCAGTTTTTCCCCTACTGCTCTAGAGTTGGGTTGGATTTTGAGATGTAACTTCTTCCGAAGTTATTACTTCAGAGGGTGATGCCATATCTAATATCAATCAAAATTTAAAAATACAAAACTATATTACAAAAATATTAACAAAACACAATTCTAAACAAAAATTATTGAATTTATAAAAACATTATAAGAAACATTAAATATGTAGCATATCTAAATCCAAAATATATGAATATGTTGTTGTATATTACATATAGGCTACCAAGCATCGTTACTGTGCATCACCATATATAATAAAAAAATAGAAACTTTGCTTTCCAGCCTTTGCTATATATTTTAGATTAATAAAATCCTGAAACTTTTCTTTGTTATATAATTTAAATTAATAAAAAAACAAAAAACTTTGTCTTACTATATAATTTAGATTACATAGTTTTAAACCCAATCTCTATCTCCATAATATATACAACGACTATTACAGTAATATATATCTATCACAATTTCTATCTCCAATATACAACAACTTCATTATCAGTCTATAATAATGTAATTCATAAAAGTATAAAACTGCTTCATTCATACAAATTCTATCTCAATTTGTTAAACTAAAAGACCCAATTTTATAGAAAATGATCAAATTTAATCATTTATTTTCTATATCAATTAATCAACAAAATGAAACAATAATATTCATATTGAAAAACATCAATGCAAATTAGACCAAGTAAAAAAGAAATAACCTGTTTTTGATGTTTTGATGAATTTTTTGACGGCAAACAAGGAATATCAAATAACAGCAGCAAGTGGGAGTTTTTGTTGGTAGAGAAAATTGAGAATATGACTTCAATTAGAAAAATAAAAGACAGAATAAAAAAGAAAACCTATCAAATGCCTAGGTTTGGGAAACGAGGAGGCAAAGCGTTTATGTTAGTTTTTTTTCAAAAGCCCTAAAAAATAAAATAAATAGTCAAACCCGTCGGTTCAGTAAAAACCACTGGTTCACTAGTTTAACCGGTGATCCGGCCAGTTCACACCGGTTTCATCCGGTCTAAATGTAATTCCGGTCTTATCCCTTAATCGGACCGCCTGACCCATCGGTTCTCGGTCAGACCGGTCCGATCGACCGGGTCGGGCTGGGTTTTAAAACACTGCTTTTAAGATTATCCAAGCATTTTCTGGTGGTGCCTATGAGATCGAAGAATTAAATGAAGATAAAAGACTCTTGAGAGTGAATGGTAAATACTTAAAAAAGTATAGACATGCACTTCAAGAGGTCAAAATAGTCAGTGTTTAATCTTAGTCGAAGTATACAGCTAAAATGGAAGATGCATTAAAATTAGCCAAAATGGCTCCAAGTCATTACATAAACATCATTTTACAAACAAGAAGTCTAAGGTTTCTTTTGAATACAGTGAATCAAGGAATTTCAGGAGTTTGTCAAAATTCCAAAGAGAAGTACTCATAGCTATTTATATTGGCCAGGGAAGAGTGTTTTCCCTCAAAACCATTTAATGTTGCAGAGTGAATGGGACACGTGGTGAGCTTTAAGGCAGTTATACGGATAGGTAATGGAGATGTTTGCCATGCTTTCCTAGGTTATAGGGATAATGGCCATCATGGCAGCGTGTAACGGCTGATTAATAATGACGTCTTGGAAAAGTGTAACAATGACTCTGATACCAGCAGTGGTTGGTGGAAGATAAAAAGTGTATGATAAGCTTTTGTGGTCAAAAAGCTTACAGGTGTCGAATAGATACATCAAAGAATGACTTTTTCTTCTTGCGTCGAAATTGACATTCTTGGGGGGGCAATTTGTTAGCTCCTAAATTCGACACCCACGACATATTGGTCTTATGGACAAAAAATAGATTGAAAAAATGTAAGTTAGAGATATTTCGTCAGAAGAGCCTACTGAAGTTGGTCATGTCGAAACCTTGCTAAGAGGAGAAGGAACACTTAGATAATTTTGTAAGTTGGAAATAGTCTTCGACCGAAAAGCCTTTGTACTTCGATCGAAAAGCTTTGTATCAGCAACAAGTAATTATGAATCTGAAGAAAGGATGGAAAGGCAGTTCACTTGGCAGTTGAGGAAAGCAATGTGGAATGAAGATAGAAGTCAAAGCACATGCAAAGGACACTTTTCCTCATCCTGGAACGAGGAAATTGTTCGACGGTTACTTAGTTTTAGTATAAATATAGGGATTTTATGTAGATTCTCGTGTGTTCAACTTATTAGTACAAGTCACTCAAATATATTCAAGTACCCGCTGTGTGAGAAACAATTTTGAGAATGTACGTTTGAAACACCATCTTTTATTTCAATCAAAGTATTTACAATTCCTTTACATTGTTTTGTTAGAACATAATTTAGTTCTACAGCCCAGCAAGAGTTTTGATGATAACAAACACATGATATCAAGAACAAATATGCTTGCTAATAATAAGTATATTTACATGCAGAAGTTCTGATGTGAAAAAGATGTTCTAATGCAACTGGAAGATCTGCCAGAACATCATCAGAAGTTCTGATTATGCAAGCACAGAAGTTTAGTGGACCATGAAAGATTCAGCAGCATCAAATATGCATAACACGTTTATATGAAGAAGTTTTGTTTGAACTTCTGAATGCACCAGCGCAGCAAAACAGAATATCTGATACTGTCTCTCAAGCGTTACAACTCCATCAATGCAAGATCATATGCAACGGCTACAAACAGACAAGAATCTCCTATTTTGGAAAGCTCATTAAACGCGTGTTATGGACATACCAAAAGTATCTTCTTATGTCTCTATTGCAAAGCCTATATAAAGAAGACTAGAAGAAGATTTCAAAAGAGATGAACAACGACACAAAACGTGAAAAGTCAGAAAAACTACAAACAGTCTTCATCAATTCGTTATTAAGCTGTGTAATACATCACAAGTTTGTGATACTGTTTATTTAGAAACACCTCTATACACTTTTATATACAATTATCTGTTTAGTGAATTTCCTTGAGGAAACCGGGTTGTGGTTTCGGACTCAATAAGGCTTTAGCAGTTGCTAAAGCAGTTGTAATATTCAGTTGAATATAGTGGATTAAGTCCTCGTTGGAGAGAGGCGAAATCACCTTAGCGGGTGGACTGGAGTAGTTTGAGGTCAAACGAACCAGGATAAAAATACAGTGTTGTCTGCATTTGATTTCCAGTTTTACAATTCAACCCCCCTTCTTGTGTTTTCACAGCTTCAATTGGCATCAGAGCGCCTGGTTCTGAGCTTATAACACTTAACCGTGTCAGTACAAGATCCAGCATAAGAAAAACACTATGGTGGGAACGAGTCAGAACATCAACATTAGTCCTCCAATATTTGACGGTGAAAATTTTGACTACTGGAAGGATATGATCAGAAGTTTCTTCCTAGCCTATGATGCTGACCTCTGGGATGTGGTAACTGATGGATACATACATCCTGTTGCTGAAAACGCTCAGAAGATTGACAGGAAAGCAATGTCTGATCAGCAAAAGCGTGATTTCAGAAATCATCACAAGGCCAGAACAATTCTCCTGAGTGCCATCTCATATTCAGAGTGTGAGAAGATCAATAACAGAGAAACAGCTAAGAACATGTTTGATTCTCTAAGAATAACGCATGAAGGCAACTTGCAAGTAAAAGAAACCAAAGCCCTTGCACTCATTCAGAAGTACGAAGCCTTCAGAATGGAAGAAGACGAAAACATTGAAATAATGTTCTCTAGATTCGAAACTCTGGTGGCAGGGCTAGAGGTGTTGGACAAAGGGTACTCAACTGCTGATCATGTAAAGAAGATCATCAGAAGTTTACCAAAACAGTGGAGGCCAATGGTCACAGCGTTGAAGCTAGCTAAGGATCTCAACAAAATCTCTCTGGAGGAACTTGTCAGCTCCCTCAGAAGTCACGAGATAGAGCTCAAAGATGATGAGCCTCAGAAGCAATGTAAGTCTCTCGCTCTGAAATCTAACAAATATAAAACCAAAATTTTGCAGGCAGAAGCAGAAGCAGAAAACTTAAGAGAAGAAGAAGAACTGTCTTCTCTATCTAGAAGAGTCAATCATCTATGGAAGCACAGGCAGAAGAAGAAAAGCCTCATGGCAACATGGGACGATTCGAACACCTCTGAAGCTGACTCGGAGTCAGATAATGAAAGACATAACATAGCTCTCTTGGCTAACATATCAAAAGACAGTGAAGCCTCTGGTTCAGACTCAGAATCACACACTGAAGAGGTATTCCCTAACTTTGCAATTAATCTGTCTAAAACTGATCTTGTAGAAAGTCTGAGCGAGATTCTGGAACGATATCAGCAGCTCAGAGTCAAATGCAAGAACCTGAAAAAGGATATTGCCTCTGACTCTGAAGAAACTGAGAGTCTGAGATTAGAAAACTCTGAGTTAAAAGAAAAAATTTCAAAACTAGAAAATAATTTACAAAACTCTCAGAAGGAAATAATCTCAGAGGATCCCATTAATGCTGATAAGATCATAAAGGAATATGATCAAAGCTTTCAGAAGATTATGACTAACAACATAGATAGAAGCAAAATGGCTTCAATGATATATGGAGTCAGCAGGAATTGCAGAATAGGTATAGGATACAAAGGAAAAGAATCCCAACCTAAGAAAGTTAAGGATTTGGTTATCAAACGCACTTTTCTCTATTCTCACTTCACCACTGAACAAACACACGATATCAAACATGTTGGTAATGTGTTTCATACTAAACCAAAATTCAAACAGAATTTTGGAAACTCTAACAGTCATGGACCCAGAAAGATATGGGTACCAAAAGACAAAATCATCTATGTTGCAGGTATTTTTAACAGCAAGGTTGAAACTCCAGTATTAACACCTGGACTATGGATTCTATCTACACATAGAGGAAAGAAAGCATATGTTCCAAGGCCTGGAATTTAAAAGATTCGCAGGCTTCAGAGGCAGTCAGAAACAGAAGATTACTGGCTCTGAAACTATTTGAAACAGGAATGGAAATACAGCATCAGAAGCTTTCTATAGAATCTCA
Organism: Vicia faba; assembly: GCA_948472305.1. Lineage (NCBI taxonomy): Eukaryota > Viridiplantae > Streptophyta > Magnoliopsida > Fabales > Fabaceae > Vicia > Vicia faba. The sequence goes on along the minus strand of OX451737.1, from coordinate 1,440,249,892 downwards.
GAAGTATCTAGAAGAGGATGTCACACTGTTTAAAGGACTTCTGTCAGAGCAAGCCAATAAGAGTCTTTACCACTTTTTGATTCCTGACAAAAAGGGGGAGAATGGAGAATATTTTGTGTTGACTCATAATCAGAAGATCTTCAGGGAAGTATTTTATCTTATTTTCTTCATAGTTGAGTACTCTACTCAGGGGGAGCCTTCCTTTTAATTTTTGTTCTTTATTTTCCATCAAAATATACTAGTTTTTGTCATCATCAAAAAGGGGGAGAATGGAGAATATTTTGTGTTGACTCATAATCAGAAGATCGTCAGGGAAGTATTTTATCTTATTTTCTTCATAGCTGAGTACTCTACTCAGGGGGAGCCTTCCTTTTAATTTTTGTTCTTTATTTTCCATCAAAATATGCTAGTTTTTGTCATCATCAAAAAGGGGGAGATTGTTAGAACATAATTTAGTTCTACAGCCCAGCAAGAGTTTTGATGATAACAAACACATGATATAAAGAAAAAATATGCTTGCTAATAATAAGTATCTTTACATGCAGAAGTTTTGATGTGAAAAAGATGTTCTAATGCAACTGGAAGATCTACCAGAACATCATCAGAAGTTCTGATTATGCAAGCACAGAAGTTTAGTGGACCATGAAAGATTCAGCAGCATCAAATATGCATAACACGTTTATATGAAGAAGTTATGTTTGAACTTCTGAATGCACCAGCGCAGCAAAACAGAATATCGGATACTGTCTCTCAAGCGTTACAACTCCATCAATGCAAGATCATATGCAACGGCTACAAACAGACAAGAATCTCCTGTTTTAGAAAGCTCATTAAACGCGTGTTATGGACATACCAAAAGTATCTTCTTATGTCTCTATTGCAAATCCTATATAAAGAAGACTAGAAGAAGATTTCAAAAGAGATGAACAACGACACAAAACGTGAAAAGTCAGAAAAACTACAAACAGTCTTCATCTTCATCAATTCGTTATTAAGCTGTGTAATACATCACAAGTTTGTGATACTGTTTATTTAGAAACACCTCTGTACACTTTTATATACAATTATCTGTTTAGTGAATTTCCTTGAGGAAACCGGGTTGTGGTTTCGGACTCAAGAAGGCTTTAGAAGTTGCTAAAGCAGTTGTAATATTCAGTTGAATATAGTGGATTAAGTCCTCATTGGAGAGAGGCGAAATCACCTTGGCGGGTGGACTGGAGTAGTTTGAGGTCAAACGAACCAGGATAAAAATACAGTGTTGTCTGCATTTGATTTCCAGTTTTACAATTCAACCCCCCTTCTTGTGTTTTTCATAGCTTCATGTTTGCCATTTACATTCCTTCACAAATTTATCATTACTGCAAATTCACTTTATTCTGCCCTTCACATGCACTTCTTATCATTTTTCAGCCTTTATCCTTAAACTCTTCTCAACCCTTTCTACTTATCTTTTACTTGCACTTTTACCAAGTTTTTTCCTGCATCTTGCCTTTACTCTTAATTTCCCTCTCAACCCTTTCTACTTAAACTTACTTACTTATAAATAACTCAGCGTATGTCCTAGAATAAATATGATCGATCTTGTAAGTCACCAAAATAACCCTTTTTGGAAGATCAGCGGTTGTTTACCAATTTTCACGGTAAACAGAACTCCGTCCTGCCATTTTCTCAAGCTTTTAATCCCAGTAAGATTGACACGGGCCGTGTCCTGTGACACGGGTACTCGTGTCAAGACCCTGCCTTGCCTTTTGTCCTGTTTTCTCCCTGACACGGCCCGTGGCAGGTGACACGGCCCGTGGCAGGTGACACGGTCGGTCGTGTCAGGCTTCCAGAAGCATTTTTCTGTAGTTTTAAGTGTTTGCAACTCTTCTACTCTGATTTGTCCTATTTTATTCTTTTGAAAATGAAAGTAAAATGATGTATGAACAAGGATATCACAGTTTGAGAAAACTTACCTCTTGAAGTGAAAACTCAAAATGTGTATGGATGTTTCCAGTTGCAATGTGATGATTGATTGAGCTTTCTTAGACCACCCTGAAGTTGTTCCAATCCTTACTTTGTACTGAAAGTGTTCGAATCTCTCCAACCAAGTCAACTTGCAAGACAATGTTTTTTGAGTTTGTAAAGTGATGATAACGATGTTACAGAAGTTGGTCTTATGTTTGAACAACTTTTATATGATGTATGTGAATTATTTGGATGGTTTGTTTGGGGAAAACTTACAAGGTATGAGATTCAATGATTTGGACTTCAAAGCTCAAAGATGGAGGTTTTATGAACAGTTCTGATTTTTTGTGAGTGAAGGGATTTTGAGTGCTAGTTTCTCTTTCTCTTTTTTTTTGCCTCTTTCTCTTACAAATTCTCCCTCTATTTATAGGTAAGAGGTTTGGGAACAAGAGTTGATTAGGTTTGCAAGAAAGCATGTTATGGTTTGGTTGGAATGCAAATATCAAACTATGTCAATTCTTCCATGGTCTCAAGATGAAGTACCAAAGTTGCTGGTATAAAGGAGCTACTTTCCATATCTTATGGTGGAGTAAAATCATAAGTAAACAAGGTATGGGCTTAAAGTAAATTTTGTACCAAAATCCTACTTTTCAAAAATAACAATGATAACTTTTTACCTTAAATGGCAAGTTATTTGGATACTGGCTTATATCTCTTAGGTAATGGTTAAAGCTTTTGTGTAAACATTAAATTATAGAGAGATTTGCAAGCAATAAGGCCTGCAAAATAAGATTATGCAGCATAGCATGTAGATTGGATCATGTGTTCTTCAACAAAAAGACTTGTAATTCATGGATGGATGCCCAACTTCATGCCCTTGAATCTCCTAGCTCAAGTATGATAAATTCATGCTCTTGGATGTTTTGGAAAGATTTAAACATCCTCTATAACTTTCATGTTGGCTATTTTGACAAAATCATCTTGGAACTATGTGAAAAAATACCAAGAAGTTGGGATAAAATTCGGATCAAAATCTGTTGCAAATTTCTCTAAGTGTTAGATGAAAATGTCATGACTTCATGGGCTTATGTCTTCATATCTAACTGTTTTTTGGACATTAACCCTATAATAAAAAGTTGTAGAACTCATCAAGATCTATAACTTTCATGTTGAAAGTTTTCTTTGAATCATTTTGCATCATGGTGAAAAATCGGTATGAAGTTATGAAATAAACATGTATAAAACACTTAGAAAAATTTCTAAGTCTTGAAAAGTTTGACTTTTCAAATTGAATTTTGAATTTCTTGACTTATTGATGATCAAGCTTGATATTATTGAATGTCTTGATGAATTTTGTTCTTTGAAACTTATTGTTGACCAAAAGTCAAAGTTTGACTTTTGGTGTATCAGTTGACTTTTCATCAGTTAACCAAATTTCAACTATCAATCCACTGATCTGGAGAAATGATTTAAGCCATGAAATTGAGTCAACATGTTATGTTTGAGTATTTGAGATTATTCTTCAAGCCATTAGGCCCGGTATTAGGTTAAAAAGTCAATGATCAATCGTTCTTAGTCAAAAACCTAATTTGTGGTCTCAGTGTTTCGGAGGTGATTTTGTCTGATCAATTCTTGAGAATCCTTGAGAATTGGAGATCCTTTGTGAGGAATGTCTTGAAAAAGAGAGGGAAAATTTTGGGGTACAACACCCATGTTCAATCTTCTTAAACCTGAGGAGTTAGATTGGCATGCTCGCCATTCGTAATCTGAAGGTAGAAGAGGATTGAACATTTAGGTGCCCAGAAATTTGCACTCGCATGTGGAGGAGGTAATGTTGTTGGTTGATAATATTTCTTGAATAGGCTTAAAGATTCCATTCGGAAAGGTGAAGGAGTATCGTCAAAGATGAGCTTATAGATGCCATCAAAAGTAACTGTTGATAGGAGTATCAGAATGAGTCTACGCTTGACTGTATCTGAAGAATGCTTTCTAGAATGAACCTCTGGGGAAGGTGTTTAAGTAGCTTCTTATCAGATTTAGTCTATGAGGGTAGATGCTTATCATAATTCAGTCTTTGAGGGAAATTGTCTGGTCATGTAGATAGTCGCTCAGTCTTGTTTCGGGAATTGATCTATAGTCTGTTTTTGTTGGTAAACTCGTCCTGTTTCGGGAACTCATATCACCTGGTCGTATCGATAGTTTCCTCATCCTGTTTCGGGAGTTAATCTCTGCCTAGTTATACAGATAGTTTCCATGTCCTGTTTCTGGATTTAATCTTTTCTCGGTCACACAGATAGTTTCCCCGTCTGGTTTCGGGAGTTAATCTTGAGCCTGCTTTCTATTGGTAAATTTGTCCTGTTTCAGGAGTTTATATCGCCTGGATTTACAGATAGTTTCCCCGTCTTGTTTCGGGAATTAATCTTGGACCTGTTCATATAGATTGTTGCCTCGTCTTTTTTCGGGAATTAACCTCTGGCCTATTTTAGAAATTGGTGATGATATTCGTCTGTTTGTAGACTTTACCTGAAAAGATAAAAAGTCAGGTGTGTGCAATGTCATGATGCATGTAATGAATTGTGTAATGATGTGCTCAAAGTAAATAATAGTGCAATATGTGTGCCGTATGCATATGCTATGATACTTGTAAATGATGTATGGATGTGAGATGTTGTTGAATCATATTGGCAGCTTTGTATAACATCTTTGACTGAGGAAAATAAATCCCTACCTATTGCTTGGGATAAAGAAAGTAATTCTTCAATCTTGTTTAGAATGTTTCTGTTGGGGATTCCTGCTTTCTATTTGAGAAAACTACGTTGGGGAATGTTTGACTTCTGCTTGGGGTAGAAGAGTTCAGGAACATTGGGCGTTCATCGCTCTACTGGGGAATTTGGATCTTATATACCCTGAATGGGAATAAAAGAGATGGATAACCTTCTAAGGTGTTGTTTGACCGAGTTTTCGATATGGATGTCAACTCTTATGGGAAGGACAAAGTTGAGTGATGTTTAGTCCGGTTTCAGACTCCGTAGCAATTCTCTGGGGATAGCAACTTGGACGACCCTTTGCTGGAGAAGAGAATCTTGTTGGTGATTTGCAGTAGTCGGAGAAATAAACCTTGCTGGAGAAATATGCTCTGCTGAGGAACTGAGCCCTGCTGGAGAAGAGAATTATGTCGGGGGTTTTATAGTATTGGAGAAATAAACTCAGTTGGGGAAGAGAGTTCTTGTGAACTGTGTTGAGGAAATCTCTGATGAGGATTGGAATTCTGCGGGTTGTGTAGAGGAAGTTTTTGCCGTATGCTGGGGAAATGATCATACTCCTTTATTTGCTAGGGGGATCTGCTCGGGAGTATGATTAGGTTAACTTCTGGAGGATGCCCCATTTTCGGTTTGAAGGTATTTTAGACTTATGGGGGAATGTATCTTTGTTGGTGATGAGCTGATGAAGGTAACTCTGTAGAGATAGTTCCATGGAGATTGCTCTGTGGGGATTTTTATGTGGGGATTTGTGGACGACTTGAACGTTATCCCAACTTCTAGAGTCTTGATTAAATGTTGATTCCTATTTTTATGGATATATTTGTTAACAGTAATCATATTCATATGCATATGTTCATTCAATTTAGTCATTGGACGTTTTTGCGAATAAAACAGAAAAAGTAAAACAAAAATTTGAATTTTGAAATTGTATTTGTATTGATAGTTTGCCTATAAACAGACGATTTTGTACAAAGAGACAGAAATCCTAGTAAGAGGAAATCGTCGAACTATGAAAAGAGTATAGAGTTACAACAAAACATATAGCTATGTGTAAATGATCCTATCGGGTTTCAACTCTACTATCGCCTCTATATCTTCAAGCATCTCATCCCTCGTTGTCGGAAGAAGTTGACTGAATTGATTTGTACCATTCGAACTTCAAGTTGGTAACAAAGCTTGATGTAAGTAAATTATCCAATGGGACATAGTCGTACGCTTTAATCCCTAACTTTTTCCTGGACCACCCTTTCGGGTTTTCAGTCCACCGAGATACACTTTTTTGCCCAAGCTGCCTTTTCAGGTTTTCGACTTTCCGGGTGTATAATCTTTATATTTATATCCCTAATTTTTGCCTGGACCCTTTTGGTTCGTTGGGATGCCCTTATTTTTTCCTAGGCCAGTCAACCTATTGGGTCATTTTCATATGTAGTATCTTTTGACTATGTCCGCGTTCATTGGGTGCGAAAAATCTTCACCGTCCATGGTGGTAAGTATCATGGCACCGCCTTAAAATATCTTCTTGATTACAAATGGCCCTTCGTAGGTGGGAGTCCATTTTCCCCTGGGATCACCTTGTGGTAAGATGATGCGTTTTATTACCAAGTCACCATCCTGATATACCTGATTCTTGACCTTCTTATTGAAAGCATTGATCATTCGTTTCTGGTACATCTGACTATGACAGACAGTTGCAAGCCTCTTCTCGTTAATCAAATTCAACTGGTCCAGCCTAGTCTGAATCCGCTCGTCTTCATCTAAATTTGTGTCTTTCATGATCCTTAGAGAAGGAATCTAAACTTCGACAGGTAGGACAGCTTCCACACCATAGACTAAAGAGAATGGGGTTGCCCCAGTTGATGTATATACGGAAGTGCGGTAGCCATGAATAGAAAATGGTAACATCTCATGCCAGTCTTTATATGTCATCGTCATCTTCTGTATAATCTTCTTGATGTTCTTATTGGCGACTTCCACTGCATCATTCATCATCTGTCGATATGGAGAAGAATTATGGTGCCTGATCTTGAACAGCGTGTAGAGTTCCGTGATCATGGTGTTGTTGATATTGGTACCATTGTTTGTGATAATCCTTTCGGGGATTCTATATTGACAGATAAGGTTATGCTTAATGAACTGATCGATAACATTCTTGGTAACAGAGGAAAACGAGGTTGCTTCAACCCATTTTGACAAATAATCAATGGCGAGGAGGATGAAGCGGTGTCCGTTAGAAGCAGTAGGCTTAATCTCTCCAATCATATAAATTCCCCATATTGCAAACGACCAAGGAGCAGTCATAACATTTAGAGGAACCGGGGGCACATGTACTTTGTCAGCATAGATTTGGCATTTGTGACAAGTTCTTGAGATTCGATGACATTCAATTTCCATAGTCAACCAATAATAACCTACTCTCCGAATATTTTTAGCCATAGTATGCCCACTAGAGTGAGTGCCAAAGATACCTTTGTGCATATCTTCCATGATCTTCTCAGCTTCCTTCTTGTCCATACAATGAAGTAGAGTTAAATTGTGATTGCACTTGTACAGAATTTTGTTGCTCAGGAAGAACTTAATAGAGAGCCTCCATAGGAATTTCTTGTCAGTAGCAAATGCTCCTTCAGGATACTCTTGAGCTTTGAGGTAACTTTTCACTTCATAAAACCAAGGTTTTTCCTCTACTCCGTCAGTGTTAAATTTTTAGCAGTGTGTTGGTTCATCCAGTCTTTCGATAGTAATTCGAGGAGCTTCGTTGTCCCATCTGACTTTGAACATAGATGAAATTGTAGCTAATGCGTCTGCCAACTGATTCTCTTCTCTTGGGATATGCTTAAAAGTGATTTCCTCGAAATATGGTATTAAGATCTACACATGCTCTCGGTATGGAATGAGATTCAGATGTTTCATGTCACATTCTCCCTTAATCTGACTGATTACCAGGGTTGAGTCCTCGTATACGTTTAAAAACTTGATTCTCATGTCAATGGCAGCTCTGATTCCCATGATGCATGTATCGTATTCGACCATATAGTTAGTACAATCAAAGCAAAGTTTGGCAATAAAGGGCATATGGTAACCCTTGGTAGAGATAATTATAGCATCATTTTATTGTCAGGTGCATTAGAAGCTCCGTAAAAAAACTATAGTCCATCGGGATGTTGGCTCAGGTCCTTCATACGGTCCAAGTTCTTCACAATCTATAACTAGCATGATATTCTCGTCCGGGAACTCAAAATTCATGGACTGATAGTCGTCTCAGCTTGATGAGCCAAATGATCTGCCAATATATTTCCTTTGATTGCTTTATGAGTGGTGTACTGAATGTCGTACTCTGTTAAGACCATTTTCCATCTGGATATCCTTCCGGAGAGAGAGGGCTTCTCGAATATGTATTTGATGGAATCCATCTTAGAGATCAACAGAGTAGTATGGGTCAACATATACTGTCTTAGTCAGTGAGCATCCCATGCCAAAGCGCAACAAGTTTTCTCGAGCAGTGAGTATCTTGTTTCACAGTCGGTAAATTTTTTGCTAAGGTAGTATACCGCATGCTCTTTTCGACCAGACTCATCGTGTTGGCCCAGTACACACCCCCATTGAGTTCTCTAACACTGTTAGGTACATGATCAGAGGTCTTCCTTCAACTGGTGGCATCAGAATTGGAGGTTCTTGGAGGTACTTCTTGATTTTGTCAAAGGCTATCTGACAGTCGTCGTTCCACTTTACTACTTGATCTTTCTTCAGAAGCTTGAAAATTGGCTCACAAGTAGCGGTCAGATGAGAAATAAATCTGGCTATGTAATTCAGTCATCCCAAGAAATCTCTGACTTCCTTCTCAGTATGGGGAGCAGGCATTTCTTGAATAGCTTTGATCTTGGCGGGATCAACTTTGATACCTTTACCACTAACAAAAAAACCCAAGAGCTTACTAAACCTTACCCCAAAGGCGCACTTGTTCAGATTCAACCTCAGCTTGTACTTCTTCAGTCTCTCAAACAGCTTGTGTAGATGGCCAAGATGTCTTCTTTAGTCTGGGACCTGGCTATCATGTCGTCGATGTAGACCTCTATCTCGTGAAGAATCATGTTATGGAACAAAGCTACTATGGCACACTGATATGTTGTGCCGGCTTTCTTCAAACCAAAAGGCATAACCTTGTAGCAGAAAGTTCCCCACAGTGTGACAAAAGTAGTTTTCTTCATGTCTTCAGGTGCCATCTTAATCTGATTATAACTCGAGAAGTTGTCCATGAAGGATAATACCTTGTGTTAAGTGGTGTTATCGACCAGAACATAAATATGTGGAAGCGGGAAGTTATCTTTGGCGCTCGCCCTGTTCAGATACCTGTAGTTCACAAACATACGTACCTTGTTGTCCTTCTTAGGTACCAGAACCACATTTGCAACCCATTGAGGATATGATGTAACATCCAAGAACCCTGCATTGAATTGTTTCATAACCTTGTCCTTGATCTTCTCTGACATATCGGGATGCATGCAACGAACCTTCTTCTTTATTAGCGAACCACCCTCTTTCATTGGAAGACGGTGAACCATAATATCAGTATCAAGCCCAGACATGTCCTCGTATGACTAAGCAAAGATCTCAACATAGTCACACAACATCATAATTAACTTGTTCTTGACACTAACCTCTAGGTTGGCACCTATCTTGACTTATTTCCTGTCTGTTTTAGTACCCAAGTTTACAACTTAAACTGGCTTTTCATGCAGTTGAATAGCCTTTTCCTCTCGCACTAACAATCTTGCAAGTTCTTTCGGTATTTCACAATCTTCCTCACCTCTGTCCTCGGCTTTGTAGATCATATTTTCAAAGTGATAAGTGGCAATAATAGAGTCGTTATCAACAGGATCCATAGTGGATAAGGATCTGCAATGTATTGTGTGGGTGTGTGTAAGAACACATAGCTATTTGAAAGTGGTAAAAATAAAAGAAAGATAAGGAGCACAAAATTTGAATGCAAAACGTCCAGTGCTTTATTAAATGAAAATATGTTTATGAAATGACAACCCTTAACAAATGTACCATTGTGTCCCATGTAAGACACAAGGCTTAAAGTCATTATTTAAAAGTTAGCGAATAGAAAATAGCATTTACTCATGACTAGAAGAGATTAGTATAGTGTCTTCATCCTTCCAATTGTTGGGCTCGTTGCCAATGGTGGGAAAGATCCAGCTGTCTAAGTCATACTCACAGTCAGCATCTTATATCACGTTGACTCCATTGTTGCTGACATAGAATGATGGTCTTCCAGCACGAACATGATGCACAGCCCTCTGAGCCTCTTCTTCTACAGCAACTCTAGCATCCTTCAAAGAAGCCATTATGGGCGGAAACCTGGTGTTATACCCCAAAATTTGCCCTCCCATATTTCTCAAGACTTGTCAAGAATAATCTTCAAGTTGCTCAAGATGGCTCAAGAGTTGGACAGTCAAATCATCTCCTAAAGAAATCAATCTCAAATTAGGGTTTTGTGTTGCATCAAGGTCCTTGCATCCAAATGAACTCAAGTGCTCCCCAATGTCCTAATATGTTTTCAAGTTCATCCATGTCAAATTTCAAGTCTTGCAGAGGAAGTTTGGTCAGTCAATTGCTCAAGAGGTCCAAAAATCGATTGTGTTAGGGCAAAAGTCAACTGTGACCTACAAATAGTCAAACCTCAAGATTTTTTGTCAACATTCTCATTTTGAAGGATAATTTATCATTTTATCAAGGGTTGATCATGATTCATCAAGGATTGCTCAAGATTCATCAAGATTCAAAAGTTGCTAAATTAGGGTTTTGCAAGAAAAGTCAACTCAATTTTGACCAAGCATAACTTTCTCATACTTTATGATAAATGACCCATCCAAATCTCATTTTGAAGAGGATACAATTTCCTACAATCCATCTTCACACCCCAAGATCAATAAATGCTCTCACAAAAAGTTACAAATTTGGACATTATAGGTCATTTTTGAAAGTCAACAAAAACACCTTTTATTTCAAAGCTTATAACTTGAGCATAGAATATCAAAATGAGATGGGACCAAAAGGGTTGGTTATAGGACATATCATGGTTTCTAAAAAGTCCAATAAAACCTCCAAAAGTTCAAAATTGAAGAAGTTATGCATTGTTGAAGTTGGGCATTATTCCAAAATTGCCAAAAGTCAACTATCCTCAAAACTCCAATTTTTGTCAAAAGGGCCCACTTTTTTCCACTTGATTTGGTATTTTCACACCACACACGTGTCCCATCTTCAGTTTCATGTCCATTCATTAATTTTTCTATTTTATTTAATTTTTATTGAATTAATTCATTTTTAATAAATATTAATTCATATAAAATCCAAAAATTGATGGAATGATATCTTTTTTATCATTACAGCTTTCAAATATCAAGATACACATAATAAAATTCGTGCCAAGCCATAACATGCACAAAATCTTGGATTTGAGACAAATATGGAAGCTTTGTTAATGGTGATCAAATCATATCTTCCATCTTCAATGCACATGGATTCAAGGCCCAAAGATTAACCTAATTCATTCCCTTATACACACACAAGCTATACACATCAAGAACACGACCTAAGAACGACAGAAATAGCAAAACCAAATTGGAGAAAAAGCTTGGAAAATTGAAAACTGAAATCCACCCTAGAGACAAATTGGAGATCAAAACTCAACGTGGTGTCCTTGCCTGAGATCCAACGAAGCTATTGGGATCAAAATCAAGCCTTGAAGCAGCCCCAAACTCACTGTAAGTCGTCCTAAACACGACCCTGTGCACGAATTCACAACCTTGGATTCTTGCATCTTTTTGTCAAAATATTGATATATTCTTGATCCTTGCATAATTTCCAACCTTTCTACAATATTTAATTTCGTTCTTGTAGCCTGTATAGCCATGCCCGAAGCTAGGGTTTTATTTCTTTGTTTTTAGGCGTTTCGATTACAGGTAAAATCAAGACAAATCATGGACATGGTTGTCTTCAGGGAAGAGGGACGAACATGATGATGGTCCCCGTTTGTATTTTCATGGCATGTAGTGCATTTTGAACGAACCTAGGGATGTTGCTACGGATTCAAATCCGCAGGAAATAAACCAGGTTGTTCAAGGAAGAAGACGACCACGCGTCCTCTCCCAATTGGCTAATTCAAAATTACGCGCTTTTATTTTTTTATTTAGGCATAATTGATTGTTGTACATATAATATTCATTATTTATCTTATTAACAAAAGCGTGTCACAGCTCAGATGGTAAAGGCGTTGTTGCAAAGTCCAATGGGACCTGGGTTCGAATCCCAGGTCCCCCAACGCCTTTGTATTATTTTGTTTCAGATTATTCCATGCAGCATACCAAGCGTAGAACACCATGCATCATCTCTTGATCTTCTGCCAGATGGCCTTCAGGCCAAATCCAATGGTCCAGACTGAATCTCCACCATACACTCCAGTCAATGCATACGCGTGGAAGTATGAAAGTCAAAGCAGGCTTGAATGAAAGTGGGCCAAACAATTGCTGATTCCACTTCCTCTTGGGCCCAACACCCCCTGGGTTATTTCTTTTACTCTTTATATTTTCATTTATTTATTTTGTTCTAATTTTTATTTTATTGTGAATTAACTAATTAATAATTTTCCTAATAAAATCAGAAAAACAAAAAATATTATTATTATTTATTAAAACTAATTTCATTATTTTATTTTTGTAAATAAATATTAATCAATTAATTTAATTTTAAATAGGTTTAACTTTTAACATTTTTTGCAATAAATTAAAATTAATTTAGAATATTAGGTTTCAATAACTTTGATCTATTTTATTTTATTTCCTTAAATATAAAAAATCCAAAATATTTTTCATTAATTAATTTAATTATTAACTTAGATTTAATTTCCAAAAATTCAAAAATGACAAAAACATGCTTTCTTTCAAAAAGGGTCAAAACCCTAAAAATGCGCCGTTTAATTTTCTCGCACGCGATCCTTTTATTTCCAATATTGTAATTGCTTCTAGTATGTAATAGCTTTTAGTTAGGACTTTAATTATTTATCGCTTTATTTTACTTTCCGCAATTTAAATTAAAGGGTTTGTTTTTGGCGATGTAAATACCCGACGCCTTGTAATAGCTTAGATTTAATTTCCCGCAATTTAATTTCCGCACAATATTAACTATTAGATGTTTGATAAATAGGCAATGCATGACAAGATCAATCTTTAACTTAAAATCAATATAGCTCACCCATGACATGTACAGATAAAATTAACCGAAGTAACACACTTGCACATGCCACTCTTAGGGTACACCTCACTTGGTTGCCTCGAACGTGGTCATTGAGTATAGGAAGTTTTAGAGGTCGCCCTCTTGTCCAAAGATCATAGTTGCCTCGAAACGGTTGCCTCGGAAAAAATGATCTAAGACATTAGGGTTACCACTAAGGCATCCTAATATTGCTTTAGTGACCATACGTCCCTTAATCGAATTGACCCGAAAACTCCAACAACGGTGCTACCTGCTCCTCAATAGTGGGATAGCATTGTCTAAAGGACATTTGTACAGATTAATTCCTTTTTCGAGTAGGTAGATGGTTCTTAAGTACTTGCTCCTTTTAAAAACAAAACAAAAACTTTTCGCACTTACACTCTTTTTAAACAAAAAACTCTTTCAAACCCACAAAAACAAAGAAAAGAAAATTTTGAAAACACAATGAGCAAGTACCTAAGAGCCCGTGGATAACCACGGATAGAAAGGGTGCTAACACCTTCCCTTTCTATAATCTACCTCCCGAACCCGAGAAACATCTCAAAAAGGAATTTTTCTGTGCTTTTGTCCTTTCCTTGTTAGATAAAATAAAAGATGATGGTGACTCTAGATTACCGCAATATTTTGGGAAAACAAACGCAAAACGCGAACCAGCATTCTAAAACAGTCAGTTCTCATTCACACCGATCACACCTGGTAACTTTGGGAATAGCAGAAACGTCTTCAGTGGTGGTAGGAGGGATAACTTCAAAAGTCTGACAATGTGTCTTGATGAATTCTCCGTCCACCTCTACATACCGGAATGAGTTTAAATGACTCACCATATAATCCTCTTCACCATAAACAGTAACTACCTTTCCTTTCACAGGGTATTTCAGCATTTGGTGTAGGATTGAGGTAACAGCGTCTGCCCCATGGATCCAGGGGCGTCCCAGTGAGCAAGAATAAACTGGTCAAATATCCATCACATAGAAGTTAGATTTTAAGACCAGCGAACCTACCTTGATCGGAAGATCCACCTCTCTGTGTACCATCCTCTTTGATCCGTCAAAGGCTCTCACCACAATATCACTAGGTTTCAGTATAACCCCTTCGTAATCAAGTTTGTCAAGAGCACCCTTCGGTAGAACATTCAGCGAAGAACCAATATCAACCAACACATGATCTATATTAGTCCCCATGCATTCAATAGAGACATGTAGGGCCTTGTTATGGTTTCTTCCTTCAGGAGTCAAATTGGCATCAGAAAATCCTAACTCATTGTCAGTCGTTAAGATAGCAATATAACTCTCAAGAATTTCATTAAAGCTTGTGCATGGGCTTCAGAACATAGTAACAAGGATAACATGGATATCTTAGATAGGGTATGTCCCAATTATTCAACAATCTTATAATCGATCTTGCGGATAATCTTCAATACCTCTTCCAACTCTTTCCTAGAGGTGTCTTCAGCTGCAACTTCTTTAGGCGCCTCCGTCTGGGTAGGCTCCATTATTTGCTCTTTACCCCGAGTCTCAATAGTTGACTCGGTAGCGGTAACTCTAACTCATGTAGTAACATTCTTCGGAGAGATTTCTGGGGAGAAAACCCTTTCGCTTCTAGTAACCTTACTGGTTCCAGCAATATTGTCAATGTTGAAATCAATAACTTCAATACCTTCATTCTCAATAGTCGATAGTTCTTGCTTGACACCATGGTAGTAGATGTCAGATCCATAGTGTTGTACCCCAAACTTTTCCCTCTCATTTTACTCAATACATATCAATTGAGGTCCCCAAGTTTCTCAAGGAAGTCCAAGAGTTGACTAGACCAACTCTCTCATAAGGCAGTATACCTCAAATTAGGGTTTCATTTTTCATCAAGATGCTTGAGTTCAAAGGATCCCAAATTCCTTCCAAGGTCCTAATATGTTCCCAAGATCATACATGTCAAGTTTCATGCCTAGCACAAGAAGTTTGCTCAGCCAACTGCTCAGATGCTTGAGAATCGACTATATTAGGTCAAAAGTCAATTGTGGCCCACATACAGTCAAACCTCAAGATTTCTGGTCAAAATCAACATTTTGGATTAAATTCCATTATTTGATCAAGGGTTTATCATGATTCCTCAAGGGATGCTCCAATTTCATCAAAACCCAAAAGTTGCTAAATTAGGGTTTTGGAGGAAAAGTCAACCCAACTTTGACCAAGCATAAATTCTTCATACTTTATCAGAAATTTTCTATTTAAAGCTCATTTTGAATAGGATGCAATTCCCTATAATTCATCTTCATCCCACAAGTTCAAAATATTCACTCACAAAAAGATATGAATTTTGACATTATAGGTCATTTTGAAAAGTCAACAAAAACACCTTTTGGGTCAAAGCTTCATACATGAACATGGAATATCTAATTGAGATGAGACCAAAAGTTTTGGTTAGAGGACATCCTAAGCTTTATAAAAAGTCAAAGAACACCTTCCTAGGGTCAAAATTGGGAGAGTTGTGCATTGTCAAAGTTGGAAATATTTGGAGAATTGTCAAAAGTCAACATTGACCAACTTGCATTTTTTCCAAAGGGGCCCGTGTTTTCTTGCCTGAAACATGTTTCTAATAGGACCCAGGACCCTTGAGCTTTACCATCTATTATTTTATTACTTTTATCATTTATTTTGATTTTTTATTCATTTAAATCAAAATAAATCAAATTAAATGGTAAAAAAATGAAAATAAATCAAATCTTGAGATTTTTATGCACATTTTGAGTCCATGTACAGCTAGCATGCCAGCCAATTCGTGCGAGGTTCATTAAGGTTGAAAAAGATTGGATTGAAGCAAGTTTGGAAAGAAATCATACATGAAGCAAATCAAATCATATTTTCATAATTCTCAAAGATATGATGCAATTTTATTGACCTAATTCAGTCTACTATATGTATACAACAATTGCAGATTAAGAATAAGGGTTGAGTAGTCGTGAAAACACCAAACCAAGTTCCAAAAAATTGACAAAAAGTGTTGGATCGGTTTTGCATTTAGAGATCAATTCAGACCATTCCAACGCTGCTAATCGATTCTGGGACCTTCCCAGAAGCCAATTGGATCAGTTGCAAGGCCTGAAGCACCCAGAAACACCAATTGTAACTCACACGGTTTACTTTTTTTTCAGAATTGATTATCCCAATTCTTGCATCATTAGCCATTTTAATTGTCATATTTGTGATTATAATCGTGTTTGCAAGCTAACTGTATTATTCAATTGCGTTTTTGAATCCTCTACACGTCGTTGCCATTGTTAGGGTTTATGCTTGCAATTTAGGGTCATTGTGTACAGGAAAAATTAGGCCATGAATCAAGTACCATGATGCTCGTGAGGCCAAGACGAGTTGATTGGTACTATTACAATAGATTTATCATGCTCGTATGAAATTTTTGAATTGTGCAGGGCTATAGTTACAGCAAATGTCCGTAGGTAAAAGCTTCATGCCTAAGACGACGGTTGCAGGAAGAAGACGATGCGTGTCACAGCGTGGTTGGTCCATTTGAATTTAGCACGCGTTTTCTGGCTACTAACTTGTTTTCCAATATATTATATGTTCGTTATTATATTAACAATTGAGACATCTAGCATAGTTGGTCAGAGGAAGGAAGTATGAAGCTCATGTCCTGGGTTCGATCCCAGGCGTGAGCTTTTGGCATTTTCTCCATTATTTTCACCAGATCCAGCACACCTCACCTTTTGAGGATCATCACGCGCCCTCTGATCTCATCCACTGGATCTATCTCCAGCCAGATCCAACGCCAGCATACGCAAGTCCACCATGAGTCTCTAGAAGATGGTCTCATTGGATCAGGCGCCAGACTCTGGGCCATCCTTTTGGGTTTACCTTATGAGGATCATCATGCGCCCTCTAATCTCATCCTCTGGATCCATCTCCAACCTGATCCAACGCCAGCATACGCATGTCCACCATGAGTCCCCAGAAGATGGTCTCATTGGATCAGGCGCCAGACTCTGAGCCATCCTTCTGGGTTTCAGAAGTTCAACATACACCCCTAGTTTGCTTCATCACTCCAAGCCCAAATTTTTCTCTCTTTTTTTTAATTCTTTTTTATTGGTTATTTTTAATTATTTTTACAACAAAAATCATTTTTTTAATCAGAAAATCACTAAAAATTTAGATTTTAGTTTTTTTTTCATAAAAATATTTAATTGCAATTAATTAATTAACTTAATTAGATTAATTCAAATTCTCTTTTTTATAATTAAAATTAATTAGACAAATTAGGTTAAAATTTCAAATATTTTTCGCAACAATAAAATACAAAAAAATATTTCCTCTTTAATTGATTAGATTTTTTAGGACTCAGACTTTATTCTCGTACGTAATTCGTTGCGCGCGCCTTGACTTTCTTTTAATTCAAATTATTGTAATTGTTTCAAGGTTGTAATAGTTTAATTAGGATTTTAAATTCTGCATTTTTTTATTTTATGTCAAGGCAATTGTGTAACCGTCAAAGCCATGTAATAGCTAGGTTTATTTCCGCGTTTACTTTCAGCAAATTATTTACTGTCTAGATGTATGGCTAATAAGATTGTATGGCAAGAATGCATGAAAAATTAAAACAGTTAGAAAACCCTAATGTGCAAAGATTAAAATAACTGAAACAAATCACTCGAACATGTTCACTCCTAGGGTTTACCCCACTCCAGTTGCCTTCGGTACACAATCAATAAGCATAGGAGATTTTAGTGGTGGCCCTCCAGTCTAAAGAGATCAAATTGTCCCGTTCAAATGATTCCTCGGAAATGTTGCCTCAGAAATGTTGCCTCGAAAAGATCTTAAGACTTTAGGGTTACTACTAAAATTTCTAACTATTGCTTCGGTGATTGTACTTGTCCCTTTCGAATGTCCCTTACAAACTCCAACGACGGTGCTACCTACTCCTTAATAGTGGGATAGCGCTGTCTAAAGGAAATAGAAAAAAAAATCTTTTTTTCGAGTAGGTAGAATCTTAAGTACTTGCTCAATAAAAACTTTTCACACAAACACCTTTCAAAACAGTTTTCAAAAACAACTTCGGCACACCTTTGAGGACTGATACAAGGGTTATCACGAAGTAAAATATTTTCAAAGCAAGCACATTGTTGTACCCCAAAATTTTCCCTCCCATATTTCTCAAAACATTTCAAGAAAGATCTCCAAATTGCTCAAAGAAGTCCAAGGGTTGACCAGACAAGCTCTCTCCTAAGGCAGTCTACTCCAAATTAAGGTTTCATGTTGCATCAAGATACTTGAGTCCAAGTGGTCCCAAGTGCTCAACATTGTCCTAATATGTTCTCAAGATCATCCATGTCAAGTTTCAAGCCTTATAGAGGAAGTTTGCTCAGTCAATTGCTCAAAGGTCCAAAAATCGACTGTGCTAGGACAAAAGTCAACTGTGGCCCACATACATTCACACTTCAAGATTTTTGGTCAACAGTCTCATCTTGAAGTATATTTCATCATTTTATCAAGGGTTGATCATGATTCATCAAGGATTGCTTATAATTCATCAAGATTCAAAAGTTGCTAAATTAGGGTTTTGTAGGAAAAGTCAACTCAACTTTGACCAAGCATAACTTCCCCATACTTTATGAGAAATGACCCATCCAAAGCTAATTTTGAATAGGATTCAATTCCCTACAATCCATATTCATCTCCCAAGATCAAAATATGCACTCACAAGAAGTTATGAATTTGGACATTATAGGTCATTTTGAAAAGTCAACAAAAACACCTTTTTTGTCAAAGCTTCATACATGAGCATGGAATATCAAATTGAGATGAGACTAAAAGGGTTGTTTATAGGAAACCTCAAGCTTCCTAAAAAGTCCAAGAACACCTCCAAAGGTTCAAAATTGAGGAAGTTATGCATTGTTGAAGTTGACCTTTTTTGCAAAATTGCCAAAAGTCAACTATCCCCAAAACTTCAAATTTTCCCAATGGGCCCATTCTTTTCACTTGTTTTGAGTTGGCATCATAGCCCACGTGCTCTAGCCTTTTCCACTTATCCATATCTTATTTTTATTATTTATTTTGATTTTTATTTGAATTAATTTAAATCATAATAAATCAAATAAAATCCAAAATATTGATAACAAAGGATCTTGTGATTATTTCAGGCTTCATAGTACAGCTATCATCATTCAAATTTGTGCCAAGCCTTAGAGTGCACAAAAAGATTGAAAAGAATCCAAATTTGGAAGGTTTTCAAAGCAAATCAAATCAATATCTAAAACATTGAAAGAGAAGGATTTTGATCAGTTTAACAACCCTATTTCCTTCACTAATACATAAGGAGGTGAGGCAGATCAAAAAGAAGGTTAGAGATAGGCGCTAGAGCAAGAACAGAATTGGCAAAAACAAGCAAAAAGTGTGACATTGAATTGGTGGTTAGAGGCGTCCTCAAGGCTTGATATTTGTCCAAATCATTTCCTGGCATTCGCAGGAACCTAAAGCAATCAAAACCAAATGTTTTCAAGCCCTCCCACGCGCTGTAAGTCTATCACGATATCACCCTTTTCTTCAATTCGAAAAGCTTTATTCTTGCATCCATAGTGTAAAATAATTGCATATTCTTGATCACCATGATGTTTGCAAACTTTTTACAATAGCCAATTTCATTTATATGGCATGTGCTGTAACTCACCATTGTTAGGTTTTCAAGCTTTGGTTTAGGGCTTTTTATTTCAGGACCAATTGGCCTTGATAATGGGCATGGTTGTGATCAGGAGGGCGAGACGAATCTAACCATGGTGTTAGATTCCATTTACATGGCTTGTGGAAGGTTTTGTGAATGCTTGGTTTGTAGCAACGGACATTTGTCAGTGGGTATAGGTATTGCAGGTTTTAGTCACGGTCCAAGAACAGGGATGAAGGCGTGTCACTCCCCCATAGGCTTATTCAAATCTGGCGCATTTTTTGTCACAATTATCCATTAACCTTTTTTTTCTTATATTATTATTATCTTGTATTATGTTAACAATAAAAAGAAAATGGCGTAGTGGTTACGAGGTGTGTATTCAAGGCGTTGAAGGCTGGAGGTCAAGGGTTCGATCCCTGCCTCCAGCATTTGTTATTTTTCCTAATTATTTCAGGTGATTCAGTGTGCGCTTAGGCCTGATGCCCATCATATTCCCTCACCATCAATCACGCCAGGTGGCTTGGGATCCAGATCTGGTGGCCACCATTTGAAGGCACACCATAGACCAAGGTCAGTGCAATACACATGATCAAGAAAGTCAAACGAACCTCCTCAATTGGGCCCAGAAAACTGCTATTCACACCCTAATTTCAGGCCCATTTCTCATCCTTTTTTTTATTTTATTTATTCTATTTAATTTATTTGCAATTTATTTTATTAACCAAAAACAATTTATTTTTATCAAAAAATCACAACAACATTTTTTATCCAATTATATTTTAGAATTATATTTTTCATCAATAAGTATTAATTAAAATAATTAGGTTATTTATGTTAGATAAATTTAATTGATTTTGTAAATATTTAAAATTAATTAGAATCAATAGGTTTTAACACTAATTTAATTATTTTATTTCTTTCCTAAAATAACCAAAAAATCCAAAAATAGGTCTTAATTATTTTTTCATTAATTAATTTAATAACTAATTAATTTAGCATTTAACCTTAGGATTTAATTTCTTTTCTTAAAAAATATTAAAAAATAACAAAAATATTTTCTTTTAATTAGGAGGGTCAAAACCCTAGTTTCGCATTCGACTCAATTTTCTCGCGCGCTTCATTTTTATTCAATTATTGTATCTGCTCCCGGTTTGTAACAATTAAATTAGGACATTTATTTATTTTTACCGCTTTTAAATTTCAAAGGGTTTGTCTTTGGCGATGTAAATACCCAACGCCTTGTAATAGTTTTGTTTAAATTCCGCATTTTAATTCTGCAAATTATTCAACTGTTAGATGTTTGATAATAGGGTTTGCATGACAAGAATGAATGACTAAATTTAAAAACAGTTAGATCACCCTAAACATGGGCAAAGATAAAAATAACTGAAATCAACACACTCGCACATGCGCACTCCTAGGGTACACCCCACTTGGTTGCCTTTGTAAACGGTCATTGAGTATAGGTTATTTTAGAGGTAGCCCTCTTGTCTAAAAGATCATAAGTTGCCTCGGAAAGGTTGCCTCGGATATCGTTGCCTCGGAAAAATGATCTAAGACATTAGGGTTACCACTAAGACAATCTAACATTGCTTTAGTGACTGTATGTCCCTCTTTCGAATTGACCCTCAAAATCCAACGATGGTGCTACCTACTCACTAATAGTGGGATAGTATTATCTAAAGGAAATTAGCATAGAACGGTTATTTTTTCGAGTAGGTAGATTAGTTCTTAGATACTTGCTCATTCAAAACAAAACAAAAATTCACACTTACACTTTTTTACAAACAAGTTTTCAAAAACACTTCATTACACTCTTGAAGACAGAAGCAAGAGTTAAATCGAAGTTAAAACAAAAACTTTTCAAAACCCACAAGCACAAAGAAAACAATTTTAAAAATGTTCAGCAAGTACCTAAGAGCCCGTAGATAACTACGGATAGAAAGGGTGCTAATACCTTCCCTTTCTATAATCTACCCCGTACTCAGAAATATCTCGAAAAATGAATTTTTCTGTGCTTTTTTCCTTTCCTTGTTGGATAAAATAAAAGACAGTGTCGACTCTTGCTTACCGCGACATTTTGCAAACACAAACGCAAACCAGCATTTTTAAAAAACAGTCAGTTCTTCCACCGTATCACACACATACACAAGAAATTTTAAAAAGATGAGCAAGTACCTAAGAGCCCATGGAAAACCATGGATAGAAAGGCTGATAACACCTTCCATTTCTATAATCTACCCCCCCCCCCCCCCCCCGTACTCAGAAATCTCTCAAAAAAAGGTTTTTTCTGTTCTTTTTCCTTTTCCATGATTGGATGAAATATAAGTCAATGGCGACTCTTGCTTGACATTTTGCAAACACAAAATGCAAAACACAAACCAGTATTAAACAGTCGGTTCTACCATCGTATCACACATAGTTCCACGGGATAGCTTTATCTGAAGAATATGGAATAGGTCCAGGTGTAGTGATGATTAGAGGAGAAGCTTTTGGATTGGCAGTAATCCTTACAGGACCTTTGGAAGTGATCCTGTTAGGAGTGTCGAATATTACAGATAAGTCTCGAAGTAGATTCTCGACAGATGGAATCTTCTCAACCAGAATTATGTGATTTTCCATTAGGCGTTGAATGTCTTCTTTTAGTAACATACAACCATTAGGTTGGGCTGCACAGTAGTAACATCTTTCAACATAACCCAGAAATAAACTGGCCTGTAACAGATTCTTCTTGATAATTGGGAGGGGAGTAACCAATTCACTTACAGTAGCAACATAAAGGATGTCATCAATAGCACTTATTACTTTTTCATGCTTCGGAATTGGTGCAGTAATTACATTGGGAGTCTTAGGCGGATCGAACTCAATCTCTTTGTTGTCCATCATATCCTGAATTTTGTTTTTCAGTGCCCAGTAGTTATCGGTGTCGTGCCCAGGGCTATTGGAATGGTATGCACACTTCGCATTTGGATTGTAGCAAGGAGATGGGGTGTTGGGATTCCGGGGAGGCTCCCTTAATGTAATCAGTTCCGCTTTCAGTAAATGTTGTAATGCCTGAAATAGTGGCATGCTAATCTTTGTAAACTGCCTTCTAGGTGCGTCTGTCCTACGCTGATTATTTTGTTGTTGTACATACGCAAGATTAGAAATTAACACCACTCCTACAGATTGATGGTGATCATTTCTAGTATGACACTTCTGGACATAAACATCATTTGTTTCCTTCTTACCATTGAACGTTTTCTTTACAGCACTCGAAGATGCAGACACTTGAACCTTTCCACTCTTGATACCACTTTCGACATGTTCCCCCGTTAGAATCAGCTCAGTAAAACCAGATGAGGAGCTTCCCATCATATGGTTAAAGAATGGACCTGTCAAAGTGCCCATGAACATATCAACAAGCTCCCTGTCAGATAAAGGAGGTTGCACTCTTCCGACCAGATCTCTCCACTTTTGGGCATACTCTTTAAACCCTTTATTCGATCCCATAGTCATACTTTGTAGTTGCACACGAGTTGGTGCAAGGTCAGCATTGTATTGATAATTCTTGTAAAAATCAGATGCCAGGTCTTCCCAAGTGTGAATTTTGGTTCCTTCCAGCTGATAGAACCACTCGAGTTGTGTCCCAGATAAACTCTCTTGAAAAAAGTGAACCCATAACTTTCTGTCAGCAGTATGGGGTTGGATCTTCCGAACATAAGACCGCAGATGAAGTTTAGGGCAAGACACATATTTAGCAAAAGTAGGGCTCTTGAATTTGTGAGGGATAACTACCCCTAAAATAAGACCCAACTCTTCAAAATCTAGTCCATGCACTTTCTGGATTTCCATAGCATTGAGGCGATCTTCCAGTTGTTTATATCTGTCATCAGCGGGAGGGTATTGCTCATTAGAATGGTCTTCATCCTCAGGAACCTTACTAGAACCAAGTTTGCTTCTGCCTTCACCTTTAATACTTCTATCATCTTTATCACCCTGATTATCATCTTCATCTGAGGAAATGACACATTTCTGAGCTTTCTTAGGAAGGCATTTGAACCTTCTTCCCATGTTGAGGATGGTGACCGGTTTTCTCGTCTTCTTCTTCTTGGAGATGAGCGTCATCATCTCTTTCTTCCCCTGGGCTAAGTTTAGGAGTGTTTCCTGGAATTGGGCATTATGTGCTTAGAGTTCTTTCACTGTCTATTCTGGAGCCATCTTTTACTGAAATAAACACCAAGAAGATGAGAAAACTTGTATTGGAAAACCTGTTATGTAATGATGTTCATGATATGTAGATGCAGTGTTTTCAAGGATCTCGCGGGATAAACAAAAGTGAAACATTAGCAGTTGAGTATGGTTGTAGCTTTGACTGAAGAACTTCGCGTCGTTGAACATCAAGCTCACCGGGTCAAGTGGGTCCTAGCCTTTGACCCAAGATAACATGCTTCGGTCTTTGAAGGAATTGGTTAGAGGAAAATAGATCCTATTACCCCTTGCAAGATGTCTGGTTCATGATACTTTGACATCATTTGGTTAGAGGAGAATAAATCCTCTTTCCCCTTGCTAGACATTTGGTTCATCATAACCTGCATCACAAGCCCTTGAGATCCTTGAAATGGTCAGTGAAAATACTATGGTATGATGTCATGATGTTATGATTTCATATTTTAACAGATAACAAACACAAGCAAAGCACACAAGAGCCTTAGGTTCAAGGCGTGTATGGGGTTCGTAGGTAAGTACTCTCTTGAAGTTTAGTTGGCTCAACCTATCCTAAGAAAAGTAATCGGGTTCTAGGAGTCTCATATCACCGATCTTTCTCTCAAGCATTATTTTAGCAGTATAACTTACTTGCCACTGAAATATCACGAGAGTCTGATCTCAATGAGTGTAGCATCGAGTATCAACAAACTTTGGATTGCACCAAAGTCGACCATCTCACTACCTTCTAATGGCTAAGTTGGGTCAATTAAGGTTCTAAAGGTCAGTTAGTGCTTATGGCACCACGCGGAAGCCTAGTGTTCTCCTCGACTGACTCAAGGGACACCAGTACCAACCAAAGTTTCACACTAATGTATCCATCTCTTCAACCATATCGGTCTACACCGTACAGTTTCCACGATCTATAGTTACTTACCTAAAATATCCCCAGATTCGGGTATAGGATCTTTGCAAGAAATAAACCCGAGCAAGCCCCAAATGTAAAGCATACAAAGCAAACAAGGAAAACATTTAAAAATGATATAACTCTAATGTAACCCCACTTTTTAGTTGTCCCCAGCAGAGTCACCAGTTCTGTAACACAGTAGGAGAACTAACTTGGTTTTGCATTTTATCGCAAATATTGCGGATAGCAAGAGTCGCCGCCGAATTTTCTTTTATCCAATAAAGAAAGGGTGAAAAGAACAAGAAAGGCCTTTGAGATTTTTGAGTTCGGGGGGTAGATTATGAAAAGGGAAGGTGTTAGCACCCTTTTCATCCGTACTTATCTACTAGCTCTTAATCACTAGCTCACTTTGAAAATGCTTTGTGAATGTGCGTTTGAAAATATTTTTAAAATTTCCAATAGTAAGGCAAGACTTTGTAATGACTCTTGTATCGTTAAGAGTGTATACAATGTGTTTATTTTGAAAATATTTCAAAAGAGTGTTTATGTGAAAAATAGGTTTTATTTTGAAAGGTTTGTGAGCAAGCGATTACGAGCGATCTACCTACTCAAGGTCTCTATTATACTTTTCCTCATCCTTTAGATAGTTTTATCTTACCATTAGTTAGTAGGAAGCTCTGTCGTTGGATGTGAAGGGACATACGAGGGTCATCGTACAATCATAGAAGGCAACTTGTAGGGGCGCTTTAGAAATTTCGTAAGGGACTAGATCATTTACCAGAGGCAACATTCTAAAGGGTCATCGAGGGACTACGATCTTTAATTTCGAGGGACAATGCTAAAGCGTCCCCACGTTCGAGGGACATTACTGTTTTTCTGAAAGGCAACAAGGGAGGTTACCTTATATGTGCGGGTGTGAAAGTAATTCATGTTCAGTTATTTTAGTCTTGCAGTTAGGGTTAGCTATCATTTATTTTTAATCTTGCCATATAATCCTATTAGCTAACCGTAATAGTGAAAACAATAAAGCGATAAAGTATGGGGGAAAAATGTTCCTACGCTATTATATGGCTTCGGGAATGGGGGGTACAAGTAATAAAAATGTAGAAAAGAGAAACCCTAATTACTATTACAAACTGTAAGCAGTTACAATAATCGGAAAAATGCGAAAATAATAAGCTACGCGAAAAAAGAGAAGAGAAAGGACATTGTTTTGGTGAATTTCTTGATAAAAAATTTGATGATTAACCTAATAACCTAATTAATTTTAATTAATTAAAAAATAAACTAATTAATTAAGTTAATAAAACCTAAACAAACTAAATTAATCGATTAAATAAAAAACCTAAAAATTAATTTGGGTTGATTAAATAAGAACCTAAAACTAATTAGGGTTTATAAAAAATCAAAGGGTTTATTAAAAAGGTTTTGTGAAAATGGAGAAAATAAGAGGGAAAGAGTAAGAAGAAAAGAGAATTATGGAGAAAAAAAAACCCAAAATTGGTAGGGGTGGGTGTTGAATCCACGCCCTCAGAACATCCAACCAACACATTCACCACTAGGCCAGGCGCGCCTTGGTGACAAGCAGAGGAAACCAGCGCGCTAAATAGTATGCAAAACAAATAAATCACAAAAAATGCCAAAATGCCAAAAGGCTGGGATCGAACCCACGCATTGGCATATTAAGTCTTTATCATGCGCGCTTCAACCACTGAGGCGGTAATAGATCCGTGTTGTACCCCAAAATTTGCCCTCTCATTTCTCAAAGGATCATCCGGGACCCTCAGGTTTACTTCCATCCAATTTCAAGCCTTGAATTACAAAATTTCCAAGAAAGTCATTCACAAGGGCAAAATGGTCATTTGCATACTAAAAAGTCAAACTTTGACTTTTAGATAAAAATCAAGTTTCAAGAATCATATTTCATCAAGTCATGAAGTTTGTTTCATCAGGAAAATCAGAAGTCAAGATTTATGTTGAAAAAGTCAAAATTCTAAATACTTAGAAATTTTTCCAAGTGTTTAAGAAATATGATAAACTCAGAACTTCTGGCCAGATTATCACCATGACGCAAGTTGATTTTGGAAGAACTTAAGACACAATAGTTGTAGATATCAATGAGATCTAAAACATTGTAGAACAGAACTTCTTCTAGAAATGTTGGGAATTCAAACTATACGTCTTCAAAGACACGTCCATGAAACTGAAGCTTTCAGCAAATTCTGGACCTTTCCAAAACAGGACTTGGTTAGAACTTCTGGGCTAGTTTTCACATAGGTTCAGTCAGAAGTTATAAGAACAATTCAAAGAGGATTTACAAAGCATGTTACAAGCTTTTGGGAAAATCTGAGAACTCGCTCAGAACATGCTAGAGCAAAGAGATTAAAGGATCAGAAGTTGGATGTTGGTTCTAAGTTACGCTGATGCTGAACTTCTGATCCAGAATTAAGCTATGATGCATAATATCATATTGCGGGATTTTTGGTTTGATAAATCTCATCATCATTTAATGCTCACAACCACTTTTGAGTCTTTATCCAAAGGATTTCCCCACGTGTGACATAGAAGTACATTGTTGTCCTTGAAAAAGAAAACTCTCGTACAAAAGTATGTTGGGCTCATGCTTTGCTTTTGCCTCTGAGGGTACTTTTCCTTAATTCATGCTTACAAATCCAGCTTAGGCACGGCTAAAAGCTACTAACCACCATACTTTTTATCTTGCTTCAAGAACAAGCCAGCACGCTAGCATGATGTTGTTACTTTTGATTTCTCCAAGCTACAAAATTCTTGCCTATAAATTGAACTTCATTTGCAACTGTGAAGGGGTTGAAAAATTCGAAAAGAAAAAGCTTTGAAACCTTGCTAAAATTCTAGGAATCCTAAACTGCAAATACAAATACAAAACCTGCTATTTTTATATTCATGCATTCAAACTCCAACTTCCCTCAAGTGTTTCTTGACCAAATTATCCATGCAGCTTCTGAATTTTCCAGCCATTTGTAACCCAAGTTAAAGGTTATTCTAGTCAGTTGAGCATGTCAGGAAGCTGATCAGAACATTACAAGCAGTCAGAACTAGGCTCCAGTTCATAGGACTTTCTCCATCTGCAAGGTAAGCTTCTGCTGACTCTCATCATATCACTTAGGCATTGTTAAACTTGCATGTCCAAAATACAATGTAGACATCCTGATTCGATGTTGTGCATATTCTGAGGTTTCATGTATTTGTCTGCCTAAGTAGGGAGAACATCGGCTTCAGAACTTCTTAAGGAAACTAGGATTAGCAGATACATGCTTGTTTTCTGGTTTACAGTCTTGACCCCTTTTTTATGTTTCTGAAACCATGATGGAAACCTGCCATAATTGATATGTTTGTGTTTTTTGTTTTGTTAAGAGTTGACTAAGTTGCAGATATTCTGATTAGCATGGAGAAAGAAATGAAGTTCATCATCATAGTTTACTTTGTGATACATATTTATGCTTTTGCTTCTGATACCGGATGTACATCCACCCCAGTGGTAGACAGTGTGTGCGCATAAGACTTTAGTGCTAAAGGTCCTGGGTTCTAGCCCCAGAAGCATCTTTTTTTTAGGTTTATTTAATGAAATTTTTACCCATCTATCTGTCAAACAATATTCCTAAATCAGAACTTCTAGACAACCTTACTCAACAGCATTATCACCTCACTCTCTCAAATAGCCAGAACTTCTGACTTGCCAGTGATATATGAACTTCTAGGTTCCCAGCTACACTATAGCTTCTGAACCCCCTCAACAATCAGAACTTCTAGGTTTTCCTTTATTCCCAGCAATCTCAGAACTTGGTGTACCCAGGCCCAGAACTTCTGACCCTCTACTTTCCTACTAACATTTTCTCTCTTGCAACGTATCAGAGTCAGAACTTCTGTTCCTTCTCGTTTCAGCAATGTGCTGATTCTGACTCCTTTTTCTCTTTTTTTATCTTATGTTAGCTTTTAATAACCAAAAACACCAAAAAAAACATTTTTATATTTACATACTTTATTTTATCTCTTGTTAAACCAAAATATCAAAAATATTTTCTTAAGCCAATTTATTTCTTTTCTTAACAAAAACAAAACAAGTCCATTTCAATTCTTGTACATTATTTAAATATGGTTGTAATAGATAATTAGAACTTTAATTTCTTGCAATCTCCATTTGTAAATTTGTACACCCCACCCCCCTAATGATTGTAATAGCGTAGAATCTTTACTTTCCGCACTTTTATTGCTTTCATATATTGCTAGTTAATTAGGTTCGTATGGAAAGATTAAAATCAACAAATTAGCAAACCCTAATTCAAAGACTAAATGCATGCAATCAAATACACTTTACACACATGCACCCCTTAGGGAAATCCCACTTGTTGCCTCGTAAAAATAGTCATGTCCCTCGAACATGGGCGTTTTAGAAAAGACCCTCGATAAAATATCGTAGTCCCTCGATGACCCTCAATGTTGCCTTCGGTAAACGATCTCGTCCCTAAACGACATTTCTAAAACGTCCCATAAGTTTCCTTCTATGACTATACAAACGTCCCACGCCTGTCCCCTCACATCCAATGATGGGCTCCTTACCAAATCAATGGTAAGATAGTAACATCTAAAGGAGGAAGAAAAGAACATTTAAGACCTTTTGAGTAGGTAGATTCGCTCCTAGTTGCTCGCTTACTCACAACAAAAACATTTTATACACCAACACCTCTTTGAAACATTTTCAAAATATAACACTTTGTACGTGTTCTTATAGAAACGGGAGCCATTACAAAGAAGACACCTTTTCAAAATCTATTTCAAAAACACATTCCACAAACACCTCTTTGAGCTATTTTTGAAATAACACTTTGTACATGTTCTTATAGAAAAGAGAACCATTACAAAGATATTTTCAAAATACATTCAAAAACCACACCACAAGCACACATTCAAACAAAAGCAAGTGATCTAGCAAGCAACTAAGAGCTCGTAGATAACTACGGATGAAAAGGGTGTTAATACCTTCTCTTTTCATAATCTACCCCCTGAACTCAAGAAAACGTCTCTAAAGGTCTTTCCTGTTCTTTTCAGCCTTTCCTTTTGGATAAAAGAAAAGTCGGTGGCGGCTCTTGCTAACCGCAATATTTGCGATCAAGTGCAAAACAACCAAGTCAGTTCTCTCACCGTATTACAGAACTGGCGACTAAGCTGGGGACAAAATTTTAAAAGTGGGGTTACCTTAGGGCTAGATCACATTTACTTGCTTTCATTGTTTGACTTGTATGCTTTACATTTTGGTTCTTTGTTTGGGTTTGAATCCTCTACCCGGATTTGGGATACCTTATAGGTAAGTAGCAATACATTGTGGAAACTTTGTGGGGTATACTGACATGGTCTAAGCAATAGCTACGTTAGTGTGACATATTTGTGGGTACCGGTAGCTCTTGAGAAGTCAAAGAGAATACAGGGCCGCTGAGTGATGTCATGAAGAAATAACTAACTTCTAGAACCTTTACTTGACCAACTTGGCCATTAGGAAGTAGTGGGATAGCCGGTTTTGGTGTAAAGCTGAAAATTGGTCGATACTCGATGCTACACTCATTGAGACTTGACTCCTGAGTTTTGTCTGGTTGCGAGTCAATCGCCTATCAAACGAAGCTTGTGGGAAGGTTCAGTGATATTGAGATCCCTTAGAACCCGGTTACTATTAACTAGGACAGGTTAAGCCAACTAAACTTCAAGAGGGTACTTACCTACAAACTCCATGCAAACCTAAACCTAAGGACTTGTCTGTTTTATATGTATATGATTATTTGTATATAAACTTTCTTACTTCGCATACTTGTACATAACATCATACCATAGAATTTTCAATAACTGTTTCAAGGATCTCAAGGGCCTATGATGCAGGGTCATGTTGAACCAGATGTCTATCAAGGGACAAGAGGATTTATTTTCCTCTAACCAAATGCCGTCAAAGATAGAGTACAACAACTTGAGTCAAGGGCTACAACCCACTTGACATGGCAAGCTTAATTCTCGTGGAAGGACATCCACCGACACAAAGTTCTCCAATCAAAACTGTAAGTGACTACTAACCCCGCGAGATCCTTGAAAACATGCATCCACATATCATGCATCATATCATGACAGGTTTCCCCCATACAGGTCTTCTTATCCTCCTACTTTTATTTTCAGTAAGATGGATATGGAACAAATGGTGAAATACATCCAGGCTCAAAACGCCCAACTTCATGAGATGTCCTTAAATTTGTCCAAGGGACAAGAAGAGGTGAAAGCTCTCCTCACCAGGGGCATGATCATGGGAAATCCTGGGGACGACAGAGATGACCAGTTGGAGAGGCTACAAACTGAGATAGCCATAATGAAAGTCCAAATGATGGGACAACTGGTGGGCCAGATGGCTCTTATCCAAAATCTGGCTCAAGGACAAGAAGAGTTAAAAGTTCTTGTCAACTAACTTCGTCAAGACGGTTGCAACCATATAGGGAAAACATCCAGAATTGGAAATCAAGTCACTGCTTAGCCTCCCATGAGACAAGAAGCCGAAAGACCTTCCCAATTTGCTACCACGTCACGAGCCCAACAATGATTCGTCAACATCAACCAGAAAATCAGCAAAGGCAAGGCGAGCCCAAAAGACAGATCACCAACATCAACATACCACTATCTCAAGCTTTGCAACACATGCTGAGGATGAATCTGATTACACCAATAAGACCTCATCCAAATCCCAAAACTTTTTCTCCCAGCTACAATCCTGATGCCAGGTGTGACTATCATTCCAATAGTCTTGGGTATGATACAAATGATTGTTGGGCGCTGAAGTACAAGATTCAAAACCTGATCGGAGAAGGAATGTTGGAGTTCACACAAGATGGCCAAACTGAATTCTTTTGCCGTCCCTCAAAGGCTCACCACCTAAAGTGACAAGTTCAGACAAAGAGGCTTTTGTTCATTTGAATCTTCAGTTGTAATTTCTTTTGCTTGTTCAAACACTTATCTATTAATGTAAAACTTTGTTTCATTAAGGCATTGCATATGTTTGTCTTGAATTCATCCATTCGTTTTCACTATATTTAAACTATGCTTTTTACTCTCTTTATGACATTTAACTCTTGCTAAAAGTTACAAGCCTTTAGAGGGAGGATGGCGAAAAGAATGCCATAATCTCATACATTATGCTTTTGAACAAACCATGCTGACGATGTACATGCGTTCTTTCAAATCCTAAACACTAGAGTTATAAGGAAGATAATCCCTAGTCAACCCCTTCGAGCCAAAGAAGTAGGGATTTTCTTTTTCACACAAATTGAAACCTTTAATCAAAACCTGGGACAAGGTAGTCTCTCAGTTATTTCAAACGGGCGTTTAACCGCAAACTCTCATCTCGTAATACAACGAATGACATCAAAAATATTCCTCTTGAATCTAAAGACAGTGATGGTTCCCTACCAAATAGGCAGTCATTATCTCTCAAAAAAGAAAAGTCCACTAAGTTAAAACCTACGAAGGAGACTTAAGAAAAATTGGGGCATCCCGCTGACTGTAATCTCAAAACAAGAACAGTCAGGAAAAAATTAGGGATAACAAATCGAAATAAATAGGTCACTACAAATCCTCAATAACATGAAAAATGTTGCAAAAATGACTGCCTTCTGATAAACTTAACTTGTCTGAACCATCACCAAAACGTCATTCCAGACTCAATCGGAGTTCAAACATACAATTAGCTGAGTTTAGGACTGAAGAACATCACGAAGAATGGGCGGGTACAAATACACTTTGAGCCTTATCCTTTGTTTCTTAAACTGTGAATCAAGCCACGTTACTACCCTTCAAAAGTCCTAATTGAAGCATGGGTTAGTTCGAAAGCATACTATTACAAAAGGTATCATGGCTCCTGTAAGGCTTTATTCTAAATTCTACAGTTGATTTCATATTCTTACAAAAACTCTTGACTTGCTAAAACGCATTTTCAAAACTTTAAGACAAGCATAAACTTTGCATTATTTGAATATCGTTGTTTGCATATGGCTATTTGTTGGACAGCGGAGAAATTCACACAATAAATATCCGATGAATGAAAGCTCTCTCAGTGAACAAAATCACCTCAAGTGGGATGACATTTCCAATGACAAATATCCTATCAACAAGGAGTCATGACATGTCGCTATCCAGCACACCTGGGGCAGTCCAGTCAAGATTCCAAGAAATCTCTCAAGAGGTAATCAGGGGCAGGTCACCATCTCTATCACTTGGGGCATTGAATGGGTTACGTACAGTCCAACCTCTCCTGGAAGTGCAACAAACACTCGCTACTAGGGGTAGTGACAAATCTCCCCAATATCCTTCTCATAGGATGACTCCTAGCCAGAGTTTCAATCTCTGAAAACTTTTCCCCAACTGAGTCGACCTCAAGAATCCTTGAGGATTTTCCCCAGTGAAGTCGCTATCTCTCTAACAGAAGGACAACAGGGTTTATTTCCCCAACAAACTAATGATTCCCCAGCTTGAGTTTGCCTCTCCGACTACTACAAATCAAAGGACCACAACTCCTCTTCCCCAATAGACTACTCTACAATCCCCGGCAAGTTACTGTGAAGGCTGGACCCGACCAGATATCAGTTCAACTTCGTCCATCAAGAGATAACTCCCAATAGAGCAACGGACAACCGATACTCCTGATCTCTTTTCCAAGCAGGAATCAACACTCTCTAACAGAGTATTCTCAAACAACGTCAATATTCCCCAGTAAAGTTCTCCTCAACAAAACATGAATCCTCAGTGGAAACATTCTAGGCAAAGTTTGAAGACACGCCTACTCTTCAACAGCAGTCCGGGATTTAATGACTCCCCAGCACTTGTCAAGGATTTATTTTCCAAGACAAAATTACATTTCAACAACATTCATAGCATATGCATACAAAATACATATAACACAAATCTCATTTATTTTGAGAACATCATTACGCAATGCATACATCATGACATTGCATATAACTAACTCTTTACCTTTTCAGGAAAGATCAATTAACAGACAAAGATCATCATCTTTTTCGGAGTAGAAATCGTCCAAGATTCCTTCATCATCCTGCTGAGGTAGTAATCGTCCAAGATTCCTTCACCATCTTTTTGGAGTAGAAATCGTCCAAGATTCCTTCATCATCTTTTTGGAGTAGCAATCATCCAAGATTCCTTAATCATCTTTTTGGAGTAGCAATCATTTCAGATTCCTTCATCACATATCATTATCAAAAAAGACCTCTACTAGTTCAGTTTAAATCTCTCAACGGTTTATCCTGATTCTTTCTGGTAGACACTTTCTCTAGTTCAGATAAATTTCTCCAAGATTTATTCTGATTCTTTCCAGTCAAAGAAAATTCAAGACCTCTGTTGGTACAGTTTAAATATCTCAATGGTTTATCCTGATTCTTTCCGGTAGACACTTTCTCTGGTTCAGATGAATTGCTCCAAGATTTATTCTGATTCTTTCCAGTCAAAGAAAATTCAAGACCTCTACTGGTTCAGTTTAAATCTCTCAACAGTTTATCCTGATTCTTTCTGGTAGATACTTTCTCTAGTTCAGATAAATCGCTCCAAGATTTATTCTGATTCTTTCCAGTCAAAGAAAATTCAAGACCTCTGTTGGTTTAGTTTAAATCTCTCAAGGGTTTATCCTGATTCTTTCCGGTAGACACTTTCTCTGGTTCAGATAAATCACTCTAAGATTTATTCTGATTCTTTCCAGTCAAAGAAAATTTAAGACCTCTGTTGATTCAATTTAAATCTCTCAACAGTTTATCCTAATTCTTTCCTGTAGACACTTTCTCTGGTTCGGATAAATCGCTCCAAGATTTATTCTGATTCTTTCCAGTCAAAGAAAATTCAAGACCTCTGCTGGTTCAGTTTAAATCTCTCATTCATTTATCATGATTCTTTCTCGTAGACATTTTCTCTGGTTCAGATGAATCGCTCCAAGATTTATTCTGATTATTTCCAGTGAAAGAAAATTCAAGACCCCTATTGGTTCAGTTTAAATCTCTCAACGATTTATCCTGATTCTTTCCTGTAGGCATCTTCTCTAGTTCAGATAAATCTCTCAATGGTTTGTTCTGATTCTTCTCCAAATCCCTTCCGGTTCAGTTTGAATCTCTCAACGGTTTATTATGATTCTTTCCTGCAGATGTTTTCTCTGGTTCAGATAAATCTCTCTATGATTTGTTCGGTTTTTCTCCAGATCCCTGCAGGTTCAGTTTAAATCTATCAACGGTTTATTTTGATTCTTTCTCGCAGACGTCTTCTCTGGTTTAGATAAATATCTCAATGATTTATTCTGATTCTTCTCCATATCCCTATCGGTTCAGTTTGAATCTCTCAACGGTTTATTCTGATTCTTTCCCGCTGATGTTTTCTCTAGTTCAGATAAATCTCTCAATGATTTGTTCTAATTCTTCTCCAAATCCCTGTCGGTTCAGTTTAAATCTCTCAACGGTTTATCCTGATTCTTTCCTGTAGGTATTTCCTCTGGTTCAGATAAATTGCTCCAAGATTTATTCTGATTCTTCTCCAGACCAGTGATGGTTCAGTTTAAATCTCTCAATGGTTTATCCTGATTCTTTCCCACAGATATCTTCTCTGGTTCAGATAAGTCGCTCCAAGATTTATTATGATTCTTCTCAAGACCGCTGATGGTTCAGTTTAAATCTCTCAACGGCTTATCCTGATTCTTTCCAGTAGACATCTTTTCTGGTTCAGATAAGTCGCTCCAAGATTTATTCTGATTCGTCTCCAGACCACTGCTGGTTCAGTTTAAATCTCTCAACGGTTTATCCTGATTCTTTCCCGCATACAGTTTCTCTGGTTCAGATAAGTCATTCCAAGATTTATTCCGATTCTTTTCCAGTGGAAGTCAAGTTTAGACTTAATATAGTTTCCATCAACAATCACCTTCGGATGGCATCTTTAATCCTATTCCATACATAATCAACCACCACATCATCGAGTGCAAATTTCTAGGCACTCTAGTGTTCAATCATCTTCCACCTTCAAGTCACGAATGGCAGATTCGCCAACCTAACTCTTCAAGCGTAAAAAGATTGAACAGGGGCAGTTGTTGTACCCCAAATTTTTCCCTCTCATTTATCAAAGGATCATCCTGGACCCTCAGGTTTTCTTCCATCCAATTTCAAGCCTTGAATTACAAATTTTCCAAGAAAGTCATTCACAAGGGCAAAATGGTCATTTGCACACTAAAAAGTCAAACTTTGACTTTTAGATCAAAATCAAGTTTCAAGAATCATATTTCATCAAGGCATGAAGTTTGTTTCATCAGGAAAATCAGAAGTCAAGATTTATGTTGAAAAAGTCAAAATTCTAAATACTTAGAAATTTTTCCAAGTGTTTAAGAAATATGATAAACTCAGAACTTCTGGCCAGATTATCACCATGATGCAAGCTGGTTTTGGAAGAAATTGTGACACAAGAGTTGTAGATCTCAATGAGATCTAAAACATTGTAGAATAGAACTTCTTCTAGAAATTCTGGGATTTCAAGCTATACGTCTTCAAAGACACGCCCATGAAACTGAAGCTTTCAGCAAATTCTAGACCTTTCCAAAACAGGACTTGGTTAGAATTATGGGCCAGTTTTCACATAGGTTCAGTCAGAAGTTGCAAGAGCAATTCAAAGAGGATTTACAAAGCGTGTTAGAAGCTTTTGGGAAAATCTGAGAACTCGCTCAGAACATGCTGGAGCAAAGAGATTAAAGGATCGGAAGTTGGATGTTGGTTCTTTGTTACGCTGATGTTGAACTTTTGATCCAGAATTAAGCTATGATGCATAATCTCAAATTGCAGGATTTCTGGTTTGATAATTCTCATCATTATTTAATGCTCACAAC
The DNA here is from genome assembly GCA_948472305.1 of Vicia faba. NCBI lineage: Eukaryota > Viridiplantae > Streptophyta > Magnoliopsida > Fabales > Fabaceae > Vicia > Vicia faba. The sequence continues at coordinate 1,440,213,237 of OX451737.1, read as the reverse complement.
CACTTTTAAGTCTTTATCCAAAGGATTTCCCCACGTGTGACATAGAAGTACATTGTTGTCCTTGAAAAAGCAAACTCTCGTACAAAAGTATGTTAGGCTCATGCTTTGCTTTTGCCTCTGAGGGTACTTTTCCTTAATTCATGCTTACAAATCCAGCTTAGGCACGGCTAAAAACTTCTAACCACCATACTTTTTATCTTGCTTTAAGAACAAGCCAGCATGCTAGCATGACATTGTTACTTTTGATTTCTCCAAGCTACAAAATTCTTGCCTATAAATTGAACTTCATTTACAACTGTGAAGGGGTCGAAAAAATCGAAAAGAAAAAGCTTCAAAACCTTGCTAAAATTCCAAGAATCTGAAACTGCAAACACAAATACAAAACCCGCTAGTTTTTTATTCTTCCATTCAAACTCCAACTTCCCTCAAGTGTTTCTTGACCAAATTATCCATACAGCTTCTGAATTTTCCAGCCATTCATAACCCAAGTTAAAGGTTGTTCCAATTAGCTGAGCACGTGAGGGGCTGATCAGAACATTACAAGCAGTCAGAACCAGGTTATAGTTCACAGGACTTTCTCCAGCTGCAAGGTAAGCTTTTGCTGACTCTCATCATATCACAGGCATTGTTAAACTTGCATGTCCAAAATACAATGTAGACATCATGATTCTGATGTTGTACATATTATGAGGTTTCATGTATTTGTCTGCCTAAATAGGGAGAACATCAGCTTCATAACTTCTTAAGGAAACTAGGATTAGCAGATACATGCTTGTTTTCTGGTTTATAGTCTTGACCCCTTTTTTATGTTTCTGAAACCATGATGGAAACCTGTCGTAATTGTTATGTTTGTGTTTTCTGTTTTGTTGAGAGTTGACTAAGTTGCAGATATTCTGATTAGCATGGAGAAAGAAATGAAGTTCATCATCAGAGTTTACTTTGTGATACATATTTATGCTTTTGCTTCTGATACCGGATGTACAGCCACCCCAGTGGTAGACAGTGTGTGCGCATAAGACATTAGTGCTAAAAGTCATGGGTTCTAGCCCCAGAAGCATATTTTTTTTAGGTTTATTTAATGACATTTTCACCCATCTATCTGTCAAACAATATTCCTAAATCAGAACTTCTAGACAACCTTACTCAACAGCATTATCACCTCACTCTCTCAAATAGCCAGAACTTTTGACTTGCCAGTGATATATGAACTTCTAGGTTCCCACCTACACTATAGCTTCTGAACCCCCTCAACAATCAGAACTTCTAGGTTTTCCTTTATTCCCAACAACCTTAGAACTTGGTGTACCCAGGCCCAGAACTTCTGACCATCTACTTTCCTACTAACATTTTCTCTCTTGCAGCGTATCAGAGTCAGAACTTTTGTTCCTTCTCGTTTCAGCAATGTGCTGATTCTGACTTCTTTTTCTCTTTCTTTATCGTATGTTAGCTTTTAATAACCAAAAACACCAAAAAATATTTTTATATTTACATACTTTATTTTATCTCTTGTTAAACCAAAAGATCAAAAATATTTTCAAGCCAATTTATTTCTTTTCTTAACAAAAACAAAACAAGTCCATTTCAATTCTTGTACATTATTTCAATATGGTTGTAATAGATAATTAGGACTTTAATTTCTTGCAATCCCCATTTGTAAATTTGTACACCCCACCCCCCTAATGATTGTAATAGCATAGAATCTTTACTTTCTGCACTTTTATTGCTTTCATATATTGCTAGTTAATTAGGTTCGTATGGAAAGATTAAAATCAACAAATTAGCAAACCCTAATTCAAAGGCTAAATGCATGCAATCAAATACACTTTACACACATGCACCCCTTAGGGTAATCCCACTTGTTGCCTCGGAAAAATAGTCATGTCCCTCGAACATGGGTGTTTTAGCAAAGACCCTCGATAAAAGATCGTAGTCCCTCGTGACCCTCAATGTTGCCTTCGGTAAATGATCTCGTCCCTAAACGACATTGCTAAAATGTCTCATAAGTTGCCTTCTATGACTATACAAACGTACCACGCCCATCCCCTCACATCCAATGATGGGGATCCTTACCAAATCAATGGTAAGATAGCAACATCTAAAGGAGGAAGAAAAGAACATTTAAGAATTTTTGAGTAGGTAGATTCGCTCCTAGTTGCTCGCTTACACACAACAAAAACATTTTATACACCAGCACCTCTTTGAAACATTTTCAAAAGATAACACTTTGTACGCGTTCTTATAGAAACGAGAGCCATTACAAAGCAGACACCTTTTCAAAATCTCTTTCAAAAACACATTCCACAAACACCTCTTTGAGCTATTTTCGAAATAACACTTTGTACGCATTCTTATAGAAACGAGAACCATTACAAAGATATTTTTAAAATACTTTCAAAAACCACACCACAAGAACACATTCAAACAAAAGCAAGTGATCTAGCAAGCAACTAAGAGCCCATAGATAACTACGGATGAAAAGGGTGCTAATACCTTCCCTTTGCATAATCTACCCCCCGAACTCAAGAAAACATCTCTAAAGGTCTTTCTTGTTCTTTTCAGCCTTTCTTTTTGGATGAAAGAAAAGTTGGTGGTGACAATTGCTAACCGCAACATTTGCAATCAAACACAAAACAACCAATTCAGTTCTCCTACTATATTGCAATCCGGTATTAAAACTGAAACAAATAAAACAAATATTGAATAAAACGCATGGATCGGAGAGATGCCAGAGCCCTAGCTTCGGTCGTCTTCTCCGGTGAGTCAATTTATTTTTCCTGCAAAATAGCACATATTAGAGATCTAGGGGGACTCTACCCCCCCCCCCCTAAATCAGGCCCTATGAATCCAATGGGATGGTTCTTTTGGACTGAAACAGACTGGTTTGAGAGCTATGCGAAAAATACATGGGATTGGTATAGTTATTATGTCTCATGATTTGGCCAGCATGGGACCTCCACGAGGGGTTTTTCCTGCCCTTTTGAACCTCAGAAACACATAAAAGACATTAGTAGATGTTAAAATGCAGTGAAAAAACAAGAATGCAAAATTCATGCAATAATGGAATCGTGATGCATGCTTGATCGTTTATGGCCATTTGGATCTTTGCAATCAGTCCATCCTTACCCTGTGATGTTCTTAGAAGTGAATGGGATGGCTAGTTTGTGATGAAAGGTACTGTAAATAGGGTTTCGAGTTGTTTTTAGGTTTCTTGAAAATTTTGATATTTTGGACAAGCTTCTTGGTATAAGGGTTTGTGTCTGAATAATGAAGATTACATAAGGGTGAAATTAGGTCAACAACATGGGCTTGGACCTTTGTTAATAAGCCTTGTATTCTATCTTATTTATTTTTGAATTAATAATGAATAAATCAAAAATAATTAAAATAAAGTAGATCACGGGGTACATGAATAAGATTTGAGGTGCATAAGTAGTGTATTACACACTTAGACTCTGAAACAATGGCCCAATAGCCCAAAATATCAAGTTTGCTCAATTTGAATTTCATGTATTTGCTCAAAATTCCCCAACTTGCACTGGTCATAACTCTCTCAATTTTCATCTTTCAAAGGTGATTTTTTTACTTTTTGGAAAGCTCAAGATGTACTCTACAATCTCTCTTTTGATCATTTTTGCATTTGGATACTTTATCTTGATGTAAGTTGCCTTGACAAAAAGTGTCTTTTTGTTGACTTTTGAAATAACCTATAATGCATTGGCTCATATCTCTCAAATGAAGAATTTTTTGGACTTGAGCTTAGTGAAAAAAAGTTGTATAGAATTTAATTTCCTTCAAAATGAGCTTTGTTTGGGGAAGATCTGATGAAGCATGTGAAAGTTATGCTTGGTCAAAGTTTTGTTGACTTCTCCTAAGAAAACCCCTAATTTGGCAACTTTTGACTTTTGATGATTTGAAGTCCTTCTTGATGAATCATTATCAACCTTAGATAAAATGATGAATGTGACTTCAAAATGTTGATGTTTACCAAAAATCTTTAAGTTTGATTGTATGTTGACCAAAGTTGACTTTTTACCCAATATAGTTGATTTTTAATCATCTGAGCCATTGACTAGGAAAACTTGTGGTGCAAGGCATGAAACTTGATATGAACATTCCTTGAGACATATAAGAAACCATTAAATCCACTTGAGGCCTTTGAAATCCAATATTCCTTAAGAAAAGTGAAACCCTAGTTGTAAGTCCATTGCTTAGGAGGAGAATTTGCCTGCTCAATTCTTGAGCATCCTTGAGCATTTGAGAACCCTAGGAGAATGTCTTGAAGAAAATCAGAGGGAAAATTTTGGGGTACAACACCCTGCAATGAGAAATTGTGTGTAATTGCACCCGAGAGGAAAATACCTGTCAAGCAGAAGGATCCGGGGTCACTTGCAATACCATGTACCGTAAAAGACAAAATTCTCAAGAGGGTTCTAATTGATTCTGGTTCTAGTGTGAGTTTGATATCCTTGTCTATTTTCAAAAATCTTGGTATTAAAAAGATAAGCCAGAGTGGGACAAAATTGAAATTTGTTGATCATACCACCAAGCATTTATATGGGATAGCTGAAGATGTATTGGTGGAAATTGACAATTTTGTTTTTCCAGTAGATTTCCAGATCATGGACATTCTAGAAGATGAAGAGACTTCTATCATTCTTGGTCGACCATTTCTGCTTACTAGTCGATGCAATTTTAAAATCGAGACAAGTAATCGGACACTGAAACCATTTGATGAGGAGATAACCTTGAAGGTGTTGGAAGGTGCAGGTGGAGAGGATAAATCTTCAGTCTGAATGATCAAAGTAGAAGGAGAAAGCAACAGTTCAAAATCACTCCCAAAAGAAGTCTCAGGAAAAATCTCTCAGGTGGCATTAATAAAAATTCCTAAGCTCAGTCAAGAAGGAAAGAAGAGAAAGAAGAAGGAACACCAACCTGAGAATATGGAAGTTAGAAGTGGATGGAAGCATAAATGGGTTGATACTTTTGATCTAAATGAGTTTTAGATTGCGGAAGAGACGAGTAACAAGGTATGGAAGAGGAAGTATCCCCCATAAGGGGAAGAACCGTCGAGCCATGTGATGTTAAATGAAGCGCTTCGTGGGAGGCAACACACGCTTTTAATAAATTTGTTTTTGTTTTGTTTATAGGTGATAAAAAGGGATTCTTAGTGGTGAAAACTAGGAGACATTAGCTAGTGTTGCATTACCCTTTGTGAGTCACCTTTCTTGAGCTTGTTCTGAAACATTAAGGTCAATGTTTAGTTCAAGTTTTAGGGGGGGTACTGCTTTTCTTTTCGAGTTATTTTGTTGGTTCTTTGCTAATTGTAATGTAAATCAACGAGTTGAAGTCCTTCCCAAATTTGGACCAATTTTTTGCGTTGTTTTGCTCAAGAGTTTGTATTTCATAGAGATCGTGAATAGTATATAGAGACAAACGGATGGTTGTTCGAGGGTAGGAAGTTCGAAATAACGTGAGTGATACGAGTCTAACTTGTAGATTTGTGCCATAGTGCTTGAATCCTGAGAAGTACTCCTTGAGTAGTTTATCTTTACAGTCTGGCATAATATAGATTCACATGCAGGTATGATTGGTTGAGAAATAAATAAAGCTGGCACCAAGTGATGAAAAGGCGGTAAAAGTAAATTGGATTGCTAAGTTGGGTAGCCCTCACCAGGTTATTCAGCCCAAAGGGGGTTGATCCCCAAACATCATCCATAAAGTACAATATATAAACTAAAAAGTTTTGAAAATTTCATCTGAAATTAAAAAGGAAAAAAGTTCTTATTTGGTGCTTGAACAAAAAATTTCTTGATTAGTCTTGTGCGTGTGATGATCATCAAAAATTCCCATTGCGTTAATTTGACTGTCCGGATGAAAAAGGAGGAAATCAGAAGAAAAAAAGACTTAAGTATAAAGCATAGTTAGAGAGGTATCTGAAGAGGAAGCTTGAGATTTAAAGGTTCTTACACAAACTCTTCGCTTCATGTGAACATCAGACAGACTGTTTTTTGCTCAATTTGAACGGATGTCTCACGTATGAGTACCAGACATCTGTGATTTTCATGATTTCTTGTAATGATCGCTTCAGATCAAGAAACGGTTTAAGTTTGGGGGAGTTTGATCAGTGGTTTTTCCACCTTTATTTACAGTTAATTTTAGTTATAGTTTATCTATTTTGTCAAGTGTTTTATTTCATTCTTCTATGTTTTATGTGTTGGTTGTGTATTTTATTATTTTCAGGCTCAGAGAAATAAAACCAGGAAAATCAGTGCGAAAAGTAAAAATTAGACGTTTTGGAGGAAGTCTCAAAAACCAAGCTACATGGTGCCTGACACAGCCACCCGTGTCAGGAGAGGATGCACAGGTACAATTTTGGAAAAGAGGCAGAGGCTGACACGGGTGCTCGAGTCAGCTGACACGGCCCGTGTCAGAAGGTTTGGGCGAGAGGTTTTGTTGGAGCGATGGACAGAGGCCGACACGGGTGCTCGTGTCAGGTGACACGGCTCGTGTTAGCCAGGATGCTAATTTTAAGTGTTTTTATGATTTTTTTTATGATTTGGGACCCAGAGGGACGTTTTGGGCATTCCCGATTGAGACAAATGGATTGTGCACTATTTAGATGAGTTTTGAAGAAGAATTAGGGACCTTTTTTTGCAGAACGAATTCCAAAATGTAGGAGTGAGGATATGAGATTCTTGAAGAACGGAGATCTTTCATGAGCGGACGTGATTGAAGACCAAAGTTCCTTCATCATCTGTAATATATAATTCTTATATTTTTGTAATTCTCATGAACAATATGAACGACTAAACCCCCCAATGCTAGGGGTGTTCCTGATTTGAATCTGTAATGATTATGAATTCCTGAGTTCTTTAATAAAGTTGTTTTCTTATTCAATTTAATCGTGCAACGTTTTCATGCTTTCCTGATCAGGCTAATTAGGATTGATTTACGGTTAACAACCAGCTAGACCATGTTTGTTAAGGTTTTTGTACAATTAGGCTATAGTAGATATCACCTAGGACTAGGGACACCCTATAGCTACCGAATTTAACCCTTCATAAAATAAAGGCTTGGCTCCATCAGATATCTCTAAGGACTTAGGATTTAGGATGGATGGTTAAGGGTTTTCTCACTAAGTACTTAGGGGAAAATAATCTAAAGGGCTGGTAGTTGAATGTTATGAACTTCTTGAAGAAATTTGGATTCAAAATTTTTATAAGGCAAATTACACACCACACCCTAGCATGCTCCTCATATCTGTGAAAAAGTCATTTTATATTTCTGCTTTTTGTTAAGTGACAATATCAAAACCCAAACCCATATCATGTTTTGCTTAATTGAACTACGAATTTAACTCGATAATTACACGCAGTCCTTGAGATCGACATTTGGGGAATCTCTCTATTATTACAAGAGGAAAAAATAGTACACTTGCTATTTTTTCTATCAAATAACCTCGGTGTTAAAAATACTGAGGTGTTAAGTGCAGACTTCTCATGACGACCTTAGTAACCTCGATTGGGTTGCCATGGTAAAATAGATTGTGTCTGACATTACAAGCGGTATTTGTAGTAGTGTGTTCATAGTTATCCCACTAACTCAACTTATTTCCAAATACCTGCCTTATATTTGGAGCATTTTGTTGTTTCACTCTAGTTTCTAATAAAGCCACACAAGACACTTTCAAATTATTGAGATGGGCTTTGATCTCAACATGCCTTGATTTTTTATTTAAGCCTCTAATGTTCCAAGAGAGCATCATGGAGGATATTTCTTTATTTGAACTCTCTCTACCCCAAAAGTTTCAAAGTTGTTGTTGTAGCCAATCACATTTCCCCAAGTTGAATCAAAGTATTCTAATCATATATGATCCCTTTGCCTTTGATTCTGCTAGATGGTCCTACATGTATCCAATCAGACTTCGTTTCCTTAGTCTTGTTAACAGGTTGTTGAATTAATTCCCTTTCCTTTGAATCATCAAGAGTTTTTGGTTGTGGTCGTTTAACAATCTGGGTCTTTTTTTCTTTCTTGTTTCTTTATTCTCAGGTTTCCTTGCACAATCATGTCCAACCTTCTTGCATTTCTTACAAAAGATGGGTTTCCACTTATATTCAACAGGTTGCAAGAAATTCTTCCCATAAGAATCTCGAATGGTGATTGACTCTTTTAGCTCTATTATAATATAAATTTCAATGAGAAGTCGAGCATAAGAAACCTATAATTTCTTTCATGTATATTCATCTGTCATCATAAGCTTGTCTAGAGCACTAGAAATCTTCCTAATGTTATGTTCCCCCCCCCCAATACACAAGTGGTAGTTTATGGAATAACACACATATGGGTATCATTCTAATCGCGTCCTCTTGAAGTTTGAAATCAGCATTGCATTCATGGAGAAACATTGGCTTGTGATAGATTGTGTATGGTCCTCGCATGAGGATCACCTCTTTGTCAATCTTTGATTTCAATCGAATTATGAATTAACCTTCTTCATTATAATAAATTTCTGGGACGGATACAAAATTCTATACATTCAACATGAATTTCTTCATTGTGTTCATTGTTAGGTCTTCTTCTAGCACATATATGATAAGTGCATTTTCCCAGTACTTTAGCTCTGATTGGATAATTTGTTCCTCAGTGTTGACTTTGATTTCCCCATTCACTTTATTTGGAGCGGTATACTCAATATAATGGCCATTTATGGGTAATCGATTATCTCGAATGATTTCCACCCATGGTTGATGTTCTGGTTGATTCATCTCCTCTGTGTTTTCCTCCGCCTCATCTTCAATCACTGGTTCAAGTTTCTCCTCGTTTGATCCTTCTAGTTGAGCTTTGATTTCACTTTCATGCGATGATAAATGCGGTAAGAACAATCTTACACTCAGTGGTGGTGTTACGTCGTCGCCTGCTTCCTCGACTGGCCACATGTGTGTCCCATCCCAAATCGTCGTTTCGCTAGGGTTTAAAATAATTTTTAATGTAATTAAAAATGAACACTTCAACGTTAATTCAACTTTTAATGAATTCAAATCTTTAAAAGAAAGAGAGATAAAACTTTAATTCGAAATTAAATATTTTATATTCTATTTTTTATTTTGTGTTAAAGTTATTTTAAATTTATAATATAATTAAATTTAAATTTTATAAATTTCAATTATAATATTTATCAATCTTTTTAATATTTTGGACAAAAAATCTTCAACTAAAAATAACAAATTAATTATAAAGTAGTAAGTATATGATTAAAAAATACAAAAATTCAAACACTAAAGAGAGCCCACTACATAAAAATTTAATTAAAATCCTACTCAATATAATTTGTAATTAATTTAATATTTTAATTATTAAACTAACTATAAATTCTATTCTATCAGATAAACTAACACAATTTTTTTTTCTAAAAATCTGAGAACTAAGAAAAACATTAGAGGGTGTCTAACAAATAATAATTCAAACAATTAGATTGCTAACAATGATTAAACTAACCAACCAAGAGTAGTGGAGAGTACCAAACATGACAAGAAAGTTATGTAAAGTGAAACAAATAAAACAAGCCAAAACACGTTCAAATCAAATCATCAACCAAACCAGGAATTCCTAAATAAGTCTAACAATTAGGGAGATTATCTAATGATTCATTTGTAAAAACCTAGTTTTGCAGAGACATGTTGAGCTTCCAAATAAATCATTAATTTTGGATTAGAAAATAAAATAGCAATGCACTCAAACAAAAAGGGAATAAACATGAAATCTGCCACTGATACGGAAGAAGAAAAGTTTTGTAACCTACAATATGAGTTTATATTTACACAGGCCCACGTAAAAAAACATGCTTGTACATAAATGCTCCGATAGAGATATCTGTAGATAAATCCAATGGTAGATTGATTCTCTTTTTTCATAACCATGTGATAAATATGAAATATTTATGACTGATAAACGGATATGTCCGTCTCGTTTAAATATATATTGCAAAATTTTATAAAAAACAAAGTGTGGTAGAGCCGATATTGTGTAAGATGTGAGTTTAAAAGTTTTGACGTGTTCCAAAAAAAATGAGGATGAGACAAACAAGCAAGCATTACATATTATTAATTTAAAAATTTATAAAAAAAATATTTATTTTAATGTCTATATTGTAAAAGACAGCGTAAAGAGGGACGAGTATATTAAAAGGTATGAATATTCTGGAAAAAAAATACGTACAAAAAGAGCATGTTCAATGGGTCAAATTCATTTTGTCACTCTTAAAAATATTCTCAATATACGAATTGTTATCACGAATTTCCTTCAATTTATAAGTAAAAAATTTCTTTTTTTTTCCCTTAAATATATACATTTAATATTTTTATAGATTAAATATGTTTTTTGTCCCAATAAATAACTTTAATTTAATTTTAATTTCTATAAAAAAAATTGAATAATAGTTTTTTTAAAAATTTTCATCTACACTTTTGATTCTTTACGTGAGAATCGCCACTAAAATTATCGTTAATTCAATTCTAAGTAGAAACTATTGTTAAATTTATCACTAATTTTATCGTTAAGTTATAAAAAATTATCAATAAATTACACGAAGGACTAAAAGTGTGGTAAAAAAAATTATGAAGGCCGTTCTTTGAAAGAAAATTTTTAAAACACTAAAAGTGAAATATGAAATATTTAGAAAGACCACAAAGATATTTATCCGATCTGTATTCTAAATTTATCTTTCATTAATTATATAGTAAATAGCAATTAAATTGATGGTATACTAATAATTATATTATCTCTTATATAAAATAATAAATATATTTAATTATTCTTTCAATAATCATAAAAGTTGCATTTTTTATTTATAAATTAGACCAGACTAGTAGCTAAATTTTTTTATTAAAAAATAAGTTATATTTATTCATTCAAATTGATATACTTCATCGTTGCAATACAAATTTAAAATTGTCAAAAACAAGAAGAAGGAATTTGTGAACAAATTAATAGCATAAAACGGTAAAATGCATAAGGTTATAAATATGACTATTGAAACGTCTGAAATATTCATGCCTCTGAATCTGTAATATTAATGGCATCAAAGTTATTGATTGGACCTGCATTAAATCAAAACTAATCTTTTAATTTGAAACAAACTAACATCACACAAAGATGGAAAAACAAAATACATCACACAAAGACAAAAAATTAAAATACATCGTATAAAAATGAAAAATCAAAACAAACAACGACGCATTAAAATGACGAAATTATAAAATGAATAAATTAGTGGAAACTTGAAAGATAAAATGAATAAGATAATTTCTCATATTTATACTAACATGTGGTTTAGTGATAACGTGGGGTTGATATTGTAGGATCTATTTGAGACATTTCTCCACCTTAATAATTGTTTACAAGAGAGAAAGAGTTTCTAAACAAACACAGCTTGTCCTACTAGAAGGGAATGGACCTACACCTAAGGACAGATTAGCTACTTTTTGTTCAACAACTGAGTAGTCATGTTCATGCCTTTCCAACTGTAAAGTATCTTACCTCTCTTGTAACACTTGCAATCATTTCTTTCACTAAACACAAATTTGATTGGTTTCATAACATTTGTTTAGAGACGTGTTACTAAGTTATCTTAAATACATATTTTCTCTATTTTTTATTATAAATTAATTAATTTTTACATATATTATATAATTAATGTATTTGATTCATAAATTAATATAAGGAGATAAGGAGATCATATTTATCCATATTTATTTATCTTATGTGTTAGGTTCTTTCAATTATGTTAACTAAAAGCCAAAAGAAGGGTATATTCATGGGTTGTGCATAGCTAGAAAGGCCTCAGCTATCACACACAATTTATTTTTGCTGATGATGGTCTTATTATTTTCTAGAGCTAATGAGAAAGAAGTCATGGAACTTCACAATATCTTTGAAGACTATCAAAAGAATTTGGGTCAATTAATCAACTATTTGAAATATAATTTAGTTAATGTCTATAATTTTTAATGATTATTCTTTAATAGGGTCTTTTGATATTTTCAAGTTTAGTATAAATATGTTACCTAGGCTATCAATATTGTAACTCATTCATTCCTCTATTTGATATATAATAGTAGTCCTCTTTGTTATCATTCATTGTTCATTCTTCTTCTCCCCTTTTATTACCTTGCACCAACAAATTGGTATCTAGAGCACTTGGTTCTGTTTTATCTAGGAAACACAAGTGATTGTGAGTTGTGTGTTTGATTTTGGTTCATTAATTTTATGTTGAAATCTTGAACAGTATCTGAACAGAATCTGATTTTGTGGGTTGAGAAACAGTGTGTGTGAAGATCTGAAAAATCTGTGCAAGGTTTAAAATGAGTGGAGACAGTAGTTTGAACACCAAACTTCGAGTTTTTAATAGCAAAAACTGGAACAGATGGATGATACAAATGCGTGTGTTGTTTGGTGGGCAAGATATTCTGGATCTGATTACAGATGGTTATCTACCAGCTGCAGCAGATGCAACTGAAGAACAGAGAACTACTGAGAGGATGATGAGGAAGAGGGACCAGAAAGCTTTGTTCTATATCCATCAGTGTGTAGATGAAAGTGTGTTCGAGAAGATTGTTGATTCAACAACGTCAAAAGGGGCGTGGGATTTACTGGTGAGATGTTACGGTGGTGACGCATCAGTAAAGAAGGTGAAGCTTCAATCCCTACGAAAGAAATATGAGAACCTGAACATGAAGAGCAGTGAGAAAGTTTCTGAATATATCTCCAGAGTGATTCTGATCACTAACGAGATGAAGGCGTGTGGAGAAACTCTGTCTGAACAGGTAATCATAGAGAAAATTCTGAGGTCGCTTACTCCTCAGTTTGATTATATTTTGTTTCTATTGAACATTCTAAAGATCTGGAAACCATGAGAATGGAAGAATTGAAAAGCAGCTTAGAAGCACAGGAGTTACGCCTGTCTGAGAGAACTTCTGAGAGGGAAGTTGAGCAAGCTCTGAAGGCTTCTTTTGTCAAGAAAGACCAGAAGCAGAATAGACGTGGTGATAGATTCCAGAAGTCAGAAGCCTCAACTTCTGATGATAAGAAATATCATAAAGGAAAGGAGAGGTATGACAAAAAGAAGGTTCAATGTTACTCTTGTAAACAATTTGGCCATTTTGCCAGAGATTGTAGGTCAAACAAGGAAAGGAAATCAGAAGAAGCATATATGGCTAAGAGAAACTCTGATGATGAACCTGTACTACTAATGGCTTCTGATTCTGATGGAAAATGCTCAGAAGATTGGTGGTATATGGACACTAGTTGTTCAAATCATTTAATTGGAAATAAACAATGGCTGACAGACTTTGACTCCAGAACAAGAACAAAGATCATATGTGCTAACGATAAGTATCTTAATGCAGAAGGTATGGGAGATGTCAGAGTTAGAGTGAAGAATGGGAAAGACATTTTGATCAAAGACGTTTGGTATGTTCCGGGTATTAGAAGCAATCTGATGAGCGTAGGTCAGCTGATTGAGAAAGGTTTCTCAGTTGTTATGAAAAACAATCTTTTGACGTTGTATGATTCCAATCAGAAGTTAATTATGAAGTCTGAACAAGGAGGCAACAAAATATTCAAGGTGAATGTAGAAACAGCTGAAGTAACGTGTCTTAGTGCAGAAGGCGTTGAAGGTAACAGTAAGCTGTGGCATGAGAGGTTGGGGCATTTGAACTATAGAAGCTTAGGGGATCTATGTTCTAAGAAGCTTGTACATGGTATTTCGAAGATTGTGAAGCCTGAGAAGTCATGTGAGATATGTATGAAAGGCAAGCAACCTAGATTTCCATTTACATCAGAAGTAGCCCCAAGAGCGAAGCATGCTCTGGGAGTAGTACATTCTGATGTGTGTGGACCATTTCCAGTACCTTCACTTGGAGGAAACAATTATTTTGTGTCTTTTGTGGATGAGTTGACAAGAATGACATGGGTAACACTCATCAAGTTCAAGCATGAAGTGTTTACTGAGTTCCAGAAATTCAAAGTGAAGGCTGAAAAGAAGAGTGGTCAGAAGTTAAAAATTCTGAGAACAGATGGTGGAGGTAAGTATAATTGTTTACAGTTATTTCTGGTAAACAACCGCTAGTCCTCCAAACTATCAAATAATCTTAATGGCTGTTATTTAATCTCTCTGGTAACTTGCAGGATCGACTAGATTGATCTTATGGTGTATTGGTCATTTGGATAATTCTCATTATAGAACTGATATTCATGGTTGGTGTTTAGAATGTTGTGTAGGTGTTCAACTTACTTCGATTACTCTATTAAAGATCTAATGACATGATCTAGTAAATACGTGCGAAACTAAATTGCATGAATAAAGGTTCAATTGTAAAGACATGTAAAACTGCAAAAAAGACAAGTAAATAACTTCGAAGTATAAAAGCATGTAATGTAAAAGATTCTCTGAAATGTAAAAGACTCGAAATATAAAGAAAGCGTTTAAATGCAAGAAATCAGTAAAATGACTTTAAATGAAAAAGGTATTCGAATGATAAAAGCATGAAGATAAAGGCATGAAATATACAAAAGTTTCTGAAATATAAAGGATTTGAAATGGAAAGAAAACATTTAAATGCAAGACATCAGTAAAAAAACTTCGAATGAAAATACTTTAATGTAAAAGCTTTTGAATGATATTGACATGAAGATAGAAGAAAGAACTGGAAATGATAAAGAGTTTTATTGAATCATAAACATTTGGTGTTATCATACGTACATTGTTTGAGCATTCGTTTCCCTAGCCATGTGGTATTTTGAATGTTTACTGAATTTTGTACAATAGATATGACACACGAAATCCTAATGCTAAGACTTCTATTTATACTACTTCGACCATAACGGTCTTGCTATAAGATTCTGCCACATTCAGAACATGCAAAGCAATGCCCCTCTCTAGCTTCCACGCGTCTTCGAATGCTCCAGCGCATATATTTTAAATTTCGAACATCCCGCTTGCGTTTGAATTTCAAATGTTTTGGTACTCTTCGTTTCGAACTCATTTCTTGGACACAACCTTATTAACACTTCGAGACTTCTTTTGAATATATCCCTATAACTGTCACTCGAAGCTCAGAGTTTTGACGTGCCCATTCGAAACACTGCTTCTACCATTTCAAAACATGACATCTTGCTTTATTCCAACGAAACATCCAACTTGCTTCACTTCGAACAGTATCATCAAAATCTTCAGCCAACAAAATGCCCCTTTAAAATATGTATTTCGATTCCTTTGAGAAATACTTATTTTAAACATATACGCAAGATTTTGATGCGACCTTTGAATCATCGTAACATTTATTGCATATGACTCCAGTCACGTCAATCACGACGCTTTTCAGATTCCTTAACCGCCTTGAACCATTTCACAGCATGGTGCAGTTACAAAACAATGATTATTATTTAATCACGCCTATTACCAATATCAACTTTTACGCCACCTCCTTCTCAATCCAACCCACGACTCCCATGTATCCCAATCTTACTCAGTGGATGTTTAAACTTCCACACTATAAAAACCCATCAACTTAGTCTTTTATTTTTTCTTCCCACATTCTGAATCTTTTCTTCCTCTCTTCTCACCGAAACCCTAAAACCTCCAACATTCTTCAACAATGTCTTCTTCAACATCATCCCAACTGAAAAAAGCTTCCAAAAAGAAAGGAAAGAACACAGGAACCATAATGGAAAGCAAGGTTGGCACCTATCAAGGTCAGTCTGTGCTTATTCCCCAGATGATCTCCAAAGAGAAGGAAATGCTCTACGCATCTCAGGTACTAATTCCCACTAACGCTGCTGGCAAGAGGTTTGCTTTAATGGGTCCTCTTACAGTCTTTGAAATCTTAAAAGATACTAGAAAAATCTTTCCTGTTTGTTATAATTTTAAACCTTTGTTTAATAAAATGGATACCCCCAAGACAGGGGAGTCTTCTGATTCGACCACCATGGAAAATCCAATCATTTCCCCAAAGGACCCTTTTGTGCTAGATTATGTGAAGAGTAAATTCAAACCATTTCGATCCTGCCCCACCTCTGACACAGCCTACCACAACTGGTTTACCAAAGTAGAAGCCAAGAAATCCCAGCAATGGGAGGAATTAGGCATTTATAACTTGATTAAATTATCGAAACTAGGCTTCACCTATAGCCACCCATTATTATTCGCGTCCTTATATTTCTGGGACAGTACCTACAACACCTTCCATCTCCCTGGGGGAATGATTACACCCACCTTTTTTGACATAGCAGCCATTACTGGTTTGTCACCAGTAGGAGAAACCTACATTCCTGACAATGAAGAGCATTCGAGCATTATTGACTTCGAAGTCAAATTAGCCAGCTTTTCAAAGTTCATTAGCCACTAGCACACTGAAGGAGATAGTGTGTCGGATGTGGAACACATTGCTTTCCTCACCTTATGGTTATCAAGGTATGTATTTTGCAGCAGGTCCTTACAGGTAGCCAGCAGGTTCATTCCTCTAGCTAGAGATTTACATGAGAATCGGAGGGTGTGTTTAAGCGAACTGTTACTTGTTGATCTTTACGAAAGTTTAAGATCAGCTGTTTCGAGTTTGAAATCCCACACCTCCAAAAACATCCTGCTAGCTGGCCCCTTCTGGTTACTCCAGTTATGGCTTAATGCCATGTTTGAACCCTCACTATCAACTGCCAATACTATTGTTGAACAAGATCCGGAGATAGCGGATAGAATCATTGAGGGAACTAGGCTGCGAAGACTTACCCCAAACGATGATAAAGATAACTTCAAAGTTCTCTTCTCAAAATACATAATGATCTTCTCCAAGAGACACAAATTCGAAGAGACCATGGCGCCCTTTGCCTCAAGGACTCATGGGCCATTGTGGTTCACCATGGCTCTCTCAGAAGCAGTTAAGAGCAAGGAAATTCAAGATATTTGGAAAGCCTTTTTGCTTCCCAGATTAATCTTCTCACGAATTACTCCTTCTAAGAACCAAATCTTCCTTTTTGCTTATCAACCCAACTTCGTTTCGAGACAATTTGGCCTGTGCCAACTAATCCCTGAACCCTTGTTCCAAACAGAAAGTGCCATCACCTGTGGGCGAACCTTCAAGGCAAGAGAAGCCAAACTACAACAGGAACAATATCAAGGCTTCGCCCACTTTGAACTAATACCTTTCGAACCTACACACCTCACAGCAAAGGGTTTTCTGGAATGGTGGACAAAGTTCTACCAATCTTATATGTTCGATACCCTCTCTATTCAACAGAAACTAACAGATGCGTTCGATGTGCAGGTACAATCCAAGAAAGGTATGTTCACTCATGCCAAAGAGATTAGGGCTTTTCAAAATTATTTCGAAACCACTTATGATCCCACACACTTGGAATCCACTGTGCATCAAGCGGCTGAGACCTTGAAGGAAAAATTTAAAGAAAAAATTTCTAAGTTAAAACTTCCTTCAGGGTTGTCACCTGAGGATAGGTATAGGTTAGCATTAGAAATGCATCCACCTAAATTTCCTAGATTGCCTACCTCAGAACTGGCTCTGGCTTGGTTTCCTCCATACCCTTGGTGGTTCACTTGCAAAGAAATGTTCAAATATCTTCAAAAGAAACCAAAGCCATCTGAGACTGTGACATGGGCTCGTCATTGGCTCCACGATTTCCCAGGACATCTTCGCTATGACCTTTCTGCCATGTCGATTAAATCTGATCAAGGCGCAGGTGCGAATGCTTGGGAAAAATCCCAAATGTTTCTCAATTTCTACATTTTTAACTTTTGCCTTAATTGTTTCGATTTTCAGCCATCAGGATAAAGACTGCTGCTTCCAAGTCTAAAGAGGGAAGCGCCTCCCAAACATCTGTCGAAACCATTGATAATATGACTTTATCCAAACCAACAACAACTGTTGCAACAACTGTAGGTGTTTAGGTATTGGCTTGCATTTTTGGTAAATCCCAAATGTATGTGTGAATGTCATGACTGATGTCATAACATTCTAGTTCAGTTTGTACTGACTCATTAGGTACCTTTGCAGAAAAATATTGTAATTCAAATAATGATGTTTATAAGTGTGTATCTGAGCATTTTGCAAAATGATCACATTTTGCTAAATCAGTAGACAGGTTTTCTCAGATGTCATAACAGATGTTATGACATCCTGTTCTGAACTAACAGGATTGCAGGATTGGATAAGTCTGAGTTTTTTCAGGAAATAACTCAGTCCTTCCTGAACAGAATCCTGCGTTTTCTGAGGGGTAACCCAGCTCAACCCTAACCTGGTTAATAAAGTCATGTGACCTGGTCTTTAGGTCAAACGGAATTAACCCTAGGTTTTTGGAAACCCTAACTGAAGTTGCAGCTGCTATATATTCAACAGAGCTGCTGTTTTTCAACGATCTCTGCTGATTGATTAGAAGATCAATTTGTAATCTGTATAGATTTGTTCATTGTACTCCAAGCAATTATCATTGTGATAAGTGCCTTGGAATAGGTTTCTATTTGTAAGGGTTGTGTAGCACTCAAAGCTTTGAAGCAAGAGTGTTTGAATGTTCCTTGACTAAAGCTGTGAAGCAGAGTCAAGTTAGTTGTGTACATCACTCAAAGCTGTGAAGCACGAGTGATTGTGTTGCTTGATTAAAAAGCTGTGAAGCTTAATCAAGTGTGTGTTTTTTTGAAGAGTGTCTTCATCAATTCTTAAGTCAAAATTGGTTTATGTATCACTGTTGTGATTGAGGGGGAGTGAGTAGGAACTCAGGTTTAAGTTGTACTTAGATTAGAATTGCATTGGGTAGGTCTTAAGTGAAGGAGATAAACTGGTTGGTTTATTCCTGAATTAACATCTCTTATAGTGGATTCTCTCCCTGGCTTGGTAGCCCCCAGAGTAGGTGTTGTTGCACACTGAACTGGGTAAACAATTGACTGTGTTCTTTATTGCTTTTGTATTTACTGTCATATAGTAAGTCAGATATGGTGTCATAACATTGAACGTGACATTGAGTATCTGCAGCCAGAATTTCAATTGGCATCAGAGCAGGCACCCTGCCTGTATTACTGGGTGAGATCTATGGATATCACTTTCTGGCACTATGGACAAGGAAGGAGTTTTTGGAAATAGACCACCCATTCTGGATGGAACTAATTATGACTACTGGAAACCTCGTATGATTGCCTTCCTAAAATCTCTGGACAAAAAAGCTTGGAGAGCTGCTGACAAAGGATGGATTCATCCCACCATAACTGAGATAGATGGGACAATCAGTCTGAAGCCTGAGGAAGATTGGAGTAAAGAAGAAGATGAGTTAGCTCTGGGAAATTCAAAAGCTTTAAATGCCTTGTTCAATGGAATTGATAGAAACATTTTCAGACTAGTACATCAATATGAACTGGCCAAGGAAGTTTGGGACACTCTCAAAACTACTCATGAGGGAACTTCCAAAGTAAAAATGTCAAGGCTTCAGATGTTGACCACCAAATTTGAGAATCTAAAAATGATGGAAGATGAAACCATTCATGAGTTTCACATGAACATCTTGGAGATTGCCAACACCTCAGGAGCACTGGGAGAAAAAATGTCAGAAGAAAAACTGGTGAGGAAGATTCTCAGATCCTTGCCTAAAAGATTTGCAATGAAGGTAACTGCCATAGAGGAAGCCCAGGACATTAGCAAGTTGAAAGTGGATGAACTTATTGGGTCTCTTCAGACTTTTGAGATGGGAATCACTGATAATGGTGTCAAAAAGAACAAGAGCATAGCACTTGTGTCCAACACTGATGTTGAAGAAAACATTTCAGAAGCTGTAGCCATGCTTGGAAGACAGTTCAACAAACTCATCAAAAGAATAGACCCAAAGTCAAGGTCTAATGTCCATAACATTCCCTCTAACATTGACAGTTCCAGCAGAAGACCAAGGTCAGAAGAGAAGGGAGTTCAAGGCAGAGGAATTCAATGCCATGGTTGTGAAGGATATGGGCATATTCGAGCTGAATGTCCTACCTTTCTTAAGAAACAAAAAGGAATGACAGTTACTTGGTCTGACTGCGATTCAGAAAGTAATTCTGAAGAAGAGACTGCCAAACGAGTTACTGCTTTGACTGGTGTTTGTACCTCTGAAAGTGACATCAGTGATGAAGAGGTGACT
Organism: Vicia faba; assembly: GCA_948472305.1. NCBI lineage: Eukaryota > Viridiplantae > Streptophyta > Magnoliopsida > Fabales > Fabaceae > Vicia > Vicia faba. The sequence goes on along the minus strand of OX451737.1, from coordinate 1,440,193,074 downwards.
TTTGAAGAACTTGCTGATACTTACAAGGAATTGTGTATCAGAAGTACTGAAGTCTGTGTGCAGAATGAGAAACAATCAAAACTCATCATAAAGATGGAGGCTGAAAAAAGGGCAAACCTTGAAACTATAAGTCAGCTAGAAGGAGAAGTTCAATTGCTGAACTCACAACTAAGTCAAATGACCAAATCTGTCAAGATGTTGACAAATGGAACAGACAAATTGGAAGAGATCCTACAGGTTGGACAAAATGTGGGAAATAAATCTGGTCTAGGATTTATGGAAGCAACGAAATCTGGTTCTGGTAAGCAAATGTTAAAACAGATGTCTCAACACAACTCTCGACATCAGGAACAGAAACATATGAGGAAAAGGTACCAAAGATGGAAATGTCATCATTGTGGTAGATATGGCCACATAAAGCCCTTCTGCTTCAGATTACATGGATACCCTAATCAGATCTCAGGTGTCAAACCTAAGTCTAAAAAGGTACCACATGCTCCTCAATGGAAGAAAAAGGCTACTGCACTGATAGCTCACACTTCCCTGAGGGTCTCTGCAAAGGAAGACTGGTACTTTGACAGTGGATGTTCCAGACATATGACTGGAATCAAGAACCTCCTCAATAATGTTAAGCCTCACACCACCAGTTTTGTGACCTTTGGAGATGGGGCTAAAGGTGAAATCAAAGGAGTTGGTGATTTGGACTGCCCTGGAGTTCCAAGTTTGAATGAAGTACTGCTGGTGAAAGGACTGACCGCTAATCTCATTAGTATCAGTCAACTGTGTGATCTAGGATTCAAGGTCAATTTCTCAAAATCTGAATGCCTTGTAATCAATGACAAACAAGAGATAGTAATGAAAGGAGTCAGATCCAAAGACAACTGCTACTTGTGGGAGGCTGAGAACACTAATTCCTCATCTGTGTATTCCATTGCAAAAGAAGAAAAAGAGGTGAAACTGTGGCAGCATAAGCTTGGTCTCCTTCATCTAAGAAGAATGAAGAGAGCTATCTCTATGGAAACTGTCAGAAGAACTCCAAAACTACAGGTTGATGATATCTGTGATGTGGGAAATAAACTTGAAGAAGAATGTGTTGTCAGAACCTTAAGTCATCTTGACAAGGATGTTGGAAATAACAAGTCTCATAAATTCTGTTCTCAAAACATCTGGTCAAAACAGATGCTCCCTGAGTACAATGTTACACAAGATGTTGTGACATTGTGTTGTGACAATCTGAAAACATTCAACATTTCCTTGAACCCTATTGACTTTGAAGAGAAGAAGTCATTTAAACTGGAACATAGTTTCTCTAAGCTTCAGTTGACTGATTCTTCTACCAAGGCTCTTGTTGGAAATAAACTTGAAAATTTGAGGGGCAGGTTGGGTATTCACCAACATGAGAAATTATAGCAATTAGTTTTGCTTAAAACAAGGGTTGAAGGGATTAATTTTATTAAGTCTATATTTAGTGGGTTAATCATATTCTTTCACAATTCCTTCAAAAGCTTTAAGAAGTTGAAGAGACTCCCTTTTACCCCCTACCTCTCTCATCCTTGCAACCTGTTTCCTCCTCCCAATTAAAGATTTTTCTCAAACTGCTACTATTACTCAAAGTCAATCAAAATGTCTCAGACATCGTCTTCCACCATGGCGGCTTCGTCTTCCTCATCATCGTCATCATCTGATCAAGATTCTAGGGCAATCACTACATGCATAGAATCTGAAGTTCTTGAGGTCACTCCTCTCAGGGAGATGGCAACTGACCCAGCCAGAGTCAAAAAGCTCAGAACCAGACATGCAGGAAGAGCTCAAGCTACAGCCTCTGGTAATTCTTCTCATCCTTCGTCTTCTGTACCTAATAGAGAAGGATCAGTTCAAGTACACCAAGCTATTGCTAGGCTGGTTACTAGCATTCTGAGTGGCAACCAATCTGTACCGGGGATTTCTATCCCTTTAAATCAATCAGAAAGTCCAAATGTGGAAGGTTCTGAAAATGTAGATGTCACTGAGGATGTTGTGACACCAAAAGACAACATTCAGAACCCCTCTGAAAAGGCTGCTGATCCACCTATCATTGATGTGGATGAAGATTACTCAGATAATGAACTGATTGCTAATGTGAACCCTAGCATAGCTAGGAGATTGATGAAAAGAAAGAGTAGTCAGAATGATAAACCTGATGCTAAGAAATCCAAGGCTGAAGGCATGGCTGAGAAAAGTATTCAGACAAAAGGGAAGAAGGCACAGGTGCAGACTGCTAGACAACCAATCTCTAAGAAAAGTAAAGAACCTGAAACTTCTGATTCTGATGAGGAATCAGAATTTGAGATTGATATTGAAGAAACTCCCATCAGAAGGAAGCTCCCCTCCAGCAAGATTGCTAGAGTGCCTGAAGTGCCAACAGACAACATCTCTTTTCATCATCCTGACAATGCAAACAGATGGAAGTATGTTTGCTTAAAGAGAATAGCCTTGGAGAGAGAACTCAACAATGATGCCTTGGAGTGCAAAGACATCATGGACCTGATCAAGAATGCTGGACTAATGAAGACAGTGATAAAGTTTAACAAATGCTATGAAAATCTGGTCAAGGAGTTTGTAGTGAACTTGTCTAATGATTATGCTGATGGAAGGTCAGCTGACTTTGAGAGTGTGTTTGTTAGAGGAAGAAGGGTCAAGTTCTCTTCATCAGAAATCAACAAGTTTCTTGGAAGAACAAATGAGGACTGTCCTGATCTAGAGGCAACTGACAATGAAGTTTGTCTAACCATCACAGCCAGGCAAGTAAAGTGCTGGCCTTTGAAAGGGAAGCTGAAGGCTAGTAAACTCAGCATGAAATTTGCCATCTTGCATAAAATAGGTGCAGCCAACTGGGTGCCTACAAATCACAAATCAACTATCTCCACAGGATTGGGGAGATTTATCTATGCTGTGGGAACCAAGACTGCTTTTGACTATGGGAGGTACATCTTTGAACAAACTTTAAAGCATGCTGGCAGTTATGCTGTCAAAGGACTAATTGCCTTTCCCTCCCTTCTTTGTGGAATCATCCTTGCACAATACCCTGATATCCTTGTGGCAAGAGATACAGTCTGCAAAAGAGCTCCTGCCCTTGGCCTGCACTACAAACTGTTTCAGGGATCTCATGCTCCAGACATTGTCATAACATCAGCTGAGACATCGTCTGTGAAGACCCAGTCCAAGACATCAGATGTCATAGCTGTTTTAAAAGAAACTTGCAAAGAGCTGGATACTAGAAAAAGGACCCTAGAACTTCTAACTGCCAGGCTAGAAAAGGAGGAAGCTGAAGAAAACAGAAGGGAAGAAGGTGAAGGACATCTCAACATTGAAGAAACTAGCTCCTCAGAATCTGATGACAGTGCTTGAAGGTTGATTGCTGTTTGGTGGTGTTGTTGGTTGGTGCTGATATCTGGTGGAGTTTGGAAGTTGTTTTCTGCTGCTGCTCTTACGATTTTGTTTTGGATAACTGTATAATTTTTTTAACATGTTTTCTTTGGCCCATTTGTGGCTAAAGAGGGGGAGAATATTTTGGTACTTGCTTAATTAGTACTTGACATTCTGTGTTCTATTTTTCTGCTGTCACTTATTTCTGCTGCTATCTATCTCTGATTGTTTAGGGTCTTTAGCCAAAAATCTGCCAAAGGGGGAGTTTGTAGGTGTTTAGGTATTGGCTTGCATTTTTGGTAAATCCCAAATGTATGTGTGAATGTCATGACTGATGTCATAACATTCTAGTTCAGTTTGTACTGACTCATTAGGTACCTTTGCAGAAAAATATTGTAATTCAAATACTGATGTTTATAAGTGTGTATCTGAGCATTTTGCAAAATGATCACATTTTGCTAAATCAGTAGACAGGTTTTCTCAGATATCATAACAGATGTTATGACATCCTGTTCTGAACTAACAGGATTGCAGGATTGGATAAGTCTGAGTTTTTTCAGGAAATAACTCAGTCCTTCCTGAACAGAATCTTGCGTTTTCTGAGGGGTAACCCAGCTCAACCCTAACCTGGTTAATAAAGTCATGTGACCTGGTCTTTAGGTCAAACGGAATTAACCCTAGGTTTTTGGAAACCCTAACTGAAGTTGCAGCTGCTATATATTCAACAGAGCTGCTGTTTTTCAACGATCTCTGCTGATTGATTAGAAGATCAATTTGTAATCTGTATAGATTTGTTCATTGTACTCCAAGCAATTATCATTGTGATAAGTGCCTTGGAATAGGTTTCTATTTGTAAGGGTTGTGTAGCACTCAAAGCTTTGAAGCAAGAGTGTTTGAATGTTCCTTGACTAAAGCTGTGAAGCAGAGTCAAGTTAGTTGTGTACATCACTCAAAGTTGTGAAGCACGAGTGATTGTGTTGCTTGATTAAAAAGCTGTGAAGCTTAATCAAGTGTGTGTTTTTTTTGAAGAGTGTCTTCATCAATTCTTAAGTCAAAATTGGTTTATGTATCACTGCTGTGATTGAGGGGGAGTGAGTAGGAACTCAGGTTTAAGTTGTACTTAGATTAGAATTGCATTGGGTAGGTCTTAAGTGAAGGAGATAAACTGGTTGGTTTATTCCTGAATTAACATCTCTTATAGTGGATTCTCTCCCTGGCTTGGTAGCCCCCAGAGTAGGTGTTGTTGCACACTGAACTGGGTAAACAATTGACTGTGTTCTTTATTGCTTTTGTATTTACTGTCATATAGTAAGTTAGATACGGTGTCATAACATTGAACGTGACATTGAGTATCTGCAGCCAGAATTTCAACAACAACAACACCAGTAATAACCACTGCTCCAACTCCACAAGTAATCAATTAGCCTTGATGTTTCGAATATGCTAATGTCTCATGATTTGGATCTAACTCATGTGTAAATCTTTTCAGACTAATAAACTCCCACCAACCACTCCAAAGAAAAGAAAAACAAACACTACTGGGAAGGATCCCAATGCTGGAGGGAATTCACCGGCTGCTTCGAAGAAGAAGAAGAAGAAGGAAATTTCCAAAAGTGTTGCACTAACTGGTATCTCTGGACTCGATTCCAGAGATGCTGCTCCCTCAACTAAATCCAAAAATCCACCTTCGACCTCCAACGTAATGTTGGAACATATAGATAGCAACCTCTCTTCTGAGAGTCCACAGGTAAATTGAACTCTAATCTTTAACAAAATAATTATTCATTACCTTGGTGCATGCTCTTAATATTCTTTGCCTCTGTAGGACATTTTGAACCCAGCTCTTACCACTTCGACTTCTCCATCAAAAACTGCTGCTCCCATCAACTCTTCTCCTCAAGGGGACTCCAGTAACCTGGTGCAGAATAAAGGGTCCTCCAACATGGCGGTTCTGACTGGGGTTTCAGAGCAGCAAGATGACCAAAGTACTTCTCCCCCTCTGAAAGAAACAAATGAAGCAACGCTTCATGAATCTGCAGAGACTTTACAAAAAACTTCTCTTCAAAAGTCCCCTCTTGAAACCCTTCAAGAGAATCCAAAGGACGTTCACGCTGAAGGAGAGAAAGCTGATTCTGATCAAGGAAACGAAGAATCTGCAGAGGAAGGGTCTGAGGAAGAAGATGCCAACAATGGTTCGATTGATGGTACAGAGTCAGATGCAAATAGCAGTGAGAACGAAGATATCGAAGTGGTGGATCTGGTTGATAATGAAGAAGGCAACGAGCAGAAAACGAGTGAAGGTGACGGTGACGCGACCAATAAACCCATGGAAGTCGAAATGGATGTGACTCTCTTGCGCGTGGAACTTCCTCAACCGTCTCTATCCCAAATGACTGAAGAGGAGCTTGCTCACCTAAGACGAAATGACCCAATTGGGTACATGAAGGCGAAGCTAGCTCAAAGGGATATTCCACCTGCTAGGGCTGGTACAAGTTCGACTAGCAATCCGTTGCCCACAGATGATAGAATTGTACTCCTTAACAGAATTAGGAGAACAATCCTTGATGTGGACTTGTTCGAAGTGCTCAAACAGGATAGTACAGCTTGCTATACCATGAAGGAGCTACTTACAAAAGTCAACCTCGCTACCTGCTCTTTGCCAGTCAGCACTATCTTGTTCGATCTTCAATCTCTGCTAGACAACGTGACTGGGTGTCTTCTCCAAGATGAATTTGCTACTAGAAAGGTCCAAGAAAAAAGAACTGCAATGGACGCTGCTTATGAGCATGCTTCGAAGCTCTCTCAAGAAGCTGAAGATCAAGCCATGCATCTAAAGCAAGCAAAAACTGACTATGAAGCTCGAGCTGAGTCCATCCTTCTCTGGGAAAGGCAAATTCAGGAACTTCAACAGATGGTTAAGGAGGCTCAAGAATAACAATTAGCCTACGAAACCAATATTGCTGGCAACCAATTCGAAGAGCTCCTCAACAAAGGACTTACAGAAATGGAAACCGCAGAACAACTCAAGGGAGAAGTGGCTACCTTAGAGGGAGCAAGACGTTTTACTCAACAAAGGCTTGAGTCTTTTCGAAGTACCTTTAACAGATTGAAGAATAATGTCTATTTTTAAATCTTAGTGTTAATTAGTTTTGTAATTTGGTTTTGGTCTGTAATATCCGAACAATGCCATTTTGGCAATCCCATATTACCATTTTGGCATTTTTATGATATTTTGATTACGTTGTTATTATTCGAATCTCCTGCAGGCATGGATTATATTTCTTTAAATATTTCCCATTAACCTTTAGGATTCGCTTATCATCAGCTAATTCTTCGATTTCGTATGCATTGTTTGAAAACATCTTTACTATTCGAAAAGGTCCTTCCCAATGAGGTGACCATTTACCTAATGTTTTATTTTTCTTGTCCATGGGCAATATGACTTTCCAGACTAAGTCATTAATAGTGAATGCTTTCCCTTTCACCCTTTTGTTATATGCCCTTGCTACCCTTTCCTTTTGTCTCATCAAGATTTCCAATGCATGCAATCTAACTTCATCCAACTCAACTAACTCATTCATCATCATTTCCCAATATAATGCAGCTGGAATTTCGTTTTGTCTTTGAATTCGAACTGATTGTAGATGAATTTCTACTGGCAGAACTGCATCATGACCAAATGTTAGTTGGAAAGGCGTGGTGTTAGTAGCTTCTTTAGGAGATGTTCTACAGGCCCATAGTATTTGGTCCAGAGTTTTGTGCCAGTTCCTTGGCTTTTTACCAATATGTTTCTTGATTAACCCTATTATCACTTTATTAGCTGCTTCGACCTGACCATTTGCTTGAGCATAATATGGCGTTGATGTCAGTAATCTAAACCCCATTTCTTGAGCAAACTCTTGCATCTTCCTACCAGTAAACATAGAACCTTGGTCTGTGGTTATGCTCTCTGGCAATCCGAACCTATAGATAATTTGTTTCTGTATGAACTCAATAATAGCCTCCTGATCAGCAGCTATTAATGGTATTGCTTCGATCCACTTGGTAAAATAATCTATTCCTACCAAGATATATTTCTGTCCTTTAGACGAAGCAGGATTTATTTCTCCTATTAAATCCAATGCCCATCCTCTGAAGGGCCATGGTTTAATGATCGAATGTAACTCGCTTGCAGGAGCATGTTGAATCCCTACGTGTTTCTGGCATTCTTCACACCCTTTAGCAAAGTCTATACAATCTTTGAGCATGCTGGGCTAATACATGCCATATCGAAATAACAACCATTTCATTTTATGACCTGCTTGATGTGCCCCACATGCCCCATTGTGGACTTCTGACAATGCTAAGTATGCCTCACTTTCTCCTAGGCATTTCAGTAATACGCCTTCTTGAGTCTTTTTGAACAATTTGTTTCCCATGAAGACATATGATAATGCTCTATATTTTATCTTCCTATCAACATTCAAAGTTGGATTTGTTAAATAGCTCACAAGTGGACTTCGCCAATCTGCATCTGATAAGGTGTCTATGGCTAGTATTTCGAATCCCTGTTTCTCAGCATATCCTAACTTTATACTCTCTAGATCTGATGGTATGAATCTAGTAGCCATAACTCTACCTCTTAATTTGACCAGATCCTCAAAGTTTTTGGCATAAACTTTATAACCTGAAGCCAACTGTGCTAAGTCATTTGCTTCTTGGTTTTCTATTCTTGGTATATGTTGAATATCCATGTATTCGAATTTTCTAAGTAGCCTGTTAACTATGACGAAGTATATCATCATATTTTCCTTTATACATTTGTACTCCTTTGTTATTTGCTTGACCACTAACTCTGAATCTCCTTTAATTTCGACTCTAGTTGCCCCCAATTCCAACAAAGCTTCAAGTCCAACAATAAGCGCTTCGTACTCAGCTTCGTTGTTCGAGCAACGAGGACCATCTAATTTATACTTGAATTTTGTTGGAATTCCTTCAGGAGAAATTATAAGGACTCCAACACCACTACCATTCTTGTGGGTCGAACCATCAAAGTATAATTTCCAAGGTTGTATTTCAACGTAACTCATGACAGTCTGTTCAACCAGTGAATGGTCCACAATGAAATCAGAAATCACTTGGCCTTTCACATCTTTTAAAGGCATGAAAGTCAAGGAATATTCTATTAAGGCTAAAGCCCATTTACCAACTCTACTATGCATTATTGGTTTCGAAAGCATGTGTTTAATAACATCGAAATGAGATGAAACATAAACATCAACAGGCTTTATATAATACTTAAGTTTCATACAAGAAAAGTACAAACAGAGACATAGCTTTTCTATATTGCTATATCTAGTCTCTGCATCATTCAATACTCTACTTAAATAGTATATGGCTCTTTCGATGCCATTGCTATCTTCTTGTGCTAACATACTACCTATACTAACTTCAGAGGCAGATATGTACAATCTCATGGGCTTTCCCCATGAAGGTGGAGACAAGATGGGAGGCTGAGAGAGATATCTTTTTATCTTGTCAAATGCCTCCTGATGGGCTTCGTTCCACTCGAAGGCTTGGCCTTGCTTCAAACGAAGCAACGGAGAGAAAGCTTAGGTTCTTCCACTCAGATTCGAAATGAACCTTCTGAGAAAGTTAATCTTCCCTAGCAAAGATTGCAGCTCCCTTTTTAACGTAGGTTCTTTCGTCTCCATTATGGCTTTGGTTTTATTTTGGTTGATCTCAATTCCTTTTTTATGAACCACAAAGCCAATGAAATCTCCAGCCTGCACAAAAAATGCACATTTAAGGGGGTTCATCTTTAAGCCATGTTTTCTCATTCGTTTGAATGATTGGCTCAAATGGTGCAAATGGGTTTCTGCAGATATAGATTTGATGACTATATCATCAATATACACCTGCATAAAATTTTCAATGAAATCATGGAAAATCGAATTCATTGCCCTTTGATAAGTTGCCCCAGCATTTTTTAAACCAAAAGGCATCACCACCCATTCGTAGGTGCCTAAGGCTCCTGGGCAACGAAATGTTGTCTTGGCAACATCTTCTTCAGCAATAAAAATCTGATTGTACCCAGAGTATCCATCTAACATACTTAAATATTCGAATCCTGCAGTAGAGTCTACTAACATTTCTGCCACAGGCATGGAGTACTCATCTTTAGGGGTTGCAGTATTTAAATCCCTAAAATCTATGCAGATTCTCAGAGAACCATTTTTCTTAATAACAGGCACTATATTTGCTAACCATTCGACATACCTTGTGGTTCTAATGAATCTGCAACGCAGCAACCTTTCGATCTCAGCTTTGATCTTTGTGAGAACCGCTGGTGCGAATCTTCTAGGAGTTTGCTTGATGGGCTTCTTGCCATCCTTGATTGGAAGTCTATGTTCCACTAACTCCCTCTTTAAACCAGGCATTTCGTCATAATCCCACGCGAAGCAATCTTTGTTTTTCTTGAGGACTTCGATCACTTCCTGCTTGAGGCCCGGATTAAGTTTTGCGCTTATGTAGGTTATTCTTTTCGTGTTCTCATCCCCTAAGTTCACTTCTTCGAGTGGATCCTGCGCCAACATTTTGGCACCTGAGTCTATGGGGTCCCTCTCGAAGCCTAAGGGTTCTTTATCATAGATAGCGTCCAGCCTTTGATCTATTTCGAGTTCTTCAAAGGGTGAGCCTTTCGAGCTACCCCCATTTATTTTGTTCACCTTTACAGCCAGTTTATTTATTTCAGCCTCGAAGGCCGCCTTTGATTCGTTTTCAGCCATATAGGCCGAAATCCTTTCGAAAAAGGAGGACTCAGTCATGAGCACGGTTGTCGAATTCCCAGCCTGCTGGCCGTCTTTGCATAGTACCTTCGATTCCTTCATCTTCACTGATTATTCTTCTATCCTAATATATGCCATCATGGCGAAGGGTCATATAATAGTGTGCGTTTCTGGTTTCGTTGATTTCATCATTTGGGACACAAGGAGCTATCTTTGCCAGATGTTTGTCATAATTCCTCTTGTCAACTAAGTTGACTGCTGTCATGAAGTAACTCTGGTCCACTTCAATGTTCTCCATGATCCCATCTTCTCTCCATAAAACTAATCGCTGGTGCATTGACGAAGGAACTACTCCCACGCCATGGATCCACTCTCTTCCCAGCAACAAGTTATAGTTGGCCTTGGCTTCGATCACCATGAACATGGTGGGCCTACAGCTTGAGCCTATCGTCAAGTCCAATTGAACCACCCCCAATGTTCTGCCTACTTTCCCTTCATAATTGGATAGAACCATGTTGTGTGGTTTGATGTCTCCTTCACGTATTTCTAGCTTTTTCAGCATGAAATGGGGTATTAAGTTAACTGCAATGCCCCCATCTACTAAAACCTTATTTACGCCATGGGCACCAACCTTTGCCCGAATGAATAGTGGCTTCAGATGATTTTTCATAGCTGGTTCTGGACGCTCGAAGAATGCATTCTGCTCCTCGACAGCTCCGTTATCCATCACGTAGTAACACACAGGCCTATGCTTCATCAGATCTATGGTATCTTCTTCCTCATACTCTTCGATTTCAGTTTCCTGTCCAAACTCACAAGGAAGTACAGATACCACGTTGCAATTGATATTGAGCGAAGACTCCCCCTCTGATTCGAAGTTGTCCGTTAGCATATCTTCGTCTTCTTCTGGACCTGGAGTGTATTCCTTTGATTCATTTGGTTGTACTTCAGAGAAGAGTCTCCTACTAACTGGGGGTTTGTCTTCAGTTTGATTTTTTGGTGTGGGTTTGTTGGTGCTAGATTCACCTTGGTTTTTTATTGAAGTTGCTCCTTTATTTGCCACAGCTTCCCTTTTAGCCTTTCGAATTCTCTGTTGCCTTCGCCATTGAGACCTTGACATGGGGTTTCTACCTTTGTAGTTCTCTAACCTCACTTCTTCCCTTTTCTCTATGTTGAACTGCCTTCTATATGTCATAGCGTGGCGTGCGTTTCGTTCATTGTTTCTCCATTTATCTTTGCCTTTGTCAGTTCTGACTTGCAGCCATTTGTTTGTTGGCACTTCAGTAGGAATTTTGAACGTCACTCTTCGAGCGCTCTTGGGATGAGGACTATCAGGCATTCGTTGATCGTGTTTGCTATCGAAACGTGGGCCCATCTGAACAGTCTCTTGGTGGTTCCAGCAAGGGGCGAAAGGGATTGTTTCGAAGGCTCTGGCCATGCTTTGATCATACACAGCGGAACACCTTGGGCATATCAAGCATTTGGTTGCCCCTTTGTAGCAGCGAAGCAAAAATTCCAACAAACTTTCTCCAGCTTTAGGATAACACCTGAATAACTGGTTATCCTGGCGCCAGTTGATGCCAGTTCGTGCCCTTTGTACCCTCTCGAAGTTTGCAGCAATTTTCTGGTTGCAGAGGATGCTGCACCTAGGGCATAGTATTATTCCTGTATCTCCTTTGTGGCACATCATGAGGTAATCCTTAAGACTAGCATCCCCAGCATGATTATCCTCCATTTTATACTTTTCTTTTTCTAAGTATCTTTCCACCTCCTCCATTTCAGAACGAGGTCTCTCCATATCCACCATGTTTACATCAACATCCTCCCCCTTAGTGTCATCATCTCCCCATCCTGTAGGTTTTATATCTTCAATTTGGATTTTTGAACTCTCTGGGGCCGAATACTTGACCAAGTAGTCAAACTTTCCACTGGACTCCCCTAAAGTATCCCATATTTCTTTCTGAGGGGAGGTTGGCTTCTTGATCTGGACTTTCTCCAATTCTAGCCTCAGGCCTTCAGTAACCTGTGTCAACTCTTGGTTTCGGTTTTCCTGGCCTTCAGTAGCCTGGATTTCTTTTGCAACAGCTAAAGGTGCTGCTTCGATCGAAGTCTCTGGTTGCTTGTGGACGTCTTCAGTGACCCCCTTGTTGACTTCGACTAACACCCAACTTTCATTTTCAGTACCTTTCTCCCCTACTGGAGCGTCATTTTGATTTGCCTCCACCATGTTGATTTCTCCAATGCATGCAGGCTCGGAGTAATTGGTGTCTGCGACATCCAAAGGATCTTCATCTACTTTCATTTTTGGTTTATCAGCGAACTTCAGTCTGCCATCTTTAATTGCATTCTGAATTAGGTCCCTGAAAAGAAAACACTGTGAGGTTTTGTGGCCTAGGAAACTATGATACTTGCAAAACCCTCTTTTCTTCCTTTGATCTAAAGGAGGTATTTTGACATTTGATGGCACAATGAGTTGGCCATCTTTGACAAGTAAATCAAAAATCTCGTCACACTTAGTTACATCGAAGGTATAAACCTTCTTTGGGAATTTGTCACTTTTCTCATTTTCAACAATTTCTTTCCCTTTTGTGGGGACTAATAATTTGTAGGAGTAAGGTGGGGCCTGTTTTAATTCAGCGAGATCAATTTCAACCTCTTCGAATTCAGGGTAATCTTCTGCTTCCTCAACTCCAACATAGGAGACCCTTTCTTTCTTATTATTTTTAAAAACTCTGGCCTTTTCGGCCTTTAGCCTTTCGACCTGTCGAACCCTATCGGCTAATTGAGCCATATCCCTCAAGTATTGAGTGTCTAATTTCTTTCGAATAGAGTAATCCAAGCCGCCAGCAGCCATTTCGACTAACTCATGTTCAGGAACTACTGTAAAGCATCTAGATTTCAAGAGCCTGAATCTATTCAGATAATCATCTATGGGTTCGGTAAACTTCCTCTTGACACTGGCTAGTTCCTTCAGACTTATTTTTGATTGCCCCATGTAGAACTGTTCATGGAATAATCTCTCCAAAAGAGCCCAAGTATCAATGGACCCAAGAGGCAAAGTGGTGAACCATGTGAAAGCGTTCTTAGTCAGGGAACTTGGGAAATATTTGATCCTAAGGTCTTCATTATTGGCTATATCTCCTGCTTCGGTTAGATACCTGGCTATGTGTTCGACTGTTGATTCATTGGTATCCCCAGCAAACTTTGTAAACTTATGGACTTTATATCCCCTTGGTAAATCAATGTGCATTATGTAATCTAATATAGGAGAGGCATAGTTTGGCCTTCTAATTCCTGTGTTGAGGCCATTCTGGGCCATGATTCTCTCTATCATGGTGGTTAAATTATTTTCGGCCAAGATGTTATAATTTCGAATTTTGTTAACAACTGCATCAGCATCTTGATTTCGACCTACCATGACAACTCCTCTAGGATGTTCCTCTCGAAAATCTGGGACTTCTAGCCTTTCGATCCTTGCCCCTGGTTCCATGATTTCCCTTTGTGGGCCTTGAATCATTGGGGCTTCTAACCTTTGTGCCCTTGCCCCTAAATTAACCTCCTCTCTGGCTGGTCTATAGGGTGGGTCATTGGAAACTTGTTCTATGATAGGTACGTTTGCTCGAACTCCCGCCTGATTCTGCCTACGCCTTTCTGGGGGAGCGAAGAAATCTGTTATTCGACTCATGTTATCTGCATTTTCTTTGTTTGTCACAGTTACATTTTGTACTATTGGGGCAAAGATCTCCTGCATAGTTTGTGCTAATACTCCTATCATATTATGGTCACCGTCATCCATCAATTGCCTAAAGGCCAACTGATTTTCTGTGGTTAAGATAGGCATTGCACTATAACCCACTGATCCTTGGTTATTTGTCATAAATTGGTTTGCCCCAGATCCAGACCCTAATTATGGTGACGTATTCGATGTCGAAGTGTGCAGACCCGCCATAAAAGATGTTGGCATTCCATAAGAGGAATTTCTGTGTCTGTTAGCATCGAACCCGGGTGGTCTAGTTAGTGGGGTAGCGAAATGGGTTTGTGTCCCTGATGGTGGGACGAATCCCCCAGGATAACCAATGGTTCCAGTATTTCCTAGGATCGAACTGTTAGTTGACATGCCACTTGTTCCATTAGTGGCTACACTACTAGTAGAAGATGCAACAGACTGTGCGTTCGAAGGGATCGCATTAGATGTTCCCATCGAAGCAGACATGTTAGTGCCTGCTGTATGTGGGATATTTTGTTCCCCTTGTTGATTGTCTGGATTAGACATCTTGTATAAACGTTTTCTTCTGGGTAAGGGTTGGTTGCTATTGGTTATTCTACCACTTCTAAGGTTCATATAACAACAAACTTATCACTCAGAGAGTACTTTTACAATGGTTACGTCTCAACAATTTTTACTTTGTTCTAAATTTCGTAATGACCAATGACGCGTCCCACCGAGTGTGCCAATTTGTTTACAGTTATTTCTGGTAAACAACCGCTAGTCCTCCAAACTATCAAATAATATTAATGACTGTTATTTAATCTCTCTGGTAACTTGCATGATCGACTAGATTGATCCTATGGTGTATTGGTCATTTGGATAATTCTCATTATAGAACGGATATTCATGGTTGGTGTTTAGAATGTTGTGTAGGTGTTCAACTTACTTCGATTACTCTATTAAAGATCTAATGACATGATCTAGTAAATACGTGCGAAACTAAATTGCATGAATAAAGGTTCAATTGTAAAGACATGTAAAACTGCAAAAAAGACAAGTAAATAACTTCGAAGTATAAAAGCATGTAATGTAAAAGATTCTCTGAAATGTAAAAGACTCGAAATATAAAGAAAGCGTTTAAATGCAAGAAATCAGTAAAATGACTTTAAATGAAAAAGGTATTCGAATGATAAAAGCATGAAGATAAAGGCATGAAATATACAAAAGTTACTGAAATGTAAAGGATTTGAAATGGAAAGAAAACATTTAAATGCAAGACATCAGTAAAAAGACTTCGAATGAAAATACTTTAATGTAAAAGCTTTTGAATGATATTGACATGAAGATAGAAGAAAGAACTGGAAATGATAAAGAGTTTTATTGAATCATAAACATTTGGTGTTATCATACGTACATTGTTCGAGCATTCGTTTCCCTAGCCATGTGGTATTTTGAATGTTTACTGAATTTTGTACAATAGATATGACACACGAAATCCTAATGCTAAGACTTCTATTTATACTACTTCGGCCATAACGGTCTTGCTATAAGATTCTGCCACGTTTAGAACATGCAAAGCAATGCCCCTCTCTAGCTTCCACGCGTCTTCGAATGCTCCAGCGCATATATTTTAAATTTCGAACATCCCGCTTGCGTTTGAATTTCAAATGTTTTGGCACTCTTCGTTTCGAACTCATTTCTTGGACACAACCTTGTTAACACTTCGAGACTTCTTTTGAATATATCCCTATAACTGTCACTCGAAGCTCAGATTTTTGACGTGCCCATTCGAAGCACTGCTTCTACCATTTCAAAACATGACATCTTGCTTTATTCCAACGAAACATCCAACTTGCTTCACTTCGAACAGTATCATCAAAATCTTCAGCCAACAATAACTCTACAGTGTTTTAGAAGTTCTATGAGGAGAGTGGAATAGAACATGAGGTTACTGCTCCATATACTCCTCAGCACAACGGTCGTGCTGAAAGAAGAAATAGAACTTTGCTTGATATGACCAGAAGCATGCTGAAAGAGAAAAAGCTACCTCACGTGCTATGGGGAGAAGCTATTTCCACATCAACATATATTCTGAACAGGTGTCCAACGAAGAAACTGAAGGAAGTTGTTCCTTTAGAGAAATGAACTGGAGATAAGCAGAGTGTCAGTCATCTGAAGGTGTTTGGCTATGTCTGTTACAAACACGTTCCAGAAGCTAGAAGACAAAAACCGGATGATATAAGCAAAGTAATGTTGCTGGTGGGGTACCACAGTACAGGTGCGCATAAGTTTTATTGTCCAGAAACTAATAAAGTTGAAGTCAGCAGAGACGTTGTGGTGAAAGAGTCTAAAGCATGGGATTGGAACAAATCTCAATCAGATTCTGGTGTAGTGCCAACACCAGAGTTAGCCTCTAAAGATGTTTTAGATAATTCAGAAGATGAATCTGATTCTGAAGATCCTGAAGATTCTGAAGATGAGTCAGAAGAAGATTCTGGCAATGGATCTGATTTTGATCTAGATGCTGATGATGATCCAGAATCTAGTGGTGATCATAGTTCTTGAAGGGAAAACTCTGAAGGTGGTAACTCTTAAAGTAATAGTTCTGGTGCAGCTTCAGAACAAACTCAAAGACCATAGAGAATCAGACAAAAACCAAGAAGGTTTGTAGATTTTGACATGTTATAGGATAATGAAGTTGACTCTGAAGGAGAAATCGTTCAGTGTGCCATGGTAGTAGATTCTGAACCAGTGGGCATTGAAGAAGCTCTCAAGAGGAAAGAATGGCTTAATGCCATGAAAGAAGAACTTGAGGCAATAGAAAGGAACAAAACTTGGAAATTGACTAAACTTCAAGATAAGAAAAAAGCCATCAGCGTCAGATGGGTTTTTAAGTTGAAACTTAAGCCAGATGGTTCAATTGGCAAGCACAGAGCTAGACTAGTAGCTAGAGGTTTTTTTCAGAAACCTGGGCTAGATTACTTTGAGGTGTTTGCGCTTGTAGCTAGGCATGAAACAATCGGACTGGTGATTTCTTTAGCTGCAAATAGAAATTGGCCTTTAATGCATCTGGATGTGAAGTATGCATTTCTGAACTGTCCATTACAGGAAGAAGTTTATGTGTCACAACCTCCTAGATTTATCAAAAAGAATCAGGAAGGGATGGTATACAGGTTGAATAAAGCTCTGTATGGACTGAAGCAAATGCCTAGAGCTTGGAATTTGAAAATTGATTCATTTTTCAAGAAGCAGAGGTTTCAGAAATGTGAGATAGAATATGGAGTTTATGTACAACACTCTGATAACAATATGATTCCGGTGTGTCTCTATGTTGATGACATTTTGCTAACAGGTAGCTGCCCAGAAGATATAAAAAAGTTCAAAGAAGTTCTGATGAATGAGTTTGAGATGACAGATATAAGAAAAATGACATATTTCCTAGGTATGGAGATTCTATACTCGAAGAAGGGTATCATTCTGCATCAGTTAAAATACGAACTAGAACTTCTGAAGAGATTTAAGCTGCAGAATTGCAAATTTGCTGTGACACCATCAGAAACCAATCAAAAATTGGATTTTGACTCTAATGGTGATTCTGTTGATTCTACAACCTTCAAACAGTTGGTTGGTTCTCTAAGGTATTTATGTAATACTAGACCTGACATTTGTTATGCAATTAGATTGGTTAGAAGATTCATGAGTAACCCAAAGTGGTCTCATTTCCAAGTTGCTGTTAGAATTCTGAGATATATCAAGGGAACCCTGAGATATGGAGTGTTGTTTCCTTCTGAAAGAAAGACAGAATCAGAATTAGTAAGTTATTCTGATTCTGACTGGTGCGAAGACAGAGTGGACAGGAGAAGTACTTCTGGATACTTGTTTAAATTTATGGGAGGTCCCATTTCCTGGAGTTCCAAGAAATAGCCTATCGTGGCTCTGTCAACATGTGAAGTTGAGTATATCGCAGGTGTTGTAGCTGCTTGTCAAGTTGTTTGGCTTCTGAATCTCCTGCATGATCTGAAGGTTGAAGTTGAGGAACCTCTGAAGCTGATGATTGATAATAAGTATGTAATTGATCTTGCCAAGAATCCAGTGCTACATGGAAGAAGCAAGCACATTGAGACGAAGTATCATTTTCTCAGAAGTCAAGTGCATAAAGGAGTGTTAGAAGTTCTGCACTGTACCACTCAGAAACAGCTTGCAGATATTCTGATAAAGACAGTTAAAACAGATCAATTTCTTTGCTTGAGAGATGAAATTAGTGTTGTTGGCTTCTGATAGAATATCTAAATTAAGGGATGGTATTGGAAATATAATTTAGTTAATGTCTACAATTCCCAATGCTTATTCTTTAATAAGGCCTTTTGGCATTTTCAAGTTTAGTATAAATATGCTACCTAGGCTATCAATATTGTAACTCATTCATTCATATATTTGATATACAAAAGTAGTCCTCTTTGTTAGATACGTGTTACTAAGTTATCTTAAATACATATTTTCTCTAATTTTTATTATAAAAGAAATCATTTTTACATATATTATATAATTAATGTATTTGATTCATAATTAATATAAGGAGATAAGGAGATCATATTTATCCATATTTATTTATCTTATGTGTTAAGGTTCTTTCAATTATGTTAGCTAAAAGCCAAAAGAAGGGTATATTCATGGGTTGTGCATAGCTAGAAAGGCCTCAGCTATCACACACAATTTATTTTTGCTGCCAATAGTCTTATTATTTTGTAGAGCTAATGAGAAAGAAGTCATGGAACTTCACAATATCTTTGAAGACTATCAAAAGAATTTGGGTCAGCTTATCAACCACCAAAAATTGGGGATGATTTTTAGCAACAAAGTTAAGGAGGACACTAAACAGATTATAGGAAAATACTTTCCAATTCGAAAGGATGAAAGGATTGGGAATTATTTGAACCTCCTAACAAAAATAGACATATCTAAAAGACACGTTTTCCTATTCCTAGTGGACAAAACCAAAAGCACAATAAATGGATGGAAGGAAAAACATATATCGTATACTGGAAAAGTAATTCTTATAAACGTCATAGCTCAAGACATACATACTTATGCCTTGAGCATTTTCAAATTGCCTAATAATATTTATTGATAGCTGGATAGAATGATCAGAATGTATTTGTGGGGGAACAAGGAAAACCAAAGGGTATATGCTGGAAGAGTTGGCACACTATATGCCAAACCAAACCAAGGAAAATAGAGGCCTAGGGTTCAAAAGTATGGACCTCTTCAATGAGACATTACTTACAAAGCAACTTTGGAGACTCTCAACTAAGAAAGATTTTATTCTTCATAAATGTATTAAAGTTAAGTACTTCTTAATATCACTATACTGGGCGCTAAAGAAACCCAAAAGGACAGTTATGTTTGGAAAATTATTATCCAAACTAAGGATAACATTCTCAAGGGATTCTTTTAGAGAATAGGCATCAGAACGTCTATTAAGGCGTGGACGAAATCATGGATCCCATATCAACGATGGATTAAAGTCCTAACTTGGAAACCATTGGATTCCAATGTGTTTTGGGTTAGGGACCTAAATGATCAAAGAATCATGAATGGAACCTATCACTAATTGAAAAGACCTTCATTCCCTATGATAGAGATGGGATAATTCAAATCCCTATTGAAAACAATGAGAATGACATTTTAATATGGATGGCTACTAGAAAAAAATTTACTTTGTCAAAACAGGATAACATTGGCTTATACATTCGAAGAATCAATTTGTACAAAAAAATTCAATTATCAGGGTCAAAGAAAAATTTGAAAAAAGGTCTGGAATATAAAATGGCAATCTAGATTTCTGACCCTAACATGGAGAATTCTGAACCAAACCCTTCAGGTCATAAGTGAGCTTATGAAAAAGGGGTACATTGGCCTACTTTATGCCCTATTTGTTTATCTAAAGAAGAAATGGTGGACCATATTTTCCATGGATTGTCCATTGTCATGTAATAACCGACAAAAAATATAGAGTCGCCACCATTAATTTTTATCCTAAGACGGGAATATAATAGAATAACCCTAATTGATGATATAGAGATTCTAAATTCCTGACTCACTTTATACGAAGGGATGGTGTTAGGCACCCTTCATCTACCTTGTTCACAAGGATACTAGGGTTTAGGTTTAAGCTTTAGGAATAGGGTTTTAATTTTTTAGTTAAGGGAACTCGCCACGGTTTTTAAGTCGTATGCCTACGTATCCTCTTATGAGGAATCAGATTCTCAATTCGTAGTTCATAGTTGGTTGGTTTTTTTATGGATTATAGAGATATTTCGAATTAATCCTTGAATCAAGTCTGGGTTTGAAAATAGCGGAGTGCTTAGACAAAGTTCGCAGTTAATGAGAAATATTTGTTAGAACAAGATTAGTTATAATCTATCTCACAGTTTTGATGATAACAATAAATTATATTTTAAATAATTTATACTCTGATGAACGTATTTGACTGTTTCAGATAATATTCTGACAGAAGCATTCTGAAATGCTAAGCTAAAAATTATGAAGAAGTTCTTTGATGAAAGAACCTTTTTGTTTTAAGCGTAACTGCTGACTCTGGTAAGACAATTTATTTAAATGTATCTTCTAACATTTAGCAGGATTCCTTTCTCAGAAGATTACTTGAAAGCAAGTGCTATTCAGAAGTTATTTGAAAGCAAGCACTGATCAAGTTCTTAGCAAGCAAAGAACTGCCTATAAGATGAGTAAAGCATGTTATGAATTCAAAATGTTGAAGCAAGTTCTGAAAGAACGATAAAGCCAACTTGTCTTGTCAAGCGTAGGAAACATGTTCTTACAAGTTGTCGTTTGCTCATTAATGCAAAGATGGCTGCAAGCACTCAAGTGTCTAAGCTAGTTTCTTGGAAAATGGAATAGTGTGAGGAAACATGCAAGCATTTAATGCTCTCCACTTTTCTGAAGGCAGCAACGGTCATTTTGTTCTTACTATATATAGAAGGACATTTATTGCAAGCCAACCAACCAATCAATTTTCAAAAAAGGAAGCAAGAAACTACGTGAAAAATTTGGGGCTCACAAACTCTTTGTTTATACACTTTGTGCAATTTATTCTAAGTGAAAAATCACAGTTGTGATATAGCTTGATTAAAAGCAAATTTTATTTCATTATCTGTAAGATTAAACTCTTGTAATTGTTCCTTGAGAGACCAAGTTTGGTCAGATTTCTCAAGCTGACTAGGACTAGATTTAAGTCTTAGTGGTGTTAGTCACTTGTAAGATTACTTGTGCATTGTTAGTCACAACTGTTGTTGTGTGTTTGTAATCAGTTGATTATAGTGGATTAAGTCCTTGTTGAGAAAGGCAAAATCACCTTGACGGATGGACTGGAGTAGTTTGAGTTCAAATGAATCAGGATAAAAATAACCTCGTCCTTCCATTATTGTTGAGCTTTGTTTTGAAAATAAAAAGAGACACTTATTCAACCCCCCCCCCCCCCCCTTCTAAGTGTTTTCTTACCCCTTCAATTGGTATCAGAGATTGACTCTAAGCACAACACTTAACCGTGTTAGGAAAAGATCCAGAAGAAAACACAATGGCCACTGAACAAAACAACAATAGTTACAACAAACCTCCTGTTTTTGATGGAGAAGATTTTGAGTACTGGAAAGACAGACTAGAAAGTTTCTTTCTAGGTCATGATAGTGATCTATGGGATATAGTCTTGAATGGTTACACACATGCTACTGACTCAGAAGGAAACAAAGTTGACAGAAAAAATATGGATAGACTACAAAAAGCTGATTTTAAAAATCATCATAGAGCTAGAAATATTTTTCTAAATGCTATCTCTAAAGTAGAATATGAAAAAAATCACTAATAGAGATACAGCGCATGATATGTTTGAGTCTCTTAAAATGACTCATGAAGGAAACGCTCAAGTAAAGGAGTCTAAAGCTCTGGCTTTAGTTCAGAAGTATGAAGCCTTCAAAGTTGAAGAAAGTGAGTCTATAGAAGCAATGTTCTCTAGGTTTCAAACTCTGATCGCTAGTCTGAGAGTTTTGAAAAAGGGATATACTAAAGCAGATCATGTTAAAAAGATCATTAGAAGCTTACCCAGAATATGGGCACCAATGGTCACTGCTTTCAAAGTTTCAAAAGATCTGAACAACGTGTCTCTGGAGGAACTCATCAACGCTCTCAGAAGTCATGAGATAGAACTTGATGAGCACGAGCCTCTGAAGAAAGGTAAGTCTCTTGCCCTTAAATCAATTAAGAAATTTGATACTAACGCTTTTCAGGCTGAAGAGGAACACTCTGAAGAATCAGCGTCAGAAGAAGACGAACTATCCTTGCTCTCCAGAAGGATCAATCATCTGTGGAAGCAAAAACAAAAGAAGTTCAGGAACTTCAAGAAGTCAGAAGATAAACCTGATTCTTCTGGACACAAAAAGTCAAATAGAAGAGAGATCATCTGTTATGAATGCAAAGAACCTGGTCACTACAAAAGTGATTGTCTAAAGCTTCAAAAAGAAAAACCAAAGAAAAGGTTTGGTAAGAAGAAATGGATGATGGAAACCTGGGATGACTCAGATTCTTCTGAAGATGAATCTGGTTCTGAAGATGAAAATGTCAACCTAGCTCTGATGGCTACCGCAGCAGATGACTCAGACTGTGAGTCAGAACCAAGAGAGGTATTTTCTGAATTCACTAGAAATGAACTTGCTGATAGTCTATCAGAACTTCTGGAAAACTATAGTAAACTCAAAATCAAATACAAGAAACTCAAGAAGAGTCTTGCATCTGATATTGAGAAACATGAAGCAGAAAAATATGAACTTTTAGAAAATAATTTTAAACTTAAAGAAGAAATTCAAAATGCTCAAAAAATTTCTAGTTCAGAATCTGTGTCTAGTTCAAAAGATATTCTGAAAGAATATTACTATAGTTTTCAAACTTTCCTAGCTAAAAGCATAGATAGAAGCAAAATGGCTTCAATAATCTATGGAGTTAGTGGGAAAAACAGAAGAGGAATTGGATATGAACCTCCCAAAGGGAAGGAGACATACATACCAAAACCTGTTGCTAAAATGACTTTCACTTACAAACCTCTGAATAAACAATTCAAGTTTGGACACTCACATGATATAAAATATACATCACATTCTGGAAACTCTTATGCTAACCCAAAAGGACCCAAAAAGATATGGGTACCTAAGGATAAAATAATATTTGCTGCAGATGTCCTTAACAGCTCAATTGAGACACCAGTCATGGTACCTGGACTCTGGGTGCTCACGACACATGACGGGAAAAAGGTCTATGTTCCAAAGCCTGGAACTTAAAGCTGGAGGAGACGTGAAGTTTGGAGGTAATCAGAAAGGGAAGATTATTGGTTCTGGAACCATTGGAAACGGTAACCTTCCTTCTATCTCTAATGTTTTATTAGTAGAAGGATTAGCTCATAATCTATTGTCCATAAGTCAATTAAGTGACAATGGTTATCACATTATCTTCAATCAAAACTCTTGTAGAGCTGTAAGTCAAAAAGATGGATCAATCCTCTTTTCTGGCAAGAGAAAGAACAATATTTACAAAATTGATTTATCAGATCTTAAATCTCAGAATGTTAAATGCCTTTTGTCTGTTAGCGATGAGAAATGGGTACGGCGCAGAAGATTGGGACATGTCAGTCTTAGAAAAATCTCTCAACTAAATAAATTAAATTTAGTCAGAGGACTTCCCAATCTGAAGTACAACTCAGAAGCTCTGTGCGAAGCATGTCAAAAAGGAAAATTTTCAAAACCTTCCTTTAAATCCAAAAATGTTGTCTCTTCCTATAAGCCATTAGAGTTACTTCATATTGATCTGTTTAGGCCAGTTAAAACTGCATCCATCATAGACAAGAAGTATGGATTGGTCATTGTTGATGACTTCAACAGATGGACATGGGTAAAGTTTTTAAAACACAAGGATGAGTCACATTCTATGTTCATTGACTTCTGTACTCAAGTGCAAAACGAAAAAGATTTTAAAATCATAAAATTCAGAAGTGATCATGGTGGTGAATTTGAAAATCATTATTTTGAAAAATATTTTAAAGAAAATGGTATTGTTCATAATTTTTCTTGTCCTAGAACTCCTCAGCAAAATAGAGTTGTAGAAAGAAAGAATAAAACTTTACAAGAAATGGCCAGAACCATGATCAATGAAACTAATTTGGCTAAGCACTTTTGGGCAGAAGTTGTGAACACAATGTGTTACATTCAGAATAGAATCTCTATAAGACCTATTCTTGAAAAGACTCCCTATAAATTGTGGAAAAACAGAAAACCCAACATTTCTTATTTCCATCCTTTTGGATGTACTTGTTTTATTCTGAACACTAAAGAAACTCTGAACAAGTTTGATTCTAAAGCACAAAAGTGTTTTCTGCTTGGTTATTCTGAACGCTCAAAAGGCTATAGAGTATATAACACAGAAACTCTGATTGTTGAAGAATCAATCAAAGTCAGGTTTGATGATAAGCTTGGCCAGCAACAGCCAAAGCAAATTGACTTTTCTGTAGGTACAGAAGATCATCCCTCAAACTCTGAAACTTCAGAAGCAAAGAAAGATTCAGAAGTAAAGAAAGACTCAGAAGCAAAGGAAGACTCAGCAGATCATCCTCTTGACAATGCTCTGGAAAACCTCAGAATCTCTGATCAACACACTCAGAAAAGGTTTCCTAGAATCTCTTCAGCTCACAAAGAAGACGTAATCATTAGAAGAAAAGAATATCACATCAGAACAAGATCCTCTCTCAGAATCAATGAAGAATCTTTGTTTGGTTTGGTTTCTCTGATTGAGCCAACTTCCATTGATGAAGCTCTGGAAGATAATGATTGGATCTTAGTAATGCAAGAGGAACTCAATCAATTCTCCAGAAATGATGTATGGAATATAGTTCCAAGACCCAAAGGATTCAACGTTATAGGAACCAAATGGGTTTTCAGAAACAAACTGAACGAGCAAGGAGAGGTGATCAGAAACAAAGCACGACTAGTTGCACAGGGTTATAGTCAACAAGAAGGAATTGATTATAATGAAACCTTTTCCCCAGTCGCCAGGTTAGAGTCTATAAGATTATTAATTTCTTTTGTTGTATAAAATAACATTTCATTATATCAAATGGATGTTAAAAGTGCATTTTTAAATGGCTATATTGAAGAAGAAGTTTATGTCCATCAACCTCCTGGATTTAATGATTCAAAACATCCAGAACATGTTTTTAAATTTAAAAACTCTTTGTACGGTTTAAAACAAGCTCCTAGAGCTTGGTATGATCGTCTGAGTAATTTTTCTCTTAGAAAAAGATTTTACCAGAAGTAAAATGGACACAACTCTTTTCAGAAAGACATTTAAAAATGATATTTTAATTTGTCAAACTTATGTTGATGATATAATTTTTGGAACCTCTAATATCTCCCTTGGAAAAGAATTTACTGAGACCATGCAGGCAAAATTTGAAATGAGCATGATGGGAGAATTGAAGTTCTTTCTGGGAAATCAAATCAACCAGACTCCAGAAGGTACTTACATACATCAGACGAAGTATGTTAAAGAACTTCTGAAGAAATTTCAGATGTAAGAAAGCAAAGATGCCAAGACACCTATGCATCCAACATGCATTCTGGGAAAAGATGAGGTAAGTATGAAGGTAGATCAGAAGCTCTATAGAGGTATGATTGGATCCCTTCTCTATCTGACTGCATCTAGACCTGATATACTATTCAGCGTGTGTTTGTGTGCTAGATTCCAATCAGATCCTAGAGAATCTCACTTAACAACTGTTAATAAAATTCTTAGGTATCTGAAAGGTACTACTAATCTGGGTTTGTGTTACATAAGATCACAAGATTACAGACTAGTAGGTTATTGTGATGCTGACTTTGCTGGAGATAGAATTGAAAGAAAGAACACCTCTGGAAGCTGCTAGTTTCTGGGTGACAATCTTATCTCGTGGTACAGCAAGAAGCAAGCAACAATTGCACTTTCAACTATAGAAGCTGAGTATATATTTGTTGCTGGATGTAGTTCTCAGATGATTTGGATGAAAAGTCAACTAGAAGATTTCAATCTTTATGAAAGTAAGATTCCTATCTTCTGTGACAATACTTCTGCTATTTGTCTTTCTAAGAATCCAATTTTACATTCTAAAGCCAAACATATTGAAATTAAATATCGTTTTATAAGGGACTATATTCAGAAGGGAATTTTGAATTTAATTTTTGTAAAAACAGACCATCAATGGGCTAACATTTTTACCAAACCCCTTTCAGAAGATAGATTTAATTTCATTCTGAAAAATATTTGTATGGAATTATGTCCTGAATAAAATAATATTTATCTTGTGTTTGACTTCAGAATATTCTGAAATGAATGCTTTGATTAACAACTCTTCATAAGTTAGAAGAGAAGTTGCATCAGAAGCTATATGAAAAGTTCTGAAATGTTCTAACGTTTCATTTCTAAGTATAGTTCAGAAATTCATTAGAACAAACAGTTGTTACATACATCCTTCAGAAAATGAACACGTGGTGTGTTTCTGAAAGGTCACGCGTGCAAAAGCTACTAACGCCGTTCTAGGTAACTGTTAATGATTAGCCATAATCTCACGTTTTCCCTAATTTTTAGCAAAATCATTAAATGCGCGTAATGATGGATTCGTTTTAAATTCTTTAAAAATTATTTTTTAATTTTATTCCTAAACCTATTTCTGAAACTGTGGCATATAAATACTTTTTAAAAAACCCTTTTTCATTCTTTACCGTCTCTTTCAAACTCAAACGTTTCTGTACTTTTTCTCTAAAACCCTTTTCTTCATCTCTCATCTCTAAGAACTTCAATGGCTTCTTCTTCTACCCACTCTGAGCAATACATAGTGCCTGAGAGAACAACTCTCATTCCTGTAGACAGCTTGGAAGTTTTAAGTGAGTTAATGGTAGATTTTGAGAATCTAAGAGAAAAATGGTTTTGACTTGTTTCCTGCTGTTAAGTTTCAAGGTTGGGAAAACTTTTATGATCGTCTCATTGGTCCAGTGTTTCCACATCTGGTGAAGGAATTCTGGATACATGCTATTGCAACCCCTAAGGTTATCCTCTCTTTCATAATGGGCAAGGAAATATCCATTACTAAAAACCAAATCAGAAAGTTTCTAGGGTTTAAAGGACTTAGAGTTACAGGTATGCCAAGTGGAAGAATGGAAATGTCAAGGGCCTACTCAGAGATTTTCACAAATGGTCAAGGATCTTCAAAAGTCAGGGACTTGAAAGATAAATACAAGATTTGGGCAAGAATTATCCATGGATGTATTCACCATAGGAAGGACACCAGCTCTCCAGATTACTTTAACGCTGATCAATAATACTTGTTGTTCTGCCTTGGAACAAATATAAAAATTGATTTGCCTTATTTGATGTTTGAACATCTCTGGAACCATGTAAAAGAGACTAGGGAAGTTGAAAGGATGAAAAACCCAAAATCCAAAAGGAATTGGATTCCTATGGGTAGATTAATCTCAGACATTCTAACTGAGAATGGTCTGATTGCTCACCTAGATGAAGCCAATCTTCTGGGGAAGCTAGAACCTACTTGTGGTAAAACTATGACTGGAAAGAATTTACTGAAAAGGAAAATAATTGACAAGCTGCTGGTGGAACCAACTCCGTATGTGTCAGTTGTTGTGAAGAGAAGAAGGATACCTATTGTTGATTTCCCTCTGTTCAACTCAGGAGATCACCCACGTATCATCCTGCACTACATTGAAATCTGCAAAGAGACTGGAACACCTATTGATCCAGCTTGGCTTCAAGGAAGAAATCAAGTTGCTCCAGATGTTGTTCTCCGAGAATCTTTAAAGAGGAAAGTAGTTGAAGGACCTTCTTCCAGACCTCAGAAGAAAAAGAAGACAGGTAAACCTGATGAAACTATCACTGTTTATGATTTTGTCAATGTATCTACATCTGCTGAACCCTCCCAAACCTTAGGAGATATAGATGTTAATATTGACCTGACCTTACCATCTGACTCTCTTGCTGACAACCCTCATAGAAATCAAGTTTTATCAGACTTGAGTAACTTTGACTCTGATGAACACTCTGAAACCCAATTAGAACCATCCCAATCAGAACCCTCTCACTCAGAACCCTCTGAACCATCTGTTTCTCAACCCATTCCTGTTGAACGCTTTTCAAGACCTCCTCCCAGACCTCTATCACCCAGACCCTCTGGATGGTATGATGCTTGTTCTTGGAGAATTCCAGGAATCAACGTTCCTTTGGCAACACAAAAACCACCTTTCACCTTACCGTCTGAAAACATGTTTGCCATGAATCGACCACAACCTCAGAACCTCATTCCCACTGCTGAAAATACAATAATCATTTCACCTGACATCACTCCACCTACTTCACCATAACATCCAACACCAAACTCACCAATACTCTCACCCACTCATATTCGAGAACAACAATCTGTTGAACCACCTGAAACTTTTGAATCATCTGAACCACATGAACAATCAACTCCACCTAACCTTGTTGACCAACCTGACCATTCAGCCACTCCTGAACCAACAACAAATTCTGAATCTGCGAACTTTTTAAGAACTGTAGTGGATTATGAATCTCTACAATTCTTGAAAAACAAAACTTTCAAGAAGGTTGTCCCAAAACCTGTTCAGCCAGATGTGAATACATTGTTTCAGAATTTTTTAACAGATGTTCAAGCATGGTTGAATCTGCTGAAGGAAGATCGCTCCAGAAGTGTGAACCCAGCTGCAACGGATCTTTTATGGGAAACCTTCAGAAAAACTTTTGATGCTGAGTCACTGAAGCTACAGGATTTATGTCACTTTCAGGTGCTGGACAACTTTTCCAAACATATGCATGCATTCAAAACAGAAGCTGCTGACATTTGGAATAAGAAGTCTTCTTTAATGATTGCTGATACACCAGCTGATACAATGGACATATCAGAAGATGAATCTAAAGATGTATCTGACGATTCAAACCCTCTGGCTACTGTTCTTTTGAATCAACCTTCTATTAAGGCAGCTCCTGAACCTGTGCCAAATCTTGTAATGGATTTGGGCACTCTGATTTCAACCTTTGTGCATTCTGACTCAACGGTTGCTGCTCCAAAGCCTGTTTCTGCTGAAGCTTCGTCATCCTCTACTCCTACATCACTTATCATGGATACTCTGAATGAGCTCAAGAGGGAGAATGAAGTCATTCATGAACGCTTGGATAAGCAAGACCATACAAATCAAGAAATCAAGAACTGGATGTTGAAACAAGAAGAATCTGCCTTTGAGATCAAGAATCTTCTGATGGCTCTTGTTACTAAGAAATCCTAGTGTCTTTCTATTTCTTGTCTTTTGTTTGTTGTTTTGTACTTCTGGATATCTTTTTCTATTTTTTTATGAAAACTTTTCAGCTCTTCAACTATTTTATTTATACGCTTTTTGATTGTGACAAAAAGGGGGAGAAATGAGTATTTTGAACTAATCTATGTTTAACAGTTATGGGACTAAGTCTCAGACATTCTAACAAAATACAAGATTTCTTTCTGTGCAAAAGAATTTTTTTTGCAGGTATCACTTTAACTCTGAAAGAGTATTCCAGCTGAACATTATCCTCATAAAGAAGTTCTGAAGAAATCCAAGAAGATTTTTTCATTGCTCTGATAAATAATCTCAGGAAGCTTTATATATAGAAATATTCATTTTAGGGGGAGATTCTTATCTCTTATTATATTTTATTTCTATATCTGAATAATTTTTGTCATCATCAAAAAGGGGGAGATTGTTAGAACAAGATTAGTTCTGATCTATCTCACAGTTTTGATGATAACAATAAATTATATTTTAAATAATTTATACTCTGATGAACATATTTGACTGTTTCAGATAATGTTCTGACAGAAGCATTCTGAAGTGCTAAGCTAAAAATTATGAAGAAGTTCTTTGATGAAAGAACCTTTTTGTTCTAAGCATAACTGCTGACTCTAGTAAGACAATTTATTTAAATGTATCTTCTAACATTTAGCAGGATTCCTTGCTCAGAAGATTACTTGAAAGCAAGTGTTGTTCAGAAGTTATTTGAAAGCAAGTGTTGATCAAGTTCTTAGCAAGCAAAGCACTGCCTAGAAGATGAGTAAAGCATGTTCTTAATTCAAGACGTTGAAGCAAGTTCTGAAAGAATGATAAAGCCAACTTGTCTTGTCAAGCGTAGGAAACACGTTCTTACAAGTTATCGTTTGCTCATTAATGCAAAGACGGCTGCAAGCACTCAAGTGTCTAAGCTAGTTTCTTGGAAAATGGAATAGTGCAAGGAAACACGCAAGCATTTAATGCTCTCCACTTTTCTGAAGGCAGCAACGGTCATTTTGTTCTTACTATATATAGAAGGACATTTATTGCAAGCGAACCAACCAATCAATTTTCAAAAAAGGAAGCAAGAAACTACGTGAAAAACTCTGGGCTCATAAACTCTTTGTTCATACACGTTGTGCAATTTATTCTAAGTGAAAAATCACAGTTGTGATATAGTTTGATTAGAAGCAAATTTTATTTCACTATCTGTAAGATTAAACTCTTGTAATTGTTCCTTGAGAGACCAATTTTGGTCAGATTTCTCAAGCAGACTAGGACTAGATTTAAGTCTTAGTGGTGTTAGTCACTTGTAAGATTACTTGTGAATTGTTAGTCACAACAGTTGTTGTGTGTTTGTAATTAGTTGATTATAGTGGATTAAGTCCTTGTTGAGAAAGGCGAAATCACCTTGACAGGTGGACTGGAGTAGTTTGAGTTCAAGCGAACCAGGATAAAAATAACCTTGTCCTTCCATTATTGTTGAGCTTTGTTTTGAAAAGAAAAAGAGACACTTATTCAACCCCCCCCCCCCCCCCCCCCCCCCCTCTAAGTGTTTTCTTACCCCTTCAATATCTCCCTAATCCTTTTTGAAATTAATATCTTGGATTTTAAATAATGTTAGTGGAAAATTGTTAGTAATTTGATTGGTTAGATTTTTTTAAATGCATTTAAAATATAAAAATAATAGTTTTTAATGCATGAGGAAAAAATAGTTTTAATGCAATTTTTAAAAGTAATTATGAGTTAGTAAAAATATTTGAATTTTATAATAATGAAATAATTTCAGCATTTTATAAATATATTAAATATATAATTATAATAATAATATAAATAAATATAAAAAATAAAATAATTTTACTAAAAACACGGGGCGTGTATTTCATTTGAGCTAAGTAAATCAGGGGGTGTGGAAAGTAGGACCCTGATTTCAGATATTGAATTCAGGCCCAAGCGCAAGAGGGGAGTGAATAATTATACAGGGCTGTAAAATGAGGGGTCTAGTTTAGCAAGGGCCCAAGTTAAGATATCGAAATGGGTCCAATAGCACAATGGGGTACGCTTCTTTGTTGAGGAGGTATTTTGGGGGTGCTAAAAGAAAAGGGCCAGACCCACAACAAGATATTAGATTTGTTAGCCAATGTGTGAGTGCTCTAGAGGTTTATGGTGTGTCGAATAAATCTATGACGCATGATCTTGATCAAATGGTTTTTGGAGATTGATCCCGGAGCATTGATTCAGGGTATGAGTTAACAACAGCTTGGATTGAGAGTTCACTGAGGGAGTATGTTAAGGCACGCGCATGGAGTATGGGGAGTATTATATATTCAGCTTCATCCCATTTTCTTCATTTTTTCCTCTTCTATGCCTCTCTCTCTATAGTCCCTCTTCTCACTAAAACCAATTCCAGAGAGAGAGGCTCTGACCTCTCTCTAGAATTCAGGCGATCAAAAATTGCCCCGCCGACCAGAAATCTCTTATGCCGACGGCTCCACCCTTAGTTAATATAGGGAATTCTGTCTCCCCAGATCTTCGGTTGAAGTTCAATCGGGATCTTCATGTGTACATCTACTCTTCCTGAGGTAACAAAGAAATTTTGAATTTCTTCAACTCAACCTTAGAACCCTAAGAATCCTAAGGGTTCTTGAAGAACCCTAATCAAACCAAAACCCAGAACCTGATGAACTCTAACCCTAAACCTGATGAACCCTGACCCTAAACATGAACCCTAATGAACCCTAACCCCTTTAGAAATCCAGAAATCCAAAACCAAACATAAATCGTAAATTCAAATAACAACAAACCCTGAGCTAAGTGATTCGGCTTACCTTCTTTGGGATGGCTTGAAGCACAGATTTAGGGTTTCAGAAATTGAAACAACATCAAACAATGGTTGTTTGTGATGAATTTTTTGTATGACGTGAAGCAGAGTAATGGCTGGAAGAGGCAATGGTGCACTTGCTAATGCGTTACAGGCTTTGGCTCAGGCGATGCATAATCAGCCTAATGCTGGTGGGAACAATGGGACGCATGCTTTGGAAGCTTTCCAGAGGAACCATCCACTTACATTCAAAGGGAAGCATGATCCTGAAGGAGCGCAGGAGTGGCTCAAGGATATTGAAAGGATCTTTCGAGTCATGGGTTATTCTGGTGCACATAAAGTGCACTTTGGTACGCATATGCTGACAAGAAAGGCAGATGACTGGTGGGTTGCTACTCTCCAGAGATTAGAAGGCACGGGTGTGGCTATTACTTGGGCTTTATTTCGTATGGAATTCCTGGTGAAGTATTACCCAGAGGATTTCCGTGGGAAGAAGGAAATTGAATACTTGGAGCTAAAACAAGGGGATTTAACAGTAACTGGGTATGCTGTGAAATTCATGGAGTTGGCAAACTTTTATCCTCACTACATGAAAGAGATAGCTAGATTTTCTAAGTGTGTCAAGTTTGAGAATGGCTTATGTTCTAAGATCAAGAAAGCAATTGGGTATCAGTGAATCCGTAAATTTTCGGATTTGGTGAATAGCTGCAGAATTTATGAGGAGGACAGTAAGGCTCACTACAAAGTTGTAACTGAGAAGAGAGGTAGGCAACAACAGAATCGCGGGAAGCCTTACAATGCTCCAAATGACAAAGGCAGACATAGGGTTACTGATGGTAGAAGAACCAGTGGGGGAGGTGCTCCTGCGAACGTTGTGTGTTACAGATGTAAAAAGCCAGGTCACCAAAGTAATGCATGTACTGGAGAAGTGAAGAGGTGTTTTCACTGTGGTAAGACTGGGCATGAGGTAGATGACTGTAGACACAAGGCATCGATATGTTTTAACTATGGTGAAGAAGGGCACATCAGTACTCAATGCCAGAAGCCAGAGAAGGCTCAAAATGGTGGGAAAGTCTTTGCTTTAGCTGGAACTCAGACATCTAGTGGAGATCGTTTGATTAAAGGTATTAGCTTCATTAATAGTACTCTTTTAATTACTATTATTGATACTGGTGCTACGCATTGTTTTATTGTTGTTGATTATGCTGAAAAGTTGGATCTCGAGTTATCCTCTATGAATGGAGAAATGGTTATCGATGCTCCAGCTAAGGGATCGGTGACTACTTCTTTAGTATGCTTGAAGTGTCCTTTGTCCATCTATAACAGAGACTTCTTTGTTGATCTAGTTTGTTTACCTCTGAATGGTCTGGATGTAATTTTGGGTATGAACTGGTTAGAGTATAACTATGTTCATATTAACTGTTACAATAAACATGTGCGGTTTTCTACTCCTGATGAGGAAGAGGAAGTAGGATTCTTATCTGCTAGATAGTTGAAGGAATTGATGTAAGATGAAGCTCTGGTATTTTCATTAATGGCATCCTTGTCCATTGAGAATCAGGTTGCTTTAGATAAGTTGTACGTGAATTTCCGGAAGTTTTCCCATATGACATTACAGACGTGTCGTTGGAAAGGGAAGTAGAATTTTCTATTGATCTTGTTTAGGGTACCAAACCTGCTTCTACGGCACCCTATCAAATGTCAGGATTTGAACTAGCAAAATTGAAGAAACAACTGGAAGAATTACTGGAAAAGAAATTTATTAGACCAAGTGTATCACCTTGGGGAGCTCCGGTGTTACTGGTGAAAAAGAAGGATAGTAGTATGAGACTTTGTATGGACTACCGACAATTGAACAAAGTGACGATCAAAAACATGTGTCCACTTCCAAGGATAGATGATTTAATGGATCAACTGGTAGATGCATGCGTGTTTAGCAAGATTGATTTGAGGTCGGGATATCACAAAATTTGAGTAAAGGGCGAGGATATTCAGAAGACAGCTCTCCAAACTCGATATGGACACTATGAATATTCAGTGATGCCTTTTGGTGTCACTAACGCACCAGGTGTGTTTATGGAGTATATGAATCGTATCTTTCATACTTATTTGGATCGGTTTATGGTAGTATTCATCGATGATATCTTAATATATTCCAAATCAGAAGAAGAATATGCTGAGCATTTGCGAATTGTATTGCAAGTGTTAAAGGAGAAGAAGTTATATGCGAAGTTATCCAAGTGTGAGTTTTGCTTAGAGAAAGTTAGTTTCTTTGGTCATGTTATTTCAGGTGGTGGAATCACAGTAGACCCGTCCAAAGTTAATGCAGTATTGTAGTGGGAAACTCCAAAGTCAGTTACAGAGATCAAAATCTTTTTGGATTAGCTGGCTATTATAGGAGGTTTATCGAAGGTTTTTTCTAAGTTAGCACTTTCGCTAACTCAGTTTACTTGTAAAGGTAAGGCATTTATATGGGACATCCAATTCGAAGAGAGTTTTGTTAAGTTGAAGAAGAGATTGACGACAGCTCCGATTTTGATATTACCTAATCCTGAAGAATCATTTATTGTATATTGTGATGCTTCTAAATTGGGTTTAGGTGGTGTACTCATGCAGAATGATAAATTGGTCGCATACGCGTTAAGACAATTGAGGATTCATGAAAGGAATTATCCTACTCACGATTTGGAATTAGCTGCAGTAGTATTTGTAATAAAGATTTGGAGGCATTATCTTTATGGTTCTCGATTTGAAGTGTTTAGTGATCATAAAAGCTTGAAATATTTATTCGATCAAAAGGAATTGAATATGAGACAGCAAAGGTGGTTATAAATGTTTAAAGACTATGACTTTGGTTTAAACTATCACCCTGGTAAAGCTAATGTCGTGGTTGATGCTTTAAGTCAGAAGTCATTGCATATGTCTGCCATGATGGTTAGAGAATTAGAGTTGATTGAACAATTTTGAGACATGAGCTTGGTATGCGAAACGACACCGCAAAGTGTGATGTTAGGGATGTTGAATATCAACAATGACTTCATGAATAATATTAAAGAAGCTCAGAAGTTGGATGTCAAATTGGTAGATTTGATGGTTGGAGGTAATCAGTCTGAAGATAGTAATTTCAAGGTAGATGCACAAGATGTGTTGAGGTTCCGAGATAGAATCTGTATTCTTGATGACTCTAAGATGAAAAGGATGATCCTAGAAGAAATTCATAGGAGTAGATTAAGTATCCATCCAGGTGCGGCTAATATGTATCAAGACTTGAAGAAGTTGTTTTGGTGGCCAAGATTGAAATGTGGTGTGGCACAGTTTGTGTATGTATGT
Source organism: Vicia faba (assembly GCA_948472305.1). Taxonomy (NCBI): domain Eukaryota; kingdom Viridiplantae; phylum Streptophyta; class Magnoliopsida; order Fabales; family Fabaceae; genus Vicia; species Vicia faba. Next base: position 1,440,157,629 of record OX451737.1, on the reverse strand, counting down.
TTGACTTTCCAGAAGTCGAAGGTTGAACATCATAAACCTGCAGGATTGTTGGAACCGTTAGATATTCCAGAGTGGAAATGGGACAGTATATCCATGGACTTTGTGACGGGATTTCCGAGCACTATAAGAAGTATGGGGTGATATTTGATTCTTAATCTGGGCATACCAACTCTTCTGATATGGTAGTTGCTCTTGATGTGGAGGGATCACCCATAGTGGTGGCATTTGAGGCGTTGTGTAGGCCTTTGGCTTGTATGAAGTAGGGACTCCCTCTCTCCTTTGTAAGACTCATAGGACCAAGCTCAATTGAGTCTCCCATGTTATACTTCTCCTTCACCAATCTGGGATTCCTTCGCAGCTTTCTTGAACCATGCTTGGAATTTGTTCTTTGAGCATCGGGAAATTTTCTAGCTGGATTGATAGCGACCAAGGACGAAGGTGGAAATGCATGAATGTACAGAAATGCATGGGTATGTAAAAAATATTTTTTTGGCTTTTGAGGGTATATGAAAAATATTTTTATGGAGATGCAATATAGTGCGAGGTTAGAACAAAGATAAACCTAAGGATACCCTACATGTGTTTTAGGGATATATATACACACTGTGAAACCCCTACAAGCTAGGGATTATGACTTACAAAAGATAACAGGTTAGGGATTATGATAAGCCAATATACAGTCGAGATGATGATTTGACTTGAGGGAATAGCATGGAAGAAAGCACATGGTGACTGGTCAACAATCACCAAATCCTATGGCCTAATATAGGCTACATGGCGTGCATTAGCGAAGACGTCCGAAAGATAATGACAGACAAAAAAAGGGAATCCTTATAGGCTAGGGATCGCGATGCACAAAAAGGAATCCCTACAGGCTAGGGGTTATGACATAGAAAGGGAAACTTTTATAGGCTGAAGATAGTAATGGACGAAAAGATAATCTTGCAGGTTTAGGGATTGTAGTGGGATTTTATGAAAGGTATCCTGAGATGGTAGGCTCCTAGTTTTGGCCTACGTATATTCTATCCTCCCCGTGAGGTGGTTTCCTTAAGGGTATCATATATAACACTAGAGGGAAGACATAAAGGACTCCTTTAAGTGGAGCCTCTTTGTAGACGGAAATTTTCATTTCTAGGCCATGAAAGGTCTCATCATGAGATTTTGGTTTAAGGGTTATACAAAGAGTCATAGGTTTCATTTCAAAGTCCTATCCCCTAAGAAGGTGTCTCTTGAGACATATTTCTTTTTTGGAATTCCACCGACTCTAGGCGAAGTCGTCACATGAACTCATAAGGATGATGTATCCTCCTGGCTAACAGACGAACCTTGTTTCTAAGGTTTTTGAAAAAAAACATTTTTTTTTAAAATAAAAATCTCATCACCAAATGAATATAATATGATAAAAATAAATAAATTAAAATAATAAATGAAAAAAAATAAATAACAGCAAATGTTGAAAACATTAAAGATCCAAACAAAAAACCCTAAACCTAAGAGAACGGCTTATAAACCCTAGGGTTGAGTCCCTAGTGAAGTCGGCAGCTGTAATAACCGACAAAAATATATAGTCTTCACCATTAATTTTTATCCTAAGACGGGAGTATAATGAAATAACTCTAACTGATGATACAGAGATTCTAAGTTCTTGACTCATTTAAGATGAATGGAAGGTGTTAGGAACCTTTCATCTACCTTGTTCACAAGGATACTAGAGTTTAGGTTTAAGGTTTAGGAATAGGGTTTTAATTATTTAGTTAGGGAAACTTGCCACGGTTTTTAAGTCATATGTCTATGTATCTTCTTATGAGGAATCAGAGTCTCAATTCGTAGTTCGTAGTTGTTTGGTGTTTTTTATAGATTACGAAGATACTTCGAATTAATCCTTGAACCAAGTATGGGTTTGAAAATAGTCGAGTGTTTAGACGAAGTTCACAGTTAATGAGAAATATATCCCTAATCCTTTTTGAAAATAATATCTTGAATTTTAAATTATGTTAGTGGAAAATTATTAGTAAATTGATTAGTTAGATATTTTTTAAATGTATTAAAAATATAAAAAAATAATACTTTTTAATGCATGAGGAAAAAATAGTTTTAATGCAATTTTTAAAAGTAATTATGAGTTAGTAAAAATATTTGAATTTTATAATAATGAAATAATTTTAGCATTTTATAAATATATTAAATATATAAATATAATAATAATATAAATAAATATAAAAAATAAAATAATTTTACTAAAAACACAAGGGGTGTATTTTATTTGGGCTAAGTAAATCAAGGGGGTGTGGAAAGTAGGGCCCTGAATTCAGATATTGAATTCAGGCCCAAATGCAAGAGGGGGTAAATAATTGTACATGGCAGTAAAAATAGAGGTCTGGTTTAGCAAGGGCCAAAGTTCAGATATTGAACTAGACCCAATAGCACGGGAGGGGGGGGGTACGCTTCTTTGTCGAGGAAGTATTTTTGGGGTGCCAAAAGAAAAGGGTCAGGCCCATAACAAGATATTAGATCCGTTAGCCAGTGTGTGAGTGCTCCAGAGGTTTATGGTATGCCGGATGAATCTGTGATGCATGATCTTCATCAAATGGTTTTTGGAGATTGATCCTGGAGCATTGATTCAGGGTATGAACTAACAACAGCTAGAATTGAGAGTTGACTGAGGAAGTATGTTAAGGCACACACATGGAGTACAAAGAGTATTATATATTATGCTTCATCTTATTTTCCTCATTTTTTTCCTCTTCTCCCCCTCTCTCTATATATATAATCCCTCTTCTCACTAAAACCAATTCTAGAGAGAGAGGCTCTGACCTCTCTCTAGAACTAAGGCGATCGGAAATTTCCCCTCCGATGGGAAATCACTTCCATCGACAGCTCCACCCTTAGTCACCATAGGGAACCCTGTCTCTCCAGATCTCCGGTTGAATTTCAACCGGGATCTTCATGTGTTCATCTGCTCCGCCGTGAGGTAACCCAGAAAAGTTGAATTTCTTCAACTCAACCTTAGAACCCTAATGGTTCTTAAAGAACCCTAATTGAACCAAAACCCAAAACCTAATGAACCCTGACCCTAAACCTGATGAAGCCTAACCCTAAACATGAACCCTAACCACTTTAAAAACCCAGAAATCCAAAACCAAACATAAATCGCATATTCAAATAACAACAAACCCTAATCTAAGTAATTCGGCTTACCTCCTTTGGGATGGCTTGAAGCACAGATTTAGGGTTTCATAAATTGAAACACATATCTCAAGAAGACGGTTGACTCGTGGATTGCATCTTCTCTGTTATATCTCTTCTTCTCCAAAAAAATTCCCCTCTTTTCGACTTTAGGCTTAGGGTTTATATAGTTTTAGGACTTATACAGTTGAGGAATTTTCGTTTGATTGTTGTTACTTTTTAGATTGATTTGTAAATTAAGGTTGTAATTAGGATACTAGGATTTGATTTGTTGTACATTAGAGATTTGATTGAGATCTGAAATTGGTATCTTGTAATTTTTTATTTAATTATTTGTAATTGATTTTGAACGATTTTGTTATGTAAAGATTTGATTCTGTTTATGCTAATTTGATACGCTTAGTCCTTGTTTGATTTGTAAAGTGCTTGTTTCTTGGGTTTTTTGTTTTCTGAGCTGGATCGAAATTAGGGTTTCTTGCCCTAAGTTGACTTAGTCAAACCCTCACAAAAGTAACAATAAAATATTAAATAACGGATATAATAACATTAATAATATTAATAATATTTTGAATAATAAAAAATAAATACAACAAAAACGCAGATGGACCTCTATCAAAAAAGAGAATGGGCCTTTCGAAAATGATGACATGATCTGGACCTTTAATCTTAACAACGTATCTAGCCCCAACTAAGAAAATATAACCCTATTGTTCATTCTAAACGGGCTTTAGAAGATAATTTAATAGGCCAAATGAACCAAGATTTTATTTTCAGCAAGCAAACTCCCTGTCTACTTAATAATGTAACTCATTTCTAATTGTAAGGAAAGCTTAATGGGCCATCAGATTTTGATGGTTCATTCTTTTGAAACGACACCCCCCCTCTATAAACATAAACCCCGTATCATATATATGAATTCGTCAATAATAGATTATAAAAAAATGATGATATTGGAAATCAATAACAATAAGGAATAAAATTGTTCTGAAATCAGTAAGGCAAATTTGGGGTATGACAGGTCCAAGAAACTTTGGTTTGGTAGTATTTTAAATGTTGACTTTGAAAGTGGTCCAAATGTTAACCTAAGGAACTGCCTTTGGGAGACAATAGATGGGAAAGACAAAGATACTACCAAGAGAGTGTTTCACACTCTTGATAGCATTTGGTGGGATAGAAACAAGGATATCTATAAGGAGAAATAGATAACTATTGAAGAAGCTATAACATATTATGGATACTTAACAAACAACGGTAATGTTGCTCAAGAAACGTTGAATTTCTTCAACTCAACCTTAAAACCCTAAGGGTTCTTAAAGAACCCTAATCGAACCAATACCCAAAACCTATTGAACCCTAACCCTAAGCCTGGTGAACCCTAACCCTAAACATGAACCCTAATGAACCCTAACCACTTTAGAAACCCAGAAATCCAAAACCAAACACAGATCACATATTCAAATAACAACAAAACCCTAAGCTAAGTGATTCGGCTTACCTCCTTTGGAATGGCTTGAAGCACAGATTTAGGGTTTCAGAAATTGAAACACATATCTCAAGAAGACGGTTGACTCGCGGATTGCTTCTTCTCTGTTATATCTCTTCTTCTCCAAAACAATTCCCCTCTTTTCGACTTTAGGCTTAGGGTTTATATAGTTTTAGGACTTATACAGTTTAGGAAATTTCGTTTGATTGTTGTTACTTTTTAGATTGATTTATAAATTAAGGTTGTAATTAGGATACTAGGATTGGATTTGTTGTACATTAGAGATTTGATTGAGATCTGAAATTGATATCTTGTAATTTTTTATTTAATTATTTGTAATTTATTCTGGATGATTTTGTTATGTAAAGATTTGATTCTGTTTATGCTAATTTGATACGCTTAGTCCTTGTTTGATTTTTACAGTGCTTGTTTCTTGGGTTTTTTGTTTTCTGAGCTGGATCGAAATTAGGGTTTCTTGCCCTAAGTTGACTTAGTCAAACCCTCACAAAAGTAACAATAAACTATAATAACATTAATAATATTAATAATATTTTTAATAATAAAAAATAAATACAAAAAAAACGCAGATGGACCTCTATCAAAAAAGAGAACGGGCCTTTCAAAAATGATGACCTGATCTGGGCCTTTAATCTTAACAACGTCTCTAGCCCCAACTAAGAAAATACACCCCTGTTGTTCATTCTAAACGGGCTTTAGAAGATAATTTAATAGGCCAAATGAACCAAGATTTTATTTTCAGCAAGCAAACTCCCTGTCTACTTAATAATGTACCTCATTTCTAATTGTAAGGAAAGCTTAATGGGCCATCAAATTTTGATGGTTCATTCTTTTGAAACGACACACCCCCTCTATAAACATAAACCCCATATCATATATATGAATTTGTCAACAATAGATTATAAAAAAATGATGATATTGGAAATCAATAACAATAAGGAATAAAATTGTTCTGAAATCAGTAAGGCAAATTTGGGGTATGGCAGGTCCAAGAAACTTTGGTTTGGTAGTATTTTTAATGTTGACTTTGAAAGTGGTCCAAATATTAACCTAAGGAATTCCCTTTGGGAGACAATAGATAGGAAAGACAAAGATACTACCAAGAGAGTGTTGCACACTCTTGATAGCATTTGGTGGGATAGAAACAAGGATATCTATAAGGAGAAACGGATAACTATTGAAGAAGCTATAACCTATTATGAATACTTAACAAACAACGGTAATGTTGCTCAAGAAACGTTGAATTTCTTCAACTCAACCTTAGAACCCTAAGGGTTCTTAAAGAACCCTAATTGAACCAAAACCCAAAACCTAATGAACCCTAATCCTAAACCTGATGAACCCTAACCCTAAACATGAACCATAACCACTTTAGAAACCCAGAAATCCAAAACCAAACATAAATCGCATATTCAAATAACAACAAACCCTAAGCTAAGTGATTCGGCTTACCTCCTTTGGAATGGCTTGAAGCACAGATTTAGGGTTTCTAAAATTGAAACACATATCTCAAGAAGACGGTTGACTCGCGGATTGCTTCTTCTCTGTTATATCTCTTCTTCTCCAAAAAAAATCCCCTCTTTTCGACTTTAGGCTTAGGGTTTATATAGTTTTAGGACTTATACAGTTTAGGAAACTTCATTTGATTGTTGTTATTTTTTAGATTAATTTGTAAATTAAGGTTGTAATTAGGATACTAGGATTTGATTTGTTGTACATTAGAGATTTGATTGAGATCTGAAATTGATATCTTGTAATTTTTTATTTAATTATTTGTAATTGATTTTGGGTGATTTTGTTATGTAAAGATTTGATTCTGTTTATGCTAATTTGATACGCTTAGTCCTTGTTTGATTTGTACAGTGCTTGTTTCTTGGGTTTTTTATTTTCTGAGTTGGATCGAAATTAGGGTTTCTTGCTCTAAGTTGACTTCGTCAAACCCTCACAAAAGTAACAATAAAATATTAAATAACAGCTATAATAACATTAATAATGTTAATAATATTTTGAATAATAAAAAATAAATACAACAAAAACGCAGATGGACCTCTATCAAAAAAGAGAATGGGCCTTTCAAAAATGATGACCTGATCTGGGCCTTTAATCTTAACAATGTCTTTAGCCCCAACTAAGAAAATACACCCCTATTGTTCATTCTAAACAGGCTTTAGAAGATAATTTAATAGGCCAAATGAACCAAGATTTTATTTTCAGCAAGCAAACTCCCTGTCTACTTAATAATGTACCTCATTTCTAATTGTAAGGAAAGCTTAATGGGCCATCAGATTTTGATGGTTCATTCTTTTGAAACGAAACACCCCCTCTATAAACATAAACCCCATATCATGTATATGAATTCGTCAACAATAGATTATAAAAATATGATGATATTGGAAATCAATAACAATAAGGAATAAAATTGTTCTGAAATCAGTAAGGAAAATTTGGGGTATGACAGGTCCAAGAAACTTTGGTTTGGTAGTATTTTAAATGTTGACTTTGAAAGTGGTCCAAATATTAACCTAAGGAATTGCCTTTTGGATACAATAGATAGGAAAGACAAAGATACTACCAAGAGAGTGTTGCACACTCTTGATAGCATTTGGTGGGATAGAAACAAGGATATCTATAAGGAGAAATGGATAACTATTGAAGAAGTTATAACCTATTATGAATACTTAACAAACAACGGTAATGTTGCTCAAGATTACAAAGGAAAAATCAAGGACAAAGACATTCAAAACAACAAGAAAACTACAACTATCTCAACAACATAAACCAAAAAATTTATAAGGAAAGCAAAGGAGGGATAAGCAGGAAAAATAATAACCACCGAGATTATATAGGACAATACCTTACAAACATTCACAAAAACAGTAATGGATATCCAAATAGAAACACTAACCAAGGGGCGAACACGCAAATGAGTAATAAGGGAAGCGCATGTAATGTGACAACTATTAATCATAAGAGAACTATCATCAACAACATTAACCAGCACAACAAAAATGAGAGGGAACATTATACCTGAAATTTGGAGACCATCAACTAAAAAATTAAGAACCAAAGAATCATGATACAAGAGAATGACACGAAACAAATAACCTACCAAAAAAACAAATAGAATAAAGGAAAACAACAAATGACTAGTAATGATGGAAAATTTTACCTGAGACAAAACAAAAACAAGAAGCAACAGACGAATACTCTTTAAATGTTGATGGAGGCCGAGATGATGAAGTACAAAAGGAAGAATCATAACTAGTATCAAGGAGAGAGCTCATACGGATACAATTCAAATCAGGAAGGTCAAGTTATGTAGGAAAATAAAAACAATATGAAGAAGAAAAACACCATGAACCAGACGAAAGATTAAAAAATTGAAATGGAGAAAGGAAAAGCTTTTAACCTTAAGGTTAGTAACAATCAATTTTTGTAGGACTTGAAAGGAAAAATCAAATATCTCAGAAAAATAATAACCCTAATGAGACCAAGCGTGAAAGAGGACGAATGAAGAACAATCATTATCAACATCAGCATTTTGCCAAAAATATATGAAATATAAAAGAAAAGAAAAATTCCATGACCGACAAGAACTTTGGCGAGCTCGATTTAATTGCAAAACTCACCATGAAAGTTGAAAGTCAGATGAACCAGGATTATAGAGAGAGAAACTATCCTAGAGAAAACATAAATGAAGATGGAACAATCAACAATACAAACACGAAAAGCAAAAGAAATAACATGGAGGAGATTACCTAGAGAAACATGCGCACAATCATCAACAACGATGCTAATTTGGGAATTTTGAAAGAATGGAACACGGGAACGTGGTTCCACAACAGTAACAACTAAACTCAAGAAACTACAACTTGGAATTAAATGGGGTACAATTCTCCAATGGAAGCTAGATGACAAGCTCTTCTTAATGCAATAAACGTTGTTGTGATTATGAAAGAACAAAGTCACAATCATAACTGATTGCAAAGGGATAGTGGAGAAGATAGAAAATCATAATTACAGATACAAAATAGTAATGACATGCAAGGCAAATGCTCAGCATAAGTTGAATTTGAGGTGGTTGGGAAAAACGAAGAATAGGAGATGGGGAGAATAAAACGCCGCTCAAGGAGAGAGACGAAAATGACATAACACATTTAGGTATTCTGATATACAAAATATTGGAAACCCTAATGGATATTGATAGTTGAGTCATCCAACACATGCCCGGATTTCAGAATAGAGAAGCCCACAACTTGGCTGAAAAGTCATCTAGGAAAAAAAAAACCTGATATGTATCAATAGTGGACAAAAGCCCAAAAAGAATTTTGACTTTTAAATAAATGAGAATCGAGTTTAAAAAAGACATACAAGATTATGATGACATAATTGGACACAATATTACATTTATTTCAAACATCAAATTCAACAAAGAACTACAACATCAATTTCAAATGACGACATAAAATACGATAATCAAATAGTACAATATTTTTTTAATTAACTATTTCAAATATATTGAACCTCAATAAACTTTGCCATTGTTCGAGAACATTCATCCCTAGAGAGGCAATCCAAAACATCATTGTCGTATTTAGCTATCTTATTGTATAAGTCAACACATTCTTCAATTTTAAATTTATCTTCTTTTTTCTTTCAAACTTCAAATCTCTTTCAAAAACAATGTCATCATCAAACCACTTAAAGGTTTTTATCGTTGTGGTTTTTGTAGTTTCTACAAACTAAATTTTTTCCAAAATTCAAACTTGTAATGTTTGTTATACATTGAAGAAAAGTATCTTCTTGACAATAACATTCCATTCTCTTGTGTCTTTTTAAAACAAATCCAATATAATTAAATGATTGATTGTTTTGCTGCTGACCATGGTGAGATCTCAAATTCTGGGAGGAGCTAAACATGTTGGACTTAAAGATGAACACAATGACCTGGGATTTTGAAGATTAAGAAGAACATAAAAAGCACGCAAATTGGAATGAAGATTAACATGGCACTGTATGAAAATGTGAGATGAAAAGGGATTTGAACTCAACGAATTGGGATAAAAATGGACTATAACAAAATCGTGAAATAATTTGGTAAAACACATAGAAACATTTGGGATAAAAGATGAACAAGGACAATGTTTGAATGATACTCTCGAATTAATTTCATGAAAGAAAGATGATATATAACCCCATGTTAAGTCACAATAAGTCATGTAGGAGTAAAAATGTCTAACTATAATGCCAAATCAGCCAAGATCAACCGTTGAAAATCTTGGTATGATGTTAACATGGAGTGTGTATTGGAATGGTTTATTGATATTAAATGGACAATAAATGAATATAAGTAAGAACTAGTATGAAAGTGAATTTGAAAAGATTCATTTTAGTCTCACATAGGAGAAAATACAAATATTAGTAGTATATATATTCCAACTTGACCAATTGAGGTGGATCCCAAGGAACACTTCAATTTTATAAAGGAGCGAGGACACACCCATAAGCCATCTAGACACACGCGCGTGTGCCGTAGTTCGGCCGACTCGGTCTAGATGAATTAATTTTTGAAACTCAAATTAGTGAAAATTAATTTGGTTCGGTTCGGTTCAGTCTAGATGAATTAATTTTTGAAACCCGAATTAATAGAAATTAATTATCATTATTTAATTAATTCGATAGAAATTAAAAATAAGAAATTAATTAAATAACTGGATTATTTTTAGAGAGGTGGAAATCAAAAAATAGATTAAGACTTGGTTTCCAAAAATGTCTTTCAAAAACAATCGTATTTCTGAATGGGTTGTTTTATCATGGAGACGTTGTCGAAACTCGACTGCTTTGCATAACTATTGACAGTATGACAAAACGTCTTAAAGAAAGCGACCTAATACGCGACTCATCCCGATAATTTTTCTTTATGGCATTTTTTCAAAATCGGAAACAGCATCAACTAATAATAATATTTATTAAATAAAAGACTAACATAAAATTTAAAAAAATAATATTTAAAAAATTAAAGTCTAGTCAAATCTAAAAATAAAAAAAATTCAAAAGAATATAAAAATAACTTATGAACACATTATTTCAATCACTTGTTTACATCATGATATAAGTTTCATTAGCTCTAAACATGTTTTTCCAAATATCCTCTAGAACAAAATCCAATATTTAAGTTTTGGTCGAATCCAACCATGTCAGTGCTTTGTTACTACATCATTTGGAGTATAATAGTGTAGAATTTGACAAGTTCACAAAGATATACTCCCTCCATTCCTATTTTTAAGCAAATTTTGACTTTTTAGATTCATTGAAAAAATATTTTATTTGGATAATATAAAGACTAGATACATCATTTATTCAATGAATGTAAAAAAATTAAAATTTACTTATAAATAAGCATAGAGGGAGTATATATATATATATATATATATATATATATATATATATATATATATATATATATATATATATTTCTACTCTATTATTCATATCAACTGAAGTAATTTTATAATATATAAATACAAAATATAAAATAATAACTTTAAAAGTTATGCCATAATGAGTGTACAATTAAAGAACATTTAAAATTGTATTAAAAATTAAAAACTATAAGTGAAAATAATTTTGAAACAACTCTTTTAAATACTTTCTGCCCCTAAATATAAAATATCTGAAAATTTATTTTTGTCCCATTTATTACTCATTAAATTTCCAAATGTATTAATTACTTCTTTACCAACTTCCCTCTATTTAATTTCCATCATTTTTTTACAATCAACAATAAATATAATCATAAAAATACAAAATGATGTTCTCTTCCAAAACAAATTTATAAAAATAACATTATTTTTTACTAATTTAATACTACTACTAAGAAAAAAATTTATAAAAATATCATAGGACTTTCTTAGTAATACTATATAAAATGTACATAGTTTTTCTATGATCTACAAAATCATACTCAACACCCGCTTGATCTACATTCTCAAATTTATTCTCCTATATTGTTTTAATTTATTTTCCTATGATTGATTTCGAACTAAACAACAAACAACAATATCATTCTCAACACTCTCTTAATCTACATTCTTAAATGTATTCTTCTATATTGTTTTAACTTATCCACACAAAAAAAAGATTGAGCCGAGTTTCAAAAGTCTCAGTCTCAACCGAGAGGACGAAATAAACCCTAACCTATATACCTTAACCATCTACTTTTCAAAGGCAGCCTTGGTTGTTGTTGTTGGAGTCAAGAATGATTTTCAAATGCTGGTCCATATTGCCTAATTTAGATTGTCTAGCTAGCAAGAAAATGGTCACATTATGAGGAATAGAGCTATATTCTCAACCAGCTAGAGTCCCGACCCCGCATGTAAATCTAAATAATAACATAGAAAACAATGTAGAAGAACCAAATGTACAACCAAGAAAGACAACACAGCATGTGCAATGTTCAATTGAGACTATAGTACTACCAATCACAAGTTTAGAAAATGAAATGAATATCAAAGAAAAAGTTACAATAATAAATTGAAGAAATGGCGAAAGTTTTGCTTATAGTTGAACCAAACACCAAACTAGACAAACTTTTGAATAAGATGTTGACTGCATACCAAAACCCTCACTCAACTTTATGTTGAAATTGGGATCGGTATGTCATGCAACATAAGAAGAGTTTCTCATTGGACAAGCACAAGAATGTGATGTTTGAATAAACTACTTAATTAAGTGTTTCTAACACATAAGTGCTTATGCTTAAGCTATTTCTATCATAAAAGATAATCTGCTAGTACACATAATCTCAAACCAACATCATTTCCAATTCCATGTGCTACTACTCTCCCCCTTGACATTGTTCAACACCAGAAAATAAAATAAATTAAAATCAACAAATTTAGACTAGCTATATAATGTTTTCTGGCGATAAATAAAGTATTAAGTACACAAAAAAAAACAAAGAAAGCCATATGCAAACAACTCAAGACCAAAACTATAGATGAATAATGGGCGAAACAAATTATGACACACATACTTCTTACTCATCAAGCTCTATTTCCTCCATATATCGAAAATCATTCGAGACTCGAGAAACTCGAAGGACTAGAGATGATTTTCTCTCAATCAGAGTAGGGTTTGATCTTGAACCTGTAAAGAAGCCTCTTCTTTTTCAAGGTAGGATTGTCAACAGTGAGGAACAGTTTTCCTAGTTCACCGACTTTAAAGCTGTTGGAAACTACTGGTTCATCGCTAGGGGCCATCTTTGTAGCCTTCTGTATAATAACTGCATATCTATCCTCAGCATCAGGTTTGAATTCAGCACTATAACTAACTTCCCAGCCCACCACGCGCAACTCCCAGACAATAATGCATTTCTGCAGATCACACGACAATTCACTAAGATATTCATAATAACACATTGTCTTTGAGATATTCATAGAACAAGAGAGAAAGAAGTATGCAATCGCACCTCATATATAGCAATTTCCACGGTTTGTTTAGTAGTCGGCTTTACCGGAATTTCCGTGGTGGGATCATTGATGCTGAAATCCGGGTTGCAATCACAAAAATCAACACTCAAGCCACCATACTGAACTGGCACTTGCTCGGGAGAAATATACCTATTCAATTTCACATACAAATATAGAAAGTGAGTTCACAAATCACAACTTAACAAACAAACCAAAGAGCTAAATCTGAAAAAGATTTCAAATTTTAAGGGTGATTAACAATGCTCGTTTTTCACTTCACTAACTTGAAAAGTGTGTCGGGAGACTTCGATGGGCCTGCAAACACAAATTTACTCTTTGTCCTTTGAGTCAAGAACGGATTGATCATGGTATAGAATGCAAGATACCACCATGGCACATTGATAAAAACCTATAAATTGAAATTGAATAACAAAGAAACACACCATTATCAGTCATCATTTCATCATCACTTACTATTAACTTCACATTTCCATATAAACAAATAGATAAACAAGTGAATCACAACTATTTTATCCTCAAAAGGGTAAAGATCAATCAAGTAGTTTGTACCTCCTACTCCAAATTTAAAAAATGACAAATTAATCCCTAGAATTCAATATCGACAATCAATTTAGTGCCTCTATCAATCAACTTCGATATGGACATCAACAAAGTTTCCGAAAACACGATGCAACTCAACATGTCCTAAACAATCTGTCATCTTAACATTCATGAATTTGTCATATGACTCAAGGATGTGTTTGGTTTTGCTGTGAAAAAAAAAACGATTTTAGCTAAAAGTCAGTTGAAGATAAAGTGATTTATATAACAGATTTGGACTCAAAAGCTACAACTTGTCAAAAGCTAAACTTGTAATTTCAAGCAGAATCAATTCTAAAGGCATAATCAAATTTACTTTAGAAGAACGAAACACCTCAAAATCAACGGCCTAGAATTCGGACAACAAAAACGATAATTGACGGCAAAATAATAACATACAACATACATAGATAAGAAAAGAATAAAATTGGGAATGTAAATGAACCTGTTTAGCAACAAACTCAGGATAATTATCCTGAAGCAACTGCAGCGCCTGTTTAGTAGCAAGTCTAAGTTCCCTTTTAGCGGGGCCGGGGGAGTTTTTAAGATCATTAACTTGAAAAACAGTATTAACCCCACCAGGATGAAAATCAAGTTTCCTAATACTATTCTCCAAAAACTGAATCCTCCATCTTAAAAACCTGTTCCTCCTTTCCTCATTCCCAAAAGTGTTATCATAAAGCTCTTTATTCTGAAACTCACCATACACATTATAGCAAACAGGATGTTGCTCTCTCGAAAAGCCATGCATAAAAACAACTTTGTCCAGCTCATCGCCTAGATCTTCCTCTAGGAGTGCGTCTATGTTGAAGTCTTTTCGCCATTGGATGGTGTTGGTGATCATTGTGTGGGAGTCTTTTGGCTTGAAGTCGCGTGCTCGGAGGAATTTGAGGAGGATTACGTCGGTGCGTTCGTCGACGAGGAGAGGGACGCCGTAGATTGAAACTTGGTCGTCTTTGAGAGATTCCGTTAGGAGGTGTTTGAGTTGGTCGAGGGAGGTTCGTTCGGAATCGGAGAGATCGCTTAGTTTGTTGCTTTCTTCTTTGAATGAAACTAAATTTATTGGAATTTTCTTCGGTTGTTGCGGTTGTTCCGGTTCTCGTGATGGTTCTGGTGAGGGTTCGGATGCTACTACATCTTGTGACTGGTTACCTTTTGTATCGGTTTCTGATTCGGTTGCTTGCGGTGGTGGATCCGGTAGTTCTTTTTGGTCGATAACCGGGACTTCCGGTTCTGGTTGTGGTTCTGGGTGGGGAGTTAGGGTGGATGAATCGGTTTCTTGATGCGGCGGTGTGGGAGGTGGTGGTGACGGTGGTGGTGGAGTAGGGTTTGAGTTGTTATTTTCGGCCATTTTGAGAGAGAGAGAGAGAGAGAGAGAGAGAGAGAGAGAGAGAGAGAGATAGATAGATTATGGAGCGGTGGAAAATGAAGTAAGAAAGGAAGTGGAACAAGTAAGTAAGAAGTGAAGTGAGTACATTCAGCTGCCGAATCCTATGCTGTATGTCATTGTTTTTGTAAAGTCGTGTACTTGTTTTGTTTATTATGTTTTGTTATTTTTGTTATTATTTCACCAACTATTTTTTTAATTGTAACGGTAATCTTTTAATTAATGATATTAATTTGTTAAATAAATATAAATGAGTATATATTAAATATAAAAGATATTTATATATTTTTGTTCTGGATTGGGCCCGACAGGCCCGAAAGCATTGCTAAGGTCCAGTCCAAATAGACTTGCTGAGGACCACGCCGACCATAGGGTCACACTCGTGCCCGACGTGCTCCCTGAGGTCACGTGCTCGACCTCTACACCTCCAGCTCGACATCCTGCTGTCCAGCTCAACATCACCTCGAGCACCCCAACTAGGGCAGACTCAGTCCACTGCACTCCCAACGAGGCCCCGAAAAGACCGTGTCTTCGTCCGCCCGCACTTCACGCAGAACATCCAAGAAGGGGACCACGTGCGGATCCCCACTACGCACGTAGAACCTGGCAGTTCCTCCATTGGGCCAAACCTGTCCGGCCCAATGAAGGAACCTTGGCCCAGCGCTGGGGGCTATAAATACCCTTTGTTTCCAGAGGGTCAGGTATTCATCATTCTAACCATACACTTGCTATTATCTGCTCGTACTCCTACTTACTTCAGCATCGGAGTGCCTTGCAGGTACCCCCCCCCCCCCCCCACTTCGTTCAAAAAGCTTTCTGCTCGGAGCCAGCTGTGACGGTCCATTTCTGATCAGGTCAGATCAGTGGCGCCGTCTGTGGGAAACTAGCTTCCCCGTCTTACGAACAACTTAAAAGACCAAAGCTCAAAACTCAACTACCAACCTGTCATGGCTGATCCAGCTCGCGACGAGCAGCACGTCCGTGTCGCCGACACTAATAACGGTACCGCGGACAAGAATGGAAACCTCGATAACCCCGGTGATCCCGGCCACAGTACCATTCCTGTGACGACCGCCCCTGGAACTTCCTCCTACAGGGACGGGGCTACTGCATCATCCTCCCCGATCCCACCACCACTTGAAGACGACCCGGTAGCTCTCGCTCATTACAGAGCTGCCCGGTTCCACGAAGTCCCAGTTCCCGCCGGGGCAGATGCCACGACTCAGGCACTGTTCGCGGCCATTAATCAGACAAACTATCTCATCTTCGCCCAAGGAGAAAGACTAAGGGCACTTGAAGATGATCAACGACCCCCGAGGAGGCATCGGAGGCCACATTCTCCACCTCCTCGGGTCACAGAAGTTCGACACCCTTCTCCCCCGCGGAGACGCTACAGGGAGAACTCCAGAAGCCCCTCTCCCCGGCCAAAGCAAAGGCGCCCCGACTTGGAGAGACAGCTCGCCATCCCTGCCGGAGAACCCCGTTGCAACCCGACAAGGCACGACAAGAGGCACGCCGGGGACGGGCGTGTGACATTCAACCACCGAGCATCACGCTCGAGGGAAACTCAGCACGACCACCGTGCCAGACAATACTACAGGTCCCCATCTCTTTCTCCGGAGAGGAGCGACGAGGACGACCCCCGCGGTCCCCTGTCGCAGGCCATCATGGATGCACCCATCCCCCCGGGCATGGAGAAGCCCCCGCATCTGAAGGAGTATGACGGAGTTACGGACCCGGTCGACCACATTGACGGGTTCGAAGCCATGCTCCACTATCATAATGTCGGGGGGCCCATCAAGTGTCGTCTTTTCCCCACGACTCTCAGGAAGGCGGCCATGGACTGGTATAAAGGACTCGCCCCGGGCTCAATCACGTCGTGGCGGAACCTGAAGAACCAGTTCATCAGTTCCTTCACAGCTTCTCGGCGCCATCCGAAGACCGAGGCAGCCCTCGAGGCCATCATCCAAAGACAGGATGAAACCTTGAGGGAGTTCATCAACCGCTTCAACCGAGAAGTAATACAGGTCCCCTGCGCGGACCATATGAAAAGATACTTGCTGGAGAGGGGTCTCCTCCCCGGCACAGAATTCAGAAAGGCTGTGGGTATTGAACCACCTCCGACTTTTGATGCCCTCCTCGATAAGGCCCGAGCATATATGGACTACGAGGAGAGGGAAGCTGCCAACAGGGCCCGAGACTCCAGGGCTCGGGGCCCCAACAACAGCAGTAGCTCACGACAAGAGGTTCCTCCCCGACGTACCGGGGAGAAAAGGAAAGAAGATCGACCCCGGGATGTCCGGGAACAAAGGGGCCCCTCGGGCCGTTTCACCGAGTACACTCCGCTCACAGCTTCCCGCGAGCGTATTTTGGCGGAGTGTGCCAGTACAGATTTCAAGGACGGCGGCGTCAAGCGTCCCCGGCCTGCTCCCGCCAAGCCAGGGGCAGATAAAAATAAATACTGTCAATACCATAGGAGTCATGGCCATTTGACAGAGGATTGCGTCCACCTCAAGGACGCCATTGAAACCCTCATCAAGGGAGGGAGGCTCGCGCAGTACAGGCGAAACGACGCTCCTCGTCGTGACGCCCATGAAACCAAGGAGCCCGAAGAAGACGCCCGACCATCATATGAGTCGGTGCCTATCCAGACCGCCTTCTCGGTAACCAGGCCCGAGGATTTTGACATTCCGGAGCACCTGCAGGAGCCGCTGACAACGCACAGCAGGTGGGAATACTTTCCCTTCGCCATGGTCATCAACGGGGGCGGGTTCAACGACCTCACCATCAATTCAGCTAAGAGGAAGTTGGACGAGCTGGTCGACATGGCTCCCCCGCAAACTGTGACGTTCGAAAGGGTGAAGGGCAGGTCAGAGCCCATCACCTTCTACCTAGAAGAACTCCCCGGGGGAGCCCCGAACGCGGTCATCCCCTTACTGATAAGGGCAAGAATGGCCAATTTTGACGTGCATCGCATCCTGGTCGACGAAGGGAGTTCCGTCGACGTGATGTACAGCCAGCTGTTCCGGACCTTACAACTGGACGACTCACATCTCTCTCCGTATGTGGGGTCGGATCTACAAGGCTTCAACGGCTCGACTTCCAAACCTTGGGGTTATGTCGAGCTCCTGGTTACGTTCGGCGAAGGAACGGCTACGAGACAGGTTAAGGTCCGCTTCCTCGTCATTGACTGCCCGTCTCTATACAATTGCATCTTGGGGAGACCGACACTGGCAGAGCTGACAGCGGTGCCCTCGACCGTCCATCTGAAGATGAAGTTCTACACCAGAAGGGCACGGGTAGCCACCATCCAAGGAGACCTAGCCGCTGCCCGTAGATGCTTCAACGCTGCCTCTAAGGGACGGGATATCGTCGACATAGGGACCAGACCCGCCAAAAGGACGAAACAGGAGCCCGATAGGAAAGCATCCCCCGAGGAAGAAGTCCAGAAGGCTCCACCAAAGGTCGACTCCATAGCCCTCGACGCTCGCTTCGATCAGGACGAGCCATCCAGCAGCGAGCAAATCCCACTCCGACCAATTCCGGACGGGGATTTTGAACTCGTTCCCCTCGGCACAGACCCGACCAAGGGAGTGAAGATTGGTAAAGACCTCCCCGACTTGGCCAGGAAGCAAATCAAGGCCTGCCTGCGCGAGAATGCTGATCTCTTCGCCTGGAGCGCTGCGGAGATGCCCGGACTCGACCATGAGGTCGCCTGTCACCACCTCGCCATTGATCCAGCCGCCAAGGCCGTAGTACAACGTAGGCGTAGGCAGTCTCTAGAAAAAACGGAGGCTGCTGAAAAAGCTGTAAAAGACCTCCTAGAGGCAAATTTTATTTCTGAAGCCCGGTATTCCACTTGGCTGTCAAATGTTGTACTTGTGAAAAAGAATAATGGAAAATGGAGAATGTGTGTTGACTATACCGATCTCAACCGGGCTTGCCCGAAAGATGCTTTTCCCTAACCTGACATAGACATGCTGGTCGACAATTCGGCCGGCTACAAAACTTTGTCGTTCATGGACGCCTACTCGGGATATAACCAAATCCCAATGGCTCTGGGCGACAAATAGTGCACGGCATTCATGACCAGCTCGGGCAACTATTACTACAACGTAATGCCCTTCGGACTGAAAAACGCCGGGGCAACTTACCAACGCATGATGAACAGAGTTTTCAACAAACAGATCGGCGACATGCTCAAGGTATATATGGACGACATGATCGTCAAATCCCGAGCAGACACCGATCACACAGCTCATCTCAAGACAGTCTTCGCCCAAGCAAGATAGTGCAAAATGAGATTCAACCCCGAGAAATGCACGTTCGGGGTTAAGGCAGGAAAGTTCCTTGGATTCTATCTAACAGAACGGGGAATCGAGGCCAACCCCGACAAATGTCGGGCATTCTCCGACCTCCCAACACCGAAGTCGAAGAAGTCGATACAAATCATGAACGGCATGCTCACGTCGCTGTCCCGCTTCGTCGCGAAATCTGCTCAGCACGCCCTTCCCTTCTTCAAACTCCTTCGAAAGGAAGCAGCCTTCGAATGGAATGAGGAGTGCGAGCAGGCACTTCGCCATCTAAAGAAAAGCCTGTCTCAGCCGCCCGTGCTATCTCGACCAGACGACGGCGAACCGCTGTACTTATACTTGGCCGTTTCAAACGAAGCCATCAGCGCAGCCCTTGTCCGCGAGACCCCCGACGGGCAGAAACCTGTCTATTTCACGAGCAAAGCCTTACAAGGGCCCGAAAGCAGATACCAGCAGATAGAAAAGGTTGCTCTGGCCCTCGTCAACGCGGCGAGGAGGCTCAGACACTACTTTCTGAGCCACACCATCATCGTGCGAACCGATCAACCAGTGAGACAACTCCTGGGTCGACCCGATATGGCGGGCAGAATGCTAAAATGGTCCTTGGAACTCTCCGAATTCGACATTCAGTACGAAAGCAGGAAAGCCCTGAAAGCACAGGCCTTGGCCGACTTTGTCGCGGAGATGACCACTCACGACCCTCCCCCAGGGAAAGAACACAAATGGACCATCTTCGTCGACGGAGCATCCAGCTCGTCCGGTAGCGGCGTAGGAATCCTCCTGGAAAACGAAGAAGGCGTAGTAATCGAGCACTCCTTAGTTCTCTCCTTCCCGACGTCAAACAACCAGGCAGAATATGAAGCCCTGCTCGCAGGACTGAGACTAGCCGAGGACCTGGGAGCCCGCGAGGTACAGATTTACACCGACTCCCAGCTCGTCGCCTCTCAAGTACAGGGGAGCTACCAGGCCAAAAATGACAACCTCATCGAGTATTTGAACTTAGTCAAAAAACACATGACAAAGTTCGTACGAGCAGAAATTTCTCATGTTCCCCGCGAGCAAAACACGAGGGCGGACATATTGTCCAAACTTGCGAGCACACGAAAGAAGGGCGGAAATAAATCCGTCATCCAAGAATCTCTGGCACGTCCAAGTATCGAACCACCCTCGACTACAGTCGAGATCCATGCCATCGGGGATGCCACGTCCTGGATGACCCCGGTTTATAATTTCTTGACAAAAGGAGAACTCCCGTCGAACCAGGCCGAAGCTGCCATTATCAAGCGACGAGCATGTTCCTACGTGGTTCTCGAGCAGAAAATGTACCGAAGAGGATTCTCCATCCCCCTCCTGAAATGCATCGACGAGTCCACCATCCCCGACGTACTACGGGAGATACACGAAGGGATCAACGCCCAGCACATGGGCGGTAAATCCTTAGCACGGAAAGCCTTTCGAGCAGGGTACTACTGGCCGACGATGCAACAGGACTCCAAGGAACACGTAAAAAAATGTGATAAGTGCCAGAAGCACGGGAATATGCACCTCGCCCCCCCGCACGAGCTGAGCATATTGTCGTCCCCGTGGTCGTTCGCCTGGTGGGGCATGGACATCCTCGGGCCCTTCGTGCAAGGAACCTACCAGAACAAATTTCTCATAGTCGCCGTGGATTACTTCACAAAATGGATCGAGGCCGAGGCACTCGCAAAAATCACCTCGCACAATATCCTCCGTTTCTACAAAAGAAACGTCCTCGCTAGGTTCGGAATTCCGCAGGCCCTGGTGACCGACAACGGTACCCAGTTCACCGACCACGGGTTCCGGGACTTCGTCACCAAACTAGGGACAAAACAACATTTCACGTCAGTCGAGCACCCTCAGACCAACGGGCAAGCCGAAGCCGCAAACAGAGTCATCCTCCGAGGGCTCAAACGTCGGCTCGGCGAAGCCAAAAGAGGATGGGTCGAGGAGCTCCACAGCGTCTTGTGGGCATACCGCACCACACCCCACTCAACGACGGGTGAGACACCATTTCGACTGACATATGGCACCGAGGCTGTCATCCCGGTCGAAATCATGGAACCATCCCGACGAACGGAGAACCCTCTCGACGAAGAAATGAACGACGAGGCACTAAGGGATGAACTCGACCTAGTCGAGGAAATCCGATCGGGTGCAGCCCTGCGCGAAGCCACCCTAAAACAACGAGTGGCTCTACGCCACAACGACAAGGTCATCAAGCGCGAGTTCGAAATCGGCAGCCTGGTATTACGCAGGAACCAGAAAGATTCTCGCGAAGGGAAGCTGGCCGCGAACTGGGAAGGACCTTATCGCGTCCACGGCACCACGGGTACCGGGGCGTACTACCTCGAGCAATTAGACGGAGAGCCATTACCACGACCCTGGAACGCTGCTAAGCTAAAGCAGTACTACAGTTAGAAACTACCAACACCTGGGACCCTCGGCCAACGGCACCCGCGCTCGGTCAACGAGGAAAAACGTCTGACTTCGTATAAAGGCTAAGGTACAAGCCCGACATACGGCCAAATCGCACAGCATCGCACGGCAAACGAGGACGATCGATAGTGCCCGACGTGGACAGCTACACCGAGCACCACCGTCGTTGTACCCATAAGGCAGAACACCCAGCTCGCGATGGGCAGTTCACGCCAAGGGCGACTAGTCCCTACCGGGCTTCGCGTCCGACTGAGCAACTTCGCTCCAAATTCCCGGCAAGTCGTCAAGAATGACGGGCCATCTAAAAGGGTCAAAGGGAAGTCTCTCCCCTCGAGCACAACACTTAGGTGACTCTGGCCAGCGAAAGAGGGTCGGGCACGTATACAAACGGAAGGCGGGCAGACTCGCTCGCCAAATCACAGCCGCTTACGGGCACGCCTCGGGCCCATGACTTAGGCTAAAATTTTGTGCAAATATATAAGATTTCAAGCAAGGGCAAAACATTCAAATGTAAAACAGCATTCAGATAAAAATGCCCGAAGGCGACAAAGCAAACAATTATAAACCGACCAAGAAGGCCGGCGATGTTCATAACGTACAACCGACGGACACGCAGGCCCAAAGAATACAAATGTCAAAGGCACGCAGGCCCGCTATCCTAGTCAGGTTTCCCCAGAACCATCATTGTCGACGCCTGGAGAGTCGGGCGGGGGCACGATCACGCCATCCACGATCTGATGTGTGTGGCATATACCCTCAGTGACCAGACCTGGGTTTAACAAGGAAAGCTGACCGACTGCAGAGTCGAACCCCTCCTCCAGAGCACCGACGCAATCTGCCTCGAGTAGCCGGATATGGGCGACCAGCTCCGACCGACTCTTCAAAGCCGCTATGTCCTCCGGCTCATCCTCGGCAGGTTGCATGGCAACGTTCATTTCCTCGACCTGCTGGGCCAAGCGCCCGACTTCGGCCCCCAGACGATCCCTGTCTGCGCGGAGAAGCTCCCCCTCCTCGGCCAACTTTCCCGACCTTTCCTTCTCCAGGACCAACATCTCCCTCTCAGCATCCAGCATCGCCTTCTGCTCGCGGAACATCTCCTCGGAGCGTTCCAGGGCAGTGTTCAACTTCCGCGAGCTCGAGGTGAGAGCCGCTTTCTCCTGCTCGAGTTCTTCGATACGGACAGGATCCCCCCCTTCCTCGGACAACACCAGGGCCATTTCGGCCATTTTCACCAGCCCGTCCATGCTGGCGGCCAGATGCATCTTCCGATCCTCTTTGCTCATCCCTTTGATAGCCTCAGCCTCGTCGGCAACCACTGTCAGAGGGAATCTCTCGAAGAAGCCCTCCTCTTTGAAACAAGGGGGGAACGCGAAAGACCTGACAGCACTGGCGTCCTCGCTGACAGTCGGACCACTTTCCACCCGGGTCCTCTTCCTTTGTATCAGGACGGCACTAGGATCGACCTCTTCAACTTCTGGGGTCCCATCCGACGCGGCCCCCGAGCTGGGCGGCGAATCCACCCTCACCGGCTGAGGAGCACTCGGACTGTGTGGCGGGCCCATCCTCGTCGCCTGGGGAGCCTTCACGACCCTCCTGCCTCGCTTCTGGTCGCAAGACAACTTCAAAAGCCTTTCCCGTCGACCGGCCATCGAACCTGCACAAAATAAAAGATGGGTTAGTATCGAGCAAGCTCATAAATAAATGACGAGCAAAGAAATTCAAGCAATAAACAACCTAGCAGACGAGCAGCCTGCCTGTACGTCTGGCACTCCACGAGTGCCTTAGTATCAATCGGCCGAGACTCAAATGTCGGATAACCCTCTGCATCCAAGATATCGTCCCCTTCCCTCGTAGCCCACCGGGCAGGGTGGAAGCTATCGACAAACCGACAAAGTGTGGCGTATGCCTCCTCGTCCTCCGAGCACATGTCCCCGGCAGCAGTATGGTAGTAACCAGTCCCGTGCTCGTAGTTCCTGAACATCCAGTGCACAGGGAACTTAGCCGTACGGGCCATCACAGGATTCCCATCGTCGCCCAAAACCGCCTCCTCGCCATCATCGCTTAGGGGCTCCTCCTCCTCGTACAGGGATCCTAAAGCAGAGGTGGTAACTGGCCGCACAATGTATCACTTGTCTTTAAAACCCCTTACGGAGTCCATATACATTTTGAAGAGTCTCCTCGACTGCTTCAAGGAAACCCAGCTGTGTTTCCCTCCTCGAGACTGGCGCTGCAGATGAAAAATCCTGAAGAAGAGCGGTATGGTCGCCCCGATCCTCAGAAAGCGACACGTCAGCTCAAACGCCCGAATAAAGGCGAGTGAGTTCGGATGTAGCTGGGACGGGGCCAACTCCAGATGAGTGAAGACACCGACCTAGAAATCACTGAAGGGAAGCTGCAGCCCAAGATCTTTGAACGCGATCTCGTACATCGCGAAGCTATACTCTGGATACACCGAGCATATCCGTGAACGGGAGGACGGGCGCATGACAACGAAATTCTTTTGGAAGTCAGGCTGGCCCTGGCCCGCTTCGAGGACAGCATATGGACTTCGGTCGCCTCGGCTGTATATCGACGCGATCCATCGGGGCTCAGCGCCCACCCAATCCAGCAAAGGGTCATCGACAGTATCAATCAAGCTGACCGACTCATCGGCACTTTGTTCTTCACGTTCGTGGCGCCCAGAGGAGCACGACTCGTCCGCCATGGTTACCTGCAGAGCACGGGAAACCAGTCAATTGGGCACGAAGCCGTACGCTCGACAAACCACGTCGTCCCACGTACGACCACAAAAGTCAGTTTACACGAGTAGTCGCCTCCCCGACATCCTAAGGACTCGATGTGTTCTTCTCCAAACCGACTACGCGGTCACTCTCCAACATGTCGACCCAAGGTATGAACATGGCGAGCAACATCATGAGACCTACGGCCAGGACCATGAACATACCGAGCGCGATCATGAATCAGGCGCCCTGGATCATGAAGACCCCGGGCAGCGCTGAAGTTTATTACCTAAAACTATGAATATACCGGCCATAAGCATGCGTTTTCCGACCCTAAGCATGAATATGTCGAGCTAAGTATGAGTCTACCGGGCTAGTCCCACGCGCACAGTCCCTAAAACATCTACAAACGCTGAAAATCATGCATTATAACAGGAAAATGAAGAAGATAAACCACTTACTTGAATCAAAAAGTAGGATTCGGCTACGGAGTAAAAGAAGCTGTGACAGAAGATCGCGGCTGGGAAAAATCTGGAAGAACAGCAGTAGAGAGAGCACAAAGAATAGAAACGTGTTATGGGGCCCAAGGTTCCTATTTATAGTGATGACGTGGAATACCAAACGTCACCTCGGGCAACCACGGAGTCTCTCTCCCCGACGTGCTGCTCCCAACGCAATGATAACCCTATCACCATAGGGTGGCGACACAGTTCCCGAAAGATACCTCGTGTGCTCGCATAACACGCGCCGGTGAGGCTCCTCCGGGCATCCACCTCGGAAGATGTCCCCGAGCACGACACAGAGAGGCCCTCGAGGGTCTGCACCTTTGTCCCGGGCGCGAGACCTCGATGTGGAAACGACCTGAGTTCAAGCCATGGCTCCTCACAAAGGAACCACGACTTGGGGGGCTCCTGTTCTGGACTGGGCCCGACAGGCCCAAAAGCATTGCTAAGGCCCAGTCCAAATAGACTTGCTGAGGACCACGCCGACCATAGGGTCACACTCGTGCCCGACGTGCTCCCTGAGGTCACGTGTTCGACCTCTACACCTCCAGCTCGACATCCTACTGTCCAGCTTGACATCACCTCGAGCACCCCAACTAGGGCAGACTCAGTCCACTGCACTCCCAACGAGGCCCCGAAAAGACCGCGTCTCCGTCCGCCCGCACTTCACGCAGAACATCCAGGAAGGGGACCACGTGCGGGTCCCCACTACGCACGTAGAACCTACAGTTCCTCCATTGGGCCAAACCTGCCCGGCCCAATGAAGGAACCTTGGCCCAGCGCTGGGGGCTATAAATACCCTCTGTTTCCAGAGGGTCAGGTATTCATCATTCTAACCATACACTTGCTATTATCTGCTCGTACTCCTACTTACTTCAACATCGGAGTGCCTTGCAGGTACCCCCCCCCCCCCCCCACTTCGTTCAAAAAGCTTTCTGCTCGGAGCCAGCCGTGACGGTCCATTTCTGATCAGGTCAGATCAATTTTAATACACTTTTTAATTAGAGGTGGGAAGTTGAGATTATGTCAGAAATCTATATAGTTATTGTGAAAAGTTTAGAGAATATGTATCTTTCTCAAATGCTTAGTAAGTTAATGATGATCGGGATTACAGGTGAGATACACAAAATTTACGTCGTCACAATATACTAATGTGGTCTTCGATACATTTTCAAAAGAATATTCCTAAGTCAACACTATTAATGACTCCATGATATTCGACTACAACACTTGAACGAGATGATCTAGGTTGTCATTTGGCATATCAAGATATAGGATTGTCCCTAAGATATCCACAATAGCCAAATGTGAATCTTCTAGTGTTTGGACTGTTTGATTGAATATGATAGTAGAATGATCTAGAGGGGAATTGAATAAACCTTCCCCTATTAAAAATCTTTTCAAAAAGTTTTTTAAAATCAGAGTTTGAAATGTATGGGAGCAAAAGTTTAAAAATTGTTTATAAATTGAATTACGCAATTGAATATGTGTGTCCAAATAAATACATGATAACTTGTTGATAATGAATTTATGAAACACAATATAATAATTAATGTAATTTGAATCATTCTATCAATTATATATTTCTAGAATTAATCATTAGAAATCATGTTTAACATATAAGATTTAATACAAACATAAGCTTAAACATTAAACTACCATAAACCATAAACTCTAACAACATACGATTATGGGAAGTGATTAAAATTTAATTACATGCGAAATTAAAAGAGAATGATAGAGAGAAAGTACACTGGTATTTATACTTATTCGGTGTGTCATCCTCGCTTGCACCTAGTCCATTCTTCAATGGTAAGTCATTGAAAGTTTGTCCGTTTTCCACTAATTCGAAATTCACAAGTGTCTTTTTATACGTACAAATTGAAAACTTAAAGCAATTGTTAAGCATCACATATTTAAATCTTGATTTTCCTTTTGTAAGGTGCAATTTTCTTAAGATTTTCACTCGACCTTGAATCAGGTCACCTTCTCACAACCAAAGCACTCTAAGATACAAGAAAAGTTTTTCTCCAAGTTTGAATTAAGATAGAAAGTTGTGTTTTTCAAAATTGTGAATGGGCGTGCAAAATTCTTTTTGCAAGTTATGAGAGAGAGAGAGAGAGAGAGAGAGAGAGAGAGAGAGAGAGAGAGAGAGAGAGAGAGAGAGTCCCATCAGACAAATACTTTTTATATCAGACTTAGAAGAAAGAATGACAAAGGGGGTCATGGAACTCTTTGAATTTGACTTCAACTACAAACTGCTAAAGGATATTAAAGCCTAAACTATGGTCATTTCACTGTGTTGATCATATTCGATGAACCACACACATCTTTGTAGCATCTTAGTCTCAACTACCTTCTTCAAAGCCTTCATTTTCTCCCTCACACATGATAGATCCTCGCCTTGTTTGTTGTAGGCATCCTTATTCTCTGTGTTCCTCGCCTTTAAATTCTTCATATATCAAAGATCCTCTTTATGCTCATTATTGTATTTCATCCTCAAAGATGGTAAAGAGGATCTCCACCCCTAAATCAGATATGACACAGGCGTGCATGAAGAAATACTCACCCTTTACACCTTGTTGACGCCTCATGCAAGTATTTCAGCCCTCCAAACAAGGCTTCATCAAGACATCACCATCACTTCCATTTGATAATATGTACATATCATTTTGAAACACGTTTACTCTTGATTCGTTACTAAACAAAGAGTTAGCATTCAACACTCTGTCACTAAAATATGTCAAGCTTTTGCCCAAAGTTACCATTAGTAGTTTCGTTTGTCCAAGAAAGAAGAGAACAAAACAATGTCACTATTGTTACTCTTGTCGCCAATAGAGTTATTATAATTATTGTCGTAACTCCCAAACATCTCCATTTCAACATATCGCCAATTCATTTTTTTGCATGCTCGCCTTGAACTCTCAACACATCGACGCCATAACCTGTACATCTCCTTGTGGGTGTTAGGTTCGACTACATTATCCCTCGCATTACAATCTCTAAGGAATTTCGTCCTATAAGTATGAAAGGAGTAATATATAAAAAAGAATAAGGAAATACTTGTAATAAGACTTAATTAGAGGGTGAAGAAATCTAAGTACGCGGGAAAGAAAAAATTAGCAAGAGGAACCAGTTTCTAAGTGAAACTGTTGCTAGACAAAAGAATGATAAAAATGGAATACAAACTTTCTAGTACTTATATAAACGAATATATCTCCTAGCCTTAATAGCCATCATTAGCATGATATAACATCAAGGGCTTTGCATACAAACATGCAAATCAATTGATGACCGATTAAATATTCTCAAGATATTTTAATCATTTCCATCATTAATGACACACTTAAAGGTTTCAACACCAATCAAATGAACTCAATCAAACTTAACCTTAATCTTATAAATAGTATCGTGTTTTATATGGGGTGAAGGACATTCCAACAACTAACAAGACTTTCATGGTCATAACTGAATAGTACATAGTCTCACTGACGGACTAAACACATCTCTTATATTAAACACAGGGATCATCTATTACGCTTTCTAATGGTTCAATGTCATATTGCATGTGGCTAATATTATAGACAAAAAAGACTAGTCTCTCTATAAGGAATGGACCAAAACTATAAATACTTAACTCGATAGTTAGGTCAAGGCATCACTTATTATAGGCAACATTATCTCTATTTTACCCAGCGCGAGTACATTGTTAAAATTCACTTTTTTTATTGAACTATAGAAGCTCACCAGGATCAGAATAGGTTTCAAGACTCAAAGAACATTTACAGAGATACCTACAGATTATCCATAAAAAAGATTCAATATATTTGTATTATATTATTCCCTCCATTCCAAAATAAGTATTATATTTAGTATAAAAAATTGTCTCAAAATCCTTGTCATTTTATATTACCAATACAATTTTATATTTAATCTTTCAATTGTACTCTATAATAAATACTCTTAATTTATTGTTTTTTCACTTAATGTTAATGTTAATTTGAATAGATCAATAATTAATCAAGATAATTTGATAAAGTCGTTATTTTCTCTCTTTCATTTATTAATATTTTTTAATTTATGTGAAATGGTCAAATACGTCAAATAATATGGGACGGAGAGAGTATAAATTATTTTTTAAAAATATTTAATAGTTTAATAGTGATTTACTTTTTAAAATTGATATACATGTAATTTTTATATTGAATTATAAAAATAGAAAATAAAAGCATATAATATGAAGTGGAGTGGGTATTAATCTATAAAACATATTTTTATCCACTATAAACTTTTTTTACAAGTATCAATTAAATATGAATTCAATTGTCATTATTAATGACCTTCAAATAGTCCAAAATAGTGCCTTATAAAGTGAATTGGAGTTTCACTTTAAAAGAACAACTAATTAAAGTTGATCTTTTAAATTAGTTCCTTTTCCTATGTTCCCCTTCCTTCAAATGCACCCACCTCCTTATAACTCTCAATCAAAGTGTTTGTTGTAACAGCTAGTGAATTTTATGAGGATAAGGGTATGCTTTGGAATTAAACAAGCAACACACTCCTTGTAATAACAAAACAAAACAAAAATCAAAGTTTCTTTGGCTGATATAACTACACATGGCTTCTAGAAAGATAAATATAGTTGGCAACAAACTAAAAGAGACCACACAAATATCAAACAGGCCCCACTTAAAATCCTACAATTGATTTTCTTGAGATAACAAGAAAAAGCAAAACAAATTTCAAGTAGAATTTTTGTGAGCATTACAAACTAGGCTATGTATTGTAGCAATTATTTTGGTTTATGAATGGCTCATTTATTTTCAAGAACCTCCAACACTTCTCATAAACTAGTTATATGTTCAAACATTAGGTATTATGATGTTAGAGCAACACCAAAAAGTGCATGTTATAGAGATAGAAGAAGAAAAACTTGGAATGGTTCAATGTTACAATGCTGCAGCAGCAGAAGAAGTAGAAGCAGTTCACAACAATCATATTGTGCTGATCAGAAAGTGAATTTGCAAACTGAGAATGATAGTGAAAATATGAAGCAAAAGTTTGAGATTTTGGCGTGTGAATATGGATGGAGGATAAGGAGATTAATTGTGATTGCTGATGAGATAAAAATGGCAGCTCAAGTTCAAGCTGAAGCTTTTCATGTTCCTATGGCTCTTTTCAATGACTTGTTCTTTCATTTCTTTAAGGTTCTTCTTCTCTCATTTTATTGATCCTCTTCATTTTTATTTAATTTGCTCATACTTTTTTTATTCTAAGGAGATTAGCAGAGTGGGATGTAAATTCATGTACTCACTGATGCAAGCATTTTGATGCATCGAATGTATGAATGCGTGCATCAGTTATTACAGTGAATCTATCTGAATTCCACTAAGTAAATAATTATTAGATTGAAACCAAGTTCTCAATATATCAAATATCTATGTAGTCTTTATGCATATATTTTGATACATAGAAGGTGTGAATGCGTGAATCGGTGAATTTGCATTCTACTAAGTGCTAAGAAGTGAATAATTACTAGATTGAAACCACTCGTTCTCAATATATCAAATATCTTTGTGGTCTTTAACGATATTAGAGTCGTAGTTATACGCCTTTAGCGTCATTTTTAATGTTTTATCGTGTCTTGACACAAATAGGCTGAAGTGCTATCGGGACTTCTTTACAAGCTTAAATACTCACCTCCCAATAGGTACATTTGTTCTTATATCTAAACAAGCTTATGTAGATTATCATTTATCAATATATGAAATTTGTGAACTAAAAGAGTTACATAATTTTTTTCAAAAAGACTCATGAATGATGAGCCTGAAACATGAAATGAGAATCTGATATTGTATAAAACACTAGCACCTAATGTATATGCATTATTATTTAGGTATGCTTGTTTGGTGGCTGAGAATGATGAAGATTCACCAAAAGAACTTGTTGGTGTCATAGATGTTACTGTAATGAGAGATCAAGATGTTCTTGAACATCTTCCGGATGAAGCACAAGAGTACCTTTATGTTTCAGGAATAGCCGTCTCCAATGCTTTCAGGTGATTAACGTGTTTGTATCAGTGTTTGTGTCTCATATTTGATATTCCTTGTTATGTTACAAAAATGAATGTTGATATTGATGTTAATTTGTGGCACAGGAGGATGAAAATAGGGACTGTAATGTTGAAAGCATGTGACATGCTTTCGAATTTGTGGGGTCTCGAGTTTCTTGTTCTTAGAGCTTATGAAGAAGATGTGGGTGCTCGAACATTGTACACAAATGCAGGTTACCAAGTTGTGTCTAAAGATCCACCATGGACAAGTAATTGGATTGGAAGGAAATGTCGAGTTCTTATGATCAAAAGAATTAGTTTATTGTCTTAGTAGATTGTTAGTTCAGAAAATTTAGATGATTCCAAACAAAATAACATAAAATGCAGATGTGTTCTATGTAAATAGCAATGTGGTAGCATATTTAGTTCATTATTTCTCAATGATTACATACAAAATGAGTTCTTTTTCCAATACTTTCTGTGGATTGCTCACCAAAGAAGATGACCATTTTATATTGAAGAAGTCATTTATTTCCAAATCAATCATCAAAGAAGAGAAGCATTCTAAACACACAAAACTTTTGTATGGAAAAGTGGAAAATATAAATACAACATCACCAAGAAAGTTGTGTCTATAGCTCCCGATAAAAAGTGCAATTAGATATTTTAAATAGTAATATAATTATGTTAGTTGTTATCTTTAAATTTTGTTGAATTTGAGCTTTAGTAGAGTTTGAGCCTTATAGTTAATTAT
The DNA here is from genome assembly GCA_948472305.1 of Vicia faba. Taxonomy (NCBI): domain Eukaryota; kingdom Viridiplantae; phylum Streptophyta; class Magnoliopsida; order Fabales; family Fabaceae; genus Vicia; species Vicia faba. The sequence goes on along the minus strand of OX451737.1, from coordinate 1,440,125,685 downwards.
TCATTGAGAGTTCTATATATGTAGTGTCTATGACACATTAGAGGATATCAAGAAATCAAATGAAAAATTATTTTATTCATTTTATTTTATTTAGTCAATTTAATGTTCTTCCTCTGTAGAAAATCCTAATTCTTAGCTTTGATAGGAAAACTTTCTATCTATCGGTGTTTTCACTAACTAAGATGTTCCAAGCCCTCACGTTTGACATTTACATAAAATGGCACCCATCGTTTCTTTGAAGTAAAGTTGTGGATCGGAGATATATGTACAACAAGTCATATCAGTAATGTGTAACTTCCAATTAAAGGAAGCAATCAACCTACGATATCATCTGGAGTTACATCAGAAGCAATAAGTCACATTACTGTTGTGTATAACAATTTCCATTGATGTAACTCCTCAGCAGATATCATCTTCTGCTCCGAATATAAGATCAGCTATGTGGATCAATCGACTTCATGAAGTCATATTACGCACTTATCCAAAACATAAAGTCATTTATTTCTAAATCACTCATCAAAGAAGATACCACTCTTATATCAAAGAAGATAACCACTCTTATATTAAAGAAGTCATTTATTTCCAAATCAATTATCAAAGAGAACCAATGTGTTTCACATACAAACCAGAAGAAAAAATCAATAGATATATGAACTTAAAATACTTCCAACATACAACGTATCCCACGTTATTCATTTCTATATAAACACAAATACACACACCTTTGTATAGAAAAGTAGAAACTATAAAAACAACATCCCCAAGTAAACTGTGCCTATAGTTCCACAATGATTTTTCCAGTAGCATGGCCATCAATGCTCTTAGCCCAAGCATCTTCAGCTTTGCTCAAAGGAAACTTGGAGTCAATAATTGTCTTCAGTTTTCCATCCTTCACTAACTGAGCTAGATGTTTCAAGCCATCGGCCTTGATAGATACAATAAACGGCACCAACCGCTTCTTCGAAAAAGTAAGTTTCTTCAGGGCAAAAGTAAACATTGATCTTGGACTAGGTGTTAAATCCACCACAACTCCATTTTTAGCCAAATTAGGATCAAAAGTTGACCATCGTATTCCTGTGGTGCAATTTATCACTACATCGTATTTCTTACCAGACGGACTCTTTAATGATACCCCCTCTGGAGTTTTGTAGTCAAGAACCTCGTCAGCACCTAAGCCCTTAACTAAGTCAATGTTGCGAGCGCCACAGGTGGCTGTCACATGGTTGTTTCCTAGTTTGGCAAGTTGAACAGCGTAAAGACCTACACCGCCTGAAGCAGCAGTTACCAAAACATTCTTGGGCTCGCTCCCATCAAGCTTAATCCCTCCAATTTCTGTGAGCGAGTCATGAGCTGTGAGACCAGCTACAGGTAAACCTGCAGCTTCAGCAGCTGAAACTTCAGATGGTCTGGCGGCTGTTAAGATCTCGCTGGCCACTGCAAACTCAGCTAGTCCACCTCCATACTGTCATTCAACATAACATTAATAATCATCATTGTAATTGGTTTATTAATATATATGAATATAAAATAGTTGGATTGGAGATAGGATCATAGTCTTAAAGTTGTGGATTGAGAAATATGTACAACAAGTAGGGAGCAGAAGAGCATATGAATAAAACTGTAACACAGCTATATAATTTCACACTAAATCATGTGGTATCTTCATATATTACACTTCGATTTCAGATTTAAAAAAATCAATAACACACCTTTATTAAAGAGAAGGTTATCCACTGTTTAAGCTCAAAATTTGAACTTTCACAGCCAAGAGGGGAAATGGAGCAATATTATTATGTAATTAGAGAAGGTGAGGTTTGAGGGAGAAAAGGTTGTAATCTTGTGACCAAATGTGTGGTCTAGCAGCACAAACGCAAACTAGGGGTTAAGGCTTCATAAATAATACCTGTCTAGTGTTTTCTCATATACTTCTCTCCCCTTTTCCATCTATTCCTTAAATTTTGGACAACTACAATGTGTAGGTGTCTCAACACCCAAAATCTATTATTTGTTGTAGGGATTGAAGCTGGCAACAGAGCTGCCTAACACCAGCCCCTGCACGGAGAGGAGTAGTTCCATACCCACTAGTCCATTAGGCGTGCACACCATAGAGGTTAGTGTCGCTGGTTGTGATTAGAGTGGTACTAGAGTAACACTCAAGACCGAAGAGGACGGAGGGTGGTTGCACGGCATGTAACACTCGAGGTCGAAGAGGACAAAGAGTGGTTGTCACATCGGAATGAGAGGTATCTTGAGACTGTGCAGGTATGGGACTGTGGTAGATATGGGAAATATTACACTAGGACACGTAAGAAGAAAGAGAAAAGAGGAGAATCACACACAATCTAATTTATGTTAGTGCTGCACATGGCTTAGATAGGTGGCAGTTTTTGAGTGGGGAAAGGACCTAGGATTGAGTGAATAAATGATTGGGATAGGATCTATTATTGTTATGCATGATATGAGGGGAGTTATTCCCATAGGAGAGATAAGGCCTCTCGAAGCACCTCTTTGATTTTCTACTTTCTGCTTCTGCATATTCCTGCACTTTCTGCATTTTTTGTATCACTAGATCCCATATGAACTCTAGTACTTTAATAAAAATCAGTCCTTTCTGATTGTTCCTGTGTACTTGTTTACTATTTTACCCTAATTACTAAATTGATCTTATCAAACTGCATGGTTGAAGGAAGGCTTATACAGATTAATTGGTACTACCTATACTAATAAGATGCATCTTCTTTTTTATAGTCCGTTCCATAAGAACTCCACAGTTAAGCGTACTTGACTTGGAGTAATTTTGGGATGGGTGACCTTCTGGGAAGTTTCCCGGAAAGTGTGTGAGTGAGTACAAATCATGCTGAAAAGACCCGTGTTGGTTTGTGGGGTTCAGTCGATAATCCTAAGGCAATCTGGAGCGTTACAAATGGTATCAGAGTCAGACCTCTCCCAGTACGATGTGGTTCGGGGACGAACCATGCGGAAGTTGGTGGACATGTAACACCCGAGGCCGAAGAGGGCGGAGGGTGGTTGCACGACATGTAACACTCGAGGCCAAAGAGAGCAAAGAGTGGTCGCCACATCGGAATGAGAGGTATCTTAAGGCTGTGCAGGTATGGGACTGCATGGTTGAAGAAAGGCTTATACGGGTTAATTGGTACTACCTATACCAACAAGATGCATCTTCGCTTGACTTGGAGCAATTTTGGGATGGATGACTTTCTAGGAAGTCTCCTGGAAAGTGTGTGAATGAGAACAAATCATGCTGAAAAGACCCGTGTTGATGTAATGATGTTGACGAATTTTGAGGATAGTAAGTGAACAGTGCATGCAACTCATTCCAAAGGCATTTTAGTAATCATATATATATGAGAGGGGTAATTGTTTGCGTTCTAAACTCATTTATGGAATTATAGAGGAACCCCTGTTTTGAGCTAGCAAAACAGAGCTCAACATAGCAACTGAAACAACTAATTGGAATGCTAAGGAGAAGGCTAGACAAAATGGGTACATGAGCAGTAGTGGGAAAACTGCATCTCAGCTGTGCAATTGTTGTATTATTGCAGAAATTTGGAGGAAGCTTGCTAGATAATGTTTTATGTAGAAAAAGTATTTTTCGTATATTTCAAAGTTGTAATTTACAATAAGAGTCAAAGTTGTAATTTACAATAGGAGAATAAATTAGCTTAAATAGAGATAAATCTAAAGCTAATGGGCTTACTTAATGGGCTTCATGCTAATAAAATCTATGTTGTATTTTCAACATTTTATCATTGTACTCACAATTTCAGTGTTAGAAGTTGCCAAAACAATTAATGGCATAAGTGGTATAATCAACAAACCACCGTGTCATCCTTATCCTTTCAATTTCTTTTAACTATAGTAAAATATTTCAAGGTTGGGTCACCTAATTTGGCTGAGCATAATATGTCTGCAGATGCTATTCTGAAGTGTCTATATGCCATTGAAAGGACATAGAATCCCATGTTCATGAAAATGAGCGTTAATGGTCAATTGAAGTATGGGCATGATGCAAATAGACTTAAATTCACGGCTCTTAGTATTCACGTGAAAAATATGGACAGGCATGGCTGTCATAGATCTGCTTTCAAGGTCTGCAAATTGTTACTCTCACTAGATTCTTAGGAAACCATGGGGACTCTTTTCTGCAGGGATTGTTTTGCTTTAATGACTAAGGAATATGCATGTCTGGAAAAGTTCTTTGAAAATCATAAAAGTGGTAACTCAATTGGGTTGTTCCCAAATGTCTCTTTCCTTGCTAGTTGTTGATTTCACCATTGGCGTGTTCCCTCCCTCTAAAGTTATTTGTAGTGATTCTACAAAGGCTTTGGCATCTGACCGGGTGAACAAAGCAATGATGTTTCATCCTTCAGTTAATACATGAGTTAGTGACAAAAGCACACTTGAAAGATTGCTTATGGACTGATTTTCTCAAGCATGCCATTATCCTTTCAGATCAAACAGGAATTCCATCTTAAGACCCCCTGATTCTCCTCAAACAGGCTGTGAATAGGATTATACAGGTCAACAACAAAGATAGACAATATTTAGTGCAGTGGAAAGGCTGGAGCCTGGTCTATACCATTTGGGAGGAAGAAATGCATTCACACAATCAATCTCTTTTTCTCAGTCTTGGGAACAACACAGTTTTTCTAGCGGCTGGTAGTGTTAGGAATTTTAACCCATTGTGAGCTTATGGTTTGTCCTCACATTTTAGATTCTTTTAAAATAAAGTTCTGCACTACTTTGATCCTCTTGCTAATGGAATTTTGAAGTCAAACAAAAGGCAGAGCCATGGTAAACAGCGAGACATGTTTTACCCGCCAATTTATTTGTAACCCAGGGGTTTTCTCCTTTGGGGGTAATTCAATTTGAGGCACTGTCGGACATTAAATGTGGACAACTCCCTCAGCCAGAATCTAAACAATGATTTTAGGGACGAACTTGATACTATTTTTCAATATCAATAAAATAAGGAACTAAGTTGACTCGAGTGCCCAATTTGAGGGACCATATTGGGTATTTACTCCTTTACCTATATATCTATCATTAAACAAAGTAACTTGTGCATGTGCACCATGTCGGAGTACATGTTTTTAAACTAGTAAGACTACAGAATAGAAAACCAATTCGTTCATGAAATTGTGTTGCAATTCACACTTGAAATAACATAGATGATAAGAAGAAATGAAAAACAGTAAACTAAGAGAATGAAAGAAAGAGATAAGTACTTGAGTTGATAGTTTAGCAAGAACTTTATCACCAGCTTTAAAATCCTTTACTTGTTGTCCAACCTCTACTACCTCTCCTGATACATCAGTGCCTGAACCAAAGTCCCAAGATCAATGAAATGTTTATTATATAGCAAAGTAAGTAGAGAATGAGTTTGTTTGTAAAAACAGTTTATTTAAGTGCGTGAGCACTTATATATAAGCTATTTCTACAATCAAAGAAAAAATATAATCAAATTATTTTGATATTGCAAGCTGTTTTCATAAACTATAGAGGAGACAAAGTGCTTATGCCAATAAAATAAACTCATTTCTATACTATTATTTTCATATAAGCTATAATTAGTTTTGATAAACTATTATGTAGACATGTTTTCATAAACTGAAAATCGCATTAGAGACACTGAAAATAGCTTTAGAGACATGTCATGTCATGAGTTAACACTCAGACAAGTGCTTATGCCCTCATCAATGAACCTAAATGCTAGGTTGTTAATCTCGGATAGAGATGTGTAGCACCGGACCCCCAAAATGCTATAGCAACATAGCAGATAGCGGGATGATCGCTATTGTGAGTTTTTAAAAACAAGGTAAATAATTAACATTAATACATAATGCCTTAAAAACAAAAGTTGCAACAACATACATAATGTCTTAAAAACAGAAGTTGCAACAACATGCATAAATTCCAATAGCACCACAATATAAGTTCCCATCAAAATCAAATTATAAATGTGCTTAAAATGACTAAACCAAATTCTAAACGTAAACAAACATAAACAAAATAGACGTGAATGGTCAATATTGTTACCCTATGTCAATATTGTCACCAATAGGTTTAGAAAAACATTTGTTGTTGGAAGTTTGAGTTAAACTTGCAGAAGATGATGTCATAGGATCTAATAGATGAGAAATTCAGCAAAACATGGGAGAAATAGATGTGAATGGATTAGAAAGTGAAGAAAAAGATGAATAGGTGAAGAGGAATGTGGAAGAATGGATGAGAAAGATGGATGTTTGCTGATTTGAGAAAAAGAATGGATGAGAAAGATGGATGCTTCCTAATTTGAGAAGAACATGGAAGAAGAAAATTTGCAAGAGAGAGAACAACAAATTTTTAGGTCAAAAAATCCACCGCTTGCTGATTTGAGTGAAGAGAGAACTGGAAATGACATAAAGCATCACTAGCAACTTTTATATTAGCCAGATGAAATAGAAAAAATACCAGCTGTTAAAAAAAACCAAACTTACAATATTGTCATCATCTTCACAATAGCGGCCTGTAAACCGCTACAGAACCGCTATTGCGCCGCTACGACTCCACAAATAGCAGTCGCTATTTCTGCTATCGCAGATAGCGGTTAGCAGCCCAAAAGCATGGCGCCGAGGTCCTTTACTCTGCTACGCTAAGCCACTATAGCACGCTATCGACAACCTAGCCTAAATGTTGGATGAGCTTATCTACTGCCATAAGTTGTGTGACACTGTTTAGGACGATCAAAACAACTTATGACATTTTTCATAAAAAATTTTAACTCATTTTTATAAATTCTTCAAGATAGATAATGGAAACAACTTATAACATATATAAAAAACAATTTAAATTTATTTTATCTTAGGTTATAAAATAGCCTTATGCGAACTTATTCATAAGCATTTATTTTGATAAGCAGATGTGCTATAAGCTGCAAATAAGTTGTTTATCCAAAGAGACACAAAATTGTTGTTATAAGCCAATTGAAACACATATTCAAGTAAAAAGGATATGGATTTGTGAGTCATACAAGGTATATGAGGGAATTTTCCCGGCATAAGCATTGCGCGAAGAGCACCCTTCTGAATCTTCCAATCAACAGGATTAATGCTAGTCGCTTCCAATTTGAGTAAAACTTCATCATCCTTTGGCGTGGGAACAGGAACTTCAACATGCTGCTCAAAATGAACAATTGAATTGAATCAGAATCTATAAAGCACGGACACCAAAAACATGCAGACACTGACACGGGTGTAGATGCTGCAGAGATCGGAATCAGTTACACATATGTAAATGAAATTAGATTAATCTGATTTAGAGATGAGAAATTGGTGATAACCTTCAATCCGGGTGCACCTCCGCCATAAGAATCATACTGAACCGCTTGCATAAGTTTTTCAGCCATGTGAAAATGATAATAGAAAAGAACAAATTTGGTTCATTAACAATGGTGTGTGATGAAGCCGAGATTCAATGTGAGCCATTCCTAAACGAGGATTTGACCAGGTAAATTCTGCACTTTTGGTGGAGAGATGAATCATAGAAGCAATATTGTGAGAATTTTGTGAATTCATTCGAACTTCAAGCTGCGCCACCACTTCAGCGGCTTTTCATCCGCCGTCTCCGCCGTAATAGCACGATTCAGATTTGGATGATATGGAATTTGTTGATTTATGGATTTAATCCCAAAATTAAAATATCAAAAACTTCGTAGAGCTTTGAAAAATTTATCTAAATTAAGAAGGGTTTAATTTGTATTGAATTAAAATTATTTTATATTGTTATCTAATAGAAAGTTAATAAATAACTTTGTTATTAAAAGAATTTTAAAATTAAAATATAATTTATTTTAATATAAAAGAGTTTTACAATATCATCTACATGGTATCAATTGTAGAGGATATATTATCATCATTAATTAACAATGTAAAATTATTTTTCATTTTTATATTATCCCTTTTCTCATTTAATATTAGTAAAAAGAATAAACATGATTTATTTTGATAAAATGCAACAAAAAAAATGTTTCTTTTTAAGTTTGAACCCAAGGAGATAAGTGCAATGACCATATTACTTAACCACCAAATCAACTTGTAAGAATATTTAAACACATTTACATTTAAAAATACATAAAAAATGTGTTAGAATATTTTAAAGTTTGTTTAAATATTTTTAAATAAATAATTTATTAAACATGAAATAATTATTAACATAAGAAAATGAACGATTCACTGTAAATTAATTTTACACATCAACTAATCAAGATCATATATAAGAACACATTATTTTTTTGTTTTAAAAAAATTTAATAACATGATAAACTATTGTTTACTATTAGATTGCTCCATTAAACCTATAAATTAATATTAATAAATATTAAATATAAAATAATTAAAATAAAATTGTAAATAAATGAGAGATAACTGAAATAATTAAATATTAAAAACTAGGTGTGTAATAAATATATTTTTGAGTATTGGCAATGGCATTGAGTCGCGCATTTGAGCGAAATGTCTTAGGTCTGAATTTTATTATTTTAAATCTTTAAGATCTCAAAGCAGAAGAAAATAAATCGTATGAAATTTAAAAAATAAATAAATAAATATAGTTAATTTAACAATCCACATCATTATAAAAATAGAAATTAAAAAAAATTGCATATAATTTATTTTGATGATTGAGTCTCACAAATGACCAAAATAAAAGAATCTTCAAATGTTAGAGAGGAAATCTAAATTTTTTATGAGTTTTTCAAAATTTATTAATATGAAATGGACAAAATACCCGTTAACTCTTTTATAAATTAATTTTAATCTTGCTCTTAATTAGTACAGTGGGTGACTCACTCACTTCGAAGTTATCTAAGGATGTGGCTACATCGCTACATGTTGAATTTGTGTCTTAGCTCGATGGACCTTACTTGAGATCTATTATGCTTCTCATGTAATTGTAAGTGAGTGGACTGAGTTAAATGATGATATATGGAATTGAGTTACAATACTCATGACAACCCATAATCTCTCAAGCATGAGGCATATAAGGGTCTAGTGGTTAAAGAGAAACATGACATACCACACCCCCAAGTCTGAGGCCTTCAAGGATGAAGTGGTTAATTAAGGAGTCATTGTTATGCATAGTTGTCCACTTTCAAGTATTAATGTTGAATTACTCTCAATCGTATAATTCAAGACTTTCCAATCTTTCAAATCTGACAATTTTCAATGAAGACCTTCGGTTATATTTATCAAGCAGTCATAATCAAATCAAATTCCTCAAGAAAAACCATTTGATCTGAACCTTGATTGAATGCATGCATGAAAAAAATACTTTGATCTTATGGCAAAGTCGTGATGGGTGTTTGGCTAAAAACCCACTAGATTATTTCTTTTTTTATAAATCTTAGATAGTTAATAAGTTTTGTCCACCAAATTAGGCTTGGTTTTAGTTTTCAAGTCTTCAACCAGTCTTCTTGTCTCACTCGATAGTAGATCTTTTTTGCACTACTTTTAACTCTTTTAACATTGTTAATTCTCTGTTTTTATGGTTGGTATTATGTTTGGTAAAACTAATATAGCAGCAATATGTTAAATATGATTTTCTAACTCGTAGGAGAAAGTAGGTTGAAGTTCTATTTTATGGAGAACATGTTGAGTTGAGATGATTTAACAACGGTAGAAACATGTCAGATAAGATGTCTTATGCAGGGTAATTCAACATCATGCCTGTACTGAACTGGACAGTTAGATCAGTTCAAGATTTGACATATGCAGAATATTCTAGAAATATCATGATATCCTATATGGCGTTGTGTTATAGGTCTGAAAGATTCAAGCTGAAATCAAGAGGAATATTCACTTTCTAATTATGGAGATAAATTAGGAAGAATATGATTGAAGACCTATTTTATAGCAGAAGATTATGCTGATTTGTAGTAGCTGATATGTTGCAATTTGAAGCCCAAATCCAGTTGAGAAAAAGCTTATAAATATAAGTGTTTGTAACCTAAAGAAGGTATCAGTCGTGAATAGAAAAGATGTAGTTATTAGGGATGAGTTTGTGCCACTCTTTAGGAGAGTTGGTTGTGTGTTCCACTCAACAGGTGAGTTGGAATATGTTCTTTGAGTTGTAAGGTTTTGTTCTCCTCGAAGTTGTGAAGTAAGAGTGAGTATTTTTCTTGGAGGAAGCTTTTGAGTAACTCCAAGTTGTGTTTTTGGTCAAGAGTCTTGGCTAGGTATTGTCATGAAAGTGTGTCTTCTGGTTGTTATGTCATAGAAGTGTGTCTTCCTGTTTTGTCTAATCGTTATTTGTGATTGATGAGGGCCTCATATATAGGTGATTCTTAGATATAAAGTTAGCACGGGTAGTGATTAAGTGAGAAGTTGTAAACGTGGGAGTTTAGCTTCAAATTGATACTATTATAATAGACTTTATCTCTGACTTGGTATGCCCCCAGAGTAGGAGAGTTGCTCCAAACTGAGTTAATAATTCATGTGTGTTGTTTATGTTTTTCAGTACTGTTGTTGATTGTTTATACCTTGCATGTGTGTTTTGATCAGATCAGATATCCCAACATGTCATAGGACATTTGAAGTCTGATATACCAAAATTTCAATTAGTATCAGAGAGCAGGCATCATGTTCTGTTCTGGGTGAGATCCTGGGATGATACTTTCTGGTTCATGGGCAAGGAAAAAGGTATTTACTGAAAAGTTGTTTGAACTTTAATAAGTTCATATTGTGGTTTGAACAGTCCCTAGAAGTCGAGGATGGACTGTTCATGATAGGGTGTGTTGGACCTGTCTGTTGTTATCAGGCTTGTAGCTTTGGTGATGAGATGTTGTATTTGGTTTGATTTATTTTCAAACCTATGTTATTTTGTTTGCACGTGGATTATGGTGGTTGTGTGCAAAGGTTGTATGTTTTTTCTGAAGGATGTTGAGGAGTTTTCTGACTTGTGTTCCGCTGTATATGTATCTGATGGAAAACTCCTGGTGGTTTTGTGAGTTTCTGGTGTCGAGGTTGTAGACATTTGTTTCTCTCTGAAGATGTATCCCATTGTGTGGTGATACCTAGAAGTAGCTTCAAGCAACTTTTAAAGTTGCCAAAGATACTTGAGGTTTCTTTCAAGTCAACTTATAAAGGTACAATCAAATGTGGTTGATGAAAAGAGTTCTGAAGGTGGCAAGAGCTCTTGTTTGTGGTAGCTTCCAAAGGGATCTTCCTAGTTTGTGACTAGATTAGGATTGTGGTCATGGCCCTATTGTTTGCTGATAATGGTATAGAAGATGGAAGCCTGTTGAAGTCCTTGAAGGTGATCAAGGTATATTCTGATTTTCTGGGAGAAGTAAGGACTTTAGAACCAATCTCAACAATGTGTTGATTGGATATAGGAAAAATGTTCTACCAGATGTTGGAACATCTCATCAGCAATTTGAGCAGAATCCTGTTGGATAAAGGAATGGCTTAGCATATGCTTAAGGTGCTAAACAAATGTGTATTGATCATGTATGTTTGGAATCTACACCTGGTATGGAAGAGGAGGCATCTGAGGTGTTATTTGAGTTGGTTAAGAGATGACCAACATATTGTCACTCATTAGATTAGTTTACTTCTGATCCAAGTGTGATGGAGTGTATAGGTTGTGCTTTATGTTCTTGTGTAGGTCAAGCTCAATTGGCAAGGACATTCTCTCTGACATCTGGAAGATCATTCTGATCAAAAGATTCAGATCTATGGAATCTTGTTTGTGGCTATGAAATAGATTCTATGTGAGGGGGGTAACTTGTGTGTACCAACCATAGGATGTACAACTATTGGAGGGGATAAATGCATAATTCCCTTAGGAGTTCTTAGCAGTTGATAAGGGGGAGTCCTTAATCTGAAGCTGGAAGAACTTGAAGAGATGTGAGATATAATATTGAGAATTTAATTTTCTCAATATGTCTGGCTAGTGTTTCTCATAAATAGGATAAAGGTTGTTTACTCAAACTTGATATCATCTGTCAAGTCTATGAGAACACGAAACTCTTGTTCTAATTTAGTGAATAAATCATCCAAAGTGTTATGTGCAGTAGAGGTGTATCAACTTGAGTGGGTGGTGGATGTCTGCATATTTGGTGTGCCATCTAAACTGTTTAGGATGAGCTCCTCCAATTTTTTAGGCCTGCGGGATTGGAATAAGCAGCCTGGTTGTGGTATGTTGATGCCTTGTTTATTGAAGTATGCTCCAGATATCTGTTAGAGGAAATATCCTCTTTAGGTGCAGAAGGATAACATATATGACCTCAAAGTCATAGAATGGGTCTGAACATTGTGATATGAAGAAGAAGCTTCTTGAGGTGTGGTGTATGCAGAGTACTGCATATGCTTGTGATCTAGTCTTGAGGGATGATCAACTGTTGATGGTTAACTCTCTTGTGTTTCCTTCAAGAGTTATGTATGGATTACTATGGTGTTGTCTCCGAAACCATAATTAAGGGTGAAATCCATATGACTGAGAGTGATGTCTGAATAAGATGTTGAAACATCATCTCAGGTGTTTGCGACTTCATAGAAGGAAGTTGTTTTGAAAATCATGGGGTGAGAATTGATGATCACCAATGGATTCCAAAATGGAATGTCTAACCATGATGGAGTGGATTCCAGTCACTAACAAAGTTTGAAATGTTATGAAGAATCCTCTTGTGCTAGGAGAGTGAAGAAGAAGAATGTTAGATCAAGAGTTCTAACATTTGTGGAAGGGGAGCATCATCTGTTGTTTGAGGAAATTTTCTTGTGATGATAAATACCTTGTTGGGAGCTAGGTATTAGTCTGATCTGGTGAAGATGTGCATGTTACTGATGGTAAATACCTTGCCGGGAGCTGGGTACTTATCTGATGTATGGCTATAAATCTGCTCTCTGAACTGTTGATTCAAAAATTATTTGAGAGTTTATTTCTCTCTATGAAATTCAGGTTTTTGTGATAACTTGAATGAGCTGCAGAAGGTGTGATCTTTTGAGATCTTCTTGTGTTTATTAGGAGCTTCTTGAAGGACTTCTCTGCGTAATAAGTCCTTTGAATGGTGTTTTATGAACCATGGTGTTTGGGTTCTGTGTTATGAAGTTGATTTCCTAAATGATATTGTAACATAATGTTGGGTTGTGTTTGTTAGATGCTTGGGTTTGGTCATATAGAGTTGGAGGCACAAGCATTGTTGTCAGAAGTGGTAGTTTTGAGTATGGGGAAATTGTTTGAGAGTTTATTTCTTTCTATGACATTTAGGTGTTTGTGATAACCTGAATGGGTTGCGGAAGGTGTGATCTTTTGAGATCTTCTTGTATTTATTAAGAGCTTCTTGAAGGACTTCTCTGCATAATAAGTCCTTTGAATGGTATTTTAAGAACCATGGTGTTTAGGTTCTGTGTTATGAAGTTGGTGTTTTAAATGATGTTTTAACATCATGTTGGGTTATGTTTGGAAGATGCTTGGGTTTGGGCACAAGGAGTTGGAGGCACAAGCATTGTTGTTAGAAGTGACAGTTCTGACTATGGGGATTAGAATATGCAGATTCTGATCATGTCTGCAGTAGTATGCTTGATAAACGTGTGACTACTATGTTGAAGACCCCACTAGTATCAACAATTACTAATGGATGTAAGAGCAGAAAACTGTTGTCAGATATTATGATTTGATCAGGACATTTTTGAGGAGGTTTTTTCTTTTATTACCGTTTACTCTACGAGAGATTGGGTATGCCTGGATCTCAGTGAAGCTTTAAAGCAAACTGAGAATTTATGGAGAAGTAGTTTCTTGTAAAGTAAAGAAACTATATGTGACTGATGTCAAATCAAGTATGTATGACAACCTGAAGGTCGTGATATTGTGGATCTTAAGGACATTGTTCAGATATGCCCTTGAAGAATTCAGAAGACCTAGAACTACAGTATTTGGTATAGGTTTGTTTTCACAAGGGAGCATTGGTTATCCATGATAAGGGGAGTGAAGTACTTGTCTATGGTGTATTGTTGCATTGGTGAAGTTAGTTTTGAAGTTTGCGTGATGATCAAGCTTGTAGAGAAGTTAAACCTTTAGTGAGGTTATGTTGTCATACCACATGTTGTGACATTCTACTACTATAAGTAGTTATTTGGGGCTTTTGACAAGACATGGTTGGTTTTAGCCAGGTGAAGTTTGGTGATTGAATAAAGAGTAACATAGTCTATCTAGAAGACAATGTTTGTATATGGGGAATTTATTTTTCTCTGCAGATTTTGGAAGGACTCTTTGAAGGTTGTTGATGAATGGGGATGTCACTCATGTGATGTTTTGGGTCTTGATATTTTGATTTGTGTTTACTTTAAAGGAGTAGGCTCAGAAGAAGTGTTGGTCACGTTTTTTTTAAGAAAGTAGACAATGTCTGACTGAATGTCAGAATATTTTTCAGGACATGTTTTCTCCTTGAGCCAAACAAAGAAGTTTTATGGATGGTTCTGTCAAGAGGATATGAAGTATCATCCCAGAGTGATTTGTGGTTCTGCATGGGAATTTATTGGAATTATGAGGACAGTCAAAATTTGTCTTGGACGGTGCATTGTTTTTTATCTCCCTCAAATAACATTCTCGTTGACCAAGACCGTTAATTCTTAAGAGAATTGCTTGGCTATTTAAAAAGGTCTTTTCTTCACCTATTTCATCTTGTGGGGGTTACTCCTTCTCTATTATTATGGCTTGTATCCAGATGTGAGGGCTTTGTTTGTCACAGTTTGGCAAAAATGGGGGAGAAAGGTATTATTCAGACGTTGATTAGTCTGAGGTATGTCTTTGTAGTTGATTTACAAAGATATCGAATAAAATGTCTTATTCTGAGTTTGTGTCTGGGTGTTTTTTTGTGACTTGTGATCTGATTTATGAACACATTGAGACTTGTGCTCTGAGTTACCCGGAGTAACAGTGAGATCCCCTGGATTGGTGCTAGGTCACCTCTTAAGTTTCCTCTTATGCACCTTATAAGGAATGTTTCTAGATTAAGGGGGAATGATACCTTTGTCATATTATGGCTAAAAAGGGGGAGATAATATTTGGTTCTCAGAGGGAGAGAGATAGAATATTTGTGTTGGACTATCATGAAGAAGTCTTATTATTGATGTTGTGACATCATGACTGAAGACTGAAGACTGTCTAGTGTGAAGACTAATGATTGTGTGAAGACTAAAGATTAACTTCTCTGATGTTTTTTATGGTTGTTGTTGTTTTGTATTGTTTAGCCTTTGTTTTTATGGTTCGCATTTGTGTATGCAAAGGTTATGTAAATTAGTTTTATCCAAAATAATTCAGAGGGGGAGATTGTTAATTCTCTGTTTTTATGGTTGAGATTATGTTTGGTAAAACTAATATCACAACAATATGTTAAATAGAATTTTCTAACTTGTAGGAGAAAGCAGGTTAAAGTTCTATTTTATGGAGATTATGTTGAGTTGAGATGTTTCAACAACTAGAGCAACATGTCCGATAAAATGTCCTATGCGGGATCATTCAACATCGTGCTTGTACTAAACTGGACAATTAGATCAGTTCAAGATTTGACAAATGCAGAATATTCTGAAAATATTATGCTATCCTATGTGGCGTTGTGTTATATGTCTGGAGGATTCAAGCTGAAATCAAGAGGAATATTCACTTTTTAATTATGGAGATAAATTAGAAAGAATATGATTGAAGACCTATTTTTGTAGCAAAAGATTTTGTTGATTTGTAGAAGCTGATATGTTGTAATTTGAAGCTCAAATTCAGTTGGGAAAAGGTTATAAATAGAAGTGTTTGTAACCTAAAGAAGGTATCGGCCGTGAATAGAAAATATGTAGTTATTAGGACTGAGTTTGTACCACTCTCTAAGAAAGTTGGTTGTGTGTTCCACTCGATATGTGAGTTGGAATGTGTTCCTTGAGTTGTAAGGTTTTGTTCTCCTCGAAGCTGTGAAATAAAAGTGAGTATTGTTCTTGGAGCAAGCTTTTAAGTAACTCCAAATTGTGTTCCTAGTCAAGAGTCTTGGCTAGGTATTGTCATAGAAGTGTGTTTTTTGGTGTTATGTAATGGAAGTGTGTCTTCCTGTTTTGTCCAATCGTTGTATGTGATTGATGAGGGATTGAGGAGGGTCTCATATCTAGGTAAGTCTTAGATAGAAAGTTAGCACGGTTAGTGATTAAGTGAGAAGTTGTAAATGAGAGAGTTTAGCTTTAAATTGATATTATTATAGTAGACTTTATCCCTGGCTTGGTATGCCCCCAGAATAGGAGAGTTGCTCCGAACTGGGTTAATAATTCTTGTGTGTTGTTTATGCTTTTCAGTACTATTATTGATTGTTTATACCTTGCATGTGTGTTTTGATCAGACTAGATATCCCAACATGTCATAGGACATCTGAGTCTGATATACCAAAATTTCAAACATGAAATGATCAAAAATGAATAAAGGAATATCAGTGCATGCTTTTATGTTAATTTTATAAATTACTCATTTATCACTTGACTGAGACGAATTTGGTCTAGATTTGTAAGTGTTAGTAAAGTTTCCTCACCGGAGAACTGGAGATCCTCTTCCTTTTGAACCTCAACTCTGATTCGTCCCTCGACATAGTAATACCCCCTTTATTCTCTTATGTGAGTAACATGTCATTTGCTCAGGGTCCAAGAGACCTCTAGTGATGGCATATAAAGCCCTTGAGTTGCTACTCCCTTCTCATTCGTCCTTTTCCAAAACATCGACAGGTAAGTTGTCGCCAAACATGCAAAATCGTCCTTGCGTGTTCACCACCGTGAAAAAATCATCACACCAACTAAAAGTATCACTATAAGGGGTAAGTTTTCTTGACACCGTCGGTTTCTTCATATTTCTTAACTTGATTGCCTCACGAGGTTGTTATATTTCTGCATATATTTCGATTGTTTTTGAACGTTTTCTAAGAGATTCTTCAGGAAACTATTGATGCTTTGCATAAAGAGTAATCGTCCAGGTAACACATGTTTAGAGTTTTACATTAAGTTAGAAATAAAGCATTAATGTTGTAAGACGTTTTTCCAAAAACAACATCAAATAATCTGATATGACATTTCTTTTTAAGTGTTGTTTGTTGATAATGATGAATCTGACAACAAACTCTAGTGCATCAAGTAGTTTTTGCAATATCTCTTACGGTTAGAGTGTATATGCAAATGCTATGACATTTAAGTCACTGACGGTGGTAAATGTCAAGTTTTAAATTTTAGAATAATTTAAACTTGAGATTGAGTTTTTCTTTAATTTGTATAATTGGTTCCTAGGGTTTGAGGCTCTAGAACCTTCTATAGGGGACGTTTGTCTCAAGGAATATATGTTAGTAGATCATTTAGCTTTTCATATATGATGATTCATGATAGTTGGACAACCTTAATTGATTCCTAGGGTTTGAGGCTCTAGAACTTTCTACAGGGGACGTTTGTCTCAAGGAATATATGTTAGTAGATCATTTAACTCTTCATATATGACAATTCATGATAGTTGAACAACTTTAATTTGATGTATCTCCGAGACAAGTGTATCTTCTAGTCTACTTTTTGTCCCGTGACATCGGGTGATTTTGTTTCTTGTAGACTAGATTTCAGCTTATAGCAGAACAAAAGTTAAAATTTATTTTCTTAATCTCTTAGAGTCCGTTTAATTTACCTTTATATTTTTTAAAAATTATAACAAAAAATGACTTCTATCAAAAATAATTTTGAAAAAACTTAATTATTGATTATTTTAGAACAAAAGATATGAAGTGGAAACAATTCCAATGAACATGAGACAGCAATTTCTTAGTCACGTCCTACTCTGCAATTATAGAGAAGACAACGATATCATATCACTAGAATATTGTATAAAGATCAACACCAACTACATCAAATAAATATCAACACCAACTACATCAAAAGAAGGATCAAAGGGATGAAAAGTTTTCTAGAAGTGATTATTTTGTTTTAAAAATGTAATTTTTTTCATAATAATAATAAGAAAAAACTATAACAAACTGAATCACTAAATCACTCATCAAAGAAGAGATGCACTATATATCATCACTAGAATACCAAATAAAAGGAAAGAGTCACTCTTATATCAAATAAGTCTTTATTTCCAAATCACTCATCAAAGAAGAGAACAATTCTGTACCAATATATCATATACAACCCAGCAAAAGAGACTTGGCACATACATAAATTGAAGGTTATTATTTCATTTATATTTCTATATAAACACATACAAACTTTTGAGTAGAAAAGTGGAAGGAACAAACACAACACCAGCAAGCAAACTGTGCCTATGGCTCGACGATGATTTTTCCAGTAGCATGACCATCAATGCTCTTAGCCCAAGCATCTTCAGCTTTGCTCAAAGGAAACTTGGAGTCGATGATTGTCTTCAGTTTTCCATCCTTTACTAATTGAGCAAGATGTTCCAAGCCCTCACGCTTGACATTTACAATAAACGGCACCAACCGCTTCTTCGAAAAAGTAAGTTTCTTCAGAGCAAAAGTAAGTATTGAACTCGGGCCAGGTGTTAAATCCACTACAACCCCTTTTTCAGCCAAATTAGGATCGAAAGTTGACCACGGTATTCCAGTGGTGCAATGTATCACTGCATCATATTTCCTACCGGATGGACTCTTCAGTGCTACTCCTTCTGGAGTCTTGTAGTCGAGAACTTCATCAGCGCCTAAGCCTTTAACAAAGTCAACGTTACGAGCGCCACAAGTGGCTGTCACATGGTTGTTCCCTAGTTTGGCAAGTTGAACAGCGTATGCACCTACACCACCTGAAGCAGCAGTTACCAAAACATTCTTCTGCTCGCCAGTCCCGTCAAGCTTAATTCCTCCAATTTCAGTGAGTGCGTCACGAGCTGTGAGACCGGCTATAGGTAAACCCGCAGCTTCAGCGGCTGAGACTTCAGATGGTCTGGCAGCTGTTAAGCTCTCGCTTGCCACTGCAAACTCAGCTAGTCCACCTCCATACTATCACTCAACATGACACAAAAGTGGATATTAACCATTGTAATTAATTAATATGTTTACATATATATGCATAAAAAAGAGTTGGATTGGAGACAGGATCAGTCCTAGAGTTGTGGATTGAGAAAACTTCATTGTTACTAGTGCATATGTACCACAGAGTAGAGGCAGAGAAACATATGAATAAATTGTAACACAGCTATGCAAATAATTTCACATTATAAACTATGTGACATATTCTTATATTAGTATATTACATTTAGATTTCAGATAAACAGATCAATAATACACTTTTATTAACTTTTATTAGAGAGAAGGTTATCCGCTTATCTGTTGTTTAAGTTCGAAATCTGAACTTTCACAACCACAAATGGCAATGAAAAAGTATGTGAGGTTTGAGGCAGAGGAAGGTTGTTACCTTGTGCCAAATCATGTGGTCGAGCCGCACAAACTAAATTTCCAAACAATGGGATAAGGCTTCTTAAACCATACATTTCTAGTGTTCCCTCATATACTTTTTTTTTCTCTTTCCATCTAATCTATAAAATTTGGAGAACCACTATGCATAGGACATATCCATATCGTCGTGTCTACTACGGTCAAATAAAGATGTTAGACAAACAACAAAACAGAATGGTTGGTTCAAAAGATATTTTATCTATGAATAAAATACCCATTTGGTCCCTCAAAAAAGACACTTGGATTAACTTAGTGATTTAGTATCTTTACATACCGGTTTGAAAGAAGAAAAGAGGAAGACAACAAGAAACAGAGAGTGGAGATTTTCAATGAGAAACCTTGCTTCTTATGGATTTTTAGTCCCTAATATTTGCCTTTATGTGTTACGACATGTGTGTGGCGTGTCACTTACTCAATAAAGATTAGAAAAGCATTCCATTCATGAAATTGTGATGCAATTCACACTTGAAATAACATGGATGATTGGAAGAAATTAAAAGCGGTAAAGTAAGGGAGTGAAAGAAAGAGATAAGTACTTGATGTGTGAGTTTAGCAATAACTTTATCACCCGCTTTAAAATCCTTAACTTGCGGTCCAACCTCTACTACCTCTCCTGCTACATCAGTACCTGAATCAAACTCCCACAAGAGCCGTAAGAGTAAGGATAAAAAGAGTCAGTTTATATAAACACATTAATTAAGAGCTTATAGAATAAATACTTATCGTGTATCAAACACAGATTCAGATTCGAACAGATTCGAACACCGGTAATAATTAAAATAATCACAAGTGCGGGTGACATTAGAAACACAAATATAAATAAAAAGGATATGGATTAGAGAGTCATACAAGGTGTATGGGGAAATTTTCGAGGCAAGAACATAACCCGAAGATCACCCTTCTGAATCTTCCAGTCAACTGGATTAATGCTAGCAGCTTCCAATTTGAGTAAAACTTCATTGGTTTTGGGAGTTGGAACAGGAATTTCGGCATGCTGTTCAAAATCAATAAATTGAATTGAATCAGAATCAGAATCAGTTACGCACGTAGGTTAATTTAATTTGAAGAAAGAAAAAAAAAGCATAGTAGTTTGAAAGCCGTGAGAAATGGTGATGACCTTCAATCCGGAGGCTCCTCCGCCATAGGAAGTGTACTGAACAGCTTGCATAAGTTTCGCAGCCATATCTATCTACAACTCTATCGATCTTGATTTCTTCGCTTGTTTTTACTTCTACGAATTTCAACTCTCTTTTATATAAAAATCAAAATTAACATTCTATTAATCACATTTACTTGTTTACAATTTTCAATTTTTTATTTTTATTTTTTTACCAATTTTGACTTGTTTGATGACTAATTTAAGTGACCGAAATTATATTAATTTTTCCTAATAAAAATTAATGGAGAATTTTATTTTGTTAAGGGTACAAAATAGAAAAGAAAACATGAATTTTATTTTTGTTGAAAAATTTTATATAATTTTTGCATTGTTACTAAAAAAGCAAGAGAAATTCATTAAAGAGAAAAAATCGTGGATTTAACTTTATCATTAAAGAGAATATATTGTTATTGAAAAAATTTCAAAAAAATCAATAAAATAAATATAGTTAATGGAGTTTTTTCTCTTAAAAGAACGAATAAAAAAAAAGTTAAATAAATTTTTAGTCTTTTTAAATATTTTAAATTTTATTTTTACTATTTTTAAATTTTTTCTTTAAATAATGATCTTCTTAAAAAAATTAAATTTTAACTTTTGTTCTCTCATAATAAAGTAGTAGTTAAAATGATCTATAATTTCATCACTAAATAAATATCATCGTTAGAACCGTCACTATATTATAAAATCGGTCGCTAAATTGTAAAAGAGATCAAAAATTTAAATATAATTTTTTAAAAAGACCATTTTTTAAAATAAAAAATTTAAAATTTAAAAATAAAATTTAAAATATTTAGAGTGACCAAAAAATTATTTAACCTATAAAATAAAACATTAATTTTGTCTATACATATACGATAACAAGATAGGTTCGTTATTACACTAATATCCCACACTGATTTTCCAACACATTTTTATTTTTGTCTTTGTTTAGTCTTTTTACCCATAAGAGTGTATTATTATTAAAAAATGTATACATCTTTCTTCTTATTCTATACTTTTTTTCATTTTTCACTTATGTTTATTTCTTTTCACTACTTTTGAGAAAATTAAACTATAAAGAAAAAAAATGAACAAAATAACATTTAAGAGATTAACATAGAAATCTTAAAATTGAAAAAAAAATCACGAAAGTTATCAAACGAAGAATATTACAATGTAAAAATTATTATAATACATAGATTATCCTCAATCATCCAAAAGTCCTGATACCCCGTATTCTCTAAAATAGATATTTAACTACCCCTCACAACACTCTAAAATAAGAGTATAAGAGAAAATATAAAATAGTCAAATACAAACTTAAAATATTTTTTGATACATCTTGTAAAGAAAAACTTAATTATATATATAGTTTTAGATTCTCTCTTTCATCACTAAACTAAGCAATATGATACTTAGAAGAATTTTAATCCTATATATTGCATTGGACTCTCTCTTTCTTCATAAAACTAACTGATGTGCGATTTCTTCAACATGTATATTTTCAACCAACCCCAACAATCTCTACTTTGATTTCAAAATAATACATAAACTTTCATTGTCTTCACCGATAATCTTACTCCACCATAAAGAGTATAGTTACTTGAAGCTACATCACTCCAAGAATTTTCACATTGTCTTCACCGACAATCATAGTTTTAAAAACTATCATACTCTACCTAAAGAAGAGTATACTTCACTTGAAGTTAAACCACTTAAAGAATTTTCGTATGTCAAAAACTAGGTTGAAACTTTATGGTGCAACTTTCATGTTGGCATGAAGCTCTTCAACCATCGACATAATTTCACAACACACTTTGCATTAATTCCCATGTGTTAATCCGCTAGCAATAACTCGTCCTTTTCCATTACAACATAAATGTCATGAGGACACACTTCTCAATTTTCAGACAAAATCATCATCTCTCACAGCGAGAGAGACATTGCTAGCATTTGACTCAGACCCCTTCTCGGACGATGCCCCATCAGGACATTTATACTTTATAAGTTCAATCTTTCAACATTTCCAACATCTCACACTTGTTTCATTGTTTTTCTTCACATAAGGTCTTCCTCTAGCAACCAATACTGAGTTTGTTGAAGTATTATCCTCTCATTTCAATCTTCTTTCTTCAGAAATAATTTTACTAGCAACTTCTTCAAAACTCAAAGTTTCTTTACCATATATCAAAACAGGTTTAATATGCTCATATGAAGATGGAAGAGACCATATGAGCCTCAAAGCTTTATCTTCATCTTCAATATTGACTCCAATAGTTTCTAATTCAGAAACAATACACTAGTGCAGGAAATTTTTTTTACATCGAACGAAAAATATATTTTGCATCGGATCTGGATCTGATGTAAAGCCAAGCGATGTAGTAAATCAAATATATTTTACATAGGGCCATAGCCTGATGTGAAAAATACACCTACCGCATTGGTTTAATGTTACGTCTGATATGAAATATGTGTTTAACTTTATTTTTTTTAATAAATGCAACATTTAACATCAATTATTTTTCTGGCCCGATGTAAAATATTGGTTTTTATATCCATTGTCTTCCTGGCCCGATGTAAAATATAGGTTTTTACATCAGTTGTAAAGCATGTACGATGTAATATGTATGATATCTTTCTTAAAACATTAGACTAATTTTTAGCAGAATCGAGGTGGAATCCCTGTAAAAAAAAATTGTACTTAATTTTTCATATTTTTTCAACATCACACAAACCATATTTAAGTCATTGTTTGGTATCTAATTTTTCATATTTTTCCAACCAACATGTTAATTTCATTGCACCAAATAGCTATGATGCACATATTCTTCAAAATGAACAATTGATTTACAAAAGTACAAACATAGGATACACACAAGTGTACAAAATTATAAGTATGTTTATACACTGGACTACTACAATAATAAAACCAGTGAAAACATACACAAATATTCAACCATTTATAAGTTCTTTCCCACACTAGAATTACCAACTTGCAATCCATAAGAATATGAGTTCTAACTTCAGTAGACAAAACCAAAATCACATTTATTGACAATAAATAATACATGAATTAACATCAGCAGACAAAACCAAAGTCAAGAAACTCAAATCAGATATAGACAATTCTATATAATTCACCAGATAAAGCTTAATTTTTATATAACTCAAAGAAACATGTTTTCCAACGGAGTCTCAAATCATACAAATCATATTGTGTTAATTTTGTTGGGTCATAAAATACCTATAATACGTAAATAACAATATAAAATTATTCTTTAAAAATTCACATTATGTTGTAAAATACAAAGTAAATAACAAAGTAAAGTTATTTTTATTACTTGCATCCAAGACTCGGTTATATTGGCAGAGACAATATCCAACATATTTTTCATCACATAGTACTCACAATCAATAGAGTTATGTTGTCGTCTTGTCTACAAATGTATGACATGATTAATGAATACTTATCATTTAATTAAATATAGAATTATAATTTACATCACACTTACATTAGGATGAAGCCATGTATCTTTTTTTCTATTTCCATTTGCCATTTGATGAACCCCAAAAGCACTGATTCAAAACAAAATCTACATAAAATATGAAATTACTTTTGTAACAATTTATGTATATAGGTTATATAACAAAAGTCACATAAAAGATAAACTTACCTTGTAATAATCTTCCCCGTGGTTTGATTAAGTTCCTGATAAAGTGAACAAAAGACGACCACAATATTGTCTCTTGAACAAATGATTATTAATTGCCAATAATTTATGTACGTGTGTGTGGAAACACAAAAGTCACATGAAGTATCTATGTTATCAAAATTAAAAATAGAAAACATAATTCCATACAAACTTACCCATAAATAAATGGTAGAAAGTGACACGCCCGGTTTTCGTCATGTAAATTTTTCTTGTATGTATTTTTTAACATCTCCTTGAGATTTCGGCATATTGTCAAGATAAATACACCTAGTTGGGTCCATAAATCCATATATTTCTAATGTGGAATTATCAAAACATACATGATAAATATACCTGGATATTTTTAAAATAAACATTAGAGTCAAAGTGATGACATATTAATAGATATTGACAATAATAAAAAAAGAAAATATACTTACGCACCAAACTTGAAGAGTAGACACGTCAAGCCAATGAGAATCAACCAACAAATCTCGGATACACTTAGCTGACATATAAAAATTAATTACACTCACACAATGACTTAATTCTATTTCTAAATATGTGTCACTCATTTTCATAACCATGAGTAACAATCTCTGAACATTGTCATCTTCTACGTCTTTTGTGCTTCCTTTTATAGCTGAACAACTTCCTTTACCGCTTCCACCGTCAACTTTCATTTGTTCAATGCGTTTATTATTTTTCGTGCTTTGCGAGAAACCCATAGACCTAAGTGTCTCCATTAAAGATTATTGTACACCTTACGATCTTCAACCAACTTTTGATCAAAATCAGCTCTAAGTTTTGCTTCCAATTCAGATGAAAATTGTGAAAGTTATTCTTTTACATCTATATCTTGTCGTTGACTTAAAGACGGCCTTCCAAAGAAATTGGTAATTGTATGGTGTTTTCCAACACAACGAACATGACTTCCATGCTCAGGTGTTCCAATGGTTGTTGTTAAGATATCATTACGTCCATCTGGAACAAAGGCACCTTTTTCAGATTCTTCAAATAGAGAATCCTACAAAACGAAAAAACCAAAACTAATTTCAATAGTTTTTATCAATTACAATTGTAATGATACTTGGAGTATTTTCTAAATTTTACTTACAATTTTCTCAACAACAACTTGTGTAGACTTTGATGTGCATTCTCCCCCTTTCTTTTGTCGTGCTCTCTTCCATATTTCATGGCGTGGCGGTGGAGATGGACTACAATTATCATCTAATGTGGAATCATCTCTTGATAATCTCCTTTCATTTTTCATTTTCTCCTCCATCAAGCGATACCATCCACGAGATAATAAGTGTGGGTATACATTCCTAGCCATACTTTCCCTACACATTTGACTTTTTTCCTATTATAAACTCTGTTGTACCCCAAAATTTGCTCTCTCATTTATCAAATATTTTCTCGCAAGATCTCCTTGGGTTCAAGACTGCACCAGGATTGATCAGCTCAAGACACCTCCTTAAGCACTGATGACTGGAATTAGGGTTTGAGATTGCACAAGGATAATTAAACTTTAAATGCCTCATATGACTTTCATGGATCATTATGGACCCCCAAGATTACTCATGTCAAGTTTCAAACCTTGGATCACATTTTTGCTCAGTCAATTGAGCAGTTGGCCTAAAAATCAACTGTATTGGGGAGAAAGTCAACTGTGGCCAATTTACAGTCAAACTTCATAATTTTTGATCCACATCAACATTATAAACTCATATGTATCATTTGATCAAGTTTGGACCACAATTCCTCAAGAAATTTGATCAAATCATCAAAAGGGCGAAATGGTCAAAATTAGGGTTTTGACTGAGAAAGGGCAATTTCTGATTTTTGGTCTAGCAAATGGTTAATTGGTTTGAGACAAGATCTTAAGAGTTCAATTGCATCATTACTCAAAACTTTTCTCAAAGATCATTTGATTGATAATTGATTTTCAGTCAACTAATCAAAAGTCAATTGTGCACTAAAAAGTCAAACTTTGACTTTTTAGTCAAAATCAAGTGTCAAAAATCACAATTCATCAAAACATGTCAAAATATGAAACTTGTTCATCAAGAAATCAAAAATTCAAGATTTCATTTTGAAAAGTCAAAATTTTCAAACTTAAAATTTTTTCTAAGTGTTGAAAAATTTCATGTTTTTTTCACAACTTTGAGCCAATTTTTCACTATAATGCGAGATGATTCAAAAGAAACTTTCAACATGAAAGTTGTAGATCTCCATGAGATCTAACACATTTCTTTACACAACTTCTCCTAGAAATGCTTAGATCTCAAGTTATTAATCCATGAAGTCTTGGTCATGAAACTAAAGCACTTAGTGGAATTTTCAGCAATTTTTAGTCAGGTTTTTGTCCTAACTTCTTGGCCAATTTTCATCAAGTTCCAGCTTGACTTAACAAAAGTGTAAAACATGAAAGTTGTAGGGGAGGTTCCAATATTTCCAAAAAGTCCAAGAACTCATTAAGATCATTCTTGAGCTGAGAGGATCGAAGAGATGAAGTTAGGATTTCATTCTTGAATTACAAAGCAGAATTTGTGATGAACACTTGACTAAAATTCCAACCAAAGCTACAAGATCTCTCTTTTCAGGCTATGTTCTCTCTAAATCTATGCATAATCAAGCAATTACACAAACCCTAAGTGTATTACATAAGAATTTGAAGCTTTGTCCAAGTCTTGATACCATTTATGGTTAGAAATGCAAAAGCAACATTTCCATTTGCATAAAGCTTCACTTTTCTAACCACTCTCTTCTTTCAAAGCTTGAAATCTGTTCCAAATATCACAGAAAAATATCTCAACATCAGAAGCAATCCACAAGACCTGCAAATCATGGTTAAGTTCCTTAATTCACTCTTTTCTTCATCATGAAGCAACTTGTCTTTATGAATTTGAAAAATGCATAACATGTGATTTTCAGAAGTCTTGGTTTTTCAAGTCCCAACCTTCTCTATAAATAGAGAGGCTAATTGCAAGAGAAAGAGGTTAGAAAAAATAGAGAGAAAAGCCAGAAGTTTTGTTGATAAACCCTCAAAATCTCATATCCACAAAAGCCATAAAAGTCCATAAAGCTTCCATTTCTTGAGCTTTGAAATCCAAATCCTATAACTCTACATATCTTACAAGTTCTGCCCAAACATCTAAGCACCTAAAATACATCACCTAGAAATTGTTCAAACTCAAGAACAAACTTCTATAACAACTCTGTTTTCTTTCCAAGTTCAAGAACAGTCAAGATAACAACTCAAGATCAGAGTATAAGATCCAGCTCCAAGGTAAGTTTCTTGACTTTATTTCTTCATTTCAAGCATCATTAGTGATTCATTTGTGAAGGCAAAATGTAGTAACCATTTCCCTTGAAGCTAACCTTTTGTTTGTCTTCCATTCTTTTCATTTATGTGTTGAGAACTAACCCATGTATGCAGCAAAATAATGTTGAAGTAAAAAATGACAGTATGAGTCGACACATAGCCTTATGAGTCAATACATACTGTATACATGCCCAAAACAGAAGGAAAAAGAGTTTATGAGTCGACCCAAAGCACGTATGAGTCGACACATGCAGTGTATGAGTCGACACATACCATTATATATCGACTCATACTGAGTTGATTTGGCAATACAGGGGCAAGAAAAGTTATGCGTCGATGCATAAGAGCTTGTGTCGATACATAATAGTTCAAAATGCAATTTTTCCTTCTTTTTACATTGTTTTCACATTTCCTTCATTGTTATTCGATATGGTTGTAATATTTAAGTTCCTATTTCATCCCCATTTGTAAATTGTACCCCCATCCCCTAAACAATGTAATAGCGTAAGACTTTATTTTTCGTAATTTAACGTTTTCAAAATACAAATGTTAGTAACTAGGATGTGTATGGAAAGATAAAAATCAATCTTAGACAACCCTAATTCAAGACAAAATGCATGAAAATAAAACACTTTTCACACTTGCATCTCTAGGGTAACCCACACTTCTTACCTCAGATAAAAATAGCCATGCCCCTCGAGCGTGGGATACTTTAGCAATGACCCTCGAATACAAGATCGTAGTCCCTCAATGACCCTTCAATGTTGCCTTCGTAAACGATCTTAGTCCCTTACAAAAAAAATGCTAAGGTATCTTACAATGTTGCCTTCTATGACTATACAATGACCCACGGCCATCCCTTTACATCAAAAGATAAGGCTTCTTAACAAATCAATGGTAATATAACAATATCAAAGGAAAGGAAGAAATGAACAAAGACTTTTGAGTAGGTAGATTGTTCCTAGTTGCTTGCTCAATTTCAAAACCAAAACATCCTTGCTATTTTAAAAACACCAACACTTTCAAAACACCTTTCAAACTTGAAAGCATTTTCAAAAGATCAACACCTTTGTATACATTCTTACGAACGAGAATCATTACAAAGTTTACCTAGACAAAAGGCCTATTTACAAAAATACTTTCAAAAAAACCACACAAAAGCACAATTTCAAACAAAAGCAAGTGATCTAGCATGTAACTAAGAGGCCATGGAAAACCATGGATGAAAAGGGTTCTAATACCTTCCCTTTTCATAATCTACCCCCCCCCCCCCCGAACTCAAGAAATAATCTCAAAGGTCTTTCCTGTGCTTTTTCACCTTTCCTTTTGGATAAAAGAAAAGTCGGTGGCGACTCTTGCTAACTGAAATATTTGCAATCAAACGCAAAACAACCAAGTCAATTCTCCCACCCTATCATAGAACTGGTGACTTTGCTGGGGATAATTCTTAAAGTGGGGTTTACCTTAGGGTTATATCACATTTACTTGCTTTCATTGTTTGACGTGTATGCTTTACATTATGGTTCTTTGTTTGCGTTTGAATCCTCTACCCAGATTTGAGATACCTTATAGGTAAGTAGCAATACATTATGGAAACCGTGCGGGGTATACCGACATGGTCTAAGCAATAGCTACGTTAGTGCGACATATTTGTGGGTATCAGTAGCCCTTGAGTAGTCAAGGAGAATACGGGGCCGCTGAGTGATGTCATGAAGCACTAACTAACTTCTAGAACCCTTACTTGACCAACTTGGCCATTAGGACGTAGTGAGATGACCGGCTTTGGTGCAGTCTAAAGTTGGTAGATACTCGATAGTACACTCATTGAGGTTTGGTTTTTTGGGATATTTCGGTCGCTATTAAAGAGGCTTGTGCTGAAACAATGCCCAAAGAAACAAACCGATGATATTGAGCTCCTTAGAACCCGGTTACTATTAACTAGGACAGGTTTGAGCCAACTAAACTTCAAGAGGGTACTTACCTATGAGACTCCATGCAAGCCTAAACCTAAGGACTTGTTTGTTTTGTTTGTATATATTTACTTGTACATAACATCATAAACATCATAACATCATACTCATACTCACTAACCATTTCAAGGATTTTGGGATTTATCTTTGTTCTATTTTATAGGACATGGATTCTACTCACATGAAAACCATTCAAGTCAATCTTGTAAGGATCCCTCCTCAACTTAAAGAGCTGGCATCAAGGATTCCTGAAAATTCTCCATTTACCAAAAGACATGGTCGCTTACTAAACTTGGTTACCTCCAACACTGATGAAGACATGATGAAGGTGCTCTTCCAGTTCTTTGATCCTCTACATCATTGCTTCACATTTCTCGATTATCAACTTGTGCCAACTTTGGAAGAATTCTCCCAACTCTTGAGGATTACCATCCTCAATCAACTACCTTTCAATGGTACGGAAAGAGATCTAAATCTAGAAGAGATTGCTCGAGCTCTACACTTGCAACCATCTGATATCACAACTAATTGGGAAACAAGGAGTGGTGTCAAAGGTTTCTTAGCAAAGTTCTTGTTTGAGAAAGCCCAAAACTGTTGAAACTCTTTGGATTTGCAAGATTTTGAGGAAATTGTGGCTCTCCTCATCTATGGGATGGTTTTGTTTCCAAATCCTGACTAACTCATAGATGTGAACACCGTCAAAATCTTCATGTCTCGTAACCCGGTGCCTACTTTGCTAGGGGACATCCTACATTCCTTTCACACTCGCACTATGAGGAAAAGAGATATCCTTATGTGTTGTACTCCTCTATTGGCAAGATGGTTTATTTCTCATCTTCCCCAATATGTATTGAAGAACGAGCAAGGTTCAAGGTGGTCACATAGGTTGATGACACTCAAACATTCAGACATTCATTGGTGTTCCCGATCTATAGAGAATGTTACTATTGTCGACCGTTGTGGAGAATTCCCTAATGTACCTTTACTTGGAATTAAAGGAGGTATCACCTACAACCCCTGCTTAGCCTTGAGACAGTTTGGTTACGCCTGAAGGGATGGCCCACATG
This sequence comes from Vicia faba, assembly GCA_948472305.1. NCBI lineage: Eukaryota > Viridiplantae > Streptophyta > Magnoliopsida > Fabales > Fabaceae > Vicia > Vicia faba. Next base: position 1,440,095,028 of record OX451737.1, on the reverse strand, counting down.
AGATGCTCATTTAAGGTTTGGTATTTGACTACGAGAACGACGATCAAGGTCATCGCCAGAGATTTGTCCGAGCTTGGAGGATGTTGAACAAGGTAGATAGCAAGACATTGGGGCATAATAATTCCATCCCTCTTGAGCCTTACCTTAAATGGGTACGAGCTCGTTCTCAAAGTCTTATAATGCCTTACCCCTCAATTCTCCCAGTAATCATAGAGCCTATTATGAAAGGAGATGTTCCATACACTATCCTACATCCTGACATGTCCACCTCTCTTGAAGACTTAAAAAGGGATTGGATACAGCTTAATGGGGAGCGAGACACTTTCGAGGCCCAATTCTATGCCAGTGAGAAGAAGGTTTTGGAACTCACTAAGCAACTTCATAAGGAGCGGAGCCTGAACGCATACATCGTACCAAAGAGGATGCGTACAACTTTTTTATCATAAAGTTTTTATATTTCTTTGTAAGCCAAAAGAGGCATGATGTACTTAAGCTTTAATTTATTAATATAACGTGTGTTCCTTTTTGGTCTAAAGCAAATCTAAATCTCTAATTTCCTTGAAATCATTGCATATGCATCTACCATTCATCATAACATAAGTTGGTTTTCTTACAACAAGTCTCCTCATCTTTCTACTGTTTATTTCAGTAAGATGGATCTCGAGCAGACAGTAAAAGATCTCCAGGCACAAAATACTCAATTTTAACATATGTTCTTGACTCTAGCCAAAGGACAAAAGGATCTGAAGACTTTGCCGGTTGAAGAAAAGAAGAAGAAAGCAAAGAAAATAACCGGAGTTCTGAATATGGGAAGAAGGCTCCAAGGACAAGCCAGACGGACCCTATACTTTGCAATGTTATCTGGTGAAAAGGATAATCAATAAGTGAAAGGAAAGGAAGCGGTTGCCCAACCAGAATCTGAAGAGGAAGAAGAAGAAGACTACTCTGAAGAGCAGTATCCCTTGATCGACGACAAATACAAACATCTGGAAGAACATCTAAGCGCAATGGAGATTCAGAAAGTGCTTGGGCTGGACTTTGAAGAGCTGGGATTGGTATCTGGGATTGTTATTCCACCAAAATTCAAGGAACCAGTATTTGCTAAATATGACGGAGTTTCTTGTTCCAAAATGCATCTCCGATCTTATGTGAGGAAGATACAGCCTCACACTGCTGACAAAGATTTGTGGATCCACTTCTTTCAAGACAGACTATCCGAGACTCAACTAGATTGGTTTTATCAACTAGAAATAGCCAATGTCCATAATTGGGAAGACCTTGCCGCTGCCTTTTATAAACAGTATCAATCAAACGCAGTTCTTGCTCCCACCCGCACTCAACTCCAGAGTATGGCTATGGTTTCTAGTGAAGGTTTCAAAGACTACACACATAAATGGAGGGACTTAGCAGGAAGATTCCAGCCTCCCTTTTTTGAAAGAGAGCTAGTAGACATGTTTCTGGGTACCCTGTCTGGTCCTTTCTTTAATCACTTAATTCGAAGTTCCTCAGCAGGCTTTACTGAATTAATCTTGACCGGAGAAAGAGTGGAAGCTGGGATTAAGAGCGGGAAGATTCAAAAAGACGCATCCTCTGCTGCTGTATGAAAACCATTTATTGGGAAGAAAGAAGTTGGTGTTGTGTATCCTCAAAGGAATTAAGAAAGAACTGAATGTCGTCCAATGGTGGGGGCTGTCATGATCCCTAAGCCCACACCTACTCAACAAAGGAGCAAACAACCTAGAACAGAAAGACCAGTAAGATAATTTACCCGGATTAATATGACACTATCTCAAGTCCTGCCACATTTGTTGAGATCTAATCTGGTAACTTTGAAAGAAGCTCCGAAGAATCCCAACACAACATCTCCTCATTACCATCCTAATGCTCGTTGTGCATACCATTCAGAAAGTCCAGGCCATGATACTAACAACTATTGGGCTTTGAAAAACAAGGTGCAAGACCTTCTTGAAGCCAAAGAAATTGAATTTGATGCTCCTGAAATCCCGAATGTTATCACCGCTCCTATGCCCAAGCATGGTCGTGATGTTAATGCTGTTGAAGATGATGTGTTTGTTACTTTTGTTGATGAACTTGTTACTCCTCTCCTGACTATTAAGATGAACCTGTTGAATTCCGGTTTATTTCCGGGATGTGACGAAAGATGCCACCTCTGTTCCTCCTTACCAATTGGCTGTCATTTATTGAAAGAAGATGCTCAACGCTTAATGGATGACAAAGAGATTTTGTTTGAAAAGACTCCCGTTCCAACCATTTCTTACAAAGATGTTTCAATAGTAACCATTTCCGCCAATCCTTCCAGGGCCTCCACCAAAAGACCCGTTTAGATTATATCAGTTCCTAAAGTAGCTCCGTTGATAATTACTATGCCTGGACCAATCTCGTACTCATCATATAAAACTGTCCCATGGAACTATGGGGGCGATGTTTACTATCACGACGTCAAGCAGGATTGGCCGGCTGTTGAAGACTCAATTTATGAGAAGGATGACCCTGACATCAGCAACATTGCAGGAACCCGCAAGATAACCCGAAGTGGAAGAGTATTCTCCCCAGAGATTTCTCCTCCAAATACTGTTACCGGTCCTGTGATCATCTCTGTTTCTGTTCCTGTTGACACTACTACTACTACAATCCCTATAGTTATACCTGCTGACCACGGATAATGGTTTAGGCTTTTCTGGTTGAGCCTGTCCAGATGAAGGTGCAATCAATATCTATCCTGGAAGCCTCCCAAAAGGAGATGGAAGAAATTTTGAAAATTATAAAGAGAAGCGACTACAACATAGTCGAACAGCTAGAGCAGACTCCGTCAAAGATTTCTATGCTGGCTTTATTATTATGCTCTGAGGCTCACGCGAAGGCCTTGGTAAAATTTCTTAAAACTACCCATGTACCAAAAGAAACCTTTGTTGATCAGTTCCAAGACTGTGTGGCCAGCTTGACCACGGATAATGGTTTAGGCTTTTCTGATGCTGACTGGACACCTAGAGGGAGGAAGCACAACGAGGCATTGCATGTCTCTGTCGAATAAAGGGGCACAACTTTGGCCCATGTCTTGGTTGATACCGGTTTGCCTTTGAATGTGATACCTAAGAAGGCTCTTGATAGACTCGACTGTGAAGGTTTGACCTTAAAACCCATCAATATAGTGGTAAGGGCCTTCGACGGTTCAAAGAGAATGGTGCATAGGGAGGTGGACATCCCCATAAAAGTTGGAACCCAAACCTTTGATTCAACTTTTTACGTGATGGACATTCGCCCTTCTTACTCCTGCTTATTGGGCCGACCATGGATTCACAACGCTGGTGCCGTTACCTCTACATTACATCAAATGCTGAAATATCCAACTGAGGGGAAAATAATTACCGTCCATGGAGAAGAGGAATATATGGTCAATCACTTAAACTCCTTCAGATACATGGAATTGGATGGAGAATTCATTAAAACCCCGTTTTAGCATTTTGAGGAAGTCCCACAAACCATGGCAGTAACCAAGGCTGTATCCCAAGTCCCAAAAATTACAAGACCGCCGCTAAAGATGTCTTCTCTGAAAGATGCCAAGGCAGTGATCAAAGAAGGTGGGTGTACTATATGAGGCCAGCTCCCGGATATCCCATACAAATCTGAAAATTTTGGTTTGAGTTTCACTTCAAGAGCCCAGAAAGCTGTACGATGTGCTCGTGCCGGGGGACCACCCTTGAAGATCAGCAACCACGGAGTCAACGCAGTGGAGGATAATGAGGACAACTGCGACCTGAAGGAATGGATTTTCCCAACTGTCAATGGAGGACTCAACAACTGGGAATCTAAATATTTTGTCCCAATTACTTTTATCCAACAGTAATTATCTTTAAATTTTGTCGGACCTGTAATAATTAAACAATTCAGACTTTTAAAACCTTGTGTCTTGCCCGAGGCACAACGGTCCATTTGTAAGGGTTGTTACCTCATTTTCATATGTCATCAATGAATCATGGACGTTTGTGCATACAAACTTTGTGCTATTTGTCTTTCTTTTTAAATTTTTATTTCTTTTAAAGATAGATATACTCTTACACACACTCACATTCAAAATGCAGATCTTCATCCATTCGGGATCCCATGGGTAACGATTCTGCTATGGCTTTCTGTGACTCTGAAAATCTAATCTACCAAGCCGAAGACGAAGGTGAGGAAGATTATGAAGTGCCAGGAGAACTTACCAGGCTTCTACAATAAGAAGAGAGGACCATACAGCCCCACGAAGAACCAGTGGTCACAATTAACCTAGGTACTGAAGAGGATAAGAAAGAAGTAAAGGTGGGTGCCAATATGGAACCCACTGTCAAGAAGCGTCTGATTCAGTTGCTACATGATTATGTTGATGTCTTTGCCTGGTCGTATAAAGACATGCCAAGATTGGATGCTGATATCATGGTCTATCGTCTACCAACAAAAGAAGACTGCCCTCCGGTAAAGCAGAAGGTCCGTCACATGCGACCAAACATGTTAGAGAAGATTAAGGCTGAAGTCATGAAACAATTCAATGCAGGATTTTTGGCCGTCACCTCATATCCATAATGGGTCACCAACGTTGTTCCCGTGCCTAAAAAGGACGGCAAGGTACGAATGTGCGCGGACTACAAATATTTGAATAGGGCAAGCCCTAAGGATGGTTTCCCACTCCCCCACATTGATATTCTGGTTGACAATACAACACAGTATAAGGTGTTTTCCTTCATGGATGGTTTCTCAGGCTACAACCAAATCAAAATGGCGCCTGAGGACATGGAGAAAACAACCTTTGTCACACAATGGCGCACATTTTGTTACAAGGTTATGCCATTCATATTGAAGAACGTTGGGGCAACCTATCAACGTGCCATGGTAGCTCTATTTCTCTCCCCCACACTTAAAACACACATTGTCCTCATTGAAAGAAACAAACATAAAATAAGAGAGAGGAGAGAGAGGAAAGAACACACTCGAGAAGTCAAGGAGGATAGATGATTGCATAAGTAGCCTTTTCCAACGAGAGCGCTTTTACAGTTTCCTCTTCCAACGTGGGACTCTCATGGAATAGCTTGAGGCGGTGTCCTTTGACATTGAAATTTTTATCAGTACCTTCACTTTTTATTCCTAGATCAAAGAATATTCTTCTAAAAGTAAAAGTGTCAAATGGGCACGTGAACGTGATCTCATCTTTCACAACATCAAGGATCAAAAGGTTACGGGGCTGCCTCACTACTTTTGCTACATCTTCAAGTGAGATCCTATGCATGTACATGGACTCACTAATATCATAAATATCATCTAAGGTCCATCCCATTCCTTTCTTATGCTTCTTCAAAACCTGCAAAAATTTACTTTCTTGATCAAAATAAAGTTTTGAAGAAATTATAACCGGGAGTTTTTCATTCATCTCTAGATAAGCATAATTAAGATTTTCAGGAATTAGTTTCAGCTCTTGGAAAGGTGGTTGTTTAATGGATGGTTTGTTTCGGGAAGCCGGAGTATTGAGAGCTTCTTCCACATGAACAACTTCATTTGCAACCTCATATGCAGTAAGAATATCAACTTGCAAGGCGACCTCAATTTCAGCACAAACAGAGCAAATTTTAATATCAGTACAAACATCACAAGAGTAAACATCATCAAAATCAGACAATGATGCAAAATCAGCTGCAAATAAATGAAAACAAGTATCATCAACAGTCTCAAAAAGCAACTCTATTGGAAAAACATAATTCTCTTCCAAGGGTCATTGGTTAAATCCTTGAGCTTGTTGCATGATATTCATCAAAGAGGCAAGTTGTTCAATCTATGTTTGCAAAGTCTGGAGAGTAGAATCTATTTGTTGTTCATACTGGAGATTATTTGCAGCCATTTGTTTGACAATGTCATCTAGCGAAGATTCAGAAGGTTCTGAGCACACAACCTGGAATTCCTTCAGATGCTTATGTGGATCCTCACCTGTAAGACTATTAAGCTTTGACAACAAGTGTATTAAATCAGATTTCGATTCAAAAGGTGTATCAGCTGCAAGATAGTCAATACATAAACCATTATAGCTCACATCAAGGCCAGCCCACTGCCTCAAAGTTCTTTGTCCAGCCATGTTATCAATAAACACAAAAATACCAATTATGTCCCAAATAGGCAGAAACAAATAGAAAGAAAGAAAACGATTAAAATAAATTAAAAAAAAAATACAAAAATACAAAATTTAATCTAATGAAGCAAAATAAGAATTTTGATATTTTTTTTTGGATTTTTTCGACACTATGAAAATAGTAAAATATTATTTAAAAATAGAAAAAAAGACGAATTTTCAATTTTTAAGGTCAAACACTTTTAGAATTATATTCTAAAAGATTAATGTTTGGAGATTTTTTGCTGACTTTGTGGAAAAAATTCAGAGCAAATCGAAACAATAACTTCTAAACATACCTGACAGGTCAAAAAACTGTACTGCAACCGGAATTGCAATCCTGAAAATCAACAAACACAACAAAATAACAAAAAAAACCAAGAAAAAAATAACAAGAACACTAAACCTATTACTATAATATCAGTTAATAAAAACAAGAATCCCCAACAACGACGCCAATTTGATCCGCTGTCGCACACGGATCAAAAACGAGTATTTTGTAAAATGCAGTATATCGACAATGGCTCGAGTCTTATCGCAAGGATTCTTGATTTTATTATTAACTAATAGAAATCAAATGGGGGGGGGGGGTTAGTTTTAGGATCGATTCATAACACGAAATAAGTGATTAAAATAAGTGATTATAAAAATAAGTCGATCTACTGTTTTCAGGTTCCTACTAATCATTGGTTTTTACCTTATCAATTCCTTAAGTGGCTTCGACCTCTATTCAATTTCAATACCAATTGACAAGCGCAATAGATATAAAATAGATTGAATTCCCATTATGAATTAAGCAAACAAATTAATATAATCGTGAATTAAGCAAACACGATATAGAACGCGATTTAACGACTAAGCGACGTAAACAACGATTAAAGATTAGAAATATAATCATACGAATTTAATCAAGACATTCCATAAAATAATAGATTAAGCAAATACAATTTCATAAAATAGAACTGAAAGAGAAACAAAATTGAATTGATAAATTAAAAACCTCAAAGCATCGGAACGTGATTACAGTAGATCAACTCTGGATGATTAGTTCTTCATTCAAGCGTACAAGTCAAAGTTTTTTTTCTCTCTGAATAATGAAAAGGTTCAAACGAAATTACTGTAGCGACTGCTAGGTATAGCAAGGACAAGGCTTCGGTTCATAATCCAACTGGGTCGAAAACATAACCCAGGCCCAAAATAAATGACCCAAAACTTAAATATAAAATGCTGCAACTTCAACGGATTTTATGGCCCTGCTACAGTCCGATTCAGCTCTCGACTTCTGAATGAAAATCGTATCACTTTCTCTTAGCTTTCCAACAACTGGTAGTACGCCTCATTCCGACCCCTATAGGTCAAGTTATGAATTTATTCGTGCAAACTGCTAATGCTGAAAATAAAGTGCGAAAATCAAATAAGAGTAGAAATAAACTAAAATAAAAAAACACTATAAAATACAAAAATAAGCTAAACAAACCATGAAAATGCATAAGTACAATCATGAAAGAATGTATATCAAAATGCACTGATCAAATTCTCCCACACTTGAACTTTTGCACTCCGAGCAAAATAAAACCAAAAGAAACACAACAACATCATCAACTACTCATTCTAGGCTACAAATTCTTCTTCGGTTAAGATTACATCAATAGGTACTAATCTTGCACACTAAGGATATCGTAGGAACACTAATATTGTCTCTTGAATATACAAACCAATTCGAATCATATTATTATGCCAAAGCCTAACTTACTCATCCTCCTTTTTGCTCTTTTTCATTCAGGCGCAATCACATTAAGCCCGTTATCTCCATACACTCATAGAAAGGCGACCGGTTAGTGACTCCGATCCTTTTTGCACGGGGTTCTGGTACTTATGTGGCATAACCCTTTGCTTACTCGGTTGTAGTTGCGGGGGATCAGACAGTAATCCGCCCTACCAAGTTCAACATCAGAAACCGTTGAACCAACTAACAACGAGTCTTATTATCAACTTTTTTTTGTAGGTTCTATTACCGTTGGGTTAAGTGACCGGGTGAGGGTCACCAAACTTAGAAGGCACATTCCTTTTTCTTTCCTTTATTTCCAAATAAAACTTGGATCACTCACTTATTTTCATCAGCTTCCCTGTGTAAAGTGCGTGTGAGATGGTGCTGACTGCTGAAATAAACTACTCAATAGCTATTAAAAGATGAGAATTCAAGGCTACGTGATAATAAAAATTCAAATTAACTTCCATATGCATGAGACTTACAGTGTTAAGACGATACCGATCTTGTGAACTTTTCCCAAGTATCCACAACTAACCTCATATTAATCTATAACCCAAAACGTTCAAAAAGATGCATATTTTTTATTTTTTTTATAAATGAAAATAAAACAACAAACAAAAGCAAAGAAAACAAAACAAATAAATAATTCTCTCCCCCACACTTAAAGAACACATTGTCCTCATTGAAAGAAACAAACATAAAATAAGAGAGATGAGAGAGAGGAAAGAACACACCCGAGAAGTCAAGGAGGATAGATGATTGCATAAGTAGCCTTTTCCAACGAGAGCGCTTTTATAGTTTCCTCTTCCAACATGGGACTCTCATGGAATAGCTTGAGGCGGTGTCCTTTGACTTTGCAATTTTTATCAGTACCTTCACTTTTTATTCCTGGATCAAAGAATATTCTTCTAAAAGTAAAAGTGTCAAATGGGCACGTGAACGTGATCTCATCTTTCACAACATCAAGGATCAAAAGGTTACGGGGCTGCCTCACTACTTTTGTTACATCTTCAAGTGAGATCCTATGCATGTACATGGACGGACTAATATCATAAATATCATCTAAGGTCCATCCAATTCCTTTCTTATGCTTCTTCAAAACCTGCAAAAATTTACTTTCTTGATCAAAATAAAGTTTAGAAGAAATTATAACCGGGAGTTTTTAATTCATCTCTAGATAAGCATAATTAAGATTTTCAGGAATTAGTTTCAGCTCTCGGAAAGGTGGTTGTTTAATGGATGGTTTGTTTCGGGAAGCCGGAGTATCGAGAGCTTCTTCCACATGAACAACTTCATTTGCAACCTCATCTACAGTAAGAATATCAACTTGCAAGGTGGCCTCAATTTCAGCACAAATAGAGCAAATTTTAATATCAGTACAAAAATCACAAGAGTAAACATCATCAAAATAAGATAATGATGGAAAATCAGCTGCAAATAAATCAATACAAGTATCATCAACAGTCTCAGAAAGCAACTCTATTGGAAAAACAGAATTCTCTTCCAAGGGTCGTTGGTTAAATCCTTGAGCTTGTTGCCTGATATTCATCAAAGATGCAAGTTGTTCAATCTGTGTTTGCAAAGTCTGGAGAGTAGAATTTATTTGTTGTTCATACTGGAGATTATTTGCAGCCAGTTGTTTGACAATATCATCTAGCGAAGGTTCAGAAGGTTCTGAGCACACAACCTAGAATTCCTTCAGATGCTTATGTGGATCCTCACCTGTAAGACTATTAAGCTTTGACAACAAGTGTATTAAATCATATTTTGATTCAAAAGGTGTATCAGCTGCAAGATAGTCAATACATAAACCATTATAGCTCACATCAAGGCCAGCCCACTGCCTCAAAGTTCTTTGTTCAGCCATGTTATCAATAAACACAAAAATACCAACTATGTCCCAAATAGGCAGAAACAAATAGAAAGAAAGAAAACGATTAAAATAAATTCAAAAAAATACAAAAATACAAAATTTAATCTAATGAAGCAAAATAAGAATTTTGATTTTTTTTTGGATTTTTTCGACACTATGAAAGCAGTAAAATATTATTTAAAAATAGAAAAAAGACGAATTTTCGATTTTGAAGGTCAAAACAAATATTATCTAAAAGATTAATGTTCGGAGATTTTTTGCTGACTTTGTGGAAAAAATTCGGAGCAAATCGAAACAATAACTTCTAAACATATCTAACAGGTTGAAAAAATGTACTGCAACCGAAATTGCAATCCTGAAAATCAACAAACACAACAAAACAACAAAAAAAACCAAGAAAAAAATAACAAGAACACTAAACCTATTACTATAATATCAGTTAATAAAAACAAGAATCTCCGGCAACGGCGCCAATTTGATCCGCTGTCGCACACGGATCAAAAACGAGTATTTTGTAAAATGCAGTATAGCGACAATGACTCGAGTCTTATCGCAAGGATTCTTGATTTTAATATTAACTAATAGAAATCAAATGGGGGGTTAGTTTTAGGATCGATTCATAACATGAAATAAGTGATTAAAATAAGTGATTATAAAAATAAGTCGATCTACTGTTTTCAGGTTTCTGCTAATCATTGGTTTTTACCTTATCAATTCCTTAAGCGGCTTCGACCTCTATTCGATTTCAATACCAATTGACAAGTGCAATAGATATAAAATAGATTGAATTCCCATTTTGAATTAAGCAAACAGATTAATATAATCGTGAATTAAGCAAACACGATATAGAACGCGATTTAACGACTAAGCGATGTAAACAACGATTAAAGATTAGAAATACAATCATACGAATTTAATCAAGACATTCCATAAAATAATAGATTAAGCAAATACAATTTCATAAAATAGAATTGAAAGAGAAACAAAATTGAATTGATAAATTAAAAACCTCAAAGCATCGGAACGCGATTACAGTAGATCAACTCTGGATGATTAGTTCTTCATTCAAGCGTACAAGTTAAAGTTTTTTTCTTCTGAATAATGAAAAAATTCAAACGAAATTACTATAGTGACTGCTAGGTATAGCAAGGACAAGGATTCGGTTCATAATCCAACTGGGTCGAAAACATAACCCAGGCCCAAAATAAATGACCCAAAACTTAAATATAAAATGCTGCAACTTCAACTAATTTTATGGCCCTGCTACAGTTCGATTCAGCTCTCGACTTCTGAATGAGAATCGTAGCACTTTCTCTTATCTTTCCAACAACTGGTAGTACGCCTCATTCCGACTCTCGTAGGTCAAGTTATGAATTTATTCGTGTAAACTGATAATGCTGAAAATAAAGTGCGAAAATCAAATAAGAGTAGAAATAAACTAAAATAAAAAAACACTATAAAATACAAAAATAAGCTAAACAAACCATGAAAATGCATAAGTACAATCATGAAAGAATTTGTATCAAAATGCACTGATCAGTCGCCAATGTTGTTCCCGTGCCTAAAAAGGACGGCAAGGTACGAATGTGCGTGGACTACAAAGATTTGAATAGGGCAAGCCCTAAGGATGGTTTCCCACTCCCCCACATCGATATTATGGTTGACAATACAACACAGCATAAGGTGTTTTCCTTCATGGATGGTTTCTCAGGCTACAACCAAATCAAAATGGCGCCTGAGGACATGGAGAAAACAACCTTTGTCACACAATGACGCACATTTTGTTACAAGGTTATGCCATTCATATTGAAGAACGCTGGGGCAACCTATCAACGTGCCATGGTAGCTCTATTTCACGACATGATACATCACGAAATAGTGGTCTATGTGGATGATATAATAGTCATATCTCAAACGGAAGAGGAACATCTTGACCATTTACAGAAACTCTTTGAGAGACTAAAGAAATATAAGCTGAGGTTGAACCCGAATAAATGCATATTTGGGGTGAGGTCCAGTAAACTCATAGGCTTTGTCGTAAGCGGTAAAGGTATCAAAGTGGATCCTACCAAGGTGAAAGCAATACAAGAAATACCTACTCCTCATACTTAGAAGGAAGTCATAGGATTCTTAGGACGGCTAAACTACATTGCCAGATTCATTTCTCACTTAACAGCTACTTGTGAACCAATCTTCAAATTACTGAAGAAAGATCAAGTAGTCAAATGGAATGATGAGTGCCAAATTTCCTTCGACAAGATCAAAGAGTACCTGCAAGAGCCTCCTATTTTAATGACACCAGTCGAGGGAAGACCCTTGATCATGTATCTAACTATTTTGGAAAATTCAATGGGGTGTGTGCTGGGGCAGCATGATGAGTCTGGCCGAAAAGAGCATGCTATTTATTACCTGAGCAAAAAGATTACCGACTGTGAAATAAGATATTCACTAATCGAGAAAACTTGTTGCGCTCTGGCATGGGCTGCTCGCCGACTAAGATAGTATATGCTGACCTATACTACCTTATTGATATCCAAGATGGATCCAATAAAATACATATTCGAGAAGCCTGCTCTCTTTGGGAGAATAGCGAGATGGAAAATGATCTTGACGGAATATGACATTCAGTACACTACCCAGAAAGCAATAAAGGGCAGTGTACTAGCCGATCACCTTGCTCATCAAGTTATGGATGACTACCAATCCATGAAGTTCGAATTCCTGGATTAAGACATCGTGATGGTAAACAACTGTGAAAGACTCAGACCATATGATAGACCTGAACAAGGATCCCGATGGATCCTGGTTTTTGATGGGGCGTCCAACGCACTCGGCAATGGCATTGGTGATGTACTCATATCCCCTGAAGGATTTCACACTCCCTTCACTGCAAGACTCTACTTCAACTGTACAAATAACATGGCAGAATACGAAGCGTGTATTTTTAGCCTCAAAGTTACCATAGATTTGGGGATCAAGTCCTTAAGTGTATTCGTAGATTCAGCCTTAGTAATCATCCAAATCAAAGGAGAATGGGACACGAAGCACCTAAACCTCATCCCTTACAAAGAACATGTATAGACATTAATCCCACATTTTGAGAAGATTAACTTCGAGCATTTCCCGCGAGAAGAAAATCAACTAGCGGACACGCTATCCACAATGCCATCCATGTTTAAACTCAAATGGGATAACGAGGCTCCCCAGATCACCATTGAACGAATGGATGAACCATCTCACTGTCACGAGATCAATACTGAAGAAGTAGTGGACCGATCTTGGTTCCACGAAGTCAAGAGGTATATCGAGGCTCAAGAATATCTGGAAAGAGCTTCAGTCAATGATAAGAAGTTCCTAAGGAGATTCTCTGCTAAGTTCTTCATCAGTAATGACATCCTTTACAAACGCAACCACGACTCTGTATTGCTTCATTGCGTAGACAAGGTTGAGGCAGAAAAGATCATGGCTGATCTACATGAAGGCACTTTTGGCACACATTCCAGTGGGCATACGATGGCAAAGAAGATCCTACGGGCAGGTTATTACTGGTCTACCATAGAAGCAGATTGCTATCAACACTCTAGAAGTCGCCACAAGTCTCAGATCTATGCTGACAAAGTGCACGTACCTCCAGTTCCTTTGAATGTCCTTACTGCTCCCTGGCCATTCGCGATATGGGGCGTTGATATGATTGGAGAAATCAAACCCACAGCCTCTAACGGACACCGCTTCATCTTGGTGGCCATTGACGATTTCACAAAGTGGGTTGAGGCTGCTTCTTTCGCTTTCGTTACCAAGAACATTATTTCCCGGTTCATTAAACAAAATCTCATTTGTCGGTACGGTATCCCAGAGAGGATCATCATAGACAATGGTATGAATCTCAATAATACTATGATCACCATACTGTATGCGCAATTCAAGATCCAGCACCATTATTCTTCCCGTTACCGGCCAAAGAAGAATGGTGTTGTCGAAGCCACAAATAAGAACATCTAAAAGATCATACAGAAAATGACAGTAACCTACAAAGACTGGCATGAGATGCTACCATTCGCTCTCCATGATTACCGTACCATGACGCACACATCAACCGGGACAACACCTTACTCTATGGTATACGGCATGGAGGCTGTCTTGCCTATTGAGGTCCAGATCCCTTCTCTAAGAATCATGAAGGATGTAAGGTTGAATGAAGAAGATTGGATCCAAACTCGTCTTGATCAACTGAACTTGATTGATGAGAAAAGGCTTACTGCTGTCTGTCATGGTCAAATGTATTAAAAACAGATGATCAAGGCTTTCAACAAAAAGGTCAGGTGCCAAGTGTATCAAGTCGGGGATCTGGTGATCAAGCGCATCATACTGCCACAAGGTGATCCAAAGGGAAAATGGACTCCTACATACGAAGGACCATTTGTGATCAAAAGCATATTCTTTGGTGGAGCAATGATCTTAACCACTATGGATGGCGACGACCTACCGCACCCTGTGAACGCGGACACAGTCAAAAGATACTATGCATAAGAGACCCGCTAGGTTGACACACCTAGGCAAAACAAGGGCATCCTGGCGAACCAAAAAGGTTCGGGCAAAAATTAGGGATAAAACAAAAAAAAATCTGTACACCCGGCAAGTTGAAAACCCGAAAGGGCGACTTGGGCAAAAAAGGGTATCCCGGTTGACTGAAAACCCGAAAGGACGGTCCAGGAAAAAGTTAGGGAATTAAAGCGTATGACTATGTCCCATAGGATCACCTTGCAGACAACATTTAGCTTCGACTGACAAACACAATAGTCCTAATCAATCCAATCAACTTTGGATAAGGCAACAAGTGGACAAGACGCTCAAAGATACGAATGCTATAGCAGAATGGGAACCCCATGGGATTATTGCACATAGCTATCTTTTCTTTGTATCAAACTTTCATTTTTTTACGACGACATTCTCTTACTAAAATGTTCGTCTCATTGTACAAAAAGACTTATTCAAGCTAATACAAAGATACCCCTTTGAAAGTGCAAAACTATATGCTTTTTCTTTATTTCTGTGTTTTGTTTACAAAAACGTCCAATGATTTATTTTTGAACATATGCATTTGAACGTAACTACTGTTTACAAATGAACAAAAAATAGAGAGACAATCATTAATGGATTTAAGAAATAGGATAATATATTTAGACTATTCAATAAAATTCCCCACAGTGTGCAACTTAATGATATCAAGCTCTCTCACATCCCCGGCGGAACAAAACTTCCAGTTATCACTCCCCAGTAGAAGTTGCCCGATTTCTCAGGATTCCCCAATAGGATTTCACAAGCAATACACTGTGTTTCCCTTACAACAGAGTTTATTTCTCTAACAAATAGAAGCTCATCAACTCATCAGCACTTCAAAACATGAAGACTTGCACTCCACATCCCCAACAACCGTCAGGGATTTATTTTCCCTAATCCAACAACAATACAACAACATAGCTTACATGCCCATATATCACATCCATACATCATAACATTGACAACACAAATACATACAACATAATCTCATTCATTTTTTGAGAACATCAATGTACAATGCATTTCATACATCATGACATTGCATACAACTAATCTTTCATCTCTTCATGAAAAGATCAATCAGCAGATGGCTATCATCAACAATTTGCAAAAGGTCAGAGATTGATACCTAAAACAAACCAGGACAATTATCTACACGACCAGCTGAAGCAATCCTGCACAGGTTTCTTCTCATTCAGCTTTCAGATACAGTTCAGATATGCTCCAGATACGGATACCATTCTGATACTCATTCAGATTCAGCTTTCAGATACAATTCAAATACGCTCCAAATACGGATACATTCTGATACTCATTTAGATTCAGCTTTCAGATATAGTTCAGATACGCTCCAGATACGGATGCCATTTTGATACTCATTCAGATTCAGCTTTCAGATATAGTTCAGATACGCTCCAAATACGGATGCCATTCTGATACTCATTCAAATTCAGCTTTCAGATATAGTTCAGATACGCTCTAGATACCGATGCCATTCTGATACTCATTCAGATTCAGCTTTCAGATACAGTTCAGATATGCTCCAGATACGGATCCCATTCTGATACTCATTCAGATTCAGCTTTCAGATACAGTTCAGATACGCTTTAGATACATATTCCATTCTGATACTCATTTAGATTCAGCTTTCAGATACAGTTCAGATATGCTCCAGATACAGATGTCATTCTGATACTCATTCAGATTCAGCTTTCAGATACAGTTTGGATACGCTTCAGATACCAATGCCATTCTGATACTCATTCAGATTCAGCTTTCAGATACAGTTCAGATACACTCCAGATACGAATGCCATTCTGATACTCATTCAGATTCAACTTTCAGATATAGTTTAGATATGCTCAAGATACGGATACCATTCTGATACTCATTCAGATTCAGCTTTCAGATATAGTTCAGATACGCTCCAGATACGGATGCCATTCTGATACTCATTCAGATTTATCTTTCAGATACAGTTCATATCCGCTCCAGATATGGATGCCATTCTGATACTCATTCAAATCCAGCTTTTAGATACAGTTCAGATACGCTCCAGATACGGATGCCATTCTGATACTCATTCAGATTTAGCTTTCAAATACGAGTCAAATACAATTCATTTATGGATATTATTCTAGTACTCAACCCAACACATCCACTATTTCAGTATAAATCAACCAGAGATTTATTCTAACACTTCTTATATTCTTGCCAACAATCATTTTTGGATGGAATCTGTAAGCTCATCTCTAACAACTTTCCATCATCTCTCCAAATGGCATCTTTAATCCCATTCCCTACACCATCAACCACCACATCATCGAGTGTAAATTTCTGGGCACTCTAGTGTCCAATCATCTTTCACCTTCTAGTCACGAATGGCGGATCCGCCAATCTAACTCTTAAGGTTTAAGAAGATTGAGCAGGGGCAGCTGTTGTACCCCAAAATTTTCCCACTCATTTATCAAATATTTTCTCACGAGATCTCCTCGGGTTCAAGACTGCACCAGGATTGGTCAGCTCAAGACACCTCCTTAAGCACTGATGACTGAAATTAGGGTTTGAGATTGCACAAGGATAATTGAACTTTAAATGCCCCATATGACTTTCATGGATCATTATGGACCCCCAAGATTACTCATGTCAAGTTTCAAGCCTTGGATCACATTTTTGCTCAGTCAATTGAGCAGTTGACCTAAAAATCAATTATATTGGGGAGAAAGTCAACTGTGGCCAATTTACAGTCAAACTTCATAATTTTTGATCCACATCAACATTATAAACTCATATGTATCATTTGATCAAGTTTTTACCATAATTCCTCAAGAAATTTGATCAAATCATCAAAAGGGCAAAATGGTCAAAATTAGGGTTTTGACTGAGAAATGGCAATTTCTGATTTTTGGCCTAGCAAATGGTTAATTGGTTTGAGACAAGATCTTAAGAATTAAGTTGCATCATTTTGACCTAATTGCATGACTCAAAACTTTGCTCAAAGATCATTTTATTGATAATTGATTTTCAGCCAACTGATCAAAAGTCAATTGTGCACTGAAAAGTCAAACTTTGACTTTTTGGTCAAAATCAACTGTCAAAAATCACAATTCATCAAAACATGTCAAAATATGAAACTTGTTCATCAAGAAATCAAAAAGTCAATATTTCATTTTGAAAAGTCAAAATTTTCAAACTTAGAAATTTTTCTAAGTGTTGAAAAACTTCATGTTTTTTTCACAACTTTGAGCCAATTTTTCACCATGATGCGAGATGATTCAAAAGAAACTTTCAACATGAAAGTTGTAGATCTCCATGAGATCTAACACATTTCTTTATGCAACTTCTCCTAGAAATGCTTGTGTCTCAAGTTATTAATCCATGAAGTCTTGGGTCATGAAACTAAAGCACTTAGTTGAATTTTCAGCAATTTTTAGTTAGGTTTTTGTCCCAACTTCTTGGCCAATTTTCATCAAGTTCCAGCTTAACTTAATAAAAGTGGAAAACATGAAAGTTATAGGGGAGATTCCAATCTTTCCAAAAAGTCTAAGAACTCATTGAGATCATTCTTGAGCTGAGAGGATCGAAGAGATGAAGTTAGGATTTCATTCTTGAATTACAAAGCAGAATTTGTGATGAACACTTGACTAAAATTCCAACCAAAGCTACAAGACCTATCTTTTCAGGCTATGTTCTCTCCAAATTTATGCCTAATCAAGAAATTACACAAACCTAAGTGTATTACACAAGCATTTGAAGCTTTATCCAAGTCTTGATACCATTTATGGTTAGAAATGCAAAAGCAACATTTCCATTTGCATAAAGCTTCACTTTTCTAACCACTCTCTTCTTTCAAAGCTTGAAATCTGTTCCAAAGATCACAGAAAAATCTCTCAACATCAGAATCAATCCACAAGACCTGCAAATCATGGCTAAATTCCTTAATTCGCTCTTGTCTTCATCATGAAGCAACTTGTCTTTATGAATTTGAAAAATGCATACCATGTGATTTTCAGAAGTATGAGTTTTTCAAGTCTCAAACCTTCTCTATAAATAGAGAGGCCAATTGTAAGAGAAAGAGGTTAGAAAAAATATAGAGAAAAGCCAGAATTTTTGTTGATAAACCCTCAAAATCTCATATCCACAAAAGCCATAAAAGTCCATAAAGCTTCCATTTCTTGAGCTTTGAAATCCAAATCCTAGAACTCTACATATCTTACAAGTTCTGCCCAAACATCTAAGCACCTCACATACATCACCTAAAAATTGTTCAAACTCAAGAACAAGCTTCTATAACACCTCTATTTTCTTTCCAAGTTCAAGAACAATCAAGATAACAACTCAAGCTCAGAGTATAAGATTCAGCTCCAAGGTAAGTTTCTTGACTTTATTTCTTCATTTCAAGCATTATTAGTGATTCATTTGTGAAGGCAAAATGTAGTAACCATTGCCCTTGAAGCTAACCTTTTGTTTGTCTTCCATTCTTTTCATTTATGTGTTGAGAACTAACCCATGTATGCAGCAAAACAATGTTGAAGTAAAAAATGACAGTATGAGTCGACACAAAGCCTTATGAGTCGATACATACTGCTATACAGGCCCAAAACAGAAGGAAAAATAGTGTATGAGTCGATACAAAGCATGTATGAGTCGACACATACAGTGTATGAGTCGACACATACCATTATATATCGACTCATACTGAGTTAATTTGGCAATACAGGGGCAAGGAAAGTTATGTGTCGATGCATAGGAGCTTGTGTCGATACATAATAGTTCAAAATGCAATTTTTCCTTATTTTTACACTGTTTTCACATTTCCTTCATTGTTATATGATATGGTTGTAATATTTAAGTTCCTATTTCATCCCCATTTGTAAATTGTACCCCCATCCCCTAAACAATGTAATAACGTAAGACTTTATTTTCCACAATTTAACGCTTTCAAAATACAAATGTTAGTAACTAAGGTGTGTATGGCAAGATAAAAATCAATATTAGACAACCCTAATTCAATACAAAATGCATGAAAATAAAATAGTTTGCACACTTGCACCTTTAGGGTAACCCACACTTGTTGCCTCAGATAAAAATAGTCATGTCCCTCGAGCGTGGGATACTTTAGCAATGACCCTCAAATACAAGATCGTAGTCCCTCGATAACCCTTCAATGTTGCCTTCGTAAACGATCTTAGTCCCTTACAAAAAAATTTCTAAGGTATCTTAAAATGTTGCCTTCTATGACTATACAATGACCCACATCTGTCCCTTTACATCCAAAGATAAGGCTTCTTACCAAATCAATGGTAAGATAACAATATTAAAGGAAAGGAAGAAATGAACAAAGACTTTTGAGTAGGTAGATTGTTCCTAGTTGCTTGCTCACTTTCAAAACCAAAACATCTTTGCTATTTTCAAAACACCAACACTTTCAAAACACCTTTCAAACTTGAAAACATTTTCAAAAGATCAACACCTTTGTATACATTCTTACGAACGAGAATCATTACAAAGTTTGCCTAGATAAAAGGCCTCTTTAGAAAATACTTTTAAAAAAAACACACAAAAGCACAATTTCAAACAAAAGTAAGTGATCTAGCAAGTAACTAAGAGCCCATGGAAAACCATGGATGAAAAGGGTGCTAATACCTTCCCTTTTCATAATCTACCCCCCAAACTCAAGAAATAATCTCAAAGGTCTTTCCTGTGCTTTTTCACCTTTCCTTTTGGATAAAAGAAAAGTCGGTGGCGACTCTTGTTAACCGCAATATTTGTGATCAAACGCAAAACAACCAAGTCAGTTCTCCCACCGTATCACAAACTCAAAAAGTTATTAATAAATAAACATAATAAAAATGTTATGCACAACAAAAAATTATAACTCCTATTAGCCTTAAATCCAGGGGCATCTCGAGACTTCAGAAACTCTTTCCATATTTCTTATTTAATATAATTATACCTGACATATGCAGGAGAAAGGCCTTCTTTGGGCTTTGTAATATATTTTGTTGTGAGTTATGTCTTAAAACCTCTCCATCACTTTCCCGTATATTTATTTTATTCATACTTCAATGGATCCTTCTTTGGATCATCCTTCAATGGATCCTTCTTTGGATCAACACATTCTGGAATAGTGAAATGAGCCTACACATATACATAAAGAATTTGGTGTTAGTATACAGCATATGTTGTTAGTATATGATTATAAAATATAATAAAGTGTTGAATTTAAAATACCTTAACATCATTCCAAATAGCATATTTTACGCCTTTATGTATGTTTTTCCACTCATCTTTCAAAATACTACATCTGTTCCGAGCAAGAGATGCTACATAACTCTTAAAAGTTGAAGCATTTTTACTAACACCAATACATTCATAGGTTCATGGATCAAACTTGACCTTTATCTTTTCACCTGTTTGATGAACTTTGTCAATTTGTGCCATCATAGTGGGACTTCTAACTCTTTTTTTAGGGTTACTAGATGAAGAAGGGTTATCGATTGAATCAGCAACGTATCTGTTTACACAAAATAAAAATGATTACAAATAAAATTAAGCATAAAATAAAAACAATTAGACATCAAATTAAGCACAATATAAAAACAATTATAAATAAAAGTAATGTCGAATTAACTTATAAAAAAACCTTACTAGTTCTCCCATATCCCTTCTTCATGATCTATGCGAATAGCATACACGTCATCCTATTCAGTTTCTTCATTGAAGGTAGGCACATTTATTGATAAAGGAGGAGTTTCCGAAATATCAAGATTCGCATCTTGATTTTCATCATTATCATGCACTTTCCTTGTATAACCACGAACCATATTTTATTAGAAGGATATGTGACATAAAACACTTGATTTTCTTGAGATGCAATGATGAAAGGTTCTTCTTCATAAGCTAACTTGCTAAGAACAACCAGTGTAACTCCAAATTCATCGATTCTTACACCACTGTTGATATCAATCCATTTTCATTTAAATACATGAACTTTAAACACAACATAATCAACTTACCAAATCTCTTCAATCACCCTAAAGTAGAGCGTATATGCCATAATCAGGTTTTTATCTTTAGAACTAGAGAAGTGTATGGACTCGACCACAATCATAAACCCACTATTTTGTGTGCTACCACGACCATCCTTTGACTTTGTATAAAAGGAAGTTTTATTAATATCATATCCACTCCAAGTTATTATGTTACATTTAGGCTCATAGGACAACCACTTAATTATATTATAAGAACTATCATCATTCTCAATTTTTATTTAAACCACTCAGAGAAACTCTTATTATGCTCTTTTAACAACTCTCTTTCATTCATCTTGGGGTACTTTTTCTTTATGATGCTTTTGTGAGCAGATAAGTAAGGTTGAACTTCATCCGTGTTATTCAATATTTACAAATGCGCTTGAACAGACACCTCAATACTTAAGCTCTTGAATTTTAAACCTTAAGTACCCAAACCCTCACATCTTTCGTCATGACAATACTTGGGAACCCCTACAACATACACTTCTTACAAATAGTTTGAACAAAAATCAATTGCTTCTTCTACAATGTACCTCTCAATAATCGATACTTTTGGACGGTGTGGGTTTTTTGTATACCCTTTTAGAATCTTCATGTATCGCTCTATTGGATACATCCACCTTAAATAAATTGGACCACATTTACTAGATGAACAATCAAGTGAAACATAATGTCAAAAAATGAAGGAGGAAAATACATCTCTAATTGGAACAAGATAATTGCAGCCTCATTTTCCAAATCGTCTAATTTTAATGGATCAATGAATTTACAACAAATTGCATTGAAAAATAAGCACAACCTAGTTATAGTTTTCCTAACATTGTTAGGAAATATCCCACAAATAGCCATTGGTAGTAGTTGTTGAATTAAGATGTGAAAGTCATGAGATTTTAAGCCAATTAATTTGAGATCTTTAACTGATACAAGCCTCTTGACATTTGATGAGTAAACATGAAGCACTTTAATACTTTGTAAACACTCATAAAAACACGTCTTCTCTTTTTTAGACAAAGTGTAACAGGCATGAGGCAAATATATCTTATTACCTATATGTTATGGAGTTAACTCTTCTCGTATACCCATCAAACCCAAATCCAGACAAGCATTATAATCATCTTTTGTCTTGCCTTGAATGTTGAAAAATGTTCTGATTACACTTTCACATACATTTTCTCCACGTGCTTCACATCAATACAATTTCTTACATCAAGACTGGAGCAATATGGAAGATCGAAGAAAATCAACCTCTTTTTCCATATATTTTTCACAGTGGATTTCTTTCGGTACTTTCCAAAGATAACATTAATGCTTTGTTGTCATTGATAAAATTCCCCTCCAGTTAAGGGCTTTGGAGCAACACCATGCTCTTTTTCCCTATTAAAATATTTACGCAATCTACAATATGGATGATAACAATTTAGAAATTTTTTATGCCTGATGTGAAACGGTGGCAGAACCGACTGTTAATACCGGTTTGCGTTTGGCATTTTTTGATCGTAAAATGTCGTGGTAAGCAAGAGTCTCCATCGACTTTTATTTCATCCAATCACGGAAAAGGAAAAAGAACAGAAAAAACCTTTTTTCGAGATATTCTGAGTACGGGGGGTAGATTATAGAAAGGGAAGGTGTTAGCACCCTTTCTATCCGTAGTTACCTACAGGCTCTTAGGTACTTGCTCATCTTTTAAAAATTGCTTGTGTGTGTGTTTGCTTTGAAAATATTTTACTTCGTGATAACCCTTGTATCAGTCCTCAAAGGTGTGACGAAGTTGTTTTTGAAAACTGTTTTGAAAGGTGTTTGTGTGAAAAGTTTTTATTGAGCAAGTACTTAAGATTCTACCTACTCGAAAAAATATCGTTTTTGTTCTATTTCCTTTAGACAACGCTATCCCACTATTAAGGAGTAGGTAGCACCGTTGTTGGAGTTTGTAAGGGACGTTCGAAAGGGACGAATACAATCACTAAAGCAATAGTTAGAAAACTTTAGTAGTAACCCTAGAGTCTTAAGATCTTTTCGAGGCAACGTTTCCAAGGAAACATTTCCGAGGCAACATTCAAACGGGACAATTTGATCTCTTTAGACTGGAGGGCAACCACTAAAATCTCCTATGCTTAATGATTGTTTACAGAAGGCAACCGAAGTGAGGTAAACCCTAGGAGTGAACATGTGCGAGTGATTTGTTTCAGTTATTTTAATCTTTGCACATTAGGGTTTTCTAACTGTTTTAATTTTTCACGCATTCTTGCCATACAATCCTATTAATTCATCTAACAGTTAATAATTTGCTGAAAGTAAAAGTGGAAATAAACCTAGCTATTACATGGATTTGACAGTTACAAAATTGTCTTGACGGGAAATAAAAGTACGGAATTTTAAAACCCTAATTAAAACTATTACAACCTTGAAACAGTTACAATAATAATGGCAAAAACAATAACACGCGCGCGGCAAATTAAATGTGAGGACGATTGGAATAATTTAAAACCCTAATTTGAGAGGAAAAGTATTTTTTTGGATTTTTATTGATGAAAATAGTTAATTGCAAATTAATTAAACCTAATTTCTAATTGTTTTTATATTATGAAAGGAAATAAATTAATCTAATTTACTAATTAACCTAATTAATTAAAGAAATAAATATTTATGAAAAAATGATTTTTGGTGTATTTTTTAGAGAAAATTAATTAAATCATGCAAAATCTCAAACCCTAATTCTACTTGTTTTAAATTATGAAAGAAATTAAAGTTACCCTAAATTAATTAAACTAATTAATTAAAAAAAATATTTATCAAGAAAATAAATCTTTTTGTGATTTTTGATTGGTTAATTTAATAAAATAATTTTTGTATTAATAAAAAAAACAAGATAATTGAAGAAAAAAAAGAAATTAAAGAAAAAATAGTAAAAATAACCAAGTGGGCCTGATGTTAGCAATTCTGGGGGGTGTTGAACTTAAATTCTTTGGCCCATTAAGCTCCAGGCCCGGTCAACTTTGGGATCTGGTGTAGCATTGACCTGGAGGAGTACCATGAACCTTCATTGGAGAAACATAAGATCTGGCCAGCAGTGCATCTAATGGATAAACGTTGAGCGTGTATGGAAGGCATGTGAGGGAAGATTGCACTGGATTTGCCTGAAACAATTAGGAAAATAATAAAATGCACACGCCTGGGATCGAACCCAGGACGTGTGCATCAAAGGCGCTCCTTCCAACCATTTGTGCTGCATTGTTAACTTGTAAACATAATAAACAAATAAAATCAAAAGCCAAATAAAGTATCCTTCCAGAAAAACACGCGAAATTTAAATGGACCAACCACGCCTTGCCACGCCATTATTTTCTTCACGTGGACTATTGTTTTAGGTTCAAACTTTTACCTACGGACATTTGTTCATAGCTATAACCCTGTACCCTTCAAAAATCAAGCACATGCAATATAAATTTATTTGGGGACCATGAATCAACTGGGTTTGAAGCCCAGATCATCATGGTACCCATTACCAAACCTAATTGTGCCTAGGTTAAGAACCCCAAAACGAGCTCGCAAACCCTAACTATGGCATATTGTGATTCCTGCACTGTAAATGCAATTAAATGGTACCAATAGCTTGCAAACAAGATAATGAACAAGAATATATAATTAAAACATGCTAATGATGCCAAAATCAAGGAAATCAGAATAGAATTTTTGGGGAAACCGTGGTTGATAGTGGGCATGATTCTGGGTGTTTTGAAGCTTGAGGATGGGTGGAATAGCTTCCTGGGATGTCCGGGAATAGATTGGAATCTTTAAATCTTCGTGAGGATGGCTCTAGGGTTGATTTTGATCTCACACTTTTTGTCCAAAATTTCAATTTTGTTCTTGCTCTTTTACGCCCCCAATCCTTGTGTTTTTGATCTGGAATTGCTATGCACTTATAGTAGACTGAATTAGGTCAACAAAATTGACATGAATCTTGAGAAATAATGGAGATTTTATTTGATTTGCTTCATGTATGATTTATTTCCAAAACTTGCTTCAATCAAATATTTTTCACCCTAATGAGCCTTGCACGAATTGGCTGGCATGCTAGCTGTACATGAACTCCAAATGTGCACAAAAATCTCAAGATTTGATTTGTTTTCATTATTTTACCATTTAATTTGATTTATTTTGATTTAAATGAATAAAAAATCAAAATAAATGATAAAAGTAATAAAATAATAGGTGGAAAAGCTCACGGGTCGTGGGTCCTATTAGAAACATGTTTCAAGCAAGAAAACACGGGCCCCTTTGGAAAAAATGCAAATTTGATCAATGTTGACTTTTGACAATTTTCCAAAAATTGCCAACTTTGACAATGCACAACTCTCTCAATTTTGATCCTAGGAGGGTGTTCTTGGACTTTTTAGAAAGCTTAGGATGTCCCATAAACAACACTTTTGGTTTCATCTCAATTGGATCTTCCATGTTCATGTATGAAGCTTTGACCCAAAAGGTATTTTTGTTGACTTTTCAAAATGACCCATGATGTCAAAATTCATATCTTTTTATGAGTGCATATTTTGAACTTGTGAGATGAAAATGAATTTTTGGGAATTGCATCCTATTCAAAATGAGATTTGGATGGAAAATATATAATAAAGTATGAAGAAGTTATGCTTGGTCAAAGTTGGGTTGACTTTTCCTACAAAACCCTAATTTAGCAACTTTTGGGTTTTGATGAATTTGGAGCATTCCTTGAATAATCATGATCAACCCTTGATCAAATGATGGATAAAACTTCAAAATGATGATGTTGACCAAAAATCTTGAAGTTTGACTGTATATGGGCCACAATTGACTTTTGACATAATACAGTCGATTCTCAAGCATCTGAGCAGTTGACTGAGAAATCTTCTTGTGCAAGGTATGAAACTTGACATGGATGATCTTGGGTGCATATTAGGACCTTGGAAAGCATATGAGACCTTTGTGGTCCACCCATCTTGATAAAAATAGAAACCCTAATTTTGAGGTGCACTGCCTTAGGAGAGAGTTTGTCTGGTCAACTCTTGAACTTCCTTGAGCAATTTAGGGACCCCAATTGACATGTGTTGAGTAAAATGGGAGGGAAAATTTTGGGGTACAACACCTGAGATAAACAATCTTCTTTCCTTTTTCAAGCTGATGGTAACATGTGTCTTTTTCACATATAGGACACGCTTTACGCCCTTTAACTTTATACCCAGACAAATTGCCATATGCCGAAAAATCGTTGATGGTGCAAAATAACATGGCACACATATTGAATTGTTCACCAGAATATGCATAAAAAACATCCACCCCTTCCTCCCAAAACACTCTTAAATCATCAATTAGTGGACTTAGATAAACGTCTATGTCATTTCTTGGTTGTTTTGGGCCCGAAATAATCATGGATAACATAATATATTTACGCATCATGTATAACCTAGGAGATAGGTTGTAAATCATTAGGAGAACGTGCCAAGAAGTATGGTTAATACTTAGATTACCAAACAGATTCATTCCATCAGTAGAAAGTCCAAGTTTAAGGTTTCTCGACTCTTTGCCAAAATTTGGAAATAAAAAATCTATTTTCTTCCATTGCAAAGAATCAGCTACATGGCGAATTTGTCCATCACATTTTCTTTCTTCTGCATGTCATCTAAGATTCTTTGAATCATTTGCATTAGCAAATAATATCTTGAACCTATAAATTATTGGTAGGTACCATACCACTTTCACAGGAGGACCCTTTTTGACCACCTTATCATCACTAGAATCGCCATCTTTCTTTTTGTAGTGTGACGTCTTGCACTTCAAACAATAATTATAGTTTACATTGTCTTTTCTGTATAATATGCAATCATTAGGGAATGCATGTATCTTTTCATACTCCAAACCCATCAGACACAATAATCTCTTTGCCTCGTAATAATGATTTGGCATTACGTTACTTTCTGGAAGCTTTTATATCAACAATTCAAGCAATTCGATAAAACTTTTGTCAGTCCACTCATTATTTGCCTTCAAATTAAACAATTTTAACACGGCTGACAAACGTGTAAACTTTTGATGAATAAATGAACCTCCAATAGATACACCATGTCTTGAACAAATGATGAACACCACATATGAGAAGATGACTTGATTCACAATCCACAAAGAAAATCTTATCCAAATGCACACCATTGAGAAAACCACTTAATTATATATCATGATAACTAAACCTCAAAAACCATAATTCAACATAGTCCACTGCTCAAGAACCAGATGAATCTTCCCTTATCCAAAGTGAAATCCTACTTTGTTCAAGCATTGATACTTTTGAATCGAGGTGCATGAATGAATGCTATGCAGATGAAGCTAGTAGAATAATGAAAAATAAATGCAAAGCCTAGGCTAGATAAATGTAATTTTAGAAGGGTAAATTTTAGGGTGCAACCACCATAGTCAGTGCACTTCGCCGATACTGGCCACCATGCATCAAACACGTGCTAATACATAATGCAACTGCAATATAATAATATACCAAGCAACAATAGTATGCACCTTGACCTTCACTATAGTCAGTGCACTTCGCCACTACTGGCCACTATGCAACAACACCTGCCAAAATATGCAGCAATAGCAATAAAACAATATAGCAAACAGTAACAATATATTTGCATACATATAACAATGCAACAAAACACAATATGCATCAACAAGCAATTTATACATAGTTATCACAATACAACACTCAACTACACACCAAACATCACTACCATGTAACTAAATATTAAGTAATTTTATAGAAAAGTGAATCGCATTAGCTTTCTAACGCTTCAAACGGCGCGTTAATTAGACACCCGAAACTAAAGTTATAAAATTTTAAAGTATTTACAAAATTTTCGACACACCGAGGTAACGAGTTACCTCAGTTCCAGAAGCACAAATACCCAATTTTTATTTGATGTAACCATTTACCTCAACCATGTAACTGATTACATCACCTAAAATGTCCAAAAAATATGTTTTCAATGTAACAAGTTACCTCAACCATGTAACCGGTTACTTCACTGACATAAACTTTTTTTTTCAACTTTTTCAAAATCAAAATCACTTTAAGCCATCTCAAAACCCAATTTTTCTTACAAATCATTTAACTTATGTTTTAATAAGAAAAAAAATTACTTTTTAAAAGTTTTAAACCCCAAATATTTTTCACCGAAAACACCCATAACTTAGTTTCGATGCTGACTCGCAACCACACACAATAACACACATCCACCATCAACCATTCATTCAAATGCATAATTTCAACAGCAATATTACACAATTCATCATTCAATCATCAACCACAACACCATTAGACATCATTATACCATATCTAATTCATCAACATCACATACAATCACATAGTCTACATGAACTAATTCACACCAACATACATCATCAAATCATACAATTTTTCATTATATAATTGCACCCAATTTGATCAATAAAACAAAATTTCACAATAGAAAAATTTAGAACATACGAGAGGAATAATCTATAGCAAGTAATTAATCCCTATCCACAAACCATTACACAAACCATTAGATAACAAGAACCCCACTCTTACCTTAGAGTTCTTGCAAAAGCTTCAACCTTAGCAATGAAAATTCCTCTCCTCTTCCCACTTCCCTGTGTTTCTCTGCTTTTTTTCTCTCTTTCAAATGTTACGATAACTTCCCTTTTAACTCTCACTATCCCTATTTCTATTATATAATTCTATTATTATTATTATTATTATTATTATTATTATTATTATTATTATTATTATTATTATTATCTAATACAACTAAAGAAAATAGTAAATATAATAAAAATATTAATTATTAAGTCTGAATAATATTAACCTTATATTATTTAAATAAATAATTACTAACTAATGTTACTAACTAGTTACTCACAATACCATCCATCTCTACACCATTGCTCACACATCTCCAACACCTTAATTTTAATATTTCTAAGACAACTATCTTAAACCAAAGGCATCACAAGACACCAAAACACCCATCAACGCATATAAATGCACAACATCACATAATTAAATTATGAATAATAATTTAAATAAAATCAGGGCGTTATATAGTATGTGGCTTTAACATTGTGGGGTTCTTATTAGGAACTCTAAGAGAATTTATGTTAAAGATTTTCTTATAACCTTGGTCGATCAACCCTTATTTTGGCCGAGCTCTTGGGCTTAGTCCATTGTTTAAGAATGACTAATAGTTTGAGTTTCTCTTTATTGTTTGTCAAGATGAATTCTCTTGTTTTGGTTAATATTATCATCTCTTGAAAGACTCGCTAATCTTCATTTTCTCTCATTCTTCTTAAAACATTATCTCTCATATATCAAACACATTAAATGTATGATATTTGTTAAACTATAATCCATAGTATCGAAACTATGTGTGTCGAAGAGTTTAGAGATGGATCGAAGTAGGTTGCTCGAAGGAAGCCATTGCCCAATCGAAGAGCTTATGGATCGAAGAAAGATGCACACAAATTAGATTTGTTTTAGATTTAAATAGATTTGATTTAAGTCTAAAATATAATAGATTTGATTTAGATCTAAAATATATATTTTGGGCTTTTATAGTTTGGGCTTAGGGAGCAAGCTAAATCTATAAAAAGAGAGAGTAATGATAACGAGAAAACATATCGTATAATTAATATGCTTTTTACCGATTTTATATTTCATTAAGTCGTCTAACCCCCGATTATTCCGAGATTATTTGTCTTTTTGCAGGTATAACACTTGTCGACTCAAACCGATGGAAAAGGACAACATGAAGAAAGCTAGACGATAAACAAAGAGAAAAAGAATAAAAAAATACAAAGTTTGGACTTCTGGATCAGTGACGGTCGTCACGTCCCTGTGACAGGCGTAACACCCCCCAACATAAGGAAACGCTCGTCACACACCACTGACGAGCGTAAGGCACTACTTTAGCGCGTGACGACCGTCACCTACCTGTGACGACCGTCACGCGCGTGAAAGTGAACGTTATGCATGGATTGAGACGTGGGCGTGAAGGGCAGACTTGTTCTCCCTCTTTCTACTGAGTCTCCTATTTTCTTGCCACTACTATTAGTGCTCCTGCATTTTCTCCATGAAGACTTCATCAAGAATTCAAAAACTGCTGATTTTTCCTATGCTATATATATGAGTACCAGTACATAGTTCAAGGGTCGAAGAAATTTACTCAGAGCAAATATTATTTTATTTTACAGTTATTTTCCAATTTGCTTGTTTTGGAATTCTGCTTTCATTTTCTTGTAATTTTCATTCAAAGCCTTAGTTTCTATTTTTAAGTGTTAATTCTTCTTTCAAGAATTAACACGAATCATTTATTGCAAGTCAAGCTCGAAGATTGGATTACTGTATTACCTCAAGATTACCATAGCAAATTTAATTCCAGGTTTTTTATATTGCAATTATTATTTATTCAGTTGTTATAATATGCCAATTATTGCCATGAATTATATTTTAAACTTTATTACTGTTAAGTTAATTATGTCTGGCTAAATTATTAATACCGGTATGTGACTGTAAGAACTGAAAGAATTCAATGATACCTTGGCCAAAAATATTTATAAAACAATTTCTGGTTTCCAATTTCCAAGATTAATTTAACTATCCTTGTCACGAGAGTGAGAGGTTAATTAACACGATTTTGCCACGAGAGTGGGAAATTAATTAAGGCAAGAACCTGCATGCGAGAGCTGGGGTTCAACCCAGATAGTGGTAACAAAGCATTGATTTTTAAATACACGAGAGTGTTTTAATAAATTAATTAAATTCAAATTGTTTTCAAAAAGTGTTATTAAATTTAAAGTGCATCCACTAGGTTTAGTAGCATGACTTATTTCATAAACACAAGAGTGTATGTCTCAGGTTTTTAAACAATTAGCTTTTACCGAAATACTTTATAGGCCAAGCGATTCATCGAATTCCCTAAGTCCGATTATCACATACCGGTATAATTAGTACTATTATTCTTAATTAAACTGTTTCCCCCAAAAATCGAATATTCATCGCTTAGTTAGACAAACTGTAGCATTAGATCGTATGCGATTGATCCTCAGTCTCTGTGGGTTCGATAATCTTTTAAAACTAGAACGACTGAACTGTATACTTGCAGTTAGTATCCCGACAGACCTATAAAGTCCCGATCAAGTTTTTGGCGACGTTGCCGGGTACTGGTAGTCAATTAATTACGATTCTTCTGTTGCGTGTTTAGACTAAGCAACAAACACCCTTTGTCGATTTGTATGCCAAGGACTCGCTCACAAGGCGAACCACTTGACAAATCGACGGATGAACCTGAACGCATTCTTTCCGTAAGACGTGCAGTCAGGGATTACTGTTTAAATCACGCTATTCCTTTACCCAAACCGGAAATCAAGATTGATTCTGAAACTGATTCTAATTCTTCCTCTGAAACCGAAACCAATCCAGAATTAGACATGGCCGAAGAACAATGGACCCGTCCACTGAAGGAGTACGCAGCTCCATCACAACAAGAGCCCCATAACAGCATTGCTGCTCCAGTAATAAACCGAAACGATTTCGAGTTAAAGCCGTCATTGATATCAGCTATCCAACAATGCCAATTCTCTGGAGATCCTTCTGAGGATCCGAATGAACACCTTACAAAATTCGTTCAATTTGCCGACACAGTTATAGCAAATGGTGTTAGTAAAGATGTGATAAGATTACGTCTTTTCCCTTTCTCACTAAGAGATAGAGCTTGGGCTTGGTTGCAATCCTTGCCATCAAATTCCGTCACTACGTGGGAAGGACTGAAGATCGTATTCTTAGCACGATACTTTCCCCCAAGCAAGACCGCTGCACTAAGATCCCAAATCAACGGATTTAGGCAAAAGGATACTGAATCACTATTCGATGCATGGGAGCGCTACAAAGATATGATGCGAATGTGCCCACATCACGGACTAGAAAAATGGCTGATAATCCACACGTTTTATAATGGACTCTTGTACAACACAAGACTATCTATAGATGCCGCCGCAGGTGGTACACTGATGGACAAGCCTTATGACGAAGCTAACCAACTCATTGAAAACATGGCTCAAAACCACTATCAGTGGGGAGGAGAAAGAACATCTGTGGAGAAGACTCAAGCCAAAGGCGGGATGTACGAGATTAGTAGCCTAGATAAAGTTAATGCTAAGGTAGATGCTCTTACCCAAAAAAATAGAAAGCTTGACCTTACCTCCTGTAGCTACCATAGCTGCAGTTACCCCGAGCTGCGAAGTTTGTGGAGTACCTGGTCATGTTGGAACCGAATGTCAAATCTTAGCAGGAATAACGGCTGATCAGGTAAATTACGCTCAAGGAAATCCTTATGCCAATACC
This sequence comes from Vicia faba, assembly GCA_948472305.1. Lineage (NCBI taxonomy): Eukaryota > Viridiplantae > Streptophyta > Magnoliopsida > Fabales > Fabaceae > Vicia > Vicia faba. The sequence goes on along the minus strand of OX451737.1, from coordinate 1,440,062,238 downwards.
TATAATCCTGGTTGGAAGAACCATCCTAACTTCTCGTACAAGAACAATAACGCTTTATATGCACCTGGCCAAGCACCTGATGTACCTCCAGGTTATCAAAAACCCGCTGGTAATGTTCCTAACATTCCTAAGAAATCTAACCTTGAAATCCTAATGGAAAATTTTATCGCTAATCAAGCCTAACAAAACAAAGAATTCCTCAATCAAAACGTTCACACCGGTGAACAACTGAAGCTATTAGCAAACAAGGTAGATGCCCTAGCTACTCACAACAAAATGTTAGAAACCCAAATCTCCCAAGTAGCACAACACCAATCTAGTTCTGCCGCACCTGCTGGTACATTTCCTGGACAGCCACAACCCAATCCTAAAGGACATGCAAATGCTATCACATTACGAAGTGGGACAGCCCTTGACGGACCGGTAGATCCTAGACTCCAAAACCCGACCATGTATCAAAAGCCCGAAAAAGAAATAGAGAAGTCGAAAGATCAATATGAAAATGTAGAGGAAGACGCGAATGAGAACAGAGGGGCCTCAGAAAAACCTTATGTGCCTCCACCACCATACAAACCACCAATTCCATACCCTCAAAGACTTGCAAAACCCAAGAACGAGGGACAATTCAAGAAATTTGTAGAACTTCTGAAACAACTAAACGTCACTATTCCGTTTACAGAAGCTATAACCCAAATGCCGTCATATGCTAAATTCCTAAAAGAAATATTGGCTAATAAGAAAAAAATCATTGAGAACGAAACCGTTATGCTAACTGCCGAATGTAGCGCCATAATTCAAAATAACATGCCTCCAAAGCTAAAAGATCCTGGTAGTTTCTCCATACCATGTGTAATTGGAAAATTTGTCATAGACAAAGCTCTATGCGATTTAGGAGTCAGTGTCAGTCTAATGCCCTTATCTATTTGCGAGAAGCTCAAATTAGGCGACATGAGACCTACCAAGATGTCCCTATAACTAGCAGACAAATCAGTCAAATTTCCTGTTGGTATGCTAGAAAACATTCCTGTCCGAATAGGACAATTTTACATACCGATTGACTTTATAATAATGGACATCAAGGAAGATTCAAACATTCCCATCATACTAGGAAGACCATTTTTAGCTACTGCAGGATCCATCATTGACGTCAAGAAAGGAAAACTTACCTTCGAGGTAGGAGAAGAAAAAGTAGAATTCATTCTTTCCCAATTCTTTAAAGCACCTGCTATAGATGACTCATGTTGTCTCCTAGATATCATTGATGAATGTGTCAAAGAACTTGAATGCCAAGAGGACACCTACTCTGAGATGCTGAAAATTCAGACACCGACTATCCTCAAGAACGAAGACTGGAAACAAGAACACTTAGATGCCAACCTAAGCGAATGTTTAGCCTTAACACGTGATCCTGACTCAACTAATAAGAAACCCGGTATAGAACTTAAAACATTACCTGAAGATCTTAGGTATGAATTCTTAGATAAAGAACTCGAACGACCAGTTATAGTCAATGCCAATTAGGAGAGATCGAAACCGAAAAACTTCTTAGTGTGTTAAGGAAATATCCAACCGCGTTAGGCTATAATATCTCATATCTCAAAGGAATAAGCCCTTCTCTCTGTATCTACCGCATTATGCTGGAGGAGGACTGCAAGACTTCTAGAGAACATCAAAGACAAATAAATCCTATCCTAAGTGAACTCGTTAAGAAAGAAGTGCAAAAACTACTAGAGGCAGGCATCATATACCCAATATCAGATAGCAACTGGGTCAGTCCAGTTCATGTGGTGCCTAAGAAAGGAGGTGTTACAGTTATAACAAATACAAAAGGCGAATCGGTAGCACAACATACGCAAACAGGATGGAGAATGTGTATTGATTATAGAAAACTAAACAAAGCTACGCGGAAAGACCATTTCCCATTACCATTCATTGATCAAATGCTCGAGCGTTTAGCCAAACATTCCCATTTATGCTATCTTGATGGATACTCAGGATTCTTTCAAATTCCCATTCATCCTGACGATCAAGAGAAAACTACGTTCACATGTCCCTATGGTACCTTTGCATACCAGAGAATGCCATTTGGACTATGTAATGCACCTGCAACTTTCCAACGATGCATGGTGGCGATCTTCGCAGATTTCTTAGACGGAATCATGGAAGTATTCATGAACGATTTCTCTGTCTGTGGAGAGAGTTTCGACGGATGTTTAACAAATCTTGAATTAGTACTGAAACGCTGTGTTAATGTCAACCTAGTGCTCAACTGGGAAAAATGTCACTTCATGGTGAGACAAGGAATTGTGTTGGGTCACATTGTATCAAACAGAAGGATTGAAGTCGACAAGGCAAAGATCGAAATTATCAAAAACCTTCAACCACCCAAAACAGTTAGAGAAATACAAAGTTTTCTAGGACACGCGGGTTTTTACCAACGTTTTATAAAAGATTTCTCTAAAATCACCAAGCCACTAACTGAATTATTAATGAAAGAGGCTGAGTTTATTTTCGACGATAAGTGCTTGAACGCATTCGAGACACTAAAAGAGGCCTTAATATCGACACCTATTATGCAACCTCCTGATTGGAACCTACCATTTGAAATAATGTACGATGCGAGCGATTATGCTGTAGGCGCAGTCCTAGGACAACACAAAGAAAAGAAGCTTCACACTATCTACTACACAAGCAGAACACTCGACCCCGCACAAATGAATTACGCCACTACGGAGAAGGAACTCTTAGCTGTGGTATTCGCATTAGAAAAATTTCGTTCCTACTTAGTAGGCGCTAAAATCATTATTTATACGGATCATACTGCGATCTGATACTTACTAAGCAAGAAGGACGCCAAACCGCGATTACTCAGATGGATCTTACGCCTACAAGAGTTTGACTTAGAAATAAAAGACAAAAGAGGAACTGAAAACGTGGTAGCTGACCATTTATCGAGATTAGATGGAATCCAAATCGAGAGTGTTCCCATAAACGAAGATTTCCCTTATGAACGCCTCATTGCCAAGCTAGAGACAAACCCTACCGACAGTTTAGATCCACACAATGAAACTTTCACAACTGCGGTAGTAAAATCCATTTGTACTAATACCACATTACCATGGTACGCTGACTTCGTCAACTATTTAGCTGCCAGTGTTTTACCACCTGATTTGACGTACCAACAGCGGAAGAAATTTTTCCATGACCTTAAACACTACTTTTGGGATGAACCATTACTCTTTAAAAGAGGCGCCGATGGTATCTACCGTCGCTGCGTTCCCAATGATGAAATAAACGACGTCATTTCCCATTGCCATTCCTCCCCTTATGGTGGACACGCTAGTACATCGAAAACCTGTGCGAAAATACTTCAAGCTGGCTCCTTTTGGCCTACCTTATGGAAAGACGTCCACGTAGCAATTATGAACTGCGATAGATGTCAACGCACAGGAAATATATCTAGACGCGACGAAATGCCGCAAAAAGGAATCCTCGAAGTAGAAGTTTTCGATGTGTGGGGAATTAATTTCATGGGACCTTTCCTCGCATCTTTTGGAAATAAATATATTTTGGCAGCCGTTGACTATGTATCAAAATGGATTGAAGCCATCGCCGCACCCATAAACGATACACGTGTGGTACTAAAACTATTCAAGAATATTATCTTCCCACGATTCGGTGTACCAAGACTAGTGATCAGCGATGGTGGCTCCCATTTTATCTCTAGAATCTTTGAAAGGTTACTTTCCAAATACGACGTTAAACATCGCATAGCCACACCATACCATCCTCAAACAAGTGGACAAGTGGAAGTGTCAAATAGGGAGATCAAACAAATACTTGAGAAAACCGTAGCCACATCCAGAAAAGACTGGTCCTCCAAGCTAAACGATGCTCTTTGGGCATATCAGACAACTTTCAAAACTCCTATCGGAACAACGCCGTTCAAGTTAGTTTATGGAAAATCTTGTCATTTGCCAGTAGAATTAGAACATAAAGCTTATTGGGCGATAAAAACCCTTAACTTAAATTATAAGAGTGCTGGCGAGAAACGAGTGTTAGATATCCATGAACTAGAAGAATTACGTTTAGACGCTTATGAAAATGCTAAAAGAACGAACAAAAAAATGGCACGATAAGCGTATCTCGCGGAAAGACTTTAAGGAAGGAGACATCGTACTCCTATTCAACTCTAGACTGAAACTTTTCCCGGGAAAATTACGTTCCAGATGGTCCGGACCGTTCGAAATTAACAAAGTTTTCCCAAGTGGTGTGATAGAAATTAAAGGTAGTTCTATCGAACCATTCATAGTTAATGGCCAGCGCTTAAAGCACTATTTTAACGTCGGAAATATCGACTTCTCGGCTTATCTTCAGTTAAGTGAGCCGCCTACCCCGCTACCTAACTGAATAGGTATTTACGTCGAGCCGTCGACATAAAATAAAGGCGCTTCATGGGAGGCAACCCATGTTTTACTTTAGTTATTTTTTCTGCTTTAACATGCTTTTATTTTTCTTTTCTTTTTCTTAATCTTTAAAACATTTTCATGATTGCATCTCTTACTCCTTTTTATCTTTTTCTTCTGTTTTTATTTCTTCCTTTCATCTTTCTTTTTCTTTTTAATTTAACTTTGGCAATTTCCTAACCCGAAAATACTTACTTAATTTCCTTTTCTTTCAAACATTTATCAAATATTTTCAGGGGGTAATTCTTTTACTTTCACATTTCGCGCTATGGATTGTGCAAACTTCATGAATGTCAAATTGCGAAGCCGACACCAGAGAAGACGGTTTGCAGACCTGGGTGAACGGGAGATGTGTCCTACTATATACGCAGATGATCATGCTATGGCTGCCCTTGGCATTCGTGAGAGTGTCATGTACTTGCTGCATAAGATTGGTTGGGACACTGCTCCTATCCGTCGAAGGTTCTGTACCTACAAAAGGCTGACTCTTGAGTTTCTCAGCACCTTGAGTTTCATTCCAAATCATGGAATGGGATTCAACCGTGGGTTGATCACATTCAGAATGTTTAACATGGATTACACTTATAACCTGCGGGAGTTTAGCCAGCTGCTTGGGTTCCCTTTTGGACCCGATGTTATCAGTATGACACAGGAGAACCTTTTGCCCGTATCTGAGCTTGACTATTTCTGGGGAAGCATTGCTGGTATTAACCATCCTGAGCCGTCAGATCAGTACTCTGAATGCATTCATAACCCGGCTATCAGGTATTTCCACAAGATCATAGCCCACACTATCTTTGGCAAACAGCAAAATGTCACGTCTGTATCCCGCGATGAGCTGTTTATATGCTCGCTAATATGGAGCGGATCATCCAGACTCCAAATGCACCAATCTTGTTAGCTGGGTTAGTTACCATGCTGTCTAATGCAATTGGACTCCGCCGGCCTATGCTCGGTTCTGCTCTGCGTTATGGAATAAAGTCGATGGACATTGCATTTTGTTTCAACACTAGCATGATCGGAAACCTTGGACCAGATCAGTTTGACCTGCTAGTTAATCATCAGATTGTCCACCATTTTAAGCTTCCGGACCCAAGAACCAGTGTGCACAACCGAGATAACTGGTTGTTTGACCTTCACCATCCTGCTTCACCACCCTCCCCACCATCTACAGTTGACATTTATGAGGTTCCAAACACTGCTAATGCTGAAGAAGATCCTGCTACACCACCAGGATACCATGATCTCCCTGATCCTTGGGAACAGCAGGCTAGTTCCGCCGAGACCGTGCCCCAGGCTCCTGAGACCACTCCACCTCCACCTGCTGTTACCCTGGACTCCCTACATGAGGCAATTACAGACATGCGGGGCGAGCTGACTTCTCTCAGGATGGACTTCATAACCTTCATGGACTTGGTGACTGATCAGTTGGACTACATGCATCAGCATTTGTTTCCACCTCCCCGTGGCTAGAGTTGCCATTGTTATTCATTTCCTTCTCTCTTGCAATTTTACGTACAGTGAGGACACTGTTAAGTTTCAGTGTGGGAGGGATTTTTAGTTTAGTTATTATTTCAACATTATCATTTTCTTTTATTTTTAGTTACTTTGAAACAATTTGTCATGAATTTATTCATTTATTCAATTAAAGTTTATTTTAATTTCTTTCCCAGTCTACTGTTTTATTTACTGTCTGTGTTTATACGCAATATTTCTATTTCATTTTATACTGATAATTAGCATTACAAATTTAATTATTATATCACCTTTATATTTAAACCTCTAATTAATTAAAATAAATCATTAAAATATTTCAAACAAACAAAAAAAAAACTTCAAAAACCAATTACCAAGAAAAACAATAAACACATACACTCTCCAACGGTCCTGTAACGGTAATGTTATTTATGACTCTGTCTGCGTTACGACCGTCACACCCTTGTGACGAGCGTAACACGCCTCTTTACCTCATGACGAGCATCACACCCTTGTGACGAACGTCACGCAAACAGAGACCACAACGGCTATTGCAGGGAACCGTTCCAACTTTCCCCTTTATAAACCCATCTCCTTCCTCCATTGTTACCACATCACACGAAAAACTACCCATTCACTCCATTTTTCTTCTAATTTCTAAACTCCCGACATGAAATTACCATCCTTACAATCTCCCATTCTCACATTCCCAAATCAAATCCTACCTCCACCATGGCAAACAACCCACACGCTCAAGCCATCAATTTCAGAATCGGCGAACCAGGGGAGAATCAACGAGCAAAATTTTCAAAATTTTCAACGTCGAGGTCTCCAACCCACAAGGTACGTTGACATCGACTGCCTATGGAGTTTGGGACTACTCGACAGTGTCCGCCGATTATTGCAAAGCGTGGATTTGTGGAACCTCTGTCACGAACCAAGACCAATCTACGAAACTCTTACTCTTGAGTTCTTGAGTTCGTTTGTTTACCTCACTCCGTCGGGTGTCACAAACCAACTGTCAGGCGTGGCAAAATTTCGCATGTTTGGCGTTGAGCACGAGTTGCCTCAATCCGACATCGCGAGGCTTATGGGATTTTGTTCGGACGAAGGTGCTCATTTTCGGGTATCGGATAGTTTTGGTGAGGAGGCTTTCAACTTGTGGCACAGTTTAACAAACATCTGTGCTGGATCCTACGACCACCTCAACGCCACCCACATTCACAATCCGGCCATCCGCTACTTCCATCGCATTCTTAGTAACACGATCTTTTCCTGCGACAGCAACCATAAGCTCAACTCCAAGGAGCTCTTCTTTCTACATTGCGTGTTCACTGGGCAAAAGATAAATGCCGCCCCGTTCCTACTTGCTCACATCCACTATCTTTGTGCTAGAGGTGGAAAACCTTTTTATTTCGGAGGGCTGGTTACTTCAATTGCCATTGGTCTGAATTACGGTGCTGCTCTCGCAACCTTGCCTTCTATGGCACCGACTTTGCTAACCTTGGATCACTGCAAAGCCGCACACCTCATCTACGAGCGGGAAGACGACAGATTCCACCCCGTAATCAGGAATACTGTCTATCAGAATATAATTCTGCCGAACAGGGACCGAATCGATCCAAGTAACCGAGCAAACTGGTTGTTCGACCCTGAAGTTCCCGCAGAGCCTGCACCTGCCCACGAAGACCAACCTGCAGCCGCCGCAAACGATATACAAGAAGAGTTGGATAGTGCTTAGCATGTCCACGACATTCCAGGATCCTCATCTGCACCTCCTCCTATCAATCTTGAAGACATCCTCCGCGCCCTCCACATGCAAAATCAAATGAATGCGGCGCTTGAAAGGAGGCCAGCTGAGCAATTTGAGTCTCTGTGCGCCCAAAACGCTCAGATCTTGACTGGGCAGCGCAACATGAATGAGAGGTTAGATGAGGCCCTGACAGAGCTTAACGCCTTGCAGATAGATATGAACACCTTTGGCTTCCAGGACACCGACACTGAAGCCACTCCTACCAGACGCTCTTGCACCAGGAGCAGAGGACGTGGTCACCAGTAGTTCTTTTTCTTTAATTTCTATGTAATTTGTTATTTTTCTGTTTCTTTTCTTTTCCTTTTGTTTTTGTAAATTGTACTTCCCCGCATATATACCGCAACATTGAGGACAATGTCAGATTTTGTGTGGGAGAGGTACCTTTCAATCTTTTATAAAACTAGTAAATTCTTACGATATGTCTCGATTCAAATTCTTCGCTTTATTTTCCATACTGAAAATTTTTTATTTTCGCATTAGCCCGACATACCTATTTTAACGAAATCCCAGTTGAGGAAGCCGAAAACGACATAACAAGATCAATACGGTTCTGTCGCCGTGGACTTCCTACTTATGCGATCCGTTTCAATAACCATTATACCGATATCTGGAGTTTCAAGTTCTAGATGTAACCCCTAGTAGTTTATACTAGCAGTCAACACCGTCTTGACACAAACCACGTGGAGAATCGATGAATATAAGTGTTTGATGCCTGATTCTAAAAATATCCTTCATATCTCGCTGCTAAAAGAAAAGAAAATCTGTGTACCAAAATATACGGGCACATATAAGAGTTGAGCAAATAATGAAGGAATCCAGTGTTGGTTGGTTCAGAGGTATCTGGTTCTGAACTCGGTAGGGCGTGCTATGGCCCGATCCCCCACAACCTCCAATTTGGATAACATATGTAGGGTTGCCACATTCGTGTACCAGACCTCGTGTTAAAGGATCAAAGTCACTAACCGGTTACTCCACTACGTGCGTGCTAAGACAAAGGGCTTAATGTGATTGCGCCAGAATGAAACCGGGTGAAATAGATACGAGGAACTCCGGGCAGAGTTATAACGAAACTGTTGGATAGCTCGTTTAAAATGGAAGTCTATGGGTAAGCTTATTGCTTGCGTCATTAGCGTATCTTTAGTGTTTTACTCAAGTATTGGCCGAACCAACGAGGATTTCCTGAAACCACTTTAAAAATCCAAGGTATGTCATGCTTATGCGTTTGACGAAAACTTGTCCGACCTTTCGAATGACTATTTGCTTGAGGACAAGTAAAGGTTCAAGTATGGGGGAAGTTGATAACGAGAAAACATATCGTATAATTAATATGCTTTTTACCGATTTTATATTTCATTAAGTCGTCTAACCCCCGATTATTCCGAGATTATTTGTCTTTTTGCAGGTATAACACTTGTCGACTCAAACCGATGGAAAAGGACAACATGAAGAAAGCTAGACGATAAACAAAGAGAAAAAGAATTAAAAAAAATACAAAGTTTGGACTTCTGGATCAATGACGGTCGTCACGTCCCTGTGATGGGTGTAACACCCCCCAACATAAGGAAACGCTCGTCACACACCACTGACGAGCGTAAGGCACTACTTTAGCGCGTGACGACCGTCACCCACCTGTGACGACCGTTACGCGCGTGAAAGTGAACGTTATGCATGGATTGAGACGTGGGCGTGAAGGGAAGACTTGTTCTCCCTCTTTCTACTGAGTCTCCTATTTTCTTGCCACCACTATTAGTGCTCCTGCATTTTCTCCACGAAGACTTCATCAAGAATTCAAAAACTGCTGATTTTTCCTATGCTATATATATGAGTACCAGTACACAGTTCAAGGGTCGAAGAAATTTACTCAGATCAAATATTATTTTATTTTACAGTTATTTTCCAATTTGCTTGTTTTGGAATTCTGCTTTCATTTTCTTGTAATTTTCATTCAAAGCCTTAGTTTCTATTTTTAAGTGTTAATTCTTCTTTCAAGAATTAACACGAATCATTTACTGCAAGTCAAGCTCGAAGATTGGATTACTGTATTACCTTAAGATTACCATAGCAAATTTAATTCCAGGTTTTTTATATTGCAATTATTATTTATTCAGTTGTTATAATATGCCAATTATTGCCATGAATTATATTTTAAACTTTATTACTGTTAAGTTAATTATGTCTGGCTAAATTATTAATACCGGTATGTGACCGTAAGAACTGAAAGAGTTCAATGATACCTTGGCCAAAAATATTTATAAAACAATTTCTGGTTTCCAATTTCCAAGATTAATTTAAATATCCTTGTCACGAGAGTGAGAGGTTAATTAACACGATTTTGCCACGAGAGTGGGAAATTAATTAAGGCAAGAACCTGCATGCGAGAGCTGGGGTTCAACCCAGATAGTGGTAACGAAGCATTGATTTTTAAATACACGAGAGTGTTTTAATAAATTAATTAAATTCAAATTGTTTTCAAAAAGTGTTATTAAATTTAAAGTGCATCCACTAGGTTTAGTAGCATGACTTATTTCATAAACACGAGAGTGTATGTCTCAGGTTTTTAAACAATTAGCTTTTACCGAAATACTTTATAGGCCAAACGATTCATCGAATTCCCTAAGTCCGATTATCACATACCGGTATAATTATTACTATTATTCTTAATTAAACTGTTTCCCCCAAAAATCGAATATTCATCGCTTAGTTAGACAAACTGTAGCATTAGATCGTATGCGATTGATCCTCAGTCTCTGTGGGTTCGATAATCTTTTAAAACTAGAACGACTGAACTGTATACTTGTAGTTAGTATCCCTACAGACCTATAAAGTCCCGATCAAGTAATCCCTAATTTTGTAATCAAGACAATCAAGTCAATTTATTATAATCACAGAATTTGCAGTTGCAAGTGATTAATAAATTTTTCCATAATTTATGGGCAGAGAGAAACTCTGCAGAAAATAATTGTCTTCTTTCTTTTCCTTTCTTTTCTCATAATTCATTGTCATTGTGTGGCGATATCAATCTTGTTCATCAAGATTGGTAGAAATTCATCATAGATATTTGGTGGATTTCTAATATCTGGTATCAGAGCTCAATTTCGGTTTAAGAGAAGTATCAATCAAGAACGATTTAAGAATTCACGATGGCGAATTATGAGAATGCAAATTATCCTGCAACTCTACCAATTCTAAAAGTAGACAACTACGAGAATTGGTGAAAATAGATGAAAGTTTTGTTCAGATGTCAAAGTCTTTGGGATCTTGTAAAAGATGGATTCGAAGCGCTTGGAGAAAACACTTCAGAAGAAGAAAAGAAGAAACACACAGAAATTGAGAAGCCGAGTTATAAAGCACTCTTTATAATTATCAATGTGTGAGTCCATAAAATTTTGAAAAAGTGAGTGATTCAGAATCTGCAAAGGAAGCTTGGGATGTACTTGAGAAGTATTTTGATGGTGCAGAAAAGGTGAAAGAAGTGAGGTTACAAACTCACAAGAGAACCTATGAATTGCTTCAGATGGAAGATAGTGAGAGCATATTTGATTTCTTCACTAGGGTTACAAGAATAGTGAATCAAATCAAGGTATGTAGAGAAATATTAACAACAAGAGCTCTTGTTTCGAAGATCTTGATATCTTTGGCTCCTAAGTTCGACAACATGGTGGTGGCTATAGAAAAGGGGAAAGACTTATTGAAATTGGTAAAGGAAGAGCTTCAAGGGACGCTTGAATCTCATGAACAAAGAATGAATAAAAGAGCTGCAGGAAAATCGAAGAGTGATGTGGCTTTGCAGACACATTCAACAAAAGAAACCAAAGGCAAAGGAAAGTGGTTCGACAGAGGTAGAGGCGACTACAACAAATCGACTGGTAGAGGAAACCAGAACGAAGGAAACGTGTCGAATCAAAGAATACCATACTGTAACACGGTGGGAGAACTGACTTGGTTGTTTTGCGTTTGATCGCAATTGTGCGAATAGCAAGAGTCACCACCGACTTTTCTTTTATCCAAAAGGAAAGGCTGAAAATAATAGGAAAGACCTTTGAAATGTTTTCTGAGTTCGGGGGGTAGGTTATGAAAAGGGAAGGTATTAACACCCGTTTCATCCATGGTTTTCCATGGGCTCTTAGTTGCTTGCTAGATCACTTGCTTTTGTTTGAATGTGCTTGTAGTGTGGGTTTTGAAAATATTTTGAAAATGTCTTTGTAATGGTTCTCATTTATATAAGAACGCATACAAAGTGTTGTTTCGAAAATAGTTCAAAGATGTGTTTGTGGAGTTTGTTTTTTGAAAGTATTTGGAAAGATGTTTTTGTAATGGTTCTCGTCTCTATAAGAACGTATACAAAAAGCTTTTGTCTTTTGAAAAAAAGTTTTAATATGAAAGTGTTGGTGAAAAAAATGTTTGGTTGTGAGCAAGCGAGCATCTAGGAGCGAATCTACCTACTAAAAAGGTCTTAAATGTTTCTTTTCCTCCTCCTTTAGATGTTGCTATCTTACCATTGATTTGGTAAGAATCCCCATCGTTGGATGTGAAGGGACAAGCGCGGGACGTTTGTACAGTCATAGAAGGCAACTTATGAGACGCTTTAGCAATTTTTCGTAAGGGACTAGATCGTTTTATCGAAGGCAACATCGAGGGACATCAAGGGACTACGATCTTTTTTATCGAAGGGTCTTTGCTAAAGCGTCCCATATTCGAGGGACATGATTGTATTTCCGAGGCAACAAGCGAAGTTACCCTAGAGGTGCGTGTGTGAAAAATGTGTTTGATTCAAGTTAAGTTGTTCTTTGGTTAGGTTATCCAGCGATTGATTTTAGATCTTTCCATGCACGCCTAATTACTATACAATATAAGGAAAACAGTAAATTGCGGAAATTAAAATTCTACGCTATTATAGAGCTTTTGGGAATGGGGGTACAAATTTACAAATGGGGATGGATTAATTAAATGTCCAAATAGGCAAACAATACAACTAAATCGAATCGAGAAATTAATCGAAATTATAACAATTTATGAAATAAAATTGATTGACAAAGTATAGAAATTTTTGGTATTTTTGTTTGTGAGAAAATTTGAAAAGAGAATAAAAACCTATTCTATTTTTTTTTGAAATTTTTGTTTATCATGAAGAAATTAAACAATTTAAGAATGTTAACTAAAAAGTTATCTAATAAAATTATTCACAAAGTTCCTAAACTAATTTTAAAACTAAACTAGTTAAGAAATTTATCTAGTTTAAAAACATTATTATTAATTGAATTTTAAGAAAATTAAACTAAAATATTAAAATAAATGAAACTAAAAAAAATGTTAATGAGAAACTAACTAAAACAAAGGTACAAGTAGAAAATATGGGGGGTGTGCTTCTTTTTTTTAATGGGCTTTAGAGCCGAAGAAGTTTTTTTGTTTACCAAAAAGGAGAAAATATAAAATCATATAAAGATGAAAATATCCCAGGGGGTCTCGAACCCGAGACCTTTCCTCCAAACCATCACACCTTAACCACTGCGCCACCTATTTCATTCATTATTACTAGTACTTCTATTAATATTGAAGACATGAATTATGAGATGGGTTGGGCCAAACAATAGGCCCAAACCCGATTTGTATTTTAAGGGAAAGGGGAGGAATTAAAAAAAACCTAGATTGTAATAGAGGAGGCGCCGTGAATGAGCCCTCATGGGGAAGAGGAAAAAATTTATGTTATTATTTTTTATTGTCTTAATTAATGTTTTTTATTATTCCCAATAACCAAAGTAAAATTATAACCTTTCTCTCTTCTTACTGTCAAACAAAATCTTTCCCATGCCATTGTATCATCACCATCATCTCTTTCTACCTCTCCTAAAAAAACGAAAAATACCCCCTCTGGTTCTCAATCGATAAAAAAAACAAAAAACAAAAAAAAACTCTTAGCATTTTCTCTCTAACTCGGTTCTCTATGGCTTATGGCTTCAACAACAACAACTATAGTTCATAGATTCAGATCCAGAATCATCAACAAATAACTCTAATTTATGCATCTGTGAAAACCAACAACAACGTTAGAGTTGAGCGAACAGTGAAGGGAAAATGGATTACCGTTTTAGAGTCCAGAGGAGACAATTCGAGGTAAATCGATATACTTCTGATTTCTCTACCCGTGTCATTTCTTTTTGCCTCAATGTCATAATCTTGCGCTTTGATAGTTATGCATGTTTCTGCAGAGAATTTCCGGATGAAAAAAAAGTTGAAGAGGAAGCACAATTTTTTACTGTTAAATCATGAACATAAACGATGGTGGGTTGAAGAAAGAGGGTGGTGGTTGCGGTTTTATGTAGAGGGCAAGGAAGATTTTTTGCAGATTAGCCTTTTGACAGAGGTTAGAATGTGTTTTTTTCATGTGGGATTATGAATTTAAGTGAAGACTTATGCAATGCAAGCTGAAGTTGTAGCAAGTTTAAAGTTTGTGTTACTTGGTAGGTGCGGTTTTATTTGTGTTTGCTATTGTTCTTGGTTTGGTTTTCTGGGTGTGTTGCCTTTTTGCTCTTGGTTTGAAATCTGGTTCTGTTATCTGCTTATGCTGGCTATTTGGCTCTTGGTTTATTTTCCGACTATGGTTTTTTGTGTGCTGTTTATTGGCTTGGTTTGTATTTTGCTTTGCCTCCTCCATGCTTTGTGAAACAACAATTGGTATTATAATGAAAACATGGTAAAAAGTGGGGGAGGGGGGGGGGGGGGAATTGAGGTTTTTGTCAATTTGTGGTATGCTGACTTTGGCATTTTGAGCACAGGTTTTAAGTTGCCTATTTTGTGCAACATTTGGGCTGAGTTTGGGCAGAGCATTACAGGTTTTTGGACTGTTGTATGGCCTGTATTGCTAGGTGATATCTCTTTCATCTTTCCTTTTTCATATTTCCATGTAATAAAGTAATTTTGCTTATTTCACAAGAAATTCTGAAGGGTTTGTAAAAGCTTTTGGAAAATGATGATATAGGTTTTATATGAGCTAGTGTTAGCTTGCATATTGTTTTTGAATTGCTGCCATTTCATTTGTTCTTACCTGCTGCTGCCTTGTTCTGTCATTACTTGTTGCACTTGTTTGGCAGCCTAGTTGCTGCGCTAGTCTATTTTGTTTGTTTGTGTATTTGGCAGCTTAGTTGCTGTTTGCCTTGCTGCTGCTGCTGTTTTTGTTTTGGTTATGCTGCATTTTCTTTATGATGTTGTTTGACAACTTTGGGATGTTTTGAAAAATATTTAGCATTTTCTTTTCCCTTTTGTGAACCAAGAAAAACCACACACATTTTTTTGTAATTTGAAAAAGTAGGAGGAGATATCTTATGATTAAAGACAAAAACCTTTGAATCTGATTCCTAACTACAAACCCTAATGATGAGTTTTCATTTCTAACAAATAACTCTTGCTTGAATTTTTCACAATGCTAGTTAACTTTTTCCTTTCTTGTTTCATGAACATGAGGCGTGGATGGCAAGCAGGGATTGGATTGATTACTTGAAGATAAAGCAACAAATACTTTGAAAAAATAAAACAAAATTTCTTTCTTTGTAAACAATAGATTTGTAATTCTTTGTAAACAAAACAAAAATTTGTAATTTATTTTCAATTGTAATGTAATGAACACAAAACCTTGAGAAAATTTGTGAATGATAAAATTTGTTGTACAAAACTTTGAGTTTTTGATTTAAACTTTGCAATTCTCAATTGAATGCTTTGAATAAAACATCTTGGTTTGGTAACTGTTGTACCCCAAAATTTGTCCTCTCATTTCTCAAGGAATCACCCTGAATCCTCAAGTTGGCTTTCATCCAATTCCAAGCCTTGAATTATCAATTTTTCCAAGCAAACCATTCACAAGGGCGAAATGGTCATCTACACACTGAGAAGTCTGACTTTGACTTTGGGATTAAAATCAAATCACAAAAATCATATTTCATCAAGACATGTTGGAATATGAAGTTTGCTTCATCAATAAGTTTCAAAAGTCAAATTTTACTTTGGAAGAATCAAATTCTAAATACTTAGAAATTTTTTCTAAGTGTTCAAGAAATATGACAATTTCAGAACTTCTGAGCCAGTGTTCACACTCTGCAAATTTTGGATATTCTCAAGGCAGAGTTTTGGTCAGAACTTCTGGACCAGTTTTCACAAAGGTTCAGTCAGAGTTTGCAAGGGTAAATCAAAAAAGGTTATATAGCATGCTGTAAGTTTACTGGAAAGTCTGAAGGATCCTTCAGAACATGCTGAAGCCAGAAGATAAAAGGATCAGAAGATTGGATGCCACGCTGAAGCAGCACTTCTGACCCAGAGTTAAGCAATGATGTATAGTTTCACATGGAAACTCATTTAATACTCACAACCACTTGTGAAGTCTTTTTATCCAAGGGATTTTCCCCACGTGTACCCCTACTGTATTGGGAAGACAAGCTTTTGTGCAAAAGTATGCTAGGCCCAGGCGCTGCTTCTACTTTTACTTAATTCATGTTGACAAACCCAGCTTAGGCGCTGCTAACTATCCCACTTGATGCATTGAACAACGCTTGTTTAAGCTTACTTCAGGAGTAAGTTAACTTCTAGCATATGATGTTAGCGCCACTTGACATCTCCAAACTACAAAACCTTTGCCTATAAATAGAACACTATTGGCCACTGAGAAAGGGTCCAGAAAAATTTGTAAAAAAGGTGAGAAAATTGAGAAAGAAAGCTTTGAACCACTGCAAAAATTTCAAGAACCCAGAAAACTATAAACACAAAATACCAAAATCTTAGCATTGATTCCTTACATTCAAACTCCATTTTCCCTCAAGTGTTCTTGACTAAAGCCATCCACGCAGTTGCTGATTCACACATTAGAAGCTACCTTAACTTCTGTATTCCTGTTGCCATACACTCTCCATTCACCGCCACCTCAAAGAAGTCAGAATATCACCCTTTGGCTGTTCCAGAAATTGAAAACTTCCATTCTGCTGAGTACGTGCAGAAGTTGCTCAGAACATCACCAGAATTCAGGACCAATCTCCAGTTCACAGAATCCTTCCCAGCTGCAAGGTAAGTTTTCTGCTGACTCTCATCATACTGATTAAGCATTGTCAGATTTTGCATATTTAACACAATGTAGATATTCTGATCCTGATGATGTACATATTCTGAAATTTCATGCATCTGCCTACCTAAGTAGAAGGAATCTCAGTTCAGAGTTTCATGAATAAAATAGGACTCAGAATTAGGATTAGCAAATTCATGTTGCTTCTGATTTGTGCTTCTGATATTTCATGAAATTTGTCATAACTGTTATATGTGCAAGTTCTGTTCTGTTAAGAAATGACTAGGTTACAGATATTCTGACTGGCATGGAAAGAGGAAAAGTTCTGACAGTTGCATCAGAACTTCTGGAAATTTCTGAGTTCTTAGAAGATCCAAAACTTCTGAACTTACATATTTCCACTAACGTTGTTTCTGTTGTGCAGCAAGCCAGAGTCAGAACTTCTGACCTCTTCTGTTTTCAGCACTTACGCAAATTTTGTTTCCTTTCTCTTTTATTATTTTTGCCATCATCTTCATTTTTTTCATTAATTAGAAAACACCAAAAATATTTCCGATTCACATGTTCTATTTTCTTTTAACATAAAAAGACAAAAATATTTTCTTAAACAAACCTTACTCCTTTTTCTTAAATAAATAAGCATTTTTACATTTCTTGTACATTCTTACCCATTCAATATGGTTGTAATAGTAACATAGGATTTAATTTGCAATCCCCATTTGAAATTTGTATACCCCCACCCCCCTAATGATTGTAATAGTGTAGAATCTTTATTTTCCATACTTTTATTGCTTTTCACAAATTGTTAGTAATTAAGGTGTGCGTGGAAAGACTAAAATCAATGCTTAGAAAACCCTAATTCAAGACAAATTATGCATGCAATAAAATACACTCGCACACTTAGAACCTTAGGGTAATTCCTCTTGTTGCCTTACAAAAATGGCCATGTTATGCATGTGGGATGTCTTAGCACAAACGAAAAATAAAAAAGATCATAGTCCCTCGATGATGCTATCATAGTTGCCTTTCAAAATGATCTTAGTCCCTAAAAGAAAAGTGCTAAGTCATCTCACAACATTGTTATCATGGTCATACGATGACCCAACACCCATCCCTTCACATCCAACGATGAGGCTTCTTACCAAATCAATGGTAAGATAGCAACATCTAAAGGAAGAGGAAAAACACATCTAAGACCTTTTGAGTAGGTAGATTACTTTTAGTTACTTGCTCAAATTCAAAATAAACATCCTTGCTATTTTCAAAAACAATCACATCCACTTCCAAAACAACTTCAAAACACTTTCCAAACATTGAAATATTTTCAAAAGCCCAACACTTTGTATACATTCTTACGAACGGGAATCATTGTAAAGTTTGCCTAAACGATGGAACCTTTTAAAAATACTTTCAAAAACCACACAAAGCACATTTTCAAACAAAAGCAAGTGATCTAGCAAGTAACTAAGATCCCATGGAAAACCATGGATGAAAAGGGTGCTAATACCTTCCCTTTTCATAATCTACCCCCGAACTCAAGAAAACATCTCTAAAGGTCTTTCCTGTGCTTTTTCACCTTTCCTTATTGGATAAAAGAAAAGTCGGTGTCGATTCTTGCTAAACCGCAACATTTGCAAACACAAACGCAAACCTCAAGTCAGTTCTCCCACCGTATCGCAGAACTGGCGACTCTGCTGGGGATTTTTAAAAGTGGGATTACCTTAGGGTTAAGATCATATTTACTTGATTACATTGTTTGATTTGTATGCTTTACATTTTGGTTCCTTGTTTGGGTTTGTTTTAAATCCTACACCCGGATTTGGGGACACCTTTTAGGTAAGTAGCAATAAATTGCGAGGGAACTGTGCAGGGTATACCGACACGGTTGAAGCAGTAGCTACATTAATGTGGCACTTTGGTTGGCACCGGTAACCCTTGAGTCAGTCAAGGAGAGTACGGGGCCGCCGCGTAGTGTCGTGAAGCATCAACTGACCTTAGAACCTTACTTGACCAACTTGGCCATTAGGAAGTAGCGAGATAACCGGCTTTGGTGCAGTCCGAAGTTGGTTGATACTCGATGCTACACTCATTGAGGTTTGACTCTTGAGTTTTGTTTGATTGCAAGTCAATCACTTCTTAAACGAAACTTGGGGGAAAGATTAGTGATATTGAGATCCCTTAGAACCCAGTTACTATTAACTAGGACAGGTTGAGCCAACTAAACTTCAAGAGGGTACTTACCTACAAACTCCATGCAAGCCTAAACTTAAGGACTTGTCTACTTTGTGTGAATATGATATAAATTTGCTTACCTCGCATATTTTACATAGCATCATGACATCATACCATAGAATTCTCACTAACCATTTCAAGGATTTTTGGAATTCATCTTTGTTCTGTCTTGTAGGACATGGCTTCCACTCGTAGGAGCACTATCTAAGTCAACCTCGTGAGGATACCTCCACAACTCAATGATTTAGTATTAAGGGTCCCTGAAGATTCTCCATTCACCAAAAGACATGGTCGACTCCTTAGTTTGGTTACCTCAAGTATTTAAGAAGATATGGCAAAGGTGCTTGTCCAATTCTTCGACCCTTTGCATCATTGCTTCACTTTTCCCGATTACCAACTTGTGCCCACTTTAGAAGAATTTTCTCAACTCATGGGGACCCCTATTATTGATCATTTACCCTTCAACAGTATTGAAAGAGACCCTAAACCTGAGGAAATTGCTCGAGATCTACATTTGCAACCATCTGACATAGTAGCAAATTGGGTAACAAGGAGTGGTGTCAAAGGGCTCCCAATCCTGACCAATTTGTAGATGTAAATGCGATCAAAGTTTTCATATCTCGTAATCTTGTGCCTACATTGCTCGGAGACATCTTGCATTCTCTTCACTCTCGCACTTTGAAGAAAAGGGGGCTTTGATGTGTTTCACTTCTCTTTTGGCTAGGTGGTTTATTTCGCACCTACCTCGATCCATGGTGAAGAATGAACAAGGTATGAGATGGTCTAAAAGATTGATGTCACTTTCACATGCTGATATTCGTTGGTATTATCGCTCTTTGGAAGACATTACCATCATTGATCACTATGGGGAATTCCCTAATGTCCCTCTACTTGGCAATAGGGGAGGCATTACTTACAACCCTTGTTTAGCTTTGCGACAATTTGGATACGCCAGGAGATATGGCCCTCATGAGGTACTCATCCAAGGAATTGCATTTGACTACTGTGATACAGTGGGAGAACTGACTTGGGTTTTGCGTTTGTTTTCGCACTTGTTCGGTTAAGCAAGAGTCGCCACCAACTTTTTATTTTATCCTAAGGAAAGGTCAAAAAGCACAGGAAAGACCTTTGAGATGTTTTCGTGGGTTCGGGGGGTAGATTATGAAAAGGGAAGGTGCTAGCACCCTTTTCATCCATGGTTATCCATGGGCTCTTAGTTACTTGTTTTAGATCACTTGCCTTTGCTTTTCAATTGTTTGAAATGGTGCTTTGTGTGTGTGGTTTTTGAAAATGTTTTGAAAAAGATGCCTTGTCTAGGCAACCTTTATAATAACTCTTGTTTGAGTATATACAAAGGTGTATGTCTTTTTGAAAAGATGTTTCAATGTTTTTGAAAGTTGTTTTGAAGTTGTGTTGTGATGTGTGTTTGAAAAATGGCAAGGATGTTTTGCAAGTTTTTTGATCAAGTAACTAAGAGTTGTCTACCCTATTTTACTCAAAGATATTTCTTATGTTTTTAACCCTTTTAACAGTGTTGTTTCACCATTGTATTTGGTGAACAACCTTACGTTAGGATGTTAACGGGACAAGCGTGGGTCATCGTATACAATCATTGAAGGCAACTTGTGAGACACTCTAGCAATTTTTGTAAGGGATAAGATCTTTTTATCGAAGGCAACATCGAGGGTCATCGAGGGACTAACGATCTTTGTTTATCGAAGGGACATTTGCTAGAGTGTCTCATACTCGAGGGACATGATTGCATTTTTCCGAGGCAACAAGCGAGGTTACCCTAGAGGTGCAAGTGTGAATTGTGTATTGATTTTCATGCATTTATCTTTGTGTTAGGTTATCTAGCGGTTGATTTTGAATCTTCGCATATAAACCCTAATTACTATACAGTATATGGAAAGCTATAAATTGCGGGAATTTAAAGTCTAAGTTATTACAAATAAGTATACGGGGATGCGGGTACAAATATTTACAAATGGGGATGAGTCTTGTCAGAATAGTAATGTCCAAATATTACGTTTACAACCAAATCGAATCGTCGCATTCTTAATGTAAAAATATAACAAGGTATAAGAAAATAAAGAGAATCAAAAGCATTGTATGATGTATGTGATTATTTACAAATGATTAAAATTGTAACCTAATGCAAATTAAGTATTATTATTATTTTTGTGTTTTTTGTTAATTATATATAAACAAAAGGGTTTTTTAAAGAAAAAGGAATTACTTAACTTAAAAAAAAAAATCTAATATTTATATATTTTGGTTTTTTTTTTAAAGCAATGAAAAGTATTAAGAAAATTTTATACAAAAGGTAATATATTATTTTTTTACTTAATAAGTTATGAAAATATGGTAATATAACAAAAATGTTTTCAAAACATAAAAATAGGTAAGTGGGCTTGGATGTTTCTTGGCCCAAAAAGAAATACAGATAAGATAAGGAAAAGGGGGGTGCAGGCGCTAGTTTTATTGGGCCTAAGGTTTTGGTGCAAGGGGCGAAAGCCCAATTGAAATGTTTGACAAATTTTATTAGGGTTTGCAAATGTTGTGCTCAGAACTAGGTTTGCTTGGCTTAGAACGACGCCGCTCTCCATCTTCTTTCTTCGTCCTCTTCATCCTTTCTCAAACACCCAGCCACTGATGCTCCCTCCACTCGCCTTAGGCCACCATACGCCACCTCCACTCTCCTCTCTCCACGGTTGCTCAGTGTTGTACCCCTAAATTTTCCCTCCCATATTCTTCAAGATTTGCAAAGAGCATGTTTCAAAATCTCCTCAAGGGTTACACAGTTCAAGGACCTCCTAATAGTCAAAAACTAGGGTTTTGGTTCTGACAAAGAAATTGAAGTTTCCAAGGGTCCAAACAAGTCCCACATGCCTATAAACATTGTCAAGTATCCTCATGTCAAGTTTCAAGACTCACAGCATAAAATTGCACAGTCAAAAACCCTAATTGCTCAACAGTCAACTGCAGGGGCAAAATGGTCATTTGACAGTCAAAAGTTCAAATTTTTGGTCAACATCTTATTTTGAATCCAAAAACATCATTGGATCAATTCTTGATCATGATTCTCAAAGCATGGCTCAAAAAGTCTCAAGATGCAAAAGTTTCCATATTTGGACAGTTGGAAAAGTCAACTGTAACTTGACCAAGGCATAACTTCCACATGGTTTATCAGAAAAATTCCATCCAAAGCTCATTTTGAAGAGAGAGACATTTCCTACAACTCCTCTTCACACTTCAAGTCAAAGAAATGCTCTCACAAAAAGTTATCAATTTCAACATTATAGGTCATTTTCAAAAGTCAACAAAAAGGGACTTTAAGTCAAAGACCATAAATTGAGATTGGTAAATCAAAATGACATGGGACAAAAGTAATTGGTTAGAGGACTTCAAGACATTTCCAAAATGTCCAAGAACATGATCAAATCTTAAAAATTGAGCAAGATATGCCTTGTGGAAGTTGGGAAATTTTTGGGAATTTTGAAAAGTCAACTTTGCTTCAAATGCCTCAAAATTGCTAATGGGCTGCATTTTCTTCCAAGAATCATTATCCAAAGGCTATGCACGACCATTTGACCCAAAGGGGATTTATTTCATTATTTTTTATTATTTATTTGAATTTTTATCACCATTAATTCATTTAATTAAATAAAATATGACAAAAATACTAAACAAATGTGTTTGAATCTTTTTATGCAGCATATGCCCTCATTATTCACTCAAGATCTCGTGCACATCAAAAGAGGAAAGATTTGGTGCAAATTGGCATGTTCTTCATGAGGAAAAGATTGGAAAAGATTCCATGGAAATCAAATATTTGATTCATCAATGCAAAGGCTTATGGACTCAAATTCTTACCCTAATTCATTCCCATACATAAACAGAAGGGAACCCTAATGCATAGGACCTTGAAGCTGCGCCTCATATCAGATACACCTTTTGCATTTTTTGTCCAAAAATTGAAAACTAAAAACACAGTTAGAAGGTGTTTCAAGGCAAGAAAACAATTCCATTACATTCCTGAGGCATCAAGGAAACTCTCTGAATCGAAACCACATTCTCCAACCTCAAGAATTGGTATATAGATGTCAAACTTTCTCAAAAATTTTCCATAATCGTGTTCTAATATGCATGCATTTTGATACATTTTGAATATGGATTTAGACTAATATGAAGGTTATGAGACTAATGGTAACCTTTAATTTGACTAACAATGCTTGTAGCGAAATATGCCATTGAAATGTTTTAGGGTTTCTCAAGCTTCAAATTGGGCGTTTGCACACACTGTAAAATCAGGACATCCAATTACCATGGTTAGAATCAGGACGTTTGGACGAATTCAATACACTAGTCGCGCCCTATTTATATGGCTACACGAGCTATTCTCTATTTTGAAAAAGGCTGTGTTTTGGGGGGGTTTAAAACCCCCGCTACCTCTTTTTATTTCAGGGACGAGCGGAGAAGAAGACTATGTGGCGAGACCTGGTTGGATGGTTTGAATTCCAGCGCGCTTTTTTTATTTCCATATCATTAACGTCAATTTTGTTTTATATTATTTGTCCTTTATTCTATGTACAACGCGCTCAAATAGCTCAGCTGGTGGACAAAAGGATTGGTAAACATTGGGACCTGGGTTCGATTCCCAGGTCCCCTCCCTTCTCAATATTATTTTGTTTTCCATGTTCCTACGCAGCGTGCCTTCCAGGGGTTCACCATGCATCCACTATCAAAGCTTACCACGCGCCCCATAAGATCAATCCAGTGGTCAGAAGCTGCAGACCACCATGTGCATAGGTCAATGGAGCCACACGCATCCCAGAAAAGTCAACCAGGCCTCCAGTAAATGGGCCAGATTGCTGGCAATTTACCTCCAAATTGGGGTCAACACCCCCCATTGGTTTGCATTCTATTTTTCATTCTTTTTATTTTTTCTATTTCATTTGTTTTATTTAGTTTTATTTTAATTCTTTAAATTAATTTTTCATAACATAAAAACACACAAAAAATCAGAAAAGACAAAAATAAAAATATATTTTATTTAATGTTATTTTGTAAATAAATTTTGTTAACTAATTTAGTTTTAATATTAGGTTTAATTTTA
Source organism: Vicia faba (assembly GCA_948472305.1). Taxonomy (NCBI): domain Eukaryota; kingdom Viridiplantae; phylum Streptophyta; class Magnoliopsida; order Fabales; family Fabaceae; genus Vicia; species Vicia faba. The sequence continues at coordinate 1,440,038,092 of OX451737.1, read as the reverse complement.
ATGTTTTCTTAATAAATTAAAAAACATAAAAATTAGGGTTTCTAGCTTTTTATTCCTTTTTTTCAATAATTAAAATTTCTTCTTATTATTATTAATAATTAATTGTTTTTTTTTGTAAATAAATTGCCATGTGAATAATTAGGTTAAAATTAGGGTCAAACTTAAACATTTTTTTAATAAATTAAAAATAGTTTAGAATTAGGGTTTTTAATTCCATTAATTTTCTTAGCTCCATAAATACAAAAACTCCAAAAATAATTCCTTTTTTCCTTATTTAACTTAATTAATTTCATTAATTCTAATTTAATTTCCTTAAAAGGGTCCAACGCCCTCGCATTCCCGACTTTACTTCTTCTCGCATTTTACTTTTATTTCTTTTTGTGAATATAATGTATTTATCCCAAAGCCGTGTAATAGATTAATTAGACATTTATCTTTCCGCATTTTATTTTATTTCAAATCGGGTCTTGGATTTATTTGGTGATGTGGACCCGCGCCTTTGTAATAGCGTAGGACTTTTACCTTCTCGCATCTCTTAACTGTTAATAACTTGCATGAAAGAATGAATGCCAAAAATAAAAACAATGCGTAGATCACCAATGCATGACAAGATAAAAATAATTGAAAACGACACACAAATCACACACCACCCTAGGGTACGTCTCACTGTTGCCTTGCCCCTCGAAAAGTGGTCGTCGAGTAGAGGATGTTTTAGTAAGTCCTCATGTCCATGAACATGGCATGAGGGTAGCTTCTAAGGTGTCTTCCTATTTCTCTGGTGACCACAATGTCCCAAACCGTCGAATTGACTCGAACACCTCCAACGGTGGTGCTACCTACCTCTCAATGGTGGGATGGCACTATCTTTAAGGACATTTACACAGACGAATTCCTTAGGGTAGGTGGATGACTCGTAGATACTTGCTCTAATTTCAAAACAAATCAAAAAAACTTCTTTTCACACCGACACCTTTCAAAAAGCTTTCAAAAAGCAATTTTTCAAACACTCTTGAGGACTGATACAAGAGTCGAACTGAAATTTTCAAAGAAACTTTTTTAAACCCACAGTTGAAAAGCAAATAAACAATTTTGAAAACACAAATGAGCATGTATCTAAGAGCCCATGGATAACCATGGATAGAAAGGGTGCTAACACCTTACCTTTCTATAAATCTACCTCCCGAACCGAGAGCAATCTCTATAAGGAATTTTTCTGTGCTTTTGTCCTTTCCATTTGGAGAAAATAAAAGATGGTGGCGACTCTTGATTCCGCGACATTTCGCGAACCAGCGTTAAACAGTCAGTTCCAGATCCACCGATCACACTCAGGGCGATGAAAAAAGGGTAACGATTTTTCCTTCTAAACATTTTTAGGGTTTTCAAGTTTTTACTCTTTGCATGCTATTGATCTTTGTGTTATTTTCGTTTGTGTGAGGTGTAAAACAGTAAAAAGGGGAATCAATACCTTTGGGTTTAGTTTTGGAGAGGAGACGGAGAATTGGACGGGGGCGCTCTCAGGTGGCCGGAGGTGGGAGGCACGTGATGGCAAGGGCTTGCTTCCTGGTATTTGTATCTTTAACTTCGTTTTATGATGAAACCTACTTCTGAAAACGCTTGCTCATTCGTTTCTGTCTCTCTTCCTCTCTTGGTTTTTGTGATTCTGAGGTTGATGAACTTTGTCGTTCTGATGTTTGTTGTTTGATTCTGATGATGAACAATTCTGAAGATTGTTGTTATTATTGTTCTGATGTTGATGAACTTTGTTGCTAGCTTTTACAATCTTCCTCTTTCTTTTAGTCAATGATGATAATATTATTTCTGAGATGCTTGCAATAGTTGTTGTTTGGTTGCTTGATGATGTTGACCTTGTGATGAACTTTGCTTATTGTTGTTGCTGTTGATTCTGTGAGGGCTTTGCTTATTGTTGTTGCTGTGGATTGGTGTTTGGATTGAAGGCAGGTTTGCTTTTGATTTTAGGAAGGCAGGCTTGTTGGTATTTGCAGTTTGACAGGTTTTTTTAGTAGGTTTAAAGGCTTGCTGTTGGTAAGGCAGGCTTGGATACAGGCAGGCTGTTGGTTCTATGATGGTAACTAGCAGTTGGCAGGCTTGAGGCAGGCTTGTTATGCTTGCTCGTTTGGTTTGAGTTTGTTTTGAGGTTTTATGCAGGCTCAGGTTTGAAACAGGTTTTTTAGCAGGTTTGAAGACTTGCTTGGAGGTTTTAATGCAGGTTAGAAGGCTTTGGTGCAGGATTATTCCTTTTATTTCTGGTTTTGGTAAGGAAGGGAGTTATGCAGGCTTGAAAACTTGCTACTTCTGTGGATTTTGGCGTGTGGAAGCAGGCTGGTGTTTTCAGTATCAGTTTGTGGTTCTTTTTTCTTTGTGAACTTCCCCCCTTTGATCTATTAGAATAATGTTATATTTATCTATCTTCTAAGCCTGCCAAACTGCAAACCTTTCTTACTTTTTTCTCTTTCTCTCTCTCCATAAGCATATTTTATTGCTTAAAAGTACTTTTATTCTGAAAAGGTTGTTGGCTTGAAAATGATGAAAAGGTGCTTGCTTGCATCTTGGTTTTGCTCTGCATTTTGTCCTTTCTTCCAGATTTTCTGCATTGGTAGTTTTGATAGCCTGTTGCCAGCCTTTTTGTTTTGATATCTTCTTGACAGTTTGGTTTGCCTTTATGCAACTTAGTTTGCTTTGTTTGACATTGCAACTTGGTTTGTTCAGTTTGAACTTGTGCAGCTTGTCCCTTGTATTACATGCTGCCTTGTGCCTTCTATTTAATTGATTTATATGTTTGCAAAATAATTTTACTTTCCTCTTTGTGAACTAAGAAGAGAAATCTTCTTGTGATTTGCAAAGAGGATGAGCAAAATATGATGAAAATCAAAACAATATGATTCCGGCCAATAACCTTTAATGATGAGTTTTTTAATTATCTGTCTGAGCATGCTTTTCCAATTTAACTGTATTGACTTCTTTCTTCTGTCTTTGCAGGTAAATAACAGTTGGGGATCAGAGAAGTATGAAGACTTCAAGAGGCTTAGAAGATAGTTTTATTTTATTTTTAATCATTGTAATAAACATTATTGTAAACACTGTAAATAAATTTACTGTATTCAAATAACACTTGTAACAACAATTAAAATAAATAAAATCTTTTGTCAGATATATCAACCTTTTCTTTTACAATGTTTATCCATTTACTTAAATCTCTTGAATTAAAATGACTGGAAATGCATCCCAATTATTTTAACTTAGATAAAATAAATAATTAACAAACATTGTAGTCTCACAACCTCGCATTAACCAGCAATACGCCCGACATTCCAATTAATCACACGCTTTGCACAGTTAAACAAACAAATGTCATACACCTTTTACCTTACTGATCAAACTAAAGCTTCAACCTTTAAAATTAAAAGCCTCAACTCTTAGCCCAAATGTTTAGGTTTTGAGAAACAAACAACAATCTTGAACAAGCGTCAAAACAATGCGACAGTCATTTGAAATACTGTGGATTCAAATTTTTCTGAGAATGCGTGTGCAAACCCTAATTTTGGATTTACTATCAAAAAACGTCTGCTTGATCAAACCCTGAGCCAAACTGAAAAATCAGGGAAAACCCGAAGCTGTGATTTCTTTGTGAAAAAGGGAGGGAAAATTTTGGGGTACAACAGTTGCCCCTGTTCAATCTTCTTGAACCTGAAGAGTTAGATTGGCAGATATGCCATTTGTGACTTGAAGGTGAAAGATGATTGAATACTAGAGTGCCCAGAAATTTGCACTCGGTGATGTGATGGTAGAGGGAATGGGCTTAAAGATGCCATTTGGAGATGGGCTTAAAGATGCCATCTGGAATGTGACAGAATCTTGTCGAGGGATGGGCTTAAAGATGCCATCTGGAATGTATGTTGAACTGTTATGTTGTTGGTGAGTGGACGAATATCATAAAGGTATCCATGTTTGGAACATCTCTGAGCTAGGGGTCTGAACAAGCAATAGATTGACATCCGTATTTGGAAGCACCCGTAAACTGTTTTCAGAGGTCTTGAATCTGAACAAGCGATAGATTAACATCCATATCTGGAGAACTCGTAAACTGTTTTCAGAGGTCTTGAAGTTGAATAAGCATGAGTTGGTCGAGTAGATATTTGTCCTGTCTGGTTTCAGGTATTAATCTCTGACCTGAGAAAGAAAGATAGTTTCCTGGCTTGTTACAGGTGTTAATCTCCAATCTCTTCATGTAGATAGTTTTCCTGGCTTGCTACAGGTATTGTGATGTCGGGAATAGGCTTACAGATGCCATTTGGAGATATGATGGATAATTGATAGAGATGGGCTTAAAGATGCCATCCAGAAATGATTGTTGAATTGTTTGAGCTGGTCGAGTAGATAGTTGTCCTGGCTGGTTTCAGGTATTTAATCTCTGACCTGAGAAAGAAAGATAGTTTTCCTGGCTTGCTACAGGTATTAATCTTCAATCTCTTCATGTAGATAGTTTTCCTGGCTGGTTTCAGGTATTAATCTACAATCAATCACCCACAGATAGTTTTCCTGGCTTGCTACAGGTATTAATCTGGAACTTGAAAAGGTTGGTCGATGAGATATTTGTCCTGGCTGGTTTCAGGTATTAATCTCCGACCTGAGAAAGAAAGATAGTTTTCCTGGCTTGCTACATGTATTAATCTTCAATCTCTTCATGTAGATAGTTTTCCTGGCTTGTTACAGGTATTAATCTACAATCAATCGTCCACAGATAGTTTTCCTGGCTTGCTACAAGTATGAATCTAGAACTTGAAAAGGTTGGTCGACAAGATAGTTGTCCTGGCTGGTTTCAGGTATTAATCTCTGACCTGAGAAAGAAAGATGGTTTTCCTGGCTTGTTACAGGTATTGATCTTCAATCCCTCGTCCACAGATGGTTTTCCTGGCTTGCTACAGGTATTAATCTGGAACTTGAAAAAAGGTCGTTGCCGACCTTTTGCTGAAAAAGGTAAATTGTTAGTTGAAACACAAAGTTATGTTGCATGAAATGTATGATGCAATATATGTGTTTTGTTAATGCTCGTGATTTATGAACGTGATGTATGTGCATGTAGGCTGATGAGCTGTCTTGCTGAGGAAGATAAATCCTGGATAGCTGGAGATAATAAAATCTTTGACTGCTGTCGGAGAAAATAAATCCTTGACTGCCACTGGGGATTGCAAATCCTTTGATCATTGAAAAAGAGAAGTCCTGGGACCACTGTTGGGGAAACAGGAGTTTGGGTTGTATGCCAATCTACTGGGGAAGCCAAAATGAGAATCTTCATTAAGGTCTTGGGTCATAAGATTGGGTGTATGCCAATCTCTTGGGGTTTTAAGGATGAGAATCTTCATTTTGTTAAGGGTCAGAAATTGGGAGTATACCAATCTTCTGAGGTTTCAAGGATGAGAGTCTTCATTCTGTTAAGGGTCAGAAATTGGGAGTATACCAATCTTTTGAGGTTTCAAGGATGAGAGTCTTCATTCTGTTAAGGGTCAGAAATTGGGAGTATACCAATCTTCTGAGGTTTCAAGGACGAGAGTCTTCATTCTGTTAAGGGTCAGAAATTGGGAGTATACCAATCTTCTGAGGTTTCAAGGATGAGAGTCTTCATTCTGTTAAGGGTCAGAAATTGGGAGTATACCAATCTTCTGAGGTTTCAAGGATGAGAGTCTTCATTCTTGAGAAAAACAGATTTTTAGGAGCTTCAGTTGTCCGTTATTCTGTTGGTGGCTGTAACTTCCAACAGGCGATGAAGGTAAATTTTAACGACCGTGGCTTCCAACAGGTGATGAAGGAATTTTTGATGATTATCGTAACTTCCAGCAGGTGATGAAGGAAATTTTGAACGACCTTGAATTCCAGTAGGTGATGAAGGAATTTTTGATGATGATCGTAACTTCCAGCAGGTGATGAAGGAATCTTTGACGATTACTACTCCAAAAGGTGATGAAGGAATCTTTTACGATTACTACTCCAAAAGGTGATGAAGGAAATTTTGAACGACCTTGAATTCCAGCAGGTGATGAAGGAATCTTTGACGATTACTACTCTAAAAGGTGATGAAGAAATCTTTGACGATTACTACTCCAAAAGGTGATGAAGGAATCTTTGACGACTACTACTCCAAAAGGTGATGAAGGAATCTTTGACGACTACTACTCCAAAAGGTGATGAAGGAATCTTTGACGATTACTACTCCAAAAGGTGATGAAGGAATCTTTGACAATTACTACTCCAAAAGGTGATGAAGGAATCTTTGACGACTGCTACTCCAAAAGGTGATGAAGGAATCTTTGAAGATTACTACTCCAAAAGGTGATGAAGGAATCTTTGACGATTACTACTCCAAAAGGTGATGAAGGAATCTTTGACGACTGCTACTCCAAAAGGTGATGAAGGAATCTTTGACGATTACTACTCCAAAAGGTGATGAAGGAATCTTTGACGATTAATACTCCAAAAGGTGATGAAGGAATTTTGACGATTACTACTCCAAAAGGTGATGAAGGAATCTTTGACGATTACTACTCCAAAAGGTGATGAAGGAATCTTTGACGACTGCTACTCCAAAAGGTGATGAAGGAATCTTTGATGATTACTACTCCAAAAGGTGATGAAGGAATCTTTGACGATTACTACTCCAAAAGGTGATGAAGGAATCTTTGACGATTACTACTCCAAAAGGTGATGAAGGAATCTTTGACGACTGCTACTCCAAAAGGTGATGAAGGAATCTTTGTCGATTACTACTCCAAAAGGTGATGAAGGAATCTTTGACGATTACTACTCCAAAAGGTGATGAAGGAATCTTTGACGATTACTAATCCAAAAGGTGATGAAGGAATCTTTTACGATTACTACTCCAAAAGGTGATGAAGGAATCTTTGCCGATTACTACTCCAAAAGGTGATGAAGGAATCTTTGACGATTACTACTCCAAAAGGTGATGAACCTTTACCTGCTGATCAATCTGCATATGTTAAGAATGTCGTTGAAATGTAATTTTGTTTTGGAGAATAAATCCTTGACAAGTGTTGGGGAAATAAACCCATGACCGTTGGTCTGCTAGAGAGGTGATGAACTTCTCGAGGATTCTTGAATTTCTTTTCATAAGGATTTTGGAGAGATTCGTCATTGCCCCTAGTATCAAATGTTTGTGGCACTGCCAGGAAATTTGGACTGTATGTAACCCTTTGATGAGATTAACGTTTAATGCCCCAAGTGATGGAGATGGAGACTTGCCCCAGGTTACTCTGCAATTGAGAGATTTCTTGAAATCTTGACTGGACTGCCCCAGGGTAACTGAACTTTTGAAAGATTTGTTGGAATCTTGACTTGACTTCCCCAGGTTTATTGGACAATGCCATGCCAAGTCCCCTTTTATGGATAGGAGATTTTTGCAACGGAAGTGTCATCCCACTTGAAGTGATTTTGTTCATTGAGAGAGCTTTCGTTCATCGGAACATTCACTGTGTGAATTTCTTCGCTGTCAAACAAATAGCCATATGCGAACAACGATATTCAAATAATGCAAAGTTTATGCTTGTCTTGAAATTTTGAAAAATGCGTTTTTTAGCAGAAAACTTTTTATAAGACAAATTCAACACAAGATTTAGGGCAGAGCCTTACAGGAGTCAGGATACCTTTTGAACAGTATGCTTTCGAACTAACCCATGCTTCAATTAGGACTTTTGAAGGGTTGTAACGTGGCTTGGTTCACGGTTTAAGAAACAAAGGATAAAGGCTCAGAGTATATTTGTACCCACCCGCTCTTCGTGATGTTCTTCAATCCTAAACTCAGTTAATTATGCATTTGAACTCCAAATGAGTCTGGAACGACGTTTTTGGTGATGGTTCAGACAAGTTAAGTTTTGGAAGGCAGTCATTATTTTTGCAACATTTTTCATGTTGTTGAGGATTTGTAGTTACCTCTTTCTTTTTGATTCGTTATCCCTAAATTTTGCCCGACTGTTCCTGTTTTCGAGATTACAGTCAGCGGGATGCCTCAAATTTCTCAAGCCTCCTTTGTAGGTTTTGGCTTAGTGGGCTTTCCCTCTCCTTTTTTTTGAGAGATAATGACTGCCTATGAGATAAGGAACCACCATTGTCTTTTGATTCCAGAGGAATGCTTTTGATGTCGTTCGTTGTATTACGAACTGAGAGTTGGCGACTTTAATGCGCATCTTTTTTTTGAATTAACTGAGAGACTACCCTGCCCCAAGTTTAAATCAAAGGTTTCAATTTGTGTTTAAAACAGAAAACTTCTTCTTCTTTGGCTCGAAGGAGTTGACTAGGGATTATCTTCCTTATAACTCCAGTGTTTAGGATTTGAAAGAAATACCTGTACATCGTTAGCAAGGTCTGTTCAAAAGCATACTGTATGAGATTATGGTATTGTTTCGTCATCCTCCCTCTAAAGGCTTGTAGCTTTTTATCAAGAGTTAAATATCATAAAGAAAGCATAAGAATAGTGAAAACAAATGGATGAATTCAAGACAAACATATGCAATGCATTAATGAAACAGAGTTTGACATCAACAGCTAATTGTTTGAATAACAAAAGAAATTACAACTTGAAAATTCAAATGAAACAAAAACATCCTCAATGATTTGGCATAGGAGCAGTGATCACATTTGGGGTCTCCAGAGGGTCAAACTTGATCTCCTTGGAATCAATCAAGTCTTGAATCTTGTTCTTCAAAGTCCAACAGCCGTCGGTGTCATGTCCAGGACTGTCAGAATGGTAGGCACATCTCACACTCGGGTTATACTTAGAAGAGGAAGTATCATGATTTTGAGGAGGATCCTTTAGCGTGATTAGCTTCAACTTTAGCAAATGTTGTAATGCTTGAGACAAAGGCATGTTGATGTTAGTATACTGCCTTTCTTGATATCTTACCCTACGCCTATTGCTTTGTCTTTGTTGAACAAGTGTGGGATCAGAGATCAGGACTGCCCCTACATGTTGATCATGATGACTCTTTTGACCAGTCACTGCATTGGACTCTTTCTTCCTATTAAAAGGCTTTTTCTGATTGTCAGAGGGTGTAAATCCTTGGATCTTTCCACTTTTGATGCCAGCTTCGACCCTTTCACCGGTCAGTATTAGCTCGGTGAACCCGGATGAGGAGCTTCCAATTAAGTGATTGAAGAAAGGCCCTGTCAAAGTTCCCATGAAGATGTCAATCAGCTCTCTGTCAGTTAAAAGGGGTTGCACCCTACCATCCAGATCTCTCCACTTTTGGGCGTATCCTTTGAAGCTCTCGCTGGAACCCATGGTCATGTTCTGCAATTGCACACGAGTTGGTGCAAGATCAGCATTGTACTGATACTGCTTATAAAAAGCAACAGCTAAGTCCTCCCAGGTGTGGATGCGAGAACTCTCCAATTGATAGAACCACTCGAGTTGAGTCCCTACCAGGCTTTCTTGGAAGAAATGGATCCAAAGCTTTGGATCAGTTGTGTATGGTTGAATCTTGCGCACATAAGATTTTAAGTGCATCTTAGGGCAAGAGACTCCATCGTACAGGGAAAAGGTAGGGACCTTGAACTTTGGCGGGATGAACAATCCAGAAACTAAACCCATGTCTCCTAAATTCAAGCCAAGTATTTGTTGAATCTCCATAGCACTGAGGCGATCCTCCAACTGTTTGTACTTGTCATCAGCGGGAGGATATTGTTCCTCGGAGTAGTCAACTTCATCAATCTCCAAATTGTGATCTTCTTCAAGACTATCCCCTATGTTGGATGGAGTTGAAAGATCTAGGGTTTTAGGTCTTCTTTTCAAGTTCAGGATGCCTGCTGCCTTCTTGGACTTCTTCTTCTTGTCTTTGAGAAGGAGAGCTTTCAGATCCTCTTGCCCTTTGGTAGACGTCTAGTTCAACGTGCCCCTGTATCAAAAGACCCTCGAGATCCTTGAAATGGTTATTGAAAATGCTATGGTATGATGTTATGATGTTATGTACATGTATGCAAAAGCAAGTAAGTGTATATACAGGTAATCATATTCACACAAAGCAAACAAGTCCTTAGGTTTAGGCTTGCATGGGGTTTGTAGGTAAGTACCCTCTTGAAGTTAGTTGGCTCTACCTGTCCTAAAATAGAAACCGGGTTCTAAGGAGCTCAATATCATTGGATTGTTTTCTGTGTTCATTGTTTTGGTTTAGCCACTTAACTGGCGACCAAAATATTCCAAGAAAACAACCCTCAATGAGTGTAGTATCGAGTATCTACCAACTTCGAACTGCACCAAAGTCGGTCATCTCACTACCCCTAAAAAAGGCCAAGATGGTCAAGTAAGGTTCTAAGAGTTCGTTAGTGCTTCATGACATCACTCAGCGGCCCCGTATTCTCCTTGACTACTCAAGGGCTACCGGTACTCACAAATATGTCACACTAACATAGCTACTGCTTCAACCATGCCGATATACCCCACACAGTTCCCTCATAGTTTATTGCTATTTACCTAAAAAGGTGCCCCCAAATCCGGGTGTAGGATTTACAACAAACCCAAACAAGGAACCCAAAAAAGTAAAGCAATCAAAGCAATCAAAGCAAGCATGTAAAGGTGATCTAAAACCCTAAGGTAACCCCACTTTTAGAAATCTCCCCAGCAGAGTCGCCAGTTCTGTGATACGGTGGGAGAACTGACTTGGGTTTTGCGTTTGTTTTCGCACTTGTTCGGTTAAGCAAGAGTCGCCACCGACTTTTTATTTTATCCTAAGGAAAGGTCAAAAAGCACATGAAAGACCTTTGAGATGTTTTCGTGGGGTAGATTATGAAAAGGGAAGGTGTTATCACCCTTTTCATCCATGGTTATCCATGGGCTCTTAGTTACTTGTTTTAGATCACTTGCCTTTGCTTTTCAATTGTTTGAAATGGTGCTTTGTGTGTGTGGTTTTTGAAAATGTTTTGAAAAAGATGCCTTGTCTAGGCAACCTTTGTAATAACTCTTGTTTGAGTATATACAAAGGTGTATGTCTTTTTGAAAAGATGTTTCAATGTTTTTGAAAGTTGTTTTAAAGTTGTGTTGTGACGTGTGTTTGAAAAATGGCAAGGATGTTTTGCAAGTTTTTTGATCAAGTAACTAAGAGTTGTCTACCCTATTTTACTCAAAGATATTTCTTATGTTTTTAACCCTTTTAACAGTGTTGTTTCACCATTGTATTTGGTGAACAACCTTACGTTAGGATGTTAACGGGACAAGCGCGGGTCATCGTATACAATCATTGAAGGCAACTTGTGAGACACTCTAGCAATTTTTGTAAGGGATAAGATATTTTTATCGAAGGCAACATCGAGGGTCATCGAGGGACTAACGATCTTTGTTTATCGAAGGGACATTTGCTAGAGTGTCTCATACTCGAGGGACATGATTGCATTTTTCCGAGGCAACAAGCGAGGTTACCCTAGAGGTGCAAGTGTGAATTGTGTATTGATTTTCATGCATTTATCTTTGTGTTAGGTTATCTAGCGGTTGATTTTGAATCTTCGCATACAAACCCTAATTACTATACAGTATATGAAAAGCGATAAATTGCGGGAATTTAAAGTCTAAGTTATTACAAATAAGTATCCAGGGATGGGGGTACAAATATTTACAAATGGGGATGAGTCTTGTCAGAATAGTAATGTCCAAATATTACGTTTACAACCAAATCGAATCGTCGCATTCTTAATGTAAAAATATAACAAGGTATAAGAAAATAAAGAGAATCAAAAGCATTGTATGATGTATGTGATTATTTACAAATGATTAAAATTGTAACCTAATGCAAATTAAGTATTATTATTATTTTTGTGTTTTTTGTTAATTATATATAAACAAAAGGGTTTTTTAAAGAAAAAGGAATTACTTAACTTAAAAAAAAATCTAATATTTATATATTTTGGTTTTTTTTTTAAAGCAATGAAAAGTATTAAGAAAAGTTTATACAAAAGGTAATATATTATTTTTTACTTAATAAGTTATGAAAATATGGTAATATAACAAAAATGTTTTCAAAACATAAAAAAAGGTAAGTGGGCTTGGATGTTTCTTGGCCCAAAAAGAAATACAGATAAGATAAGGAAAAGGGGGGTGCAGGCGCCAGTTTTATTGGGCCTAAGGTTTTGGTGCAAGGGGCGAAAGCCCAATTGAAATGTTTGACAAATTTTATTAGGGTTTGCAAATGTTGTGCTCAGAACTAGGTTTGCTTGGCTTAGAACGGCGCCGCTCTCCATCTTCTTTCTTCGTCCTCTTCATCCTTTCTCAAACACCCAGCCACTGATGCTCCCTCCACTCGCCTTAGGCCACCATACGCCACCTCCACTCTCCTCTCTCCATGGTTGCTCAGGGCGATGAAAAAAGGGTAACGATTTTTCCTTCTAAACGTTTTTAGGGTTTTCATGTTTTTAATCTTTGCATGCTATTGATCTTTGTGTTATTTTCGTCTGTGTGAGGTGTAAAACAGTAAAAAGGGGAATCAGTACCTTTGGGTTTAGTTTTGGAGAGGAGACGGAGGATTGGACGGTGGCGCTCTCAGGTGGCCGGAGGTGGGAGGCACGTGATGGCAAGGGCTTGCTTCCTGGTATTTGTATCTTTAACTTCGTTTTATGATGAAACCTACTTCTGAAAACGCTTGCTCATTCGTTTCTGTCTCTCTTCCTCTCTTGGTTTTTGTGATTCTGAGGTTGATGAACTTTGTCGTTCTGATGTTTGTTGTTTGATTCTGATGATGAACAATTCTGAAGATTGTTGTTATTGTTGTTCTGATGTTGATGAACTTTGTTGCTAGCTTTTACAATCTTCCTCTTTCTTTTAGTCAATGATGATAATATTATTTCTGAGATGCTTGCAATAGTTGTTGTTTGGTTGCTTGATGATGTTGACCCTGTGATGAACTTTGCTTATTGTTGTTGCTGTTGATTCTGTGAGGGCTTTGCTTATTGTTGTTGCTGTGGATTGGTGTTTGGATTGAAGGCAGGTTTGCTTTTGATTTTAGGAAGGCAGGCTTGTTGGTATTTGCAGTTTGACAGGTTTTTTTTAGCAGGTTTAAAGGCTTGCTGTTGGTAAGGCAGGCTTGGATACAGGCAGGCTGTTGGTTCTATGATGGTAACTAGCAGTTGGCAGGCTTGAGGCAGGCTTGTTATGCTTGCTCGTTTGGTTTGAGTTTGTTTTGAGGTTTTATGCAGGCTCTGGTTTGAAACAGGTTTTTTAGCAGGTTTGAAGACTTGCTTGGAGGTTTTAATGCAGGTTAGAAGGCTTTGGTGCAGGATTGCTTCTTTTGTTTCTGGTTTTGGTAAGGAAGGGAGTTATGCAGGCTTGAAAACTTGCTACTTCTGTGGATTTTGGCGTGTGGAAGCAGGCTGGTGTTTTCAGTATCAGTTTGTGGTTCTTTTTTCTTTGTGAACTCCCCCCCTTTGATCTATTAGAATAATGTTATATTTATCTATCTTCTAAGCCTGCCAAACTGCAAACCTTTCTTACTTTTTTCTCTTTCTCTCTCTCCATAAGCATATTTTATTGCTTAAAAGTACTTTTATTCTGAAAAGGTTGTTGGCTTGAAAATGATGAAAAGGTGCTTGCTTGCATCTTGGTTTTGCTCTGCATTTTGTCCTTTCTTCCAGATTTTCTACATTGGTAGTTTTGATAGCCTGTTGCCAGCCTTTTTGTTTTGATATCTTCTTGACAGTTTGGTTTGCCTTTATGCAACTTAGTTTGCTTTGTTTGACATTGCAACTTGGTTTGTTCAGTTTGAACTTGTGCAGCTTGTCCCTTGTATTACATGCTGCCTTGTGCCTTCTATTTAATTGATTTATATGTTTGCAAAATAATTTTTCTTTCCTCTTTGTGAACTAAGAAGAGAAATCTTCTTGTGATTTGCAAAGAGGATGAGCAAAATATGATGAAAATCAAAACAATCTGATTCCGGCCAATAACCTTTAATGATGAGTTTTTTAATTATCTGTCTGAGCATGCTTTTCCAATTTAACTGTATTGACTTCTTTCTTCTGTCTTTGCAGGTAAATACCAGTTGGGGATCAGAGAAGTATGAAGACTTCAAGAGGCTTAGAAGATAGTTTTATTTTATTTTTAATCATTGTAATAAACATTATTGTAAACACTGTAAATAAATTTACTGTATTCAAATAACACTTGTAACAACAATTAAAATAAATAAAATCTTTTGTCAGATATATCAACCTTTTCTTTTACAATGTTTATCCATTTACTTAAATCTCTTGAATTAAAATGACTGGAAATGCATCCCAATTATTTTAACTTAGATAAAATAAATAATTAACAAACATTGTAGTCTCACAACCTCGCATTAACCAGCAATACGCCCGACATTCCAATTAATCACACGCTTTGCACAGTTAAACAAACAAATGTCATACACCTTTTACCTTACTGATCAAACTAAAGCTTCAACCTTTAAAATTAAAAGCCTTAGCTCTTAGCCCAAATGTTTAGGTTTTGAGAAACAAACAACAATCTTGAACAAGCGTCAAAACAATGTGACAGTCATTTGAAATACTGTGGATTCAAACTTTTCTGAGAATGCGTGTGCAAACCCTAATTTTGGATTTACTGTCAAAGAAACGCCTGCTTGATCAAACCCTGAGCCAAACTGAAAAATCAGGGAAAACCCGAAGCTGTGATTTCTTTGTGAAAAAGGGAGGGCAAATTTTGGGGTACAACAACTACCAAAGCGATACCCAAGGTTACCGTCAAATATTTAAACGATCTTGGGGTATGGTTAATAAAGTTGATAGCAAGACATTGAGGCGTAAGAATTCCATTCCTTTGGAACCTTATCTTAAATGGGTGAGGGCTCGCGCTCAAAGTCTCAAGATGCCTTATGAAGCCGTCTTACCTGTTATCATGGAGCCAGTAGTTGAGGGAGACATTCCACATACTATCCTCTATCCTGATATGCCTACTTCCCTTGAAGATTTGCAAAATGCTTGGATTCAGTTACGAGGAGAGCGAGACACCTTTGAAGCTAAGTTCTATGAGAGCGAGAAGAAGATATTAGAGCTTACAAGGGAGCTTCATGAAGAAAGGAGTTTAAACACCTGTATTGCGCCAAAGAGGATGCACACAACTTTTCTGTATTAGGAGTTTACTTTATGTATATTTCTGTTGTTGTAAGCCCAAGAGGCGTGTTTGTATTCAAATCAGAACTCTTTAATGCAAGTTAACGTTTGTTCACTATTTGTCTATACAAATTTAAATTCTTTAAATCCTTGAAATCATTTGCATATTGCATATTCATGCATCATGACATGACAAATTTCCGCATAACAGGTTTCCTTATCTCTCCGCTGTTTATTTCAGCAAGATGGATCTAGAGAAAACTATGACAAAACTCCAAGCCCAGAATTCTCAATTTCAGGAAGCTTTGCTCTCCCTGACCAAGGGGCAACAAGATATGATGGCTCGGTTGTCCGCTAAGAAGAAGCCAAAGAAGAAAGCTCTACTCAACATGGGTAAAAGGTTCAAGGAGACAATCCGTCAAATTCCAGTAGAGGAGGATTCATTCGAAGAGGACGAGAACCAAATAGAGGAGGTCAAAAGTACTCAGGCTGACTGCATCAACGACCAAGAATCTGATGATGATTATTTCAATGAACAACATCCACCCGCAGACATCAAATACAAGCAGCTAGAAGACAGGTTGAAAGTTATTGAAATCTAAGTTGTTCCTGGTTTAAATTTTGATGATTTGGGCTTAATCTCTGGGGTAGTCATTCCCCAAAAGCTCAAAATACCAACCTTTGCAAAATACGACGGGGTTTCTTGTCCAAAGCTCCATTTGAAGTCCTATGTGCGTAAGATACAACCGCACACTGCTGATAAAAAACTTTAGGTTCACTTTTTCCAAGAGAGTCTGGCTGGAACACAAATTGAATGGTTTTATCAGTTGGATGGCTCTCACATCAATACTTGGAAGGGTCTAGCTACTGCCTTCTACCATCAATATCAATACAACGCCGACTTGGCACCAACAAGGGTTCAATTGCAAAATATGACCATGGGAAAAAATGAAGGGTTTAAGGAATATGCACAGAAATGGAGAGACCTTGCTAGTAGGGTCCAACCTCCCTTGACTGATAGGGAACACATTGACATGTTCATGGGCACACTATCTGGTCCTTTCTTTAATCTATTGGTTGGCTGCTCCTCTTCTGGTTTCACCGAATTAGTCTTAACCGATGAAAGAGTGGAAAGTGGCATTAAAAGTGGAAAGATCTCTGTGGCATCTACCTCCACTCCCAATCCTGTCAAGAAACCTTTTGCTGCGAAAAAAGAAGTTAATGCTGTGTACGGGACAAAAGCCCATACCAAGAAGAATAGGCATCCGTCTGTCAATGCTGTCCGAATCTCCAATCCAACTTCCACCCCAATACCATATGTAAATCATCAACGTTTTGAGGCTCCAAGAAGACAGTTTACAAGGTTGGGCATATCACTATCTCAAGCCCTTCAACATCTGCTCAGGGCTAATTTAGTGACATTGCGTGATCCTCCCGCCAACCCTGACACCTCGTCGCCAAGATATAATCTGAATGCAAAGTGTTATTACCATTCAATCAGCCCCGGGCATGAGACTGATCAGTTCTGGGCCTTAAAGAACAAAATCCAGGATTTAATTGACAACAAGACTATTGAATTCAATCCTCCTCCGACGCCAAATGTAATTACCGCTCCAATGCTGAAGCACGACAAAGGTGTTAATGTCGTTGAAGATACAATTTTCATTGCCTTTGTTGAAGAATTAACTACTCCATTAAATGTAATCAAGAATAATCTGTTGAAAGCTGAGATTTTCCCTGGCTGTGAAAAAGACTGTGTGTGCTGCATGAGACAACCCAATGGATGTGAAGAACTGAAGAAAGGTATACAACGCCTAATGGATGGCCGCAAAATTCTATTCTAAAAGATTCCCACCAACAAAAATTCAATCGGCAAAGTTGAAGATTTGGCTATCATAACAATTTCAAACAAACCTCTTAGGATCTCATCCAAAGGTCCTATCAGGATTTCGAACGAACCAATCATTGCTCCTCTCATA
Source organism: Vicia faba (assembly GCA_948472305.1). NCBI lineage: Eukaryota > Viridiplantae > Streptophyta > Magnoliopsida > Fabales > Fabaceae > Vicia > Vicia faba. The sequence continues at coordinate 1,440,020,999 of OX451737.1, read as the reverse complement.
ATCACTACTGTCAGAACAGTTCCATAAACCTCTGATAAAGCGGTACTGTTGTACCCTAAAATTTTCCCTCTCATTTTTATCAACATTTCTCATTACAAGGCTCTTGGAACTCAAGATCAGGCTAGGGTTTGCTATGCTCAAGACACCTCCTTGCACTGTTGACCTAAACTAGGGTTTGAGTTTGCATAGGGATTTTTGGATCTTCAATGCCCAAATTGACTTTCATACTTCATGTTGGACTCATAAGTTTGCCCATACCAAGTTTTAAGCCTTGAATCAAATTTTTGCCTAGTTAATTGGACAATTGACCTAGAAATCAGTTGTATTGGGGGAAAAGTCAATTGTGGCCAATTTACAGTCAAACCTCATGAATTTTGACCCACATCAACATTCTGAACACATATGAACCATTTGATCAAGTTTGGACCACAATTCCACAAGAAATTTGATCAGATCACCAAAAGGGCAAAATGGTCATTTTTAGGGTTTTGATTGTACAAAGACAATTTTTGACTGTTTGACCTAGCCAATGGCAATTTAAGCTCAACCATGGACTCAAGGACTCAATGAAACTATCTTGACCTATTCAACAAGTTCAAAAGCTCTCAAAAGCATAGGATTGACAGATGAATTTTTCAGTCAACTGATCAAAATTTGACTGTACACTGAAAAGTCAAACTTTGACTTTTTGGTCAAAATCAAGTGCCAAGGGTCATTTTTCATCAAGATGTGTAAAATTATGAAACTTGTTCATCAAGAAACCCAAAATTGCAAATTAGGGTTTGAAATTGAAAATTTTCATAACTTAAAAATTTTCTGTTATGAAATTTTCTTAATTTTTCCTAACTTTGTCCCATATTTTCACCAAGATGCAAGTGGATTAAAACAAAACTTACAACATGAAAGTTGTAGTTCTCCACAAAGTCTACAACTTTGATACACAAAGTTTTCTCAAAAGAATCTTGGATATCAAGTTATGATTTTTGGAACAAGGGTCCCTAAAACTTTTAACTTAGAGAAATTTTGTCCTAGTTTATGTAGGATTTTAACCCATCTTCTTGGCCATTTTTCACATAGTTAAACTTGTAGTCTCAAGTTTCATTTCAAAGATGGATTATAGTACTTGTTGCAAGCTTTCCAAATTGTCCAAGAACTCCTCAAACACATTTGTGGTTAGGGAGAATCGAATGCTTGAAGTTGGAAAAAACTCACTTTGTAACCATGGCCAATACATGTTCATACAAGTTGCAAAATCTGACCAAACTAGCTTAGTACATAATTACAGGTCTCTAAACCCTTCAACACTCAAAAATTGAATGCAAATATATTGGACATTGATGTTATTTTGATCATTAGAGCTTGGCACAATGAATAATTCCATTTTGGGCATAAAGATGACACTTCCATTTTCATAAAGGCAACTTTATGTCAAATTGCTTTTCTTGAGCCTTGGACTTCTTTCTTTGCAGCAAATAAGTTCCACAAACTCAGGCAAAGGTACAAGGAACTTGTGCATGCTTGGAGATAGCCTGTACAGACCTATCTCATTTCACTTCACACTTTTCTTTCAAAACAAGTCATTGTGCCAAAAGTCCATAACTCACACATCTGATAAAATAAACTTAAGCCAACATTTGAAACAAGTTTTACACATCTTTGTAATCCAGAAACACGAGTCAATCATCCCTCAAACACCCTTGAACACCAAGACACCAAAAACTTGTAAAACAGGGCAGTTGCTGCAACTTGAGTGCCATAGCTCATTTTGCTCGTGCGTTTTGCTCCTTTCCACTTCAAACAACTTCCATTCAACTCACTCAAGCTATCCCAAACATCCATTGCCAACTGTAACTCCATTTACAATGTTCACCATTTCTGTTTCAAGCTTATGCAGGTTGTGATCGGTGGATCTGGAACTGACTGTTTAACGCTGGTTTGTGAAATGTCGCGGAAGCAAGAGTCGCCACCGTCTTTTATTTTCTCCAAATGGAAAGGACAAAAGCACAGAAAAATTCCTTAAAGAGATTGCTCTCGGTTCGGGAGGTAGGTTATAGAAAGGGAAGGTGTTAGCACCCTTTCTATCCATGGTTATCCATGGGCTCTTAGATACTTGCTCATTTGTGTTTTCAAAAGTGGTTTGTTTGCTTTTCAATTGTGGGTTTTAAAAAAAGTTTCTTTGAAAATTTCAGTTCGACTCTTGTGTCAGAGTGTTTGAAAAATTGCCTTGAAAGCTTTTGAAAAGTGTCGGTGTGAAAAGTATTTTTGAATTTGTTTTGAAATTTAGAGCAAGTATCTAGAGTCGTCTACCTACCCTAAGGAATTCGTCTGTGTAGATGTCCTTTAAAGTAGTGCCATCCCACCATTGAGAGGTAGGTAGCACCACCGTTGGAGGTGTTCGGGTCAATTCGAGGTTCGGGGCATGGTGATCACCAGAGCAATAGGAAGACACCTTAGAAGCTACCCTCATGCCAGGTTCCCGGATCATGAGGACTTACTAAGACATCATCTACTCGACGATCACCTTTCGAGGCAAGGCAACAGTGAGGCGTACCCTAGGGGTGGTGTGTGCGATTCGTGTGTCGTTTTTATTTGTATTTGTCTTGTCATGTTATTGGTGTTCTACGCTTGATTTTATTATGGCCATTCATTCTTGCATGCTTTTGATTAACAGTTAAAATATTTGCGGGAAAAGTAGATGCTAAGCTATTACAAATGGCGCGGGTCCACATCGCCAAAATTAAACCGGACCCGATTTGACAGAAAGTAAAGAATTAAAGAAATAAAGGTGCGAAAAGTAAATATTACAAAGCTTTGGGAGAGGTACATAATTATTTGAGCAAAATAAAAATAAAAATGCGAAATTAAACAATTAAGTCGAAACGAGGGCGTTGGACCCTTTTGCAAAAATTAAATTACATGAATTAATTAATTAGAATTAATGAGGAATTAAAATTAAAATTAAAAGAAGATGTTTTTGGTATTTTTATGTTTTTTAAGATTTAATAGAAAAAATTAATTAAAATACAATACTAGACCTAATTCTAATTATTTTTAAATTATTAAGAAAGATATTGAAGTTTTTAACCTAATTTAAACCTTAAGTTATTTTACATGCGAATTTGATTATAAAATCAAATAAAATAAATATTATGGTAAAAAAAGGAAAAAAAATTAACAAGGAATAAAAATTAATTAAACCTAATTCTATATTTTTGTTTTTTTTTTTGTGAAAAGAATTAGTATTGAAACCCTAATTTAACTAAATTCAATTATATACAAATATTTACAAGAAAATATGAAAATAAAATATTTATTATGTTTTTTATCTTTTTCTGAGTTTTTTATGTATTTTTATATTTATGAAAGAAAATAATATATTAGTTAAATAAATAGTAATTAAAATAAGAATAGGATTAAAAATAAAGAAACAAACATTATGCAAACCTTGGGGGTATCAGTCCCCATATGGGAGGTTTTAATCAGCAATTTGAGCCCAACTTTGCAAGGCCTGGTTGACTTTTGGGCAAGCGTGTGGGATGGTTGACTCATGCCTACCATGCACTCTAGATCCTGACCCTTGATTGAATGCAGTATGACGCGTGGATGGCACAATAATGTGGACGTATGATACACCCTGGCGCTGAGAGTACACACAAGCATTATTGGAAAAATGATATTGAAAGGGGTGGGGGACCTGGGATCGAACCCAGGTCCTTTTGGTTACCTGCCCATCTGCGTGCCACTGAACCACTTAGCGTGCTTTGAATATATAGAGATAAACAAGTAATATAAGACAAAAACACCGGTGAATGGAATTTGCGCGCAAAAATTTGAATAAGCCACTCACTGACTGCCACGAAGTCTTCTTCTTCGTTGCTTTGTTTTCCTGAAAAAAACAATAAACATTTAACGGGGGTTTTGAACCCCCTCAAAACAAGCTTACTTCAATAATAGCGATTAGACCCTGAAGGCCTATAAATTGAGCGCGAGCGTCTCAATCTGTTCGTTCCAACCTGCAGATTTCATTCATGGCATTATTACATCTTAATTTTATAGGAATTGAAAACGCCCAATTTGAAAACCTTGGAACCCTAAGTATCTCTAATGGCGAATTCTCCTATAGGGCGTGAAACTTCAATTAAACCATGCAGTTAGTTTGTAAACATCACCCTGAATATAAAAACATCAACGAAATATGTTAAAGATGCATGGATAATGGAAAACAGTTTTGAAATTTCCTCTACCAATTTCAATGGCAATCTTGCGTTTCCTTGAGTATGGGACTTGGGGGACGATTCAGTTAGCTTCAGGGCAACACAAGGAAGCTTTTGCAATTGGTCTCGTGTTTTGAATCAACCTAGAACCTGCTTTTCAGTGTTTAGCTTTTTGGCAAAAATTTCAAGTTTTTTATGGAGCTTCTAGCGTAGCTTTCTGTGTATGGGCATTAGGGTTGTGTTCAAGCATTTGTAGTGAATCAATTAGGTTAAGAAAATTGATAAAAATCTCTTGCAATCATGGTTTTCAATATTTGATTTTTCACCATTATGTTTTCAATCTTTTCCATGTGCTCTTGTATCAATTATGCTCAAATCAGACCAAATCTTTCTATTTTTGAAGGTGCACGAAATATTGAGGGCAAAACATGCATGAAAAGATTTATTAGGTCAAGTTATATATTTTCCATATATTTAAATGATTTAAATGAATTAATATAAATAATAATTCAAATAAATAGATAAAAAATGAGAAAATACTTCCCTTTGGGCCAAGTGGTCGTGCATATGTCATGGATGATGAATCATGGAAGAAAAATGGGCCCATTAGCAATTTTAGACCATTTGAATCAATGTTGACTTTTCAAAATATCCAAAAATTTCCCAACTTCCACAAGGCATAACTTGCTCAATTTTTAATATTTTCTCATGTTCTTGGACATTTTGGAAAGGTCTTTGAGTCCTCTAACCAATGTCTTTGGTCCCATGTCATTTTGAGTTACCAATCTCAAGTTATGGCCTTTGACTTAAAGTCCCTTTTTGTTGACTTTTGAAAATGACCTATAATGTTGAAATTGATAACATTTTGTGAGAGCATTTCTTGGACTTGAAGTATGAAGATGAGTTGTAGGAAATGTCTTTATCTTCAAAATGAGCTTTGGATGGGATTTTTCTGATAATCCATGTGAAAGTTATGCCCTGGTCAATTTCAGTTGACTTTTTCAGCTGTCCAAATGAGGAAACTTTTGCATCTTTGATGATTTCTGAGCCAAATTTTGAGAATCATGATCAAGCATTGATCAAATGATGTTTGTGGCTTCAAAATGATATGTTGACCAAAAATTTGAACTTTTGACTGTCAAATGACCATTTTACCCCTACAGTTGACTGTAGTGCAATTTAGGGTTTTGACTGTGCAATTTTGAGCTGAATGTCTTGAAACTTGATATGAGGATGCTTGACCATATTTGTAGGCATATGAGACTTGATTGGGCCTTTGGAAACTTCATTTCCTTGATCAGAACACAAACCCTAGTTTTGACTGTATGGGAGACCTTTGCACTGTGCAACCCTTGTGGAATTTTGTGACTTGGCTTGGCACTTTTCTTGAAAAATATGGGAGGGCAAATTTTGGGGTACAATAGCTGCCCCTGTTCAAACTTCTTAGACCTGAGGATGCAGATTGGCTGACGTGCCTTTCGTAATCCGAAGGTAGAAGATGATTGGACACTAGAGTGCCCAGAAATTTGCGCTCACATAGTGGCAGTGTGGTGGGAATGGGCTTATAGATGCCATTTAGAGGTTGCTGGACAGGATGATGGGTTTATAGATGCCATCTGGATGTTGATCGCGTAGGAGATTCCTTAGCGATAACCTGCATACCTGCAAAAGAAACATGAGTACCTGACACGTTGCGGGAGTTGATTTCAGATGCTTGGTATAGATGTGTCCTGACTGGTTACAGGAGCTGAGTCTGGAGCTTCAAATGGCGATGAATGAACCAGGGATGGTTACTGTCTTGGCATAAATGGTAAGAGAACCTTGGGCGACTTTAACTTCAACAACGCTCGTTGAGAAAAATCTTGGATGACTTTAACTTCAACAACGCTCGTTGAGAAAAATCTTGGATGACTTTAACTTCAACAACGCTCGTTGAGAAAAATCTTGGGTGTCTTCTGCTGGGATAAGAATCAGGGAGATCTTAGGGTTGATCTGACTGAACCAGAGAAGGCCTTTGACTGGATAAGCATCAGGAAAATCTTAGGGTCGATTTAACTGAACCGGGCAAGGTCTTGGAATATCTTCAACTGGATAAGCATCAGGGAGATCTTAGGGTCGATCTGACTGAACCAGAGAAGGCCTTTGACTGGATAAGCATCAGGAAAATCTTAGGGTCGATTTAACTGAACCGGACAAGGTCTTGAAATGTCTTCAACGGGAATAAGTGTCAGAACGTCGCCATATCTGGTTTATATCTGGACTATATCTGGAAGGAAATCTGGAAGCAGTATCAGAACGTCACCATATCTGGTTTACATCTGAAACTATATCTGGAAGGAAATCTGGAAGCAGCATCAGAACGTCACCATATCTGGGTCATATCTGAAACTATATCTAGAAGGATATCTGGAAGCAATATCAGAACGTCACCATATCTGGTTTACATCTGACACTATATCTAGAAGGAAATCTGGAAGCAGTATCAAAACGTCACCATATCTGGGTCATATCTGAAACTATATCTAGAAGGAAATCTGGAAGCAGCATCAGAACGTCACCATCTCTGGGTCATATCTGAAACTATATCTGGAAGGATATCTGGAAGCAGTATCAGAACGTCACCATATCTGGGTCATATCTGAAACTATATCTAGAAGGATATCTGGAAGCAGTATCAGAACGTCACCATATCTGGTTCATATCTGAAACTATATCTAGAAGGAAATCTGGAAGCAGCATCAGAACGTCACCATATCTGGTTCATATCTGAAACTATATCTAGAAGGAAATCTGGAAGCAGCATCAGAACGTCACCATATCTGGTTCATATCTGAAACTATATCTAGAAGGAAATCTGGAAGGAGTATCAGAACGTCACCATATCTGGGTCATATCTGAAACTATATCTAGAAGGAAATCTGGAAGCAGCATCAGAACGTCACCATATCTGGGTCACATCTGAAACTATATCTAGAAAGAATTGCGATAGTTGATAGTAATCATTTTTGTATTGATCTTTTTCCTGAAAAGGCAAAACATAATTGTATGCAAGATCATGATGCATGAACTGTATGTCTTCAAAATTAATGAGATTTGAGTAGTATGATGCATATGCATGCTATAATGTATGAAGAGGCGATGTTTATGAATGTATTTTTGTCTAAGAAAATAAATCCTTGACGGGTGCCGGGAAGTCACTCCTGGGCTGATGTTGAAGAATAGGTTTTGCTTCCGCCGGGGATGATAGCTGCGCGAATTCCGATAGGAGAAGATAACTCTATTGGGGAATAAACTTGGCAAATGGAGGATTCTGCGGGGAGAAAAGATACTCTAGCGACCATGCTGAGAAGCAATACTCTGTGGGAAGAGGGATGCCTTGCTGAGTGTTGATGATAGTTTGCTGGGGATAAGGAGACTTTGTCGAGGACGATCTTTCCGTGGCTTTTGGCTGAGGATAACCCAGTTATATCCTGGTAGGGAAATAACTCTTTGAATAAAGCCGGGAGACACGTTCGTGCTCTGCGAGAATAAGCTTCCAGAATCTACTGGGGATAAGCTTACTGCTTGGGGATATGAATTCCAACTTTCCTGGGGAAACTAGATTGGACTCTCCTGGGGAAGTATTGAACTGTATCGGTTATGTTCTTCAACAGGACCTACCCTGATACCTTGGAGGATAGAACAATCAGATTGCTTAGACCACTCTTTATTGCCCCTGTTTCTATGGGGGAGGCACTTGCGGGGTGCTGATAGTTGTTGATGGACAAACCTTCTTCTGGTAGACAGATGGCAGGACATAGTCGTACGCTTTAATCCCTAACTTTTGCCTGGACCGCCCTTTCGGGTTTTCAGTCCACCGGGATACCCATTTTTGCTCAAGCCGCCTTCTCAGGTTTTCGACTTGCCGGGTGTACAGATTTTTTTCATTTCATCCCTTCATTTTGCCCGAACCCTTTTGGTTCGCCGGGAAGCCCTTATTTTTGCCTAGGTATGTCAACCTAGCGGGTCTTTGATCATGCGTAGTATTTTTTCGACTATGTCTGCGCTTTCAGAATGTAGGGAGTTGCCCCTGGCTGCTTGTGTTGCCATATTACCAGAAGAGGTCTGATCGTGCAAGATTCGTTGCTGGAGTGCCCCAAGTGACTTAGGCAGAGATTTGCCCCAGGCTTTTTTTGGCCTTTTGAGAGATTCTCTGGATCTTGACTTAACTGCCCCAGATGGTAGACCATGATCATGTCGTGCCCCTTGATTGGAGATACTCTTGTTCATTAGACTTTCGTCATGCGAATTTCTGTGCTGTTCAAACAAAAAGTCATATGCAAACAAAGTTATGTTAAAAATGCAAAGCTTATGTCTGTCTCGAAAATTTTGAAAATGCATTCTTTTTTCATAAAACAAGTGAATGTTTGTAAAACGTAATGTCAACCCGTATTTACCGTAGGCCTTAAGGAGTCAGGATACCTTTCGTAACAGTATGCTTTCGAACTAACACATGCTTCAGCTAGGACTTTTAAGGGTTATGACGTGGCCTGGTTCACGGTTTAAGAAACAAAGGATAAAGGCTCAAATTTTATTTGTACCCACCCGCTCTTCGTGATGTTCTCCAAACCTAAACTCAGTTGATCATACGTTAGATCTTATTTGAGTCTTTGCTTTGATATACCAGTGATGGTTCGGATATTGACAGTTTATTTGGAATAGGCAGTCATTTTTTTTGTTGAGGGTTTGTAAGACCTCTTTTTTTTGTCTTGATTTTATTATCCCTATTTTTTGCCTGAGCTGTTTCCTTTTTTGGAATTACAGTCAGCGGGATGCCCCAGTTTCGTAAGTCCCCTTTATAGGTTTTGACTTAATGGGTTTTTTTTTTTATTTTGAAAGATAATGACTGCCTTTCTTTATTGATCATTCGGAACCATCACTGTCTTTCTTTGTTTTGTAAGGATCTTTTTGGTGCCATTCGTTATGCACTTGGATCAACTGAGAGAACTACCCTGCCCCAGGTTATGATAAAGGGTTTTAAATTTCGAAAAGAAAAACTCCTACTTCTTTGGCTCAGAGGGGTTGACGAGGGATTATCATCCTTATAACTCCAGTGTTTAGGGATTGAAACAATGCCTGTACCTCATCAGCGGGGTCTGTTCAAAAGCATACTGTAGATTATGGTATCGTTTTCGTCATCCTCCCTCAAGAGGCTTAGAATTTTTAGATCCAGAGTTGACATCAGAAAAAATATGAAAAGAAATTTGAATATAATGAAAACAATTGTATTAATTCCCAAAACAGACGTATGCGATGCATTGATAGAATAAAAGAGTTTGCTATGACATTAATTGTTTGTATAAGCAAAGAAAAATACAACTCAAAAATTCAAATAAACAAAAGGCTTCAATGATTGGGCAACGGAGCAGTGATTATGTTCGGAGTCTCAGGCACTTCAAACTGAATCTCCCCGGCGTCGATCATGTCTTGAATTTTGTTCTTGAGAGGCCAGCAGTTGTCCGTAGTATGCCCCGGGCTATCAGAATGATATGCGCACCTATCATTGGGATGATAGTTGGGAGCAGAAGTGTTCGGATTCCGGAGAGGAGCCCTTAAGGTGATCAGCCCTGCCTTCAACATTTGTTGCAGTGCTTGATCCAGTGACATGTTGATTTTGGTGTACTGTCGTTTCTCCTTTCGCTGCTGCCCCTGTCCTTGTTGAGCAGGTCCGGGATTGGAGATCTGGATTGCCCCTACCTCATGACGGCTCTTTTTACCGTGCACAGCATTGGATTCTTTCTTTCCATGATGAGGCTTTTTATCAGAAGGTGCAGCCTCTTGAATTTTCCCAGACCGGATACCAGCTTCTATTCGCTCTCCAGTCAAGATAAGATCTGTGAATCCAGCAGACGAATTCCCAATTAGGTGGTTGTAGAACGGACCAGACAGAGTCCCCAAGAACATATCGACAAGTTCCCGATCAGTCAGGGGTGGTTGTACCCTTCCAGCAAGATCCCTCCATTTCTGCGCATATTCTTTAAAACCTTCACTTGATCCTAACGACATACCCTGGAGTTGGGTACGCGTAGGAGCAAGGTCGGCATTATATTGATACTGCTTGTAGAAAGCAGTAGCCAACTCCTCCCAGTTACGAATCTTGGTCCCATCTAGCTGATAGAACCATTCGAGATGAGTCCCTGAAAGACTCTCCTGGAAGAAGTGGATCCACAAATTCTTGTCCACCGTATATGGTTGAATCTTCCGAACATAGGACCTGAGATGTAGCTTGGGACAAGACGCCCCGTCATACTTGGTAAAGGATGGTGCTTTGAACTTCCGAGGAATAATCACACCAGTTGACAAACCCAGATCTCCAAAATCCAGCCCAGGTACCTGTTGGATCTCCATAGCGTTCAGCCTATCCTCCAACTGTTTGTACTTGTCTTCGGCAGGAGGGTATTGTTCGTCGTTGAAATCTGTCTCGTTGTCGGAGACCACTGGACTGGGAACCCTTTCCCCCTGATGACTACCTTCCCTCACAGATGGAGTTGTCCTCTCAGTTTCAATCTGCGGTGTATTCCCAGATCTGCGCCTGGGGTTGAAGAAAACAGTCCTCTTCTTCTTCTTTTTCAAGAGCAGAGTCTTCAGGTCTTGTTGCCCCTGGGCCAAATTCATGATCAGTTCTTGGAACTGGGCATTCTGAGCCTGGAGGGCCTTGATGGACTGCTCAGCTGATGATTCAGGATTCATGACGATCGGATGAAATAAACAGCGAAGAAGGGTAAGCAACCTGTCAAAGGGGTACCTGCAATGCAATGAGATGTATGACATGCATGGAATGTTTTCAAGGACCTCGCGGGGTAGAAAAAAATTTGTTAGCATTTGGATCCGGTAGCTTGATTGAAGGAACTTCATATTGTTGAGAGTCCTTCGTCAAGGGTCAAAGGCTCACCATATCCAGTGGGTCATAGCCTCTGACAACCTTAGCTAGAGGAAAATAAATCCTCTTTGCCCCTTGCTGGGCAGTTGGTTCATCATGACCTGCATCACAAGCCCTTGAGATCCTTGAAATGGGTTAGGATGTATGCAATGGTATGATGTTATGCTATGCATGGGGTGATGTAGGTAAACCCTGTTATGAGCCCTTATTAAGGACTGCAAACCAAAACCTACAAGAAACTTAGTAAACCTTGTTATGAGTCCTAATTACGGACCATAAACAAGACCTGCAAGTAACTCAAGTGTCAGATAACAAGTATGCAAGTAACCAAGTTGGAAGGCACACAAGTCACGCAAGAGAAACCCTTAGAGTTCAGGCCAGCATGGGGTCTGGGTATTACCCTCTTGAAGTTGGTGGGTTCAACCTGCCCTATTAGAAGTAACCGGGTTCTAAGGGTCCCAATATCACGGGATTGCTTTCATTGTTCATCGTTTCGATTTAGCCACTGAACTGGAGACCGAAATATTCCAAGAAAGCAACCCTCAATTGAGTGTAGTATCGAGTATCAACCAACCTCGGACTGCACCAAAGTCAGTTATCTCACTACCCTAAAGAGGCCAAGATAGTTCAATTAAGGTTCCTACGGTCTGTTGATGCTTCACGACACCACGCGGAGGCCCCGAACTCTCCTTGACTGAACTCAAGGGTTACCGGTACATACCAAAGTGCCACATCAACGTAGCAGACTGTTTCAACCATGTCGGTATACCCCGCACAGTTCCCTCACAGCCTTGTTGCTACTTTCTAAGAAAGGTATCCCCAGATCCGGGTTAGGATCTATAGAACTCCCAAGCAACCCACAATTTAAAGCACACAAGGAAAACAATTGAAAACATAGTTATGACCTAGCCCTAAGGTACACCTCACTTTAAGTATACTCCCCAGCAGAGTCGCCAGTTCTGTGATCGGTGGATCTGGAACTGACTGTTTAACGCTGGTTCGCAAAATGTCGCGGAAGCAAGAGTCGCCACCGTCTTTTATTTTCTCCAAATGGAAAGGACAAAAGCACAGAAAAATTCCTTAAAGAGATTGCTCTCGGTTCGGGAGGTAGGTTATAGAAAGGGAAGGTGTTAGCACCCTTTCTATCCATGGTTATCCATGGGCTCTTAGATACTTGCTCATTTGTGTTTTCAAAAGTGGTTTGTTTGCTTTTCAATTGTGGGTTTTAAAAAAAGTTTCTTTGAAAATTTCAATTCGACTCTTGTGTCAGAGTGTTTGAAAAATTTCCTTGAAAGCTTTTGAAAAGTGTCGGTGTGAAAAGTATTTTTGAATTTGTTTTGAAATTTAGAGCAAGTATCTAGAGTCGTCTACCTACCCTAAGGAATTCGTCTGTGTAGATGTCCTTTAAAGTAGTGCCATCCCACCATTGAGAGGTAGGTAGCACCACCGTTGGAGGTGTTCGGGTCAATTCGAGGTTCGGGACATGGTGATCACCAGAGCAATAGGAAGACACCTTAGAAGCTACCCTCATGCCAGGTTCCCGGATCATGAGGACTTACTAAGACATCCTCTACTCGACGATCACCTTTCGAGGCAAGGCAACAGTGAGGCGTACCCTAGGGGTGGTGTGTGCGATTCGTGTGTCGTTTTTATTTGTATTTGTCTTGTCATGTTATTGGTGTTCTACGCTTGATTTTATTATGGCCATTCATTCTTGCATGCTTTTGATTAACAGTTAAAATATTTGCGGGAAAAGTAGATGCTAAGCTATTACAAATGGCGCGGGTCCACATCGCCAAAATTAAACCGGACCCGATTTGACAGAAAGTAAAGAATTAAAGAAATAAAGGTGCGAAAAGTAAATGTTACAAAGCTTTGGGAGAGGTACATAATTATTTGAGCAAAATAAAAATAAATATGCGAAATTAAACAATTAAGTCGAAACGAGGGCGTTGGACCCTTTTGCAAAAATTAAATTACATGAATTAATTAATTAGAATTAATGAGGAATTAAAATTAAAATTAAAAGAAGATGTTTTTGGTATTTTTATGTTTTTTAAGATTTAATAGAAAAAATTAATTAAAATACAATACTAGACCTAATTCTAATTATTTTTAAATTATTAAGAAAGATATTGAAGTTTTTAACCTAATTTAAACCTTAAGTTATTTTACATGCGAATTTGATTATAAAAACAAATAAAATAAATATTATGGTAAAAAAAGGAAAAAAAATTAACAAGGAATAAAAATTAATTAAACCTAATTCTATATTTTTGTATTTTTTTTTTGTGAAAAGAATTAGTATTGAAACCCTAATTTAACTAAATTCAATTATATACAAATATTTACAAGAAAATATGAAAATAAAATATTTATTATGTTTTTTATCTTTTTCTGAGTTTTTTATGTATTTTTATATTTATGAAAGAAAATAATATATTAGTTAAATAAATAGTAATTAAAATAAGAATAGGATTAAAAATAAAGAAACAAACATTATGCAAACCTTGGGGGTATCAGTCCCCATATGGGAGGTTTTAATCAGCAATTTGAGCCCAACTTTGCAAGGCCTGGTTGACTTTTGGGCAAGCGTGTGGGATGGTTGACTCATGCCTACCATGCACTCTAGATCCTGACCCTTGATTGAATGCAGTATGACGCGTGGATGGCACAATAATGTTGATGTATGATACACCCTGGCGCTGAGAGTACACACAAGCATTATTGGAAAAATGATATTGAAAGGGGTGGGGGACCTGGGATCGAACCCAGGTCCTTTTGGTTACCTGCCCATCTGCGTGCCACTGAACCACTTAGCGTGCTTTGAATATAGAGATAAACAAGTAATATAAGACAAAAACACCGGTGAATGGAATTTGCGCGCAAAAATTTGAATAAGCCACTCACTGACTGCCACGAAGTCTTCTTCTTCGTTGCTTTGTTTTCCTGAAAAAAACAATAAACATTTAACGGGGGTTTTGAACCCCCTCAAAACAAGCTTACTTCAATAATAGCGATTAGACCCTGAAGGCCTATAAATTGAGCGCGAGCGTCTCAATCTGTTCGTTCCAACCTGCAGATTTCATTCATGGCATTATTACATCTTAATTTTATAGGAATTGAAAACGCCCAATTTGAAAACCTTGGAACCCTAAGTATCTCTAATGGCGAATTCTCCTATAGGGCGTGAAACTTCAATTAAACCATGCAGTTAGTTTGTAAACATCACCCTGAATATAAAAACATCAACGAAATATGTTAAAGATGCATGGATAATGGAAAACAGTTTTGAAATTTCCTCTACCAATTTCAATGGCAATCTTGCGTTTCCTTGAGTATGGGACTTGGGGGACGATTCAGTTAGCTTCAGGGCAACACAAGGAAGCTTTTGCAATTGGTCTCGTGTTTTGAATCAACCTAGAACCTGCTTTTTAGTGTTTAGCTTTTTGGCAAAAATTTCAAGTTTTTTATGGAGCTTCTAGCGCAGCTTTCTGTGTATGGGCATTAGGGTTGTGTTCAAGCATTTGTAGTGAATCAATTAGGTTAAGAAAATTGATAAAAATCTCTTGCAATCATGGTTTTCAATATTTGATTTTTCACCATTATGTTTTCAATCTTTTCCATGTGCTCTTGTATCAATTATGCTCAAATCAGACCAAATCTTTCTATTTTTGAAGGTGCACGAAATATTGAGGGCAAAACATGCATGAAAAGATTTATTAGGTCAAGTTATATATTTTCCATATATTTAAATGATTTAAATGAATTAATATAAATAATAATTCAAATAAATAGATAAAAAATGAGAAAATACTTCCCTTTGTGCCAAGTGGTCGTGCATATGTCATGGATGATGAATCATGGAAGAAAAATGGGCCCATTAGCAATTTTAGACCATTTGAATCAATGTTGACTTTTCAAAATATCCAAAAATTTCCCAACTTCCACAAGGCATAACTTGCTCAATTTTTAATCTTTTCTCATGTTCTTTGACATTTTGGAAAGGCCTTTGAGTCCTCTAACCAATGTCTTTGGTCCCATGTCATTTTGATTTACCAAACTCAAGTTATGGCCTTTGACTTAAAGTCCCTTTTTGTTGACTTTTGAAAATGACCTATAATGTTGAAATTGATAACTTTTTGTGAGAGCATTTCTTGGACTTGAAGTATGAAGATGAGTTGTAGGAAATGTCTTTCTCTTAAAAATGAGCTTTGGATGGGATTTTTCTGACAATCCATGTGAAAGTTATGCCCTGGTCAATTTCAGTTGACTTTTTCAGCTGTCCAAATGAGGAAACTTTTGCATCTTTGATGATTTCTGAGCCAAATTTTGAGAATCATGATCAAGCATTGATCAAATGATGTTTTTGGCTTCAAAATGATATGTTGACCAAAAATTTGAACTTTTGACTGTCAAATGACCATTTTACCCCTATAGTTGATTGTAGTGCAATTTAGGGTTTTGACTGTGCAATTTTGAGCTGAATGTCTTGAAACTTGATATGAGGATGCTTGACCATATTTGTAGGCATATGAGACTTGATTGGGACTTTGGAAACTTCATTTCCTTGATCAGAACACAAACCCTAGTTTTGACTGTATGGGAGACCTTTGCACTGTGCAACCCTTGTGGAATTTT
Organism: Vicia faba; assembly: GCA_948472305.1. Taxonomy (NCBI): domain Eukaryota; kingdom Viridiplantae; phylum Streptophyta; class Magnoliopsida; order Fabales; family Fabaceae; genus Vicia; species Vicia faba. The sequence continues at coordinate 1,440,005,225 of OX451737.1, read as the reverse complement.
GTGACTTGGCTTGGCACTTTTCTTGAAAAATATGGGAGGGCAAATTTTGGGGTACAACACAGGTTGACTTCTAGAGGTTGATTCAGGCCATTTCAAAACAAACTAAGCATTGGGAAAGGTTCAGGGAACATCAAGCAAGCTCAAAAGAACCTCAGGCCTCACTGAAAGTTGCTGCATTGTCCAACTCGAATCCAACTGAAACAGGTTTTTCATGAACTTCTATCTCTCTATTTAGGAACATTTAGCCTTAGGTTTGTGAATGAAAGATGTAGTACTCATTGCCCTGAAACCATACATATGCTTAGTTTTCATTTATGTTAAACGTGCTAAGAGAATTTCATCCATGAACATGCTGAAAAAGTTAGGTTAGATTTTAGGGCCAAAGAAATTCTCTCTGGTCTTTGAGAGTTAGATTTAATGTTTTATATGGTTGAAATCGTTGTTTAATGCTCTACAAGTTCATGTTTTGAGTTTTGGCAAAAGATCAAAAACGCAGGAGATACGGATTTGAACACAGGGCGCGCACATCCTTTGTCACAAGGTCAGGGATGAAGTGGAAATGGGCTGGGCCTGGCCTTGTCCTGCTTTTTGCACCCCTATGCTTGCTTTTCACACCCCCTGGCCCATTTTCTTGTATTTTGACATTTTTGCATTTTTATTTTCTTTTCTGACTTTGATATTTTATTTTCAAACATAAAAAATGCTCCAAAAATATTTTTATATTTTTTCACATTTATTTGGCATTTTATTTCATTTTTTCTTATATAGAAAACATATTAAAATACTTTATATTATTTGTTTAAATAAAAGAAAATAATGTAAATAATACTTTTATTTTCATTTCTTACTTTTATTCACATTGAAAATATTTTCTTGAATATATTTTATTTTCTGTAAATATCTTATTTTATTTTATACATATTTAATATATTTAATATATATATATATATATATATATATATATATATATATATATATATATATATATATATATATATATATATATATACCTTTATTTTATTAAATAATTAGAGTAAAAATATAAAAATATTACCCATTTTATTTTTTATACTAAAAATACTTTTTCTCAATATATTTTTATTTTTGTACATATTAATATATTTTTGTATATAAATAATATAATATTATTTTTCTTTAAGGAAAATTAGGGTTTACCCCTTTATTAAATAAAATCAACCTTTTTTTCATCTTAAATTATCTACACCTTTTTTCACATTAAAAAATGCTTTACATACATAAAAAACTCTTTTTGTATAAATACATTTTTATTTAACATTTATTTATTGTGTTTATTTAAATATTGCCCATTTAAATATTATGCCTTGTAAATTCAATTTGGTTGTAATAACTTAGGGTTTTAATTTCTTGCAAAATAATCCCCTATTCAAAATTGTACCCCCCTCCCTATATCAAAGTTGTAATAGCTTAGATTTATTTTTACGCACTTAATGCTTTCAATCATGCCATGATTAGAGAATTAGGGTTTGTATGCAAAAATCCAAATCAACAAATAGTTTGACCTAATCAAAGACAAAAATGCATGAAAAGTAAACACAATGCACACTTGCACCCCTAGGGTTACAATCCACTTGTTGCCTTCAAAATGGGCCATGGTATGCATGTTAAGTACTTTGGAAAAACAAAAACAAACAAAAGATCATAGTCCCTCGATGACGCTATCTGAGTTGCTTAAACAAAATGATCAAGCCCCTCAAGAAAATTACCAAAAATACTTGACACAATTGCTATCATGGTCTATACGATGACCCGCGCATGTCCCGTTTAACATCCTAACACAAGGTTGTTCATCAAATACAATGGTGAAACAACACTGTTAAAAGGGTTAAAAACATAAGAAAGATCTTTGAGTAAATTAGGGTAGACAACTCTTAGTTACTTGATCAAAAACTTGCAAAAACATCCTTGCCATTTTCAAACACACTTCACAACACAACTTCAAAACAATTTCAAAACAACTTTCAAAACATTGAAATATCTTTTCAAAAAGACACACACCTTTGTATATATTCAAACAAGAATCATTACAAAGGTTGCCTAAGACAAGGCCTCTTTTTCAAAGCATTTTCAAAACCACACACAAAGCACCATTTCAAACAATTGAAAAGCAAAGCAAGTGATCTAAACAAGTAACTAAGAGCCCATGGAAAACCATGGATGAAAAGGGTGTTAGCACCTTCCCTTTTCATAATCTACCCCCCGAACCCAAGAAAACATCTCAAAGGTCTTTCCTGTGCTTTTTGACCTTTCCTTTGGATAAAATAAAAAGTCGGTGGCGATTCTTGCTAAACCGAACAATTGCAAACACAAACGTGAAACCTCAAGTCAGTTCTCCCACCGTATCACAGAACTGGCGACTCTGCTGGGGATAACTTTAAAAGTGGAGTAAGCTTAGGGCTTAGATCACCTTTGCATGCTTATCTTGATTGATTTGATTGCTTTACACTTGGTTCTCTTTGTTTGGGCTTGAAATCCTCTACCCGGATTTGGGAAACATTCATAGGTAAATAGCAATACATTGTGGAAACTGTGCGGGGTATACCGACATGGTTGAAGCAATAGCTATATTAGTGCGACATATTTGTGAGTACCGGTAGCCTTTGAGTCAATCAAAGAGAATACGGGGCCGATGAGTGATGTCATGAAGCACTAATGAACTCTTAGAACCTTACTTGACCATCTTGGCCTTTTTTAGGGGTAGTGAGATGACCGACTTTGGTGCAGTCTGAAGTTGGTAGATACTCGATACTACACTCATTGAGGGTTGTTTTCTTAGAATATTTTGGTCGCCAGTTAAGTGGCTAAACCAAAACAATGAACATAGAAAACAATCCAGTGATATTGAGCTCCTTAGAACCAGGTTACTATTTATAGGACAGGTTTGAGCCAACTAACTTCAAAAGGGTACTTACCTATGAAACCTCATGCAAGCCTGAAACTAGGATCTTGTGTGACTTGTTTGTACATGTGCTTGTGCATAAATCATGAACATCATAAAACATCATATGCATCCACTAACCATTTCAAGGGTTTGGATCTTCATCTTTGTTCTTGTTTTGTAGGTCATGGAATCTCTTCGCAGGAAAACAATACAAGTCAACCTTGTGAGAATCCCTCCTCAACTCAAGGAGCTTACATCCAAGATTCCCGAGAATTCTCTCTTCAGTGAAAGACATGGTAGACTTCTCAACTTGGTCAACTCCAACATTGAAGAAGACATGGTGAAAGTTCTCTTCCAGTTCTTTGACCCTCTACACCATTGTTTCACATTCCCTGATTACCAACTAGTACCTACTTTGGAGGAATTTTCTCAACTTCTGAGGATTCCTATTCTTCATCAACTACCTTACAACGGTACGGAAAAAGAACCAAAGCCTGAAGATGTTGCTCAGGCATTACACTTGTAACCATCTAATATCAAAGGACATTGGGAAACCAGAAGTGGTGTCAAGGGTTTCTTGGCAAAGTTTCTCTTTGAGAAGGCACAAGACTGCTGGAACTCTCTAGATCTACAAGCTTTTGAGGAGATTGTAGCACTTCTCATCTATGGGTTGGTCTTATTCCCAAACCCTGATCAACTTATAAATGTGAACGCTGTCAAAATCTTCATATCTCGGAATCCTGTGCCTACATTGCTTAGGGACATCCTACACTCATTTTACACACGAACAATGAGGAAAAGAGGTGTTCTCATGTGATGTACTCCTCTCCTAGCAAGGTGGTTTATTTCTCACCTTCCACAATCAGTTTTGAAGAATAAGCAGGGTTTAAGGTGGTCACAGCGGTTGATGACCCTCACACATTCTGATGTGCATTGGTGTTCTCGGTCCAGAGAAAATGTCATCATCATTGATCGTTGTGGGGAATTCCCTAATGTCCCACTACTTGGAATTAGGGGAGGCATCACCTACAACCCTTGTTTAGCTCTAAGACAGTTTGGATATGCTCGGAGGGATGGCCCTCATGACATGCTGATTCCTGACCTAGTTTTTGACTTCGACAACGATGCGCAAGGACTTCGACAAAGGTTCATCAGAGCTTGGAGGATGCCCAAAAAAGTGGATAGTAAGACACTGGGGCATAAGAATTCCATCCCCCTTTAGCCTTATCTTAAGTGGGTATGAACCCACGCCCAGAATCTTATGATGCCATATCCTCACATTCTCCCCGTGATCAAAGAGCCTGTTATGGAAGGAGAGGTTCCATACACCCTCCTACATCCAGACATGCCAACATTATTGGAAGAAATACAAAAGAGTTGGATCCAACTCAAGGAGGAACGAAATACTTTTGAAGCCAACTTTTATGCCAGTGAGAAGAAGGTTTTAGAGCTTACCCACCGACTTCATGAGGAGGAAACTCTCAACATATCATTGCACCAAAGAGGATGCACAATGTCTTTTTACACTAAGAATTTTTTAATATTTTGCCCATGGGGCACTTATGTACTAACAAATTTCTTCTTAATATGACGTGTGTTCTTTTTTGTTTGCAACAAATTTGAATTTCTGAATCCTTGAATGCATTACATGAATAACATACCATTCATCATATGTATAAACAGGTCTTCACACCAGGTTTCCTTATCTTTCTGCTGTTTATTTCAGCAAGATGGATTTGGAGCAGACGGTTAAGGATCTGCAAGCACATAATTCTCAGTTCCAGCAACTCCTCATGACCTTAGCAAAGGGTCAAGAGGACCTCAAAGCACTGTTGGAGAAAGATAAAGAGAAAAAGAAGAAAAGACCTGGTGTAGTCATCATGGGAAGAAGGTTTGAAAAGTAATGCTAGAAAAGTTCTCGAGTTCCCCTCAATGTCTGATGAAGGGGATGGTAAAGGAAAAGGAACTGCAATGCCTTCTGAATCTGAAGTTGAAGGAGAAGAAGAGGAAGAGGAAGAAGATGAAGATTACTCCGAACAGAAATATCCCCCGGCGGATGTTAAGTTTAAAAATCTTGAGGATCGGTTGGCAGCCATGGAGTTGCAAAGGGTACCTAGTTTAGATTTCGAAGAACTAGGATTGGTCGCTGGGATTGTCATTCCTCCCAAGTTCAAAGTTCCTACATTTGCCAAGTATGACGGTCTGTCATGTCCAAAGATGCATCTAAGATCCTACGTCAGAAAGATCCAACCCCACTCATCTGATAAGGATCTTTGGGTCCATTTTTTCTAAGACAGTTTGTCAGGCACACAATTGGACTGGTTCTATCAACTCGAGAGATCAGAGGTTCATAACTGGGAAGATTTAGCTGCCGCTTTCTACCAACAATACCAATACAATGCTGATTTAGCACCTACCCGTACTCAACTACAGAGTATGGGTATGGCTTCTAATGAGGGATTTAAAGAGTATGCCCAGAAGTGGCGTGATCAGTGGCGGAGCCAGAAAAATTATGAAGCCTGGGCAAGTTTTCATTGACTTCATAATTTTCTACCAAGACAGTACTCATGTTAACTACAATTACTTCCTCCAGGTCTGAACATAAGGTATTTCACTATTTCATAACATTCATATTTAATATAAAACGGTGAAAACTCTAATTTCTTCATAAATGAGGCTCTAAGTCATGCTAACCATCTAAATTGGTAAGTTTTAGAATTTAGCAAGATGAATTATCACAAAAACCGATTATACCTGGCCATCCATGGCCTGAAGAGCAGCAGATGCATCCTCATTTGTTGTAAAAGTTATGAAGCCAAAACCTCGGGACCTGCCTGTTTTACGATCCTAAGATTTTTAGAGATCCTAATGGAATCACATATTGAGATGGTGATTAAACCAAATGCAATTGCAATCTTTTCACTATGTGTATACAACATTTCTTTCTTAACTTCCTCTTCAACATCTTGCAACACAAACTCTGTATCAGGTACATAACCAGCAGTCTCCAACTTCTTAATTACACTCATCAATGTTTCATAGACCTCATTTTATCGAGGATGTGATCTATCCCCGACACTAAACTGATAGCTTTTGTTATCCACTTCAATCCATGTCCATCCTGGAACTTTTTTCAGCTTCTTCTGCATCATCATATCTCTAAACTCTGCCACTTTCTCAAAGTTACCAGCTTTTGCGTAAATATAAGGTAACAATACATAGTGCTATGGATTTTGAGGTTGTAGTTCAAGTAGAAAATTAGCTGTTAAATAACATCATTTGGGTAATAACTTAAAATGCTTGTTAAGGATATTTAGAAATCAGTTATATTTCCAGCTTATTCCTTCCAAAATCATCAAAAATGCACCATAAAATTTTGATGGAAAATCCATGACATCACATTTGAAAGAACATGTAAAATATCAACAACAACAAATCTGAAACAGAAAAAATAAGAAAGAGATTGATTTAGAACTTTCACCAAACACTTTGCAGGCAAGGTGCAATTTCATGCTATACCATCAACAGCCACAAAAAACAATACTTCATAAGCATGAGTAAGTGATTCAAATAAGTATAATTTCATGCTATACCAGCAACTGTTACAAAAAGCAATATGTCATACACAGGAGTAACTGATTCAAAGAAGCAGAAAATTTTAACTTGTTTTGGAATGTGTAAACATGAAAACACCATCTAGAACATAAAACAACACAACATTTGGATCACAAAAACAGAAACATACAACTTGTTTATCATATATGAAAAGTAAAAGATACAATATATGCATGCTTACATATAAGCAAAGTAAAAGATACAATATATGCATGCTTACGATTTCAGTAGCGTCCACTCGAGTCCCGATTATCTTTAGTCTCACTTCACTATCTTTCTGGATCTCACCATATTATATTGAAGTTCCTTCTTCGTGAGAACCTTTCACGAACCTCTTTTACGTCGGCACCCCCTTTACAACAATGATCAGACGCTCAACAAATCCACCACCCACACAACCGCTGTGATCGGTGGATCTGGAACTGACTGTTTAACGCTGGTTCGCGAAATGTTGCGGAAGCAAGAGTCGCCACCGTCTTTTATTTTCTCCAAATGGAAAGGACAAAAGCACAGAAAAATTCCTTAAAGAGATTGCTCTCGGTTCGGGAGGTAGGTTATAGAAAGGGAAGGTGTTAGCACCCTTCCTATCCATGGTTATCCATGGGCTCTTAGATACTTGCTCACTTGTGTTTTCAAAATGGTTTGTTTGCTTTTCAACTGTGGGTTTAAAAAAAGTTTCTTTGAAAATTTCAGTTCGACTCTTGTATCAGTCCTCAAGAGTGTTTGAAAAGTTGCTTTCGAAAGCTTTTTGAAAAGGTGTCGGTGTGAAAAGTATTTTTTGATTTGTTTTTTGAAATTAGAGCAAGTATCTAGAGTCGTCTACCTACCCTAAGGAATTCGTCTGTGTAAATGTCCTTAAAGTAGTGCCATCCCACCATTGAGAGGTAGGTAGCACCACCGTTGGAGGTGTTCGGGTCAATTCGAGGTTCGGGACATGGTGATCACCAGAGTAATGGGGAAGACACCTTAGAAGCTACCCTCATGCCAGGTTCCCGGATCATGAGGACTTACTAAAACATCCTCTACTCGACGATCACCTTTCGAGGCAAGGCAACAGTGAGGCGTACCCTAGGGGTGGTGTGTGATTTGTGTGTCAGATTCATTTATTTTTGTCTTGTCAGGTTATGGGTGATCTATGCGTTTGTTTTTATTTTTTTGTCATTCATTCTTGCATGCCATTATTAACAGTTAAAAAAGTGCGGAAAGATAAAATTCCCAAACTATTACAAAGGCGCGGGTCCACATCGCCAAATTTAATCCAGGACCCGATTTGACAGAAAATAAAGAAGTAAAGTGCGAGAAATAAAATGTCCGAGTTTACAAGGCTTTGGGAGAATTACATTAATATTAAACGAAATAAAATAAATATGCGAATAAGGATTAAAAACGAGGGCGTTGGACCCTTTTTGCAAAATTAAATTAAATGATGGAATTAATTAATTAAGAGAGAAAAGAAATTGTTTTTTTTTTGATATTTTTTAGTATTTTATGTTTTTAATGGAAAAAGAATTAATTGAAATTAAATGCTAACCCTAATTCTATTTGTTTTTTTAGTTTATTAAGAAAACATGTTAAAATTAAACCTAAATTAACCTAATTAATTACATGGTAATTTAATTACAAAAATAATATTTAATAATTAATTATTGTGAAAGAAAAGAAAAAAGGATAAAAATTGATTAAAACCTAATTCTACCAATTTTAAGTTTATTAAGAAAAATGTTTGAATTAAACCTAATTTTACAAAGCTAAAATTAATTAGTGATATTTATTTACAAAAAATATTAATTAAATAAATATATTTTAATTTTTATGACTTTTCTGTTTTTTACTATTTTTTATATTTTATGAAAATAAGTTAAATTAAAGGAATTAATTAAAAAAAGAAATAATTGAAATAAATAAAATAAGGAAAAGAAAGAAAATACAATACCTTGGGGGGTTTCTGTCCCCTTTTTGGAGGTGAATTGGAGTGGTTTGGCCATTTGTATTCTGGCCTCATCATACATAAGTTGTTCTACTTTGGCCATTTGGCTTTTGGCTTTTGGCCATTTGCGTTTTGGCTTTTGGCCATTTGTGTTATGGCTTCAACATTCCTCGCCATGTATTGGTATCATGCATAAAATGTTCTGTTTTGGCCATTTGGCTTTTGGCCTTTTGGCCTCAACGTTCCTTAATGAACCTGAGATCCTGTCTAAATCTGCAGTGTTGAACCTCATGAACACATTAAATAAAATCATAAAAATTCAAATAAAACCAACATATGAAAAAATTTAATGTTTAGGCACAATATGGCATGTATGAATGATTATACCCTTTTGATCATGGAGATCAAATCAATCTTACCCTTACTGGAAGATTAGAGACCTGAATGCTTTTATGCCTTACTGGAAAATTAGGATCATGGAGATCAAGTCAGCCTTATCCTTACTGAAGAAGTAGTGAGGTATTGGTTTATAACTGTGATGGCTTGTTTGTAGTGAGAGAGGGATTTGTAATAAGGATTTCGAGGTTTTAGGGTTCTTGAAAGAGTTTGATATTCCAACAGTGTTGTGGCAAGGTTTTTTCTCTCTTTTTCTCTTCTCCTTTTCTTTTTTCTCTGGTTTGTGTGAAAAGAAGGTGATTATATAATGGAAATTAGGGTAAAGCAAATGGGCTTTGAATGTGCAATTGGGCCTCCAATATTCACTTGAATTCGTCACTTTCCAGGCTAAATCGCAGGGACTTAAGTGCATTTTTTGAAGTTGAAATGTGAAAACAAAATGTAGCCGATATCGAGAACTAACTCCTGTCCGAAAATCGACTCAATCGGATAAACGGTGAATTAGTTATGAATTTTTGAAGTTTCAGCTCAGACAAACTTATTTTGGGCTCCAGTGTCGACTCTGACACGTTCTTCAATAAAAAACTGGTATTGATCGGTGCATAATTTGGTCTCGACTTTTGAAGCAAAGTTGTAGATCTATAAGTCAGTGACCTTGTGTAAAAATATGAGTCTAATCCGATAAAAATTGACCGAGTTATGAATTTTCGAAGTTTCGGCCCAGATGAAATAATATTCGGCATTCAGGATTTTCAGCGTGTCACGCACTATGAGCAAAAAACGAAGGCCTTTTGAATACTGTTTGAACTCAATACCTTCTGTGAAAATGTAGCCAACTCAATTTGTGAAATTTTGGCGCCAGAACCAGCTCGATACGATGAAAATCGACCAAGTTATGATTTTTTGAACATGACGCAAATAAACTTCTGTCACAAATTTTCTGTATGAAAATACTTGATAAATCCACATTTTTGAAGACCTTCTGATCGAAATTGGCTTCCAGCCGTGAGAGATGAAAACATAGATAATGTCAAGACGGAATTTTGGCCACCGGAACGGGTTCAAAAAGAGCCACGATCTTCAAGTTATGAATTTTTTAGCGTGTAAAAACTGCACTTTCAGCACACTTTTTCACCATATTTCTTCGAGAAAACTCACACATTCGGATACCTTCTTTAAAGAATTGACTCTTGAGCCGAACCTGAATTTGAGAATACGTTATCAGAGATATCTTGGCGAAAGAATACCTGAATATGACGCGCCGGGTTGGACTTGTGAATTTTTCTTGAAATATTTTGAGAAATATGGGAGGGCAAATTTTGGGGTACAACAGTTGCCCCTGTTCAATCTTCTTAAACCTGAGAATGTAGATTGACTTGCGTGCCTTTCGTGATCCGAAGGTGGAAGATGATTGAACACTAAAGTGCCCAGAAATTTGCACTCGCATGGTGTAGTATCAACAATGTGATGTAGGGGGAATGGGCTTACAGATGCCATTTGGAGAGATGATGGATAAGAGGATGGGCTTATAGATGCCATCTGGAGCTGTGACAGAACCTTGTCGGGAATGGGCTTATAGACGCCATTCGGAGGCTGTTGGTATGTGGATGGGCTTACAGATGCCATCTAGGTGTCGATCGCATAAGAGATTCCTTAGCGAGAACTTGCATACCTGAGAAAAGAAAGATAATTACCTGGCCTGTTACAGGAGTTGATCTTCAATTTCTTTATGTAGATGTGCCCTGGCTGGTTACAGGAACCGAATCTTTAAACTCTTCAGACGTGCCCTGGCAAGATACAGGAATCGAGTCCGGAGAATATAGAAAGGTTGGTGAGTTGTCTCTACTAACAGGTTATTTCCATGGACGGGTAGTCTTTATCGACGGGTGTCTATAACGACGAGTGTCTATAACGACGAGTGTCTATAACGACGAGTGTCTATAACGACGAGTGTCTATAACGACGAGTGTCTATGATGAAGAGTGTCTATAACGACGAGTTTCTATAACGACGAGTGTCTATGACGACGAGTGTCTATGACGACGAGTGTCTATAACGACGAGTGTCTATAACGACGAGTGTCTATAACGACGAGTGTCTATAACGACGAGTGTCTATGACGACGAGTGTCTATGACGACGAGTGTCTATAACGACGAGTGTCTATAACGACGGGTGTCTATAACGACGGGTGTCTATAACGACGAGTGTCTATGACGACGAATGTCTATGACGACGAGTGTCTATGACGACGAGTGTCTATAACGACGAGTGTCTATGACGACGAGTGTCTATGACGACGAGTGTCTATAACGACGAGTGTCTATAACGACGAGTGTCTATAACGACGAGTGTCTATGACGACGAGTGTCTATAACGACGAGTGTCTATAACGACGAGTGTCTATAACGACGGGTGTCTATAACGACGGATGTCTATAACGACGGGTGTCTATGACGACGAGTGTCTATGACGACGAGTGTCTATGACGACGGGTGTCTATGACGACGAGTTTATATAACAACGAGTGTCTATAACGACGAGTGTCTATAACGACGGGTGTCTATAACGACGAGTGTCTATGACGACGAGTGTCTATAACAACGAGTGTCTATAACGACGAGTGTCTATAACGACGAGTGTCTATAACGACGAGTGTCTATAACGACGAGTGTCTATAACGACGAGTGTCTATAACGACGAGTGTCTATAACGACGGGTGTCTATAACGACGAGTGTCTATGACGACGAGTGTCTATAACAACGAGTGTCTATAACGACGAGTGTCTATAACAACGAGTGTCTATAACGACGAGTGTCTATAACGACGGGTTGTATCAGAGAAATCTTTAGGCATTGATTTAACTGGATTTGTATTCTTCGACTGGGTTGGTCTCTTTTGACTGTATTCGTCTACATAGCTGATCTTTTAACTGTATCCTTCCTGAAAGGTAAAGGTCAGTCATGTGCAATGCATGATATGGATCAAGCAATAATATTTTTCAACACATGAGATTGTATGATATGATGCTTATGCATGTACCATGATGTATAACAATGTGATGTTTATGAATATATCTTCGTCTGGGAAAATAGATCCTTGACGGATGCCGGGAAGTCAAATCCTAGGCTGATGTTGAAGAGTGAGATTCTTCGTTTCCGTTGGGGATGATGATTGCAAGAATACCGGTAGGAGAAGATGACTCCGTTGGGGAATAAACTTGGCGAATAGATTACTCTGCGGGGAGGCAACTAGGTGGGGAAAGAGAGGTACTTTGCTGAGGTTCTGATGAGGACTTGCTGGGGATACCGTTGTTGTGCTCTGTTGGAAGTTTTGATGAACTCTGCTGGGGAATAAGAAGAACTTTGCCGAGGACGATCTTTCCGTGGCTTTTAGCTGAGGATAATCCAGTTATAAGCTCTGGTGGAGAAATAACCTTTGAATAAAACCGGGGAGACGCGTTCGCTCTGCAGGGAGTGAAGGTATCTTGGTCGCATTCTTCAGCTGAACTTACCTTGGCACCTCGGTGGACAGGGCAACCGGATCATTTAGACAACTCATTATTGCCCCAGTTTCTGTTGGAGAAGAAGGTACTTGTGAAGGTGTTTGATGACTGCCAATTGACAAATCTTTTTCTGGTAGGCAAGTGACGAGATGACAGGACATAGTCGTACGCTTTGATCCCTAACTTTTGCCTGGACCGCCCTTTCGGGTTTTCAGTCCACCGGGATACCTATTTTTGCCCAAGCCGCCTTTTCAGGTTTTCGACTTGCCGGGTATACAGATTTTTTCATTTCATCCCTCATTTTTGCCCGAACCCTTTTGGTTCGCCGGGAAGCCCTTATTTTTGCCTAGGTGTGTCAACCTAGCGGGTCTTTGATTACGCGTAGTATTTTTTCCGACTATGTCCATGCTCTCAGGATGTAGGGAGGTGCCCCTGTTATTGTGTTGCCACGCTACCAGAAGATGTTTGGTCATGCAAGATTTATTGCTGGGAATTCATGTCCAATGCCCCAAGTGGCTCAGGCGGAGGTTTGCCCCTGGCTGTTTGGCATCTTGAGAGATTCCTTGAATCTTGACTGGACTGCCCCAAGTGACTCAGGCGGAGATCTCCCCCAGGCTGATAGGCTTTTTTGAGAGATTCTCCGAATCTTGACTTAACTGCCCCAGATGATGGACAATAGTCATGCCATGCCCCTTGATTGGAGATACTCTTGTTCATTAGACTTTCATTGTGCGAATTTCCCTGTTGTTCAAACAAAAAGTCATATGCAAACAAAGTTATGTTAAAAATGCAAAGCCTATGTCTGTCTTGAAGATTTTGAAAATGCATTCTTTTCATAAAACAAGTGAATGTTTATAAAACGTGATGTCAACTCTGTATTTTATCGCAAGCCTTAAGGAGTCAGGATACCTTTCGTACCAGTATGCTTTCGAACTAACCCATGCTTCAGCTAGGACTTTTAAGGGTTATAACGTGGCCTGGTTTACGATTTAAGAAACAAAGGATAAAGGCTCAAATTTTATTTGTACCCACCCGCTCTTCGTGATGTTCTCCAAACCTAAACTCAGTTGATCATACGTTAGACCTTGTTTGAGTCTTTGCTCTGATCTTCCGGTGATGATTCGGATATTGATGATTTATTCTGAATAGGCAGTCATTTCCTTTTGTTGAGGGTTTGTAAGACCTCTTTCTTGATTTTTGTTATCCCTATTTTTTTTTGCCTGAACTATTTCCTTTTTGGAATTATAGTCAGCGGGATGCCCCAGTTTTGTAAGTCTCCTTCATGGGTTTTGACTTAATGGGTTTTTTATTTTTTGAGATAATGACTGCCTTTCTTTATTGACTATTCGGAACCATCACTGTCTTCTTTTTTTTTTCCGTAAGAATCTCTTTGGTGCCATTTGTTGCGCACTTGGATCAACTGAGAGAACTACCCTGCCCCAGGTTATGATAAAGGGTTTTAATTTTCGAAAAGAAAAACTCCTACTTCTTTGGCTCAGAGGGGTTGACGAGGGATTATCTTCCTTATTACTCCAGTGTTTAAGAATTGAAATAATGCCTGTACTTCATCAGCAGGGTCTGTCCAAAAGCATACTGTAGATTATGGTATCGTTTTCGTCATCCTCCCTCAAGAGGCTTTAGAATTTTAGATCAAGAGTTGACATCAGAAAAAATATGAAAACAGTTTGCATATAGTGAATGCGAATATATTGTTTCAGAACAGACATATGCGACGCATTAATGAAATAACGATGTTTAACATGAGTAAATGTTTGAACAAAAGAGAATTGCAACTTGAACATTCGAATGAACAAAAATTTCTCAATCCTAGCCATGTTTTGGCAAGGGAGCAGTGATCACGTGGGGAGTCTTGGGTACTTTAAATTGAATCTCTCCAGCGTCGATCATGTCTTGGATCTTATTTTTCAAGCTCCAACAATCATCTGTAGTATGCCCCGGGCTGTCAGAGTGATAAGCGCAGCGGGCGTTGGGGTTATACTTCGGTGACGTTGTATTTTGGCTCTTCGGAGCTTCTTTTAGAGTTACCAGCTTGGTCTCCAGCAACTGTGGCAATATCTGGGATAAGGTCATGCTGAGCCGAGTGAACTGCCTTCTCTCGCTCTTTTGTTGGTTGTGATGTTGAATTTGTGACACTGGAGCCATTTGAGGAGCTCTTCCCTTACCTCCTTGTCTCAAAGGTGGTTGAACGATGACTGGCTTTTTGCCCTTAGACTTTTGCCCCAGTTGGTTACCCTGAAGCAGTTGGTTGACGAGAAACCGGAGCTCATCTTGTCTTTGAGCTAACCCTTGAATGGCAGTCACCTGCCCCAGCATCTGGACCTTCAATGCATCCACCTCAGCTTGTAGGTGTTTCAGCCTTTCATCCTCAGCACTGTTCCTGACAAAGGTCTCCATGAGAAGTGTCCTTAACTCCTCCTGCCCCTTGGATAGATTCAGGAGGATTTCCCTGAACTGATTCTCTTGAGCGAGAAGGTCCTGGTTATCTGGTTGGAAGGCCATTGCTGAAATAAACAGCGAGAAAGGTAAGTGACCTGCAACAAAGATACCTGTTATGTAATGATGTGTATGACATGCATTTAATGTTTTCAGGGATCTCGCGGGATAAACAAGAAAATTGGTTAGCATCTAGATCCGGTAGCTTGATTGAAAGAACTTCGTATTTGTTGAGAGTCTTTCCTCCAAGGGTCAAAGGCTCACCATATCCAGTGGGTCATAGCCCCTGACAACTTTGTCTAGAGGAAAATAAATCCTCTTTGCCCCTTGCTGGGTGTTTGATTCATCCTGACCTGCATCGCAACCCTTGAGATCCTTGAAATGGGTTAGGATGTATGCAATGGTATAATGTCATGATGCATGGGGTAATGTAGGTAACCCTGTTATGAGTCCCAATTAAGGACTGCAAACCAAAACCTGCAAGAAACTCAGTACACTCTGTTAGGAGTCCCAATTAAGGACTATAAACAAAACCTGCAAGAAACTCAGTACACTCTGTTAGGAGTCCCAATTAAGGACTATAAACAAAACCTACAAGAGACTTAGTAAACCCTGTTATGAGTCCCAATTAAGGACTATAAACAAAACCTACAAGTAGTTCATGTGTCAGATAACAAGCATGCAAGTAGTCAAGTACGAAGGCACACAAGTCACACAAAAGAGCCCTTAGAGTTTAGGCCGGCATGGGGTCTGGGTAGTACCCTCTTGAAGTTTGTGGGTTCATCCTGTCCTATTAGAAGTAACCGGGTTCTAAGGGTCCCAATATCACGGGATTGCTTTCATTGTTCATCGTTTCGATTTAGCCACTGAACTGGCGACCGAAATATTCCAGGAAAGCAACCCTCAATTGAGTGTAGTATCGAGTATCAACCAACCTCGGACTGCACCAAAGTCAGTTATCTCACTACCCTAAAGTGGCCAAGATAGTTCAATTAAGGTTCCTAAGGTCTGTTGATGCTTCACGACACCACGCGGAGGCCCCGTACTCTCCTTGACTGAACTCAAGGGTTACCGGTACACACCAAAGTGCCACATCAACGTAGCAGACTGTTTCAACCATGTCGGTATACCCCGCACAGTTCCCTCACAGTCTTGTTGCTACTTTCTAAGAAGGTATCCCCCAGATCCGGGTTAGGATCTATAGAACTCCCAAGCAACCCACAATTTAAAGCAAGCAAAGAAAACAATCGAAAACACAGTTATGAACTAACCCTAAGGTACACCTCACTTTAAGTTAACTCCCCAGCAGAGTCGCCAGTTCTGTGATCGGTGGATCTGGAACTAACTGTTTAACGCTGGTTCGCGAAATGTCGCGGAAGCAAGAGTCGCCACCGTCTTTTATTTTCTCCAAATGGAAAGGACAAAAGCACAGAAAAATTCCTTAAAGAGATTGCTCTCGGTTCGGGAGGTAGGTTATAGAAAGGGAAGGTGTTAGCACCCTTCCTATCCATGGTTATCCATGGGCTCTTAGATACTTGCTCACTTGTGTTTTCAAAATGGTTTGTTTGCTTTTCAACTGTGGGTTTAAAAAAAGTTTCTTTGAAAATTTCAGTTCGACTCTTGTATCAGTCCTCAAGAGTGTTTGAAAAGTTGCTTTCGAAAGCTTTTTGAAAAGGTGTCGGTGTGAAAAGTATTTTTTGATTTGTTTTTTGAAATTAGAGCAAGTATCTAGAATCGTCTACCTACCCTAAGGAATTCGTCTGTGTAAATGTCCTTAAAGTAGTGCCATCCCACCATTGAGAGGTAGGTAGCACCACCGTTGGAGGTGTTCGGGTCAATTCGAGGTTCGGGACATGGTGATCACCAGAGTAATGGGGAAGACACCTTAGAAGCTACCCTCATGCCAGGTTCCTGGATCATGAGGACTTACTAAAACATCCTCTACTCGACGATCACCTTTCGAGGCAAGGCAACAGTGAGGCGTACCCTAGGGGTGGTGTGTGATTTGTGTGTCAGATTCATTTATTTTTGTCTTGTCAGGTTATGGGTGATCTATGCGTTTGTTTTTATTTTTTTGTCATTCATTCTTGCATGCCATTATTAACAGTTAAAAAAGTGCGGAAAGATAAAATTCCTAAACTATTACAAAGGCGCGGGTCCACATCGCCAAATTTAATCCAGGACCCGATTTGACAGAAAATAAAGAAGTAAAGTGCGAGAAATAAAATGTCCGAGTTTACAAGGCTTTGGGAGAATTACATTAATATTAAACGAAATAAAATAAATATGCGAATAAGGATTAAAAACGAGGGCGTTGGACCCTTTTTGCAAAATTAAATTAAATGATGGAATTAATTAATTAAGAGAGAAAAGGAATTGTTTTTTTTTTGATATTTTTTAGTATTTTATGTTTTTAATGGAAAAAGAATTAATTGAAATTAAATGCTAACCCTAATTCTATTTGTTTTTTTAGTTTATTAAGAAAACATGTTAAAATTAAACCTAAATTAACCTAATTAATTACATGGTAATTTAATTACAAAAATAATATTTAATAATTAATTATTGTGAAAGAAAAGAAAAAAGGATAAAAATTGATTAAAACCTAATTCTACCAATTTTAAGTTTATTAAGAAAAATGTTTGAATTAAACCTAATTTTACAAAGCTAAAATTAATTAGTGATATTTATTTACAAAAAATATTAATTAAATAAATATATTTTGATTTTTATGACTTTTCTGTTTTTTACTATTTTTTATATTTTATGAAAATAAGTTAAATTAAAGGAATTAATTAAAAAAAGAAATAATTGAAATAAATAAAATAAGGAAAAGAAAGAAAATACAATACCTTGGGGGGTTTCTGTCCCCTTTTTGGAGGTGAATTGGAGTGGTTTGACCATTTGTGTTCTGGCCTCATCATACATAAGTTGTTCTACTTTGGCCATTTGGCTTTTGGCTTTTGGCCATTTGGCTTTTGGCTTTTGGCCATTTGCGTTTTAGCTTTTGGCCATTTGTGTTATGGCTTCAACATTCCTTAATGTCTGGCTTAATGTCTGCCTCGCCATGTATTGGTATCATGCATAAAATGTTCTGTTTTGGCCATTTGGCTTTTGGCCTTTTGGCCTCAACGTTCTTTAATGAACCTGGGATCCTGTCTAAATCTGCAGTGTTGAACCTCATGAACACATTAAATAAAATCATAAAAATTCAAATAAAACCAACATATGAAGAAATTTAATGTTTAGGCACAATATGACATGTATGAATGATTATACCCTTTTGATCATGGAGATCAAATCAATCTTACCCTTACTGGAAGATTAGAGACCTGAATGCTTTTATGCCTTACTGGAAAATTAGGATCATGGAGATCAAGTCATCCTTATCCTTACTGAAGAAGTAGTGAGGTATTGGTTTATAACTGTGATGGCTTGTTTGTAGTGAGAGAGGGATTTGTAATAAGGATTTCGAGGTTTTAAGGTTCTTGAAAGAGTTTGATATTCCAACAGTGTTGTGGCAAGGTTTTTTCTCTCTTTTTCTCTTCTCCTTTTCTTTTTCCTCTGGTTTGTGTGAAAAGAAGGTGATTATATAATGGAAATTAGGGTAAAGCAAATGGGCTTTGAATGTGCAATTGGGCCTCCAATATTCACTTGAATTCGTCACTTTCCAGGCTAAATCGCAGGGACTTAAGTGCATTTTTTGAAGTTAAAATGTGAAAACAAAATGTAGCCGATATCGAGAACTAACTCCTGTCCGAAAATCGACTCAATCGGATAAACGGTGAATTAGTTATGAATTTTTGAAGTTTCAGCTCAGACAAACTTATTTTGGGCTCCAGTGTCGACTCTGACACGTTCTTCAATAAAAAACTGGTATTGATCGGTGCATAATTTGGTCTCGACTTTTGAAGCAAAGTTGTAGATCTATAAGTCAGTGACCTTGTGTAAAAATATGAGTCCAATCCGATAAAAATTGACCGAGTTATGAATTTTCGAAGTTTCGGCCCAGATGAAATAATATTCGGCATTCAGGATTTTCAGCGTGTCACGCACTCTGAGCAAAAAACGAAGGCCTTTTGAATACCGTTTGAACTCAATACCTTCTATGAAAATGTAGCCAACTCAATTTGTGAAATTTTGGCGCCAGAACCAGCTCGATACGATGAAAATTGACCAAGTTATGATTTTTTGAACATGACGCAAATAAACTTCTGTCACAAATTTTCTGTATGAAAATACTTGATAAATCCACATTTTTGAAGACCTTCTGATCGAAATTGGCTTCCATCCATGAGAGATGAAAACATAGATAATGTCAAGACGGAATTTTGGCCACCGGAACGGGTTCAAAAAGAGCCACGATCTTCAAGTTATGAATTTTTTAGCGTGTAAAAACTGCACTTTCAGCACACTTTTTCACCATATTTCTTCGAGAAAACTCACACATTCAGATACCTTCTTTAAAGAATTGACTCTTGAGCCGAACCTGAATTTGAGAATACGTTATCAGAGATATCTTGGCGAAAGAATACCTGAATATGACGCGCCGGGTTGGACTTGTGAATTTTTCTTGAAATATTTTGAGAAATATGGGAGGGCAAATTTTGGGGTACAACAACCGCCATACCAACACCCTTTCGCCGGCCAAACTTCTCAGCACCGTAATTTCATCCATCATAGTTTCATGAAAGTGATTCGAGGCAACCGAGCCTGGGCAGCTGCCCTAGCTGGCCGGACGCTGGCTCCGCCAGTGGGCGTGATCTGGCTGGAAGGGTGCAACCACCATTGTCGGATAGAGAGCTGGTGGACATGTTTTTAGGGACCCTGTCTGGCCCTTTCTTCAATCATTTAATCAGGAGTTCCTCCACAGGATTCACCGAACTAATTTTGACCGGTGAAAGGGTCGAGGCCGGCATTAAAAGTGGTAAGATTCAGAAATATGCCTCCGCGTCCACCGCTATTAAGAAGACCTTCCCAGCCAAGAAGGAAGCTTCTGCTGTTTATTCTCAGAAGAGCCAAGGAAGAACCAAGCGCCGACCAACTGTAGGGGCTGTGATGATCCAAAACTCTTCAAATTATCAACCTCGCAGCAATCAGCCAAGATCTAATCAGCAACGGGTAGAAAGGCCACCACGGCAGTTCACCCGAATCAACATGACACCGGCTCAAGTACTCCCTCATTTGCTAAAGCTGAATCTTACCAATTTGAAGGAAGAGCCAAAGAACCCCAATACCTCCTCTCCATATTACCACTCCAATGCAAAATGTGCTTACCACTCTGACAGTGTAGGGCATGATACCAACAACTGTTGGGCTCTTAAGAACAAAATCCAAGACTTGATTAACGCCAAGGAAGTAGAATTCGATGCGCCCAAAAAGCCAAATGTGATTTCTGCCCCGATGCCCAAGCACAGTCATAATGTTCATGCAGTTATGGAAGACCTTCATGTTACCAATGTTGCTGACCTTTTGACTCCGTTACCAGTGATTAAAGTGAATTTGATGAGAGCCGGGATATTCCCAGGCTGTGGAAAAGACTGTTACTTCTGTTTAAACATACAAGCTGACTGCCCACTGTTGAAATCAGGCATCCAACGCCTGATGGATACCTAAGAGATACTCTTCCAAAAGACTCCTGTTGATACCTTCACTCCTGTTACTCCTGCTACCTTTGTTACTTCAACCAATGACATTGCAATAATAACCATCTCCGACAATCTTCCCAAGGCTTGAAAAAGGCCTGTCAAGATTACGCCTGATCCTAAGTTGGTGCCGTTAAAAATCACCATGCCGGGGCCTGTCCCGTATGAATCTAACAAGACGATACCATGGAACTACGGAGGAGAAATCTTCTATCATGGTATCAAACAGATTGAATCTGTCCAAGATAATTCTGATGATGAAACCCCTGATATAGGGAACATTGCGGGAACAAGCAAGATAACTCGCAGTAGACGGATTTTCTCTCCGGAGATTGCTCCCCCCAGAGAAGTCTTCGGACCCTCGAAAGCTTCTATGCCTGTTAAGCGATCTGTGCAAGGCCCGATAATTGAAGAAATTGATGTACCTAAAGTTAGACCCTCTGTTGATACTACCGATAAGGGTAAGGGGATACTAGAAGCGCCTGTCAGGATGAAGGCTCAGACTGTGGTAATCCCCGAGACCACCTAGAAAGAAATGGAAGAAATCTTAAAGATAATCAAAAAGAGCGACTACGACATCGTGGAACAGCTAGGGCAGAACCCTTCCAAAATCTCCATGTTGGCGCTTCTACTCTGCTCTGAGGCCCATGCTAAGGCCTTAATCAAATTTTTAAAGACGGCACACGTGCCTCAAGAAACTTCGGCTGACCAGTTTCAAGAGTGCATGGCCAACCTTACTGCTGATAATGGTCTTGGTTTTTCCGATGCTGATTTGACTCCCAAGGGAAGGAAATACAACGACGTGCTGCATGTCTCAGTAGAATGCAGGGGAACCACCCTTGCCCATGTCCTCGTTGATACTGGTTCATCCTTGAATGTGCTACCAAAGAAAGCGTTAGACCGTTTAGACTGTGAAGGGTTAGTGCTGAAGCCAAGTAATATCATGGTTAGGGCCTTTAATGGGTCCAAAAGAATGGTTCACAGAGAGGTTGACATTCCTATCAAAGTGGGCACAGAATTTTTCAACTCCACCTTTTATGTGATGGACATCCATCCTTCATATTCGTGTTTGTTGGGAAGGCCGTGGATCCACTATGCTGGGGCAGTTACCTCCTCTTTACACCAAATGCTAAAGTATCCTGTTCAGGGTAAGATTATAACGGTGCACGGCGAGGAAGAGTACATGATAAGTCATCTTAACTCCTTCCGCTATGTGGAGTTGGATGGCGAGTTCATAGAAACGCCTTTTCAACATTTTGAGGAAGTTTCTCCTGAGGTCGCAGTTGCAAAGATAATGGTTGATGTGCCTATCATTCCCAAGCATGTGTCTAGGATGGCATCTCTCAAGGACGCAGAGGCTGTAATCAAAGAAGGAAAGAGTACAATATAGGGGAAACTGCCTGATTTTCCCCATAAGACGGACAAGTTCGGACTAGGTTTTACTGCTGCTGGCCAGAAAGCTATGAGTCGCTCCAAGGCTGGAAGACCACCCGTAAAAATCACTCACCACGGAATTAATGCCTTAGAAGATGATGATGAAGAAGACAACTTTGAATATTGTATCTTTCCAACCGTCGAAGGAGGATTAAGAAACTGGGAAGCAAAGGACTTTATTCCCATCACTTTCATCAACCAGTAATTTATCTTTGAACAATTTCCTATTTTGGTATGTAATAACTAAACAATTCGTACACTATTTTCACCTTATGCCTTGCCCGGGGCATATAGGTCCATTTGTAAGGGCTTGATTTTCTTCATTATCATATGCCATGTTTTAATGAATCATTGGACATTTTCATCTATAAATTGTTGTGTTCATTTTATTTCCCTTTGCATTTTTATTTGTTTAAGGATGGCTATCCCTTACACACACCCACACTCACAAATGCAGGTACCCATCCACTTCGTATTCCATGGGTGACTATTCTGCTTTAGCCTTCGGTGACTCTGAAGATTTTGTCAATCATGCTGAGTACGAAGTTGACGAAGACTGTGAAGTGCCGGGAGAGTTAGCCAGACTTTTGCAACAAGAAGAGAGGGCTATTATGCCCCATGAAGAGTTGCTAGAAACCATCAACTTGGGGACAGAGGAAGACAAGAAAGAGGTTAAAGTGGGTGCCAACCTGGAACCAGGTGTCAAAGAGCGCTTAGTGCAGTTGTTGAACGAATATGTTGAGATCTTTGCCTGGTCCTATGAAGACATGTCGGGATTAGACATAGATATCGTGGTTCACCGTCTCCCTACAAGAGAAGATTGTCCACCGATCAAACAAAAGGTCCTCCGAATGAGGCCCGACATGTTTGAGAAGATCAAAGCTGAGGTAATGAAGCAATTGAACGCTGGCTTTTTGGCTGTTACTTCCTATCCACAATGGGTTGCTAACATTGTGACCGTACCTAAGAAGGACGACAAAGTCAGAATGTGTGTGGACTATAGGGATTTAAATAGGGCTAGCCCTAAAGACGATTTTCCACTGCCATACATCGACATCTTGGTTGACAACAAAGCTCAACACAAGGTATTTTCCTTCATGGATGGATTCTCGGGATATAACCGGATCAAAGTGGCCCCCGAAGACATGGAGAAAACTACCTTTGTTACGCAATGGGGTACCTTCTGCTACAAAGTGATGCCATTCGGACTGAAGAATGCCGGGGCAACCTATCAACGCGCCATGGTAGCTTTGTTTCATGATATGATACATCATGAGATTGAAGTCTACGTAGACGACATGATAGACCGATCATAAACAGAAGAAGAACACCTTGATCATCCGCAAAATCTATTTGTCAGGTTGAAGGAGTTTAAGCTCAGACTGAACCCAAGCAAGTGCACTTTTGGAGTCAGATCTGGTAAACTTTTGGGATTTATCGTCAGCAACAAAGGCATTGAGGTTGATCCAGCTAAATTCAAATCTATACAAGAAATGCCTGCCCCCCGCACTGAAAAGGAGGTTAGAGGTTTCTTGGGACGCTTAAACTATATCGCAAGGTTCATCTCTCACCTAACATCTACCTGTGAGCCAATCTTTAAACTGTTAAAGAAAGATCAGGTAGTTAAATGGAACGATGATTGTCAAGTTGCTTTTGATAAGATCAAGGAGTATTTACTAGAACCTCCTATCTTGATGCCACCTGAAACAACCGGTGGAAAATCATCAAACAATGAAGTCGCCATCGAACGTCTTTTATCCCACATGTAGGGAAAGGTAAACATCGAGAAAACCTGAGAAGGGAGAAGTCACGGTCTTGCGACTGAGAGATCGGGTAAGAGAGTCTGTTACGCGAGGGGAAGGTATTAGCACCCCACACGCCCGTAGTACTCTATGGTATCCACTCTTGTTATCTATCTTATGGGTGTGTTTAATCTATGCTTACTGTTTACTATACTACTGGAGGAATGCATGCAAAAGAAATGGGAAAAGAATGTAGGGAAAATAAAATTGTGCTCGCCTGGGCCCTACCCCAATGCCTACGTATCCTTTTTGAGGAATCAGAGCTACCGTAGTTCGGCTCACATGTTTTTGTTTGTTTTGTGTTTTTTATGGACAATGTTAATTCCGCCTTCTGCCGCAGCTCGACCTTTGGAGACTTATGCGTTGGCACAGAAGTAAATTAATCATGTCCTTACCTGAAAAGGGTTTAAAAGAAAAGTGCTCGAGCGCACAAAATATTTGAATTGGTTTATATTTTGTTGTAGATGTTTTTTATGGCCGAAGTTAATTCCGCCTTCTGCCGCAGCTCGGCCTTTGGAGACTTGTGCATTGGCAGAGAAGTAAATTAATCGTGTCCTTACCTGAAAAGGGTTTTAAAGAAAAGTGCTCGAGCGCACAAAATATTTGAATTCGTTTTGTAATTTTGTTGTAGATGATGACTGATTGACCTCAAGAGAGAGATATTAGTCGTTTTTCTACTTAGCTATGAAATGGGTCTTTGAGAATTGAACCACACCTATGCTTGAGATGAAGAACGATAAGGTCGAGAAGAGACCCGCTTATCATTTCTCACACTAAGCAAAAGCATGATTCTCGTCAGTAGTTTTAAAGTGTTTTGAATTTTGAAAGAAAAGAAGTTTTAGTTTTAGGTGCGTATGCAAGAGGGAAAGAAAAGTTAAAGGGGAATTAGCCTACTTCTAAACCTAATGATGTTATGTATTGTTAGCCCTAAAGTTAGAATGAATGAGGGAATTATACTTAATGTTAGCACGCGTATGATTTGCGATAAAGTATGGAAATGAAGAATAAAATAGATTTGTGACGATACCGAACGGAGAAGGTCCGTTGCCTCTTCAAGATTGTGCAAGCGGTAAGAAAATGCTATCAAAGTTCCCTTGGGCAAGTGATTGAATTCACCCCGAGCATTCCACATTGCAAGAGTTATGTCGATGCTACAAAAAATCTTGACTAGAAAATGGCAATAAAAATGATTATCGAATATGAAAAATAAAATAAAAAAATTCTAATCGAAATTCTAAAAAGAAATTCTAAAGAATTCTAAAATATCCTATTGTTTTGTATCATTTTATTATCAATTGAGAGAGAAAACTAAAATAATAAAAAAGAAAAATTAGAAGAGTCAGGAGGTATGAGCTAAATTCAGGGGTGTAGCGCAGTAATTTGCCCAAAAGAGTTTTTTGTTCAATTTCTTCAGGCTAAAAACAACAACACGGGCCTAAAGCAAAAAGTGAGGCCCAGTCTAAATAATTCCTCATTTTCCAGCATATTTTATAATTATCAATTTAGTTATAATTACTATTAATTTGAATTAAAAAAATAATAAAACAAAAAATAAATTGTGCAACAATTAAAACTAAAAAAAGAAAAGATGTGAAAATTGAAAAGAGAATAGGGTTTTAGAGAGAGTTGTTCTCTTCTTCTCCGCAGAACAACACGAACGGCGCCGACAGACACAACCTTCTCCGTTTCTTCAGACAACTCGGCGGCACGGCAGACTCCGCTTCCACGTCTCCGATCGCCAGCGGCCATGGTTTCATTCTCGCATCCTTCTCCTAGGCCGATGTTCTTCTACTTCTCGGAATCGAACGCGGCGCGGTCCTTTTTCCTCTTCTCCTCTCGTGATTACAGTGGATGGCTTTTCTTTCACCTTAACACCGCCACGACCTTAAAACCTTCCGCCTCCGCTCACATTCACATGCGTTCTACCCATGGCAACACTTCTGTGAGATGATGAATCCTTCAGGTATGAATGATCCGTTTTGCAATCTTCTCATTCTTTCCTTCTTTGACTCTGTATTCTGTATTTTCTAGACACGTGTTACAGTTGTTGATATGCGGTGCAGATTCATTGTTGTCAAATGTCATAGCCTAACGCGTTTCTTGAGATGACGTATATGAGGTGGTTGTTGTTCTATGATGAAATATGAAGGAGATACAGAGACGTGGTGTGAGGTTCAGAGGTGAAGATAAAGGAGAGTGAGCGAGTTCTGAGAAATAAGCTCAGAAGGATTCAGATTGGTGAGAAAATGGTGTTTATGGAGTTGAGAGTGAAGAATGAAAAGTGTAAAAATCTTGGAAAATGGTGCGTGTTAATGGTTAAGGGAAGAAGAAAGAATGAAGGTGAAAGAGATGGGTGAATAATGAATCGTGAAGGTGTGAGGAAGATGAGAGAAAGATTGAGAATAGATAATGAAGGTGTATGAATCCGAGTCTGAGAGAGAGAGGGAGGGCATAAATAATTGAGAGGAGTTTTTTGGTGGTTCTTCTGCAGATTCCAGAGTGAGATGATTGAGAGGTAATCAATCTTTTTTATGTGTTGAAATCCTATATATATAATGTTCTGAATCCCTTTATGTTATGCTGGAAGTTTGTTTTTATAGTTAGGAGGTCAGTTAACAAAAATTCTGTTAGGAAGTTATTCTGTTAATTGGTTAGAATTTAGAGAGGTTGTTATAACAGTTTTGGTTGTTGTTAGTTATGCTATTAGAAGGTTTGAGAGTTTGTTATGAAGGTTTCGAATTCTGTTAGCATGAGTTGTTATTTAATTAGGAGGTCAGTTAGATGTTAGGGATCTAATGGTGGAGATAAATCATGTTATGGGTCTGTTTCTATTTTGTTATATACAACTCTGTAAAAGTTAGTTTGAAGTCAGTTATTAGTTTCTTTTTTTGTTAGAAGTTAGTTGGCTGGAATTATGAATTTGGTTAGGAAGCTGTTTAGAATTTCTGTTAGTTTGGAGCTGAATCTGAGTTGTTGGTTTTTTTATTAATAATGATCAGTGTGAATGAATTATGAATAATCGTGAATCTGAATGATGATATATTGTTCTCCTCAATCTCTGAATTTCTATTATATTACAGGTAAAGTTTGTTACAGGATAATCAATCCTGGGCTTTGGTTGTGAGAGAGTTGGTTAGAAGATCGAGGGCCCAAATTAGTCAGCTAGGAACTGTTTTTTCTATTAGAGAACTGGATAAAAGTTTATTAGTGTTATAATTTCTAATTTCTGTATTTCAAATTAAATTAACTTATTACATATTGGTACTGAACCGGCTTGAAAAATGGTTGTTTATGCAGGTTTTCTTTTGGTATGAAACATGGACTGAGGCTTGGACATAATTAAGTTGGAATGGGGCAATCTTGGAAGATAGTGGCTTGAAGATAAATAAGTTTAGAAATGATGGAGACCTTGATTTAGAATTCTTTAGCTTTAGACCACTTGAATATTTAATGTAAATTCTTGTTTTTGATTTAGTAATTTTGGATGTAAACGCCCTTTTGAAATCTTCTCTTGTAATGTTATAATGATACCGCTTGTAAATTGCATGGTTATGACCTCGAATGAATCGAGAATGAATTTGGATAACCCTTTGACAAATCACGAGTAATGCTTTAGAACTTGTAAAGATTATATCATTGAATGAATGTGAACCCTTGAATTTTAATGATGAAGCCCAAATATTCCAAGTAGTCTTCTCTTCCAAATTGCCTTTTGTATCTCCAAGATCTTTTAATTTTATATTGCATATAACTCCATGGTTGTGATATGAATTTAATAAGAGCCTTTTCCAAGGACAAACTTGTAACGTCGAGTTTCTTTGCTTTTGAATGAAAACATGCCTAAACACCTTCAAATGAACGAGCCCTGCACCTTTCTTAATCCTCACTTCAAAACCATAATTGAAGAAGTTTAGGATTTTAATTTTAATGTTTTTTTTTGAAATGAAGTCCCCCAAAGCATTTTATATCACAAGTAAATGAATAGACCCGACGAAGAGCTTTGCCTCATAAAGTGTACAAACTCCAATTTGGCAAATAGTATCCCATTGAATCTTCTTCTCTTGCCTAGAGCTCGTGAACATATGCCTTGAGATTCAAGGAATAGCTAAACCTCATTTGATGAAGAAAGGACCATTTGAAATACTAACCCGTAAAAGATACGATTTTCTTATATGATAACCTTTTTGTATGATATATTGAAGCATCCTTGAACAAGATCTTAATGGCCATGGATATATCAAAATCTTCAACCATTTGCACTTTAAGTAATTATAGAACCCCTTTGAAATTTATATGATCATGGAAATAAATCATCATTCATGTAGAGGTGATAGGTATAAGACGATGTTCCTCACTGCTTAAGCTTTCAGCCTTTCGAGATAGCCTTGGGATGACTCACAATTGAAGCGGCAAGTATTTGATGAGAACCAAAAATTGTATCACTAAAAGAAGTCCACAGTGTTAGAGAAAAAGCCATACACCAACCCTTATTCCTCGAAATCCACGATCTTATGCCAATTTGTTGATTAATGATGCATGATGTGTTAGATGACCTAATGGAAATTACATATGTGGAAAAAAATGCAAAAATGCGTAAGCCAGATAGGAAGTAAAAGGGTAGGACAAATTTGGGGTATTACAGCTGCCCTTATTTAATCGTCTTAAACCTGAAAGTACGATTGGCACATGCCTTTCGGAAGTTCAAGGTTGAAGATGATTAAATATCAATGCCAAAAATTTTTCCTGAGGGAGAGCGTAAGTGTTTTCTTTATATTTTTGTGATATTTATTGGGGAAAAAATTTGTTTTTCAATGAAGAGACAAAGATTGGACTTGTAACGTGGCTTGATGCCAATACAAGACAAATGGTTGGTATGAAAAGACAGCGGACGAGGTCTACGGGCGACCTACGATCTGAGGGTGACACATGAGAGTGATTTGACATAGAAGCTAGCCAAAGGGCGATCTCAGGTTCTAAGACAAAGTATATGGAAGGAACCTAGCCAAGAGGCGATTTCAGGTTCGACGATGATTTGAGGAAAGAACCTAGCCAAGAGGCGATCTCAGGTTCGACGATGATTTGAAGGAAGAACCTAGCCAAGAGGCGATCTCAGGTTCGACGAAGGTTTGAGGGAAGAACCTAGCCAAGAGGCGACCTCAGGTTCGACGGTGATTTGAAGGAAGAACCTAGCCAAGAGGCGATCTCAGGTTCGATGATGATTTGAAGGAAGAACCTAGCCAAGAGGCGATCTCAGGTTCGACGATGATTTGAAGGAAGAACCTAGCCAAGAGGCGATCTCAAGTTCGACGATGATTTGAAGGAAGAACCTAGCCAAGAGGCAATCTCAGGTTCGACGATGATTTGAAGGAAGAACCTAGCCAAGAGGCGATCTCAGGTTCGACGATGATTTGAAGGAAGAACCTAGCCAAGAGGCAATCTCAGGTCCGACGAAGGAAACATGGGTTATGACATGATGATTGTTTAGATAAGCGACACGAATGAGCATCAAGAAAATTTAAACACGGACGGGTGTTTGATTCAATACGGACGAGTATTGAAAGAAGACACAGACGAGTGTTTGAATCAATACGAACGAGTATTGAAAGAAGATACATGTGAGTATCAAAAGGTTAAACACGGGCGAGTGTTTGATTCAATACGGACGAGTATTGAAAGGAGATACGGACGAGTATCAAAAGTTAAACACGGACGAGTGTTTGATTCAATACGGACAAGTATTGAAAGGAGATACGGACGAGTATCAAAAGTAAAACACGGACGAGTGTTTGAATCAATACGGACGAGTATTGAAAGAAGATACGAACGAGTATCAAAAAGTATAAACATGGACGAGTGTTTGATTCAATACGGACGAGTATTGAAAGAAGATACATGTGAGTATCAAAGGTATAAACACGGACGAGTGTTTGAATCAATACGGACGAGAATTGAAAGAAGATACGGACGAGTATCAAAAAGTATAAACACGGACGAGTGTTTGATTCAATACAGACGAGTATTGAAAGAAGATACGGACGAGTATCAAAAAGTTAAACACGGGCGAGTGTTTGATTCAATACAGACGAGTATTGAAAGAAGATATGGATGAGTATCAAAAGTATAAACACGGATGAGTGTTTGATTCAATACGGACGAGTATTGAAAGAAGATACAGACGAGTATCAAAAGTTTAAACACGGACGAGTGTTTGAATCAATACGGACGAGTATTGAAAGAATATACAGGTGAGTATCAAAAGTTTAAACACGGACGAGTGTTTGAATCAATACTGACGAGTATTGAAAGAAGATACGAACAAGTATCAAAAGTTTAAACACAGACGAGTGTTTGAATAACTGACTCGGGTGGGTGTTTAGGAAACTTGACACATACGAGTGCTTTAGGATGGACACGGACGAGTGTTTGGGAATGGACACGGACGAGTGTTTAGGGAAATGACTACCAGATAGGAACTAGGTTCAGAATGACACGGTGTATT
This sequence comes from Vicia faba, assembly GCA_948472305.1. Lineage (NCBI taxonomy): Eukaryota > Viridiplantae > Streptophyta > Magnoliopsida > Fabales > Fabaceae > Vicia > Vicia faba. The sequence continues at coordinate 1,439,975,028 of OX451737.1, read as the reverse complement.
AATTTTGTTTGGCATTGAAAAGGTGAAGGTCACTGATTGGGGATTTCGGGCATGATACCCTTCTGTAGGGATGTATTGTTGTCCTTGAATAATTCAGGTCTTTTGTGTAAGGTACCTGGTCTGGCTTATGCTTTGTATGCATGTTTGAATTTCTTTTGACGCAAAGATCCACTTTGATGGATCAGCTACGCGCTTTTGAGGATGCAATGTTATGTAATGATAACTATATGCAATGCGAAGAAATAAACTTCATGGGGATAAAAGAAGGCTTGCCGGGAGCCATTGCTCATCACTGGGGATGTTAGTATATATCGACGCTGGAAGTCTGCAGTACCAAAGATTGTTGGGGATACTGACAAAAATTTGCACTGGGGAGCCCATGATACCGAAGATTGTTGATGACTCCGCTGAAGACTGAATTGCTGACGAAGCGAGTCTTTAGGTACACTGCTGGATTCTGAATCGTACCGTTGGGAAGAGATAACCTGGTCGGACTTCTAAACATCCTGAACTGTTGAGGGGGTGATATAAGTGAATATGCTGAAGAATGGATATTGAACACCATTTGGATCTCTCTGAATACATGTCCCAAGTTTACGCACACTGGGGAATTATCTCTTGAATCACTTGGGGATAAGAGATGGGCATGGACACCTACGAGTGCCCCGGTTGAACTCTGCGAATGCCCCGGTTTAGCTCTGCGAATGCCCCGGTTTAGCTCTGCGAATGCCCCGGTTTAGCTCCATGAATGCCCCAGTTTAGCTCTGCGAATGCCCCGGTTTAGTTATGCGAATGCCCCGGTTTAGCTTTACTGGGGATGCTCTTGATTAACTTCACTGAGGATGCACTTGTGTGTGCTGAGTTTAAAAGACGATGCTAGATTTCTGAATTCATTTGGGGAATCAGATTTGAAATTGTTTGCAGGAGATGAAGGCAGCTTCGTGTGCTGGCTAGGTCAGGGTGACTGTTATGGTGCTTTTAGCTTGATCGTAGTCTTGCACATCGTAATTGACTTGAGCAAATAAGTATGGATGAGAAATGTCCCTGTCCGGAGGATCTCTGAGAAGATCTATGTTGAATAGAAGACCAGAATATTCGTGCCACAATACGATATGAGGTGGCCTGCCCCAATGTCTTGAGCCACGAAATAAACTGCTCTTGATTACAGCTCTCTTGGAGAGATTTGTCGAATCTCGACGTAACTGCCCCATGTTGAATGAATTCTGAATAGATTTCTCAATGTGATAGCCCATGATTGATGGCAACTTGAAGAGATTTATCGACGTGATAGGCTCTGATTGATCGAGCTCTGAGGGAATGCCCCAAATTTGGTTGAGCTTGGAGAGACTGATTCTCGACTTGACGGCCCCGGATTAGTAGTTTAAAGGGAATGCCCCAGATTGATGGAATCTGCTAACTTTACCCCTGAAGGGTACTCAAGCTGTGAAGTACCAAGATGATTTCTCTTGACAGAATCACCGGTTAACATGCTGCTGGATTAGTCATTTCTCTTGTGGCAGCTGACTCTTGCTTCAACAGGGTATTCAAGCCTCTCTCCTCAGACAAGATTGAGCTCTTTACAGGTTGTTCATTGTGCAAACTTACTTGATGTCGATCAGTTGTTTTGTATGCAGAAGAATGTTTATTATGAGAATGATAATTCTAATGCAGCACATATGTAAGTCTTGAAGTTTGAAAAAACTTTGAATGAAATGACGTCGTAACTCTGTTGTGAACGAGTCACTAGCTAGAGAGAAACATTTGCAAATTCCCTTTTTTATGAAAGATAATGCAAGCATATGATGCCAACATAGATATTCAAACATACCTCTTAGGAGTCAGTTAAACGCTATCTCGTTGTAGCACGCTTTCAAATTGACCCATGCTTCAGTTAGGACTTTTATGGGTTGTAACGTGGCCTGGTTCACGGTTTTAGAAAAAAGGATTTAAGGCTCAAAATTATTTGGTGCCCACCCATTCTCCATGATGTTCTCCATTCCTACGTTCAGTTGACCCGATACAAGCATTCGTCTCTCGAGAAGAGTTTGTGATGATTGAGGAACCACTGAGGTTTCTTGGACACGACAGTCACTAACTTCTTTGCCTTTGGTGTCTGATCAAACGACTTTGTTCTTTGATGAGGATTTTCATTGGTAATCCTTTTCTCGCCTTTTAGGCTTTTCAATTTATTTCTTGCTTTCCCCACTTTTTGCCTGGACAAATTCTTTTGAATTTTGATTTGGAAGTCCAGCGGGATGTCCCAATTTTTGCCTAAGCGACTTGTTTTCAGTTTCGACTTAGCAGGGATTTTTGTTTCTTTCTTATTCGTATTTTTTTTTCATTCTGAACAAGTTGTTGATCTTTGCGTTGTTTTTGATTCGTCTGAAGTGATCATGACTGCCTGGGTTTTTGATAGATAATGGATAGCCCTTATAGTACTGTCATATGTTGACCTCCTGATGTGCGAGAGATACCCATTGGGATATCGTTAGATAGACGCACATTGTTGTTAGATGAGGGTTAACCATTGTGGTTTTGACTTTTCTCAACCTTTTGATAGATAACCATTGTTGTATCCTTGGATGCACACTCTTGATGAGTTCTGAATGCTTGATCATATTAGCTGAACACTACCCGCCCCAAGGTTAAAATGAAGGTTTTTTCTGAACAGAAAGGAAAATCCTACTTCGAAGGCTCAGAGGGGTTGACGAGGGTCTATCTCCCTTATATCTCCGGTGTTTGGGGATTGAAACAAGGCCTGTACATCGTTAGCAGGGTCTTACTCAAAAGCGTACCAACCAGAGATTTTGCGTTTTCAGATTGTCGTCATCCTCCTTTGAATCTTTACCTAAGCATAAGACTAGGAAATCTGGCATCAATATGCAAGTAAAACATTTAAAGAGTGATAACGAATGGATGAGTAAAAATGAAAGGAACACTTCAAGACAAGCATACTTATTGCATTAAGATTTTCGTTCAAAAATAGACAAGTTTCTATATACAAGCAATGTTTAAACAAACAAGCAAGAATGCAAATGAAAATGCAGTAAAGAAACCAATGATTGTCACTGTTAATGAGACTTGACTCCGTATGGACTTGCTGATCTTGACGACTTTCTGTAGTCTTGATGCTCGAGTGTGCGAGAGAATTCCCTTTCAGATCTGATGTGAACACAGTAGTCTCTGGATTGAGCCTGTCTTGGACATTATCTTTGGATGACATACCATCTTCAATCGATTGGCCAAGTGCCCCAGTATAATATGCATCACCAAGCACATCATGTTTTAAAGAAATAATAGACATCATCATCAGAGTTTCCATGACCTGGCTTATCTGAGTATTTAATCCATTATCTTCCTGCTTGAAGAAGTTTCTGACTATGAGCCAAAGCTTGCCTGTACCACTCAGAGTTATTCCATAGCTGGTCCCTGAACACGTGCGGTGAGAAACCAAGTTGAGCCTTTGAAGAGAACCCCAGGTCTGAATAAGAATCCCCAATCTCCGGGTACCTGTCATGGATGCATGAATATGCATGGGGTGCATGAATGGATGCCATGTCATGTTCTGTCATTTCCAATGAATTTTCGTGTTTTGATTTTGATTTTACGCAAGTAAGGGATGGAAGAGTTTAGTATAAGACTTGAAAATGTGATTCCTTGGAGATAACAAAACATGTATGTTAAGCATGTAGTTAGCTATGTTATGCATGCAAAGGCATGAGATCAAAGAGGATCAAGGTTCCGTCATAAGGTCGCTGCACTGCTCTGGATCATGTGAGTATTATCAGATTAAAGGTCCGACATAGCCTCCGTATATAAGAACCAAGTGCCATGTGGATCTCCCATTGTCCGGGATCAAGGCTTCTGGAACATTGGATACTGTTGAGAATTTCTGAACATGCTGGGAATACCAAGATTGAAGGCTTGAATGAACCTCCAGGTAAACAAGTCAGGAACTCAGAAAATAAATCTGAGAACCGTACGGTCACCAATAGGATATAGCATCTGCATAAAGTCATAATAGAAATCCAGAATATAGCCATCAGAACCAGTAGTCATTGTCTGAGCATAGTTACCATCTGAACACGAGTAACCATCTGCACATAGTCACCATCTGTACCTGTGATAGAAATTCGCTCCCCACTCACGGGTGAAAACTAGGTCAGGGTAAGATAATGGTAACTCGAAAATCACGGGTTCGCCTGAAAGCGCTATGGGCTTGCCCACAGACGTGGGTGCCGATAGTAATTCATTTGAACCTCATCCGAGCGTGGTATATGACATGACTGCACTAATCGGACCACGTCCTATAGCCGTCATGCCCCCACTCTATTCCTAGTGTCCTAGTGCACTATGGCCTGGGTACTGGGCCTTTTACCTCAATAGTGACATCCCCACCCAACATGGAAAACAGAGTCCAGCATAATAGATAACAAATATGGAAAGTCATAAAATGCAATGCAAACTTATGCTCAGATAAACATGTACAAATGAGTAAACCAAAAGCATAAAAATAAACACCCTAAGGAAAGAAAATAAGAGCTAGGAGCGACTCCGGGATGGACCAGCACTTGGTCGACCTATTCCCCAGTGAAGTCGCCAGCTGAAATAACCGGCGGAAAATCATCAAACAATGAAGTCGCCATCGAACGTCTTTTATCCCACATGTAGGGAAAGGTAAACATCGAGAAAACCTGAGAAGGGAGAAGTCACGGTCTTGCAACCGAGAGATCGGGTAACGGAGTCTGTTACGCGAGGGGAAGGTATTAGCACCCCACACGCTCGTAGTACTCTACGGTACCCACTCTTGTTATCTATCTTATGGGTGTGTTTAATCTATGCTTACTGTTTACTATACTACTGGAGGAATGCATGCAAAAGAAAGGGGAAAAGAATGTAGGGAAAATAAAATTGTGCTCGCCTGGGCCCTACCCCAATGCCTACGTATCCTTTTTGAGGAATCAGAGCTACCGTAGTTCGGCTCACATGTTTTTGTTTATTTTGTGTTTTTTATGGACAATGTTAATTCCGCCTTCTGCCGCAGCTCGACCTTTGGAGACTTATGCGTTGGCACAGAAGTAAATTAATCATGTCCTTACCTGAAAAGGGTTTAAAAGAAAAGTGCTCGAGCGCACAAAATATTTGAATTGGTTTATATTTTGTTGTAGATGTTTTTTGTGGACGAAGTTAATTCCGCCTTCTGCCGCAGCTCGGCCTTTGGAGACTTGTGCGTTGGCAGAGAAGTAAATTAATCGTGTCCTTACCTGAAAAGGGTTTTAAAGAAAAGTGCTCGAGCGTACAAAAGATTTGAATTCATTTTGTATTTTTGTTGTAGATGATGACTGATTGACCTCAAGAGAGAGATATTAGTCGTTTTTCTACTTAGCTATGAAATGGGTCTTTGAGAATTGAACCACACCTATGCTTGAGATGAAGAACGATAAGGTCGAGAAGAGACCCGCTTATCATTTCTCACACTAAGCAAAAGCATGATTCTCGTCAGTAGTTTTAAAGTGTTTTGAATTTTGAAAGAAAAGAAGTTTTAGTTTTAGGTGCGTATGCAAGAGGGAAAGAAAAGTTAAAGGGGAATTAGCCTACTTCTAAACCTAATGCTGTTATGTATTGTTAGCCCTAAAGTTAGAATGAATGAGGGAATTATACTTAATGTTAGCACGCGTATGATTTGCGATAAAGTATGGAAATGAAGAATAAAATAGATTTGTGACGATACGGAACAGAGAAGGTCCGTTGCCTCTTCAAGATTATGCAAGCGGTAAGAAAATTCTATCAAAGTTCCCTTGGGCAAGTGATTGAATTCACCCCGAGCATTCCACATTGCAAGAGTTATGTCGATGCTACAAAAAATCTTGACTAGAAAATGGCAATAAAAATGATTATCGAATATGAAAAATAAAATAAAAAAATTCTAATCGAAATTCTAAAGAATTCTAAAATATCCTATTGTTTTGTATCATTTTATTATCAATTGAGAGAGAAAACTAAAATAATAAAAAAGAAAAATTAGAAGAGTTAGGAGGTATGAGCTAAATTCAGGGGTGTAGCGCAGTAATTTGCCCAAAAGAGTTTTTTGTTCAATTTCTTCAGGCTAAAAACAACAACACGGGCCTAAAGCAAAAAGTGAGGCCCAGTCTAAATAATTCCTCATTTTCCAGCATATTTTATAATTATCAATTTAGTTATAATTACTATTAATTTGAATTAAAAAAATAATAAAACAAAAAATAAATTGTGCAACAATTAAAACTAAAAAAAGAAAAGATGTGAAAATTGAAAAGATAATTGGGTTTTAGAGAGAGTTGTTCTCTTCTTCTCCGCAGAACAGCACGAACGGCACCGACAGACACAACCTTCTCCGCTTCTTCAGACAACTCGGCAGCGCGGCGGACTCCGCTTCCACGTCTCCGATCGCCAGCGGCCATGGTTTCATTCTCGCATCCTTCTCCTAGGCCGATGTTCTTCTACTTCTCGGAATCGAACACGACGCGGTCCTTTTTCCTCTTCTCCTCTCGTGATTACAGTGGACGACTTTTCTTTCACCTTAACTCCGCCACGACCTTAAAACCTTCCGCCTCCGCTCACATTCACATGCGTTCTACCCATGGCAACATTTCTGTGAGATGACGAATCCTTCAGGTATGAATGATCCGTTTTGCAATCTTCTCCTTCTTTCCTTCTTTGACTCTGTATTATGTATTTTCTAGACACGTGTTATAGTTGTTGATATGCGGTGCAGATTCATTGTTGTCGAATGTCATAGCCTAACGCGTTTCTTGAGATGACGTATATGAGGTGGTTGTTGTTGTATGATGAAATATGAAGGAGATGCAGAGACGTGGTGTGAGGTTCAGAGGTGAAGATAAAGGAGAGTGAGCGAGTTCTGAGAAATAAGCTCAGAAGGATTCAGATTGGTGAGAAAATGGTTTTTATGGAGTTGAGAGTGAAGAATGAAAAGTGTAAAAATCTTGGAAAATGGTGCATGTTAATGGTTAAGGGAAGAAGAAAGAATGAAGGTGAAAGAGATGGGTGAATAATGAATCGTGAAGGTGTGAGGAAGATGAGAGAAAGATTGAGAATAGATAATGAAGGTGTATGAATCCGAGTCTGAGAGAGAGAGGGAGGGCATAAATAATTGAGAGGAGTTTTTTGGTGGTTCTTCTGCAGATTCCAGAGTGAGATGATTGAGAGGTAATCAATCTTTTTTCTGTGTTGAGATCCTATATATATAATGTTCTGAATCCCTTTATGTTATGCTGGAAGTTTGTTTTTATAGTTAGGAGGCCAGTTAACAAAAATTCTGTTAGGAAGTTATTCTGTTAATTGGTTAGAATTTAGAGAGGTTGTTATAACAGTTTTGGTTGTTGTTAGTTATGCTGTTAGAAGGTCTGAGAGTTTGTTATGAAGGTTTCGAATTCTGTTAGCATGAGTTGTTATTTAATTAGGAGGTCAGTTAGATGTTAGGGATCTAATGGTGGAGATAAATCATGCTATGGGTCTGTTTCTATTTTGTTATATACAACTCTGTAAAAGTTAGTTTGAAGTCAGTTATTAGTTTCTTTTTTTGTTAGAAGTTAGTTGGCTGGAATTATGAATTTGGTTAGGAAGCTGTTTAGAATTTCTGTTAGTTTGGAGTTGAATCTGAGTTGTTGGTTTTTTTATTAATAATGATCAGTGTGAATGAATTATGAATAATCGTGAATCTGAATGATGATATATTGTTCTCCTCAATCTCTGAATTTCTATTATATTACAGGTAAAGTTTGTTACAGGATAATCAATCCTGGTCTTTGGTTGTGAGAGAGTTGGTTAGAAGATCGAGGGCCCAAATTAGTCAGTTAGGAACTGTTTTTTCTATTAGAGAACTGGATAAAAGTTTATTAGTGTTATAATTTCTAATTTCTGTATTTCAAATTAAATTAACTTATTACATATTGGTACTGAACCGGCTTGAAAAATGGTTGTTTATGCAGGTTTTCTTTTGGTATGAAACATGGACTGAGGCTTGGACATAACTAAGTTGGAATGGGGCAATCTTGGAAGATAGTTGCTTGAAGATAAATAAGTTTAGAACTGATGGAGACCTTGATTTAGAATTCTTTAGCTTTAGACCACTTGAATATTTAATGTAAATTCTTGTTTTTGATTTAGTAATTTTGGATGTAAACGCCCTTTTGAAATCTTCTCTTGTAATGTTCTAATTATACCGTTTGTAAATTGCATGGTTATGACCTCGAATGAATCGAGAATGAATTTGGATAACCCTTTGACAAATCACGAGTAATGCTTTAGAACTTGTAAAGATTATATCATTGAATGAATGTGAACCCTTGAATTTTAATGATGAAGCCCAAATATTCCAAGTAGTCTTCTCTTCCAAATTGCCTTTTGTATCTCCAAGATCTTTTAATTTTATATTGCATATAACTCCATGGTTGTGATATGAATTTAATAAGAGCCTTTTCCAAGGACAAACTTGTAACTTCGAGTTTCTTTGCTTTTGAATGAAAACATGCCTAAACACCTTCAAATGAACGAGCCCTGCACCTTTCTTAATCCTCACTTCAAAACCATAATTGAAGAAGCTTAGGATTTTAATTTTAATGTTTTTTTTGAAATGAAGTCCCCCAAAGCATTTTATATCACAAGTAAACGAATAGACCCGACGAAGAGCTTTGCCTCATAAAGTGTACAAACTCCAATTTGGCAAATAGTATCCCATTGAATCTTCTTCTCTTGCCTAGAGCTCGTGAACATATGCCTTGAGATTCAAGGAATAGCTAAACCTCATTTGATGAAGAAAGGACCATTTGAAATACTAACCCGTAAAAGATACGATTTTCTTATATGATAACCTTTTTGTATGATATATTGAAGCATCCTTGAACAAGATCTTAATGGCCATGGATATATTAAAATCTTCAACCATTTTCACTTTAAGTAATTATAGAACCCCTTTGAAATTTATATGATCATGGAAATAAATCATCATTCATGTGGAGGTGATAGGTATAAGACGATGTTCCTCACTGCTTAAGCTTTCAGCCTTTCGAGATAGCCTTGGGATGACTCACAATTGAAGCGGCAAGTATTTGATGAGAACCAAAAATTGTATCACTAAAAGAAGTCCACAGTGTTAGAGAAAAAGCCATACACCAACCCTTATTCCTCGAAATCTATGATCTTATGCCAATTTGTTGATTAATGATGCATGATGTGTTAGATGACCTAATGGAAATTACATATGTGGAAAAAATGCAAAAATGCGTAAGCCAGATAGGAAGTAAAAAGGTAGGACAAAATTAGGGTATTACACCACCCGTCGAAGGAAGGCCGTTAATCATGTATCTGACTGTTTTGGATAACTCAATGGGGTGCGTACTGGGCCAACATGACGAGTCTGGCCGAAAAGAGCATGCTATTTATTACCTTAGAAAAAAGTTTACCGACTGTGAAACTCGCTACTCACTTCTCGAGAAAACTTGTTGCGCCTTGGTATGGGCTGCTCGCCGGCTGAGGCGGTATATGTTGACTCATACCACTTTGTTGATTTCCAAAATGGATCTGATCAAATATATCTTCGAGAAGCCTGCTTTATCTGGAAGAAACGCTAGATGGCAAATGATCCTGACTGAGTATGATATCCACTATACTACGCAAAAAGCTATAAAGGGGAGTGTATTAGCTGACCATCTAGCTCATCAAGCCGTCGAAGATTACCAATCTATGAGATTCGACTTCCCTGACAAGGACATCATGACATTGGACAACATTGAAGGTAACTGACCATATGACGGACCTGAACAAGGATCCCGATGGACCCTGTATTTTGACGGTGCTTCAAATGCACTTGGCAACGGTATCAGTACGGTACTCATTTCTACGGAAGGTTGCCATACACCCTTCACTGCCCGACTTTGCTTCAGCAGTACCAACAACATGGCTGAATATGAAGCTTGCATCTTTGGTCTCAAGGCTGCAATAGACTTGGGAATCAAATCTTTGGTCGTATTTGGGGACTCGGCTTTGGTTATCAGTCAAGTCAAAGGAGAGTGGGACACTAAACATCCTAATCTTATCCCATACAAAGAACATGTCTTGACATTGTTGCCTCATTTCGAGCAGATTACTTTCGAGCACTTCCCGTGAGAAGAAAATCAGCTAGCGGATGCTCTGGCTATAATGTCTTCCATGTTTAAACTGAACTGGGATAACGAGGCTCCCCAAATCACCATCGAGCGAATGGACGAACCTGTGCACTGTCATTAGATTAATACCGAAGAAGTAGTGGAACAACCATGGTTTCATGAAATCAAAAGGTATCTCCAGACTCGAGAATATCCTGAAGGAGCTTCCGTCAATGACAAAAAGTTCTTAAGGAGGTTTGCTGCCAAGTTCTTCCTAAGCAACGACATCCTTTATAAACGCAACCATGATTGTGTTCTACTTCGTTGTGTGGACAAGGTTGAAGCAGAGTTGATCATGACCGAAATACATAGTGGCACATTTGGCACCCACTTAAGAGGACATACGATGGCTAAGAAGATTCTAAGGGCAGGCTACTACTGGTCTACTATGGAAGCTGATTGTCATCAACATTCCCGTACTTGCCACAAATGCCAAGTCTATGCTGACAAGGTACATATTCCTCCTGTTCCTCTCAACGGTCTGACAGCTCCTTGGCCATTCATAATGTGGGGCATTGACATGATTGGAGAGATCAAGCCTACGACATCCAATGGACATCGCTTCATCCTGGTGGCTATTGATTAATTCACTAAATGGGTCGAAGCAGCTTCCTACACCTCAGTTACAAAGAATGTGGTTGCTCGCTTCATCAAGAAAAATATCATATGCCAGTATGGTATCCCCGACAGGATCATCACGGACAACAGTACAAATTTGAACAACACTATGATCACCGCTCTGTGCGAGCAGTTCAAGATTTATCATCACAATTCATCTCCCTATCGGCTGAAGATGAACGGTGCTGTTGAAGCCACAAACAAAAATATCAAGAAGATCATTCAAAAGATGACAGTCACCTACAAAGACTAGCGTGAGATGTTACCGTTTGCTCTGCACGGATATCGTACCACGACACGTACTTCAACAGGGGAAACTCCCTTTTCTTTGGTATATGGCATGGAAGCTGTTTTACCTATGGAAGTTCAGATTCCTTCCTTGAGGATTATGAAGGATGCCGGTTTGAGTGAAGACGATTGGATTCAGACCCGGCTTGATCAACTTAACTTGATCGACGAGAAGCGACTTACTGCTGTTTGTCATGGTCAGATGTATCAAAAACGGATGATCAAGGCTTTCAACAAGAAAGTCAGACGTCAGGTATATCGAGTCGGAGATCTTGTAATCAAGCGGATCATCTTGCCGCAAAGTGATCCCAGGGGCAAGTGGACTCCTACTTACGAAGGACCATTTGTGATCAAGAGCATCTTTTCTGGTGGGGCAATGACTCTAACCACCATGGATGGTGACGACTTGCCGCACCCTGCGAACGCAGACATAGTCAAAAGATACTACGCAAAAAACGACCCGACAAGTTGAAAACCCGAAAGGGCGACTTGGGCAAAAATGGGCATCCCGGTGAATCGAAAACCCGAAAGGGCGGTTCAGGAAAAAATTAGGGATAAATAAAAAAATCTGTACACCCGGCAAGTTGAAAACCCGAAAGGGCAACTTGGGCAAAAAATGGTTTCCTGGTGGATCGAAAACCTGAAAGGGCGGTCCAGGCAAAAGTTAGGGAATTAAAGCGTATGACTATGTCTCGTCGGATCACTTTAAGAACTATCTCTTCACCAACAAGCTCCAAGCCTCTGAGCAATCCAATCATCGGCAGACGAAGCAGCGAATGGACAAGATACTCAGAGTTGTGAAGGCTATAGCAGAATGGGAACCCCATGGAATTGTTACACATAGCCATCTTTCTTTTGTATAAATTTTTCTCAATTTTTATGACAACATTCTCTTACTAGGATGTCTGTTTCCTTTGTACAAAGATACTTACGAAAGTTAATACGCAAATACTTCAAAGTGAAGAAATTTGCTTCCCTTTCTTTCTTTTTACACTTATGTTTATTTGAAAACGTCCAAAGTTTTGTTAAATAGGCATATGCATTTGAATATAATCACTGCTTACAAATAAAATGAAATTGAGAAAGGATAATTACTGACAGGTTAAAGATGTAGGAAGATATCCTTGTGCTATTCCAGAAGAAATCCCCTACAGTACATCATTCAGATCCTCAACAAAGCTGAAACCTTGAAGTATACTTCCCTAGCGGAGTTAAATTTCAAGATCCCCAGTGGAGCCCGAAAACCCTGAAATACATTTCCGGAGCCAGAATATCCTAAAACCTTATTCTCTGGTGAAGTCAAATTTCCGACTATCGATCCCCAGTGAGAACCATTCAGTGTTCCCCAACTTCCCCAGTAGATTGGCATACAACCCAAGCTCCTGATTTCATCGGCCGAGTAAATATTCTCCCCATAGAGTTATTTCCCAGTAGATCGAAGATTCTTGGTCTCATTTCTCCAGCAGAAGCCTCCTAGGATTTAACTCCCCAGTAGAGATTTTCAGAGTTTTCCTTATTTCCCAGGAAAGTCATGAAGGATTCTCATTCCCCACAGAAGTTGTCAAAGCTCTTGATTAATCCCCACGAGTCACCAAGGATTTTCAATCTCCAACAGTGGTCCTAGGATTTCTCATTTCTCAACAATCAAAGATCTTTAATCGCCAAGCAGTCAGCAAGGATTCTCATCTTCAACAATCAAAGATTTTTGAATCCTCAACATCGGTCAGGAATCTACTTCCTCCAGCAGCAATCAAGGATTTCATTATCAAGGATTTATTTTCCTCAGCAAGACAGCTAATCGACTTATATGCACACCCATTACATTCATATATCATAAACATTGATGAAACGTAATTCATTGCATCATACATATCATGCAACATAACTTTGTGTTTTAGCTAACATTTTACCCTTTTCAGGATAAGATTAGAAGGCAATCATTAACAATTATTCAGATACAATATGGATACACCCCAGACACGGCGGCCATTTTACTACTCAGTCAGACTTCAGCAATCCGATATAGACTAGATACACTCCAGACATGGCGGCCATTCTATTTCTCATTCAGATTCAACTAACAACTTCAAGTTCAGATACGCTCCAAGCACGGATGCCATTCTGGCCCTTACACCAGAAGTTTGATTCTCCCCAGTGCAGTCGCCACGGAAGTCATTCTGTCACTTATTCAGATCCCAATTACAGTTTCAGATACACTCCAGACACGGAAGTCATTCTGCTACTCATACAGATCTCAATTTCAGATACGGTCCAGATACGCCCCCAGACACGGTTGCCATTCTGTCACTCATTCGGAATTTATCCCCAACACACAGTTGCTCCATACACAGATGTTTCTCTGTTACCCGTTCATAATACAAATACACTCTATACACGACAGTCATTCTGATATTCATTCAAAGATCAAATACAGTTACAGCTCGGATACGCTTCAGACATGGACGCCATTCCTTTGCTCATACAGATTCAGTCTCCAGATACAGTTCAAATGCATTCCAGACACGGATACCATTTTGATGCTCATTCTTCTGACCTATAACATTGCAGCTCAACAAACATTCTTGGATGGCATATTTAAGCCCATCTCCAGCAAGATTCTACCATCTCCAAATGGCATCTTTAAGCCCATTCCCTCAACAATATTTTGACGAGTGCAAATTTATGGGCACTCTAGTGTCCAATCCTCTTTTACCTTCGAGTCACGAAAGGCAAACTTGCCAATCTAACTCTTCAGGTTCAAGAAGATTGAACAGGGGCAACTGTTGTACCCTAAAATTTGCTCTCTCATTTTTATCAACATTTCTCATTACAAGGCTCTTGGAACTCAAGATCAGGCTAGGGTTTGCTCTGCTCAAGACACCTCCTTGCACTGTTGACCTAAACTAGGGTTTGAGTTTGCATAGGTATTTTTGGATCTTCAATGCCCAAATTGACTTTCATACTTCATGTTGGACTCATAAGTTTTCCCATACCAAGTTTCAAGCCTTGAATCAAATTTTTGCCCAGTTAATTGGACAGTTGACCTAGAAATCAGCTGTATTGGGGAAAAAGTCAACTGTGGCCAATTTACAGTCAAACCTCATGAATTTTGACCCACATCAACATTATGAACACATATGAACCATTTGATCAAGTTTGGACCACAATTCCACAAGAAATTTGATCAGATCACCAAAAGGGCAAAATGGTCATTTTTAGGGTTTTGACTGTACAAAGGCAATTTTTGACTGTTTGACCTAGCCAATGGCAATTTAAGCTCAACCATGGACTCAAGGACTCAATGACACTATCTTGACCTATTCAAAAAGTTCAAAAGATCTCAAAAGCATAGGATTGACAAATGAATTTTTCAGTCAACTGATCAAAATTTGACTGTACACTGAAAAGTCAAACTTTGACTTTTTGGTCAAAATCAAGTGCCAAGGGTCATTTTTCATCAAGATGTGTAAAATTATGAAACTTGTTCATCAAAAAACCCAAAATTGCAAATTAGGGTTTAAAATTGAAAATTTTCATAACTTAGAAATTTTCTAAGTTATGAAATTTTCTTAATTTTTCCTAACTTTGTCCCATATTTTCACCAAGATGCAAGGGGATTCAAACAAAACTTACAACATGAAAGTTAAAGTCATCCACAAAGTCTACAACTTTTATTCACAAAGTTTTCTCAAAAGAATCTTGGATCTCAAGTTATGATTTTTGGAACAAGGGTCCCTAAAACCTTTAACTTAGAGAAATTTTGCCCTAGTTTAGGCAGGATTTTAACCCATCTTCTTGGCCATTTTTCACGTAGTTACACTTGGAGTCTCAAGTTTCATTTCACAGATGGATTATAGTACTTGTTTCAAGCTTTCCAAATTGTCCAAGAACTCATCATACACATTTGTGGTTAGGGAGAATCGAATGCTTGAAGTTGGCAAAAACTCACTTTGTAACCATGGCCAATACATGTTCATACAAGTTGCAAAATCTGACCAAACTAGATTAGTACATAATTACAGGTATCTAAACCCTTCAAAACTAAAAAATTGAATGCAAATACATTGGACATTGATGTTATTCTGATCATTAGAGCTTGGCACAATGAATAATTCCATTTTGGGCATAAAGATGGCACTTCCATTTTCATAAAGGCAACTTTATGTCAAATTGCTTTTCTTGAGCCTTGGACTTCTTTCTTTGCATCAAACAAGTTCCACAAACTCAGGAAAAGGTACAAGGAACTTGTGCATGCTTGGAGATAACATGTACAAGCCTATCTCATTTCACTTCACACTTTTCTTTCAAAACAAGTCATTGTGCCAAAAGTCCATAACTCACACATATGATAAAATCAACTTAAGCCAACATTTGAAACAAGTTTTACACATCCTTGTAAGCCAAAAACACGAGCCAATCATCCCTCAAACACCCTTGAACACCAAGACACCAAAAACTTGCAAAACAGGGCAGTTGCTGTAACTTGAGTGCCATAGCTCATTTTGCTCGTGCGTTTTGCTCCTTTCCACTTCAAACACCTTCCATTCAACTCACTCAAGCTATCCCAAACCTCCATTGCCAACTGTAACTCCATTTACAATGTTCACCATTTCTGTTTCAAGCTTATGCAGGTTGACTTCTAGAGGTTGATTCAGGCCATTTCAAAACAAACTAAGCATTGGGAAAGGTTCAGGGAACATCAAACAAGCTCAAAAGAACCTCAGGCCTCACTGAAAGTTGCTACATTGTCTAACTCGAATCCAACTGAAACAGGTTTTTCATGAACTTCTATCTCTCTTTTTAGGAACATTTACCCTTAGGTTTGTGAATGAAAGATGTAGTACTCATTGCCCTAAAACCATACATATGTTTAGTTTTCATTTATGTTAAACGTGCTAAGAGAATTTCATCTATGAACATGCTGAAAAAGTTAGGTTAGATTTTAGGGCCAGAGAAATTCTCTCTTGTCTTTGAGAGTTAGATTTAATGTTTTATATGGTTGAAATCGTTGTTTAATGCTCTACAAGTTTCATGTTTTGAGTTTTGGCAAAAGATCACAAACGCAGGAGATACGGATTTGAACACAGGGCGCGCACATCCTTTGTCACAAGGTCAGGGATGAAGTGGAAATGGGTTGGGCCTGGCCTTGTCCTGCTTTTTGCACCTCTATGCTTGCTTTTCACACCCCCCTGACCCATTTTCTTGTATTTTGACATTTTTGTATTTTTATTTTCTTTTCTGACTTTGATATTTTATTTTCAAACATAAAAAATGCTCCAAAAATATTTTTATATTTTTTCACATTTATTTGACATTTTATTTCATTTTTTCTAATATAGAAAACATATTAAATTACTTTATATTATTTGTTTAAATAAATGAAAATAATGTAAATAATACTTTTATTTTCATTTCTTACTTTTATTCATATTGAAAATATTTTCTTGAATATATTTTATTTTTTGTAAATATCTTATTTTATATATATATATATATATATATATATATATATATATATATATATATATATATATATATATATATATATATATATATATATATATATATATATATATATATATATATATATATATATATATATATATATATATATATATATATATATATATATATATATATATATATATATATTACCCTTTTTATTTTTTTTTACTAAAAAATACTTTTTCTCAATATATTTTTATTTTTGTACATATTAATATATTTTTGTATATAAATAATATAATATTATTTTTCTTTAAGGAAAATTAGGGTTTACCCCTTTATTAAATAAAATCAACCTTTTTTTCATCTTAAATTATCTACACCTTTTTTCACATTGAAAAATGCTTTACATACATAAAAAACTCTTTTTATATAAATATATTTTTATTTAATATTTATTTATTGTGTTTATTTAAATATTGCCCATTTAAATATTATGCCTTGTAAATTCAATTTGGTTGTAATAATTTAGGGTTTTAATTTCTTGCAAAATAATCCCCTATTCAAAATTGTACCCCTCCCTATATCAAAGTTGTAATAACTTAGATTTATTTTTACGCACTTAATACTTTCAATTATGCCATGATTAGAGAATTAGGGTTTGTATGCAAAAATCCAAATCAACAAATAGTTTGACCTAATCAAAGACAAAAATGCATGAAAAGTAAACACAATGCACACTTGCACCCCTAGGGTTACAATCCACTTGTTGCCTTCAAAATGGGCCATGGTATGCATGTTAAGTACTTTGGCAAAACAAAAACAAACAAAAGATCATAGTCCCTCGATGACGCTATCTGAGTTGCTTAAACAAAATGATCAAGTCCCTCAAGAAAATTGCCAAAAATACTTGACACAATTGCTATCATGGTCTATACGATGACCCGCGCCTGTCCCGTTTAACATCCTAACACAAGGTTGTTCATCAAATACAATGGTGAAACAACACTGTTAAAAGGGTTAAAAACATAAGAAAGATCTTTGAGTAAATTAGGGTAGACAACTCTTAGTTACTTGATCAAAAACTTGCAAAAACATCCTTGCCATTTTCAAACACACTTCACAACACAACTTCAAAACAATTTCAAAACAACTTTCAAAACATTGAAATATCTTTTCAAAAAGACACACACCTTTGTATATATTCAAACAAGAATCATTACAAAGGTTGCCTAAGACAAGGCCTCTTTTTCAAAGCATTTTAAAAACCACACACAAAGCACCATTTCAAACAATTGAAAAGCACCATTTAAAACAATTGAAAAGCAAAGCAAGTGATCTAAACAAGTAACTAAGAGCCCATGGAAAACCATGGATGAAAAGAGTGCTAGCACCTTCCCTTTTCATAATCTACCCCCCGAACCCAAGAAAACATCTCAAAGGTCTTTTCTGTGCTTTTTGACCTTTCCTTTGGATAAAATAAAAAGTCGGTGGCGACTCTTGCTAAATCAAACAATTGCGAACACAAACGCGAAACCTCAAGTCAGTTCTCCCACCGTATCACAGGTACCATGTAATTACGGTGCCGAGGTTTATTACCATGGGGGTAAAACAAGATCCTTGGATTGATGATAATGAAGCTGGTGTTACTAATATTACTGGTTCTAGTAAAGTCACAAGAATAGGAAGGGTCTTATTGCTATGTTCTGACGCCCATGCACAAGCATTGATTAAGTTCTTGAAAAAGGCTCAAGTGCCTCAAGAAACCACAGTCGACCAATTTGAGAACTACATAGCAAGTCTGACAGCTGACAATGGTCTGGGGTTCTCCGACGCAGATTTAACTCCCACGGGAAAGAATCACAATAAAGACTTGCATGTTTCTATTGAGTGTAAGGGGACTACTCTGTGGCGCATGTTTTGGTGGACACAGGCTCATCTTTAAATGTGTTACCTAAAGGCGCTTTAGATCGGCTAGACTGTGAAGGTTTGGTTTTGAACCCAAGCGACATTATGGTAAGGGCATTTGATGGGTCGAAAAGGATGGTTCATGGAGAGGTGGATCTCCCAATTAAGGTTGGTTCACAAATTTTCAATTCCATATTCTATATAATGGACATACGGCCTGCGTACTCTTGTTTGCTTGGGCGCTCATGGATCCATGGGGCAGGTGCGATCACTTCTACTCTCCACCAGAAGTTAAAATATCCAGTTCAAGGGAAGGTTGTCACTGTTTGCGGTGAGGAAGAATTTATGGTAAGCCATCTCAATTCTTTCAAGTACGTAGAAATGGATGGCGAATTCATATAAACTCCTTGTCAGACGTTTGAAGTTGTGGTCGCCACCAAAATCTCCTCCGACACTCCAAGAGCTGATAAAGTTATCCCCAAGATGGTTTCTCTTAAGGATGCCCGTGCTATGGTATAAGAAGGAAACATTGCGATGTGGGGATAACTCCTCAATATCCCGTTCAAGGAAGACAAGTTTGGGATAAGTTTCACCTCCAAAGCTCAGAAAGAGGTTGGAAGTGCTCGTGCTGGAAAGCCCCCTCTCCACCTCAGAAATCACGAAGTGAATACTGTAGAAGACTCTGATGATGAGTGTGCCTTTGAAGACTTGATCTACCCAACAATCGAAGGGAAGCTCAACAACTGGCATGCAGAGGATTTCACTCCTGTTTCTTTCATTGAGGAGTAATTACTGTTTACTTTTTCTGTCAATGTCTGTAATATTATTCCCAAACAATGACTTTTAAGCCATGTGCCTTGCCCGGGGCATTTTGGTCCTTTTGTCAAGGGTTTTATTTATGTTCATCTAATCATATGATCATTCAGTACATTTATCTCTTTTGCATTCAGATATTTGTGTTCATTGTCTTTCTTTCCTTTCAAATACATTTCCAAAAAATAGCCATGTATCTTACATGCACACAAACACACTCTTGCAGGTCTACATCCACTCTGGATCCTATTGCCAATGACTCTACTATTGCCAACTATGACTTTAAATATCCTATCAACCAAGCCGAAGACGAAAGTGAGGAAGATTGTGATATACCAGGAGAACTAGCCAGACTTCTATTACAAGAAGAAAAAGTTATTCAACCACATGAAGAGTCAGTTGAGATTATCAACTTGGGTACTGAGTCAGATAAGATGGAAATCAGGATCGGTGCTAATTTGGAAAGCAGTGTTAGGAGCCGCTTGGTTCAAATGTTGCACGATTATGTGGAAGTATTTTCTTGGTCATACAAAGATATGCCTGGTTTGGATACCGACATCGTGGTTCACCATCTGCCAACTAAAGAAGACTGCTCTCCTGTTAAACAAAAAGTTTGTCGCATGAGGCCTGACATGTCTAAAAAGATAAAAGTCGAAGTAATGAAACATTTTGATGCAGGATTCATAGTTGTAACATCCTATCCTCAATGGGTGGCCAATATAGTGCCAGTGCCAAAGAAAGACGGGAAGGTTTGCATGTGCGTAGACTATAGGGATTTGAATAGGGCAAGCCCCAACGATGACTTCCCTCTACCACACATTGATGTCTTAGTCAATAATACTGCTCAGCATAAGGTCTTCTCATTCATGGGTGGCTTCTCAAGCTATAATCAAATAAAGATGGCTCCTGAAGATATGGAAAAGACTACTTTTGTTACACAATGGGGCACCTTCTGCTACAAAGTCATGCCTTTCGGATTAAAAAATGCAGGGGCAACATATCAAAGGGCTATGGTGGCTTTATTTCATGACATGATTCATCATGAGATAGAGGTATATGTGGCTGATATGATTACCAGATCACAAACCGAAGAAGAACATCTCGATCACCTGCGCAAACTATTCGAGAGACTGAAGAAATACAAGCTGAGGTTAAACCCTAACAAGTGCACATTTGGAGTAAGCTCTGGAAAGCTTCTAGGTTTTGTTGTCAGCAATAAAGGCATTGAAGTTGATCCTTCCAAGATAAAGGCCATCCAAGAAATGCCAGTCCCTCAGTATGAAAAAGAAGTCAGAGGATTCTTAGGTCATCTCAATTACATTGCCCGTTTCATATCACACTTAACTGCTACTTGTGAGCCACTCTTCAAACTCTTGAAGAAAGATTAGGTAGTCAAGTGGAACGATGAATGCCAGATTGCCTTTGACAAAATCAAAGAATACCTACAAAAACCTCTTATTCTCATGCCTCCAGTTGAAGGAAGACCCTTGATCATGTACTTAACAGTACTAGAGAATTCTATGGGGTGTGTTTTGGGCCAACATGACGAGTCTGGCCGAAAAGAGCACGCAATTTACTACCTAAGCAAACAGTTTACCGACTGTGAAACCAGATATTCACTGCTTGAGAAAACTTGCCATGCTTTAGCGTGGGCTGCTCGCCGGCTAAGATAGTATATGTTGACTCATACCACTCTGTTGATTTCTAAGATGGATCCAATCAAGTATATCTTCGAGAAACCTGCCCTTTCCGGATGAATAGCCAGATGGCAAATGATCTTGACAGAGTACGACATTCAATACACAAATCAAAAAGCCATCAAAGGAAGTGTACTAGCCGATCATTTATCCCATCAAGCTGCGGATGATTACCAGTCAATGAACTTCGACTTCCTTGATGAGAACATTATGATGGTTACCGACTGTGCAAAACTTAGACCGTATGACGGACCTGAACAAGAATCCTGATGGACTATGGTATTCGATGGGGCTTCCAATGCCTTAGGTAACAGAATTGGTGTTATGATCATCTCTGTTGAAGGTTTCCACACTCCTTTTACTGCCAGACTATGCTTTGATTGTACAAATAATATGGCTGAGTATGAAGCATGCATCTTGGGTCTAAAAGTTGCTATTAACTTAAGGATCCAGCATTTGAATGTGTTCGGAGACTCCACCCTAGTAATCATCCAAGTAAAATGAGATTGGGATACTAAACACTCTAATATTATCCCTTACAAGGAACTTGTGCTATCCCTGATTCCTCACTTTGAGGAGATCACGTTCGAGCACTTCCCTCGAGAAGAAAACCAGTTGGTTGACGCTTTGGCAACCATGTCTTCAATGTTCAAGGTCAGATGGGATAACGAAGCCCCTATGATTACAATCGAAAGATTCGATGAACCTGCACATTGCAATGAACTCGACACTGATGCAGAAAAGCCATGGTACCATGAGGTGATGAGATACCTTGAAGCACAAGAGTATCCATAAGGGGCATCTATCAATGACAGAAAGTTCTTACGAAGATTTACAGCCAAGTTCTTCCTAAGTAACAGGATGTTGTACAAACACAATCATGATTCAACTCTACTCCGACGCATGGACAAGAAGGAGGCAAAGGAAATTATAGAAGACATGCACAATGTTCTCTTTGGTACTCACTCAAGTAGACATACGATGGCTAAGAAAATCTTAAGAGAAGGTTACTATTGGTCAACATTGGAGACGGATTATCATCAACATTCAAGAACTTGTCACAAATGCCAAATCTATGCTGACAAGGTCCATGTCCCTCTGATCCCTCTGAATGTCATGACCACTCTATGGACATTTGCAATATGGGGCATTGATATGATCAGGGAAATCAAACCTACGGCTTCCAACGAACATCGCTTCATTCTTGTCGCCATCGACTATTTTACCAAATGGGTTGAAGTTGTCTCGTTTGCCTCAGTCACCATGAATGTGGTAGCCAGATTCATCAGACACGACCTCATCTGTCGTTACGGTATCCCCGAAAGGATCATCACCGACAATGGGACTAACCTCAACAATGCCATGATCAGGGAATTGTGCACTCAATTTAAGATCAAGCATCACAATTCTTCTCTATATAGACCGAAAATGAATGGCGCAGTCGAAGCGGCCAACAAAAATATCAAGAAGATTATGTAGAAAATGGTAGTGACCTATAAGGATTGGCATGAGATGTTACCGTTTGCTCTACATGGCTACCGTACTTCAGCTAGAACATCAACTGGGGTAACTCCCTTCTCTCTAGTCTATGGAATGGAAGTTGTTTTGCCAGTGGAAGTTCAAATTCCCTCGTTGAGGATTATGATTGAGGAAGGCCTAGGCGAAGACGAATGGATTCAAACGAGATTGGGTCGACTAAACTTGATCGATGAAAAACGACTAGCTGCTATTTTCCATGATCAGATGTATCAAAAATGAACGATCAGGGCGTTCAACAAAAAGGTCAAGCCTCGAGTACATCAAGTTGGTGACCTGGTGATAAAATGCATTATCTTACCACAAGGTGACCCCAAAGGAAAATGGACTTCCACCTATGAAGGGCCTCTTGTTGTCAAGAGAGTTTTTTCTGGCGGTGCCATGATGCTGACCACCATGGACGGTGAGGATTTCCCACATCCTATAAACGCGGACATAGTTAAAAAATACTACGCATAAAAGACCCGTTAGGTTGACACACCTAAGCAAAATAATGGAATCCCGGCAAACCAAAAGGTTTGGGCAAAAATTAGGGATATATGCAAAATATTGTACACCCGGCAAGTTGAAAACCCGAAAGGGTGACTTGGGCAAAAAAGGGTATCCTGGTGGACCGAAAACCCGAAAGGGCGGTTCAGGCAAAAATTAAGGATTAAAAGCGTACGACTATGTCCCGTGGAGTCAACACAGTCGATGCTATCACCAAGGTCCAAGTTCAAATGGTCTGGGATCAGTCCAATCAATTTCGATCAAATGACAAAGGATGTTCGAAGACATTAGGGGCAATAGTAGAGCTGGGAGGCAATGAGATCATTTCACATGGCTATTTGTTTTCATTCTCAATTTTGTTTCCCTTTTTTTTGCGATTTCCTCTTACTAGGATCTCCGTCTCTATGTACAAAAACGGCTATTCATAGGCAAAATATCAATACAAATACATTTTGAAGTGCAAAATTTTATGTCTCTGTTTTGAATGCAAATTTGTCCAATGAGTAAAATTGAATGAACATATGCATATGAACATAATTAAAACTATTTGGCACATGTGTCCTACTAAGCAGCAGCATCAACAACAGGTGTTGTACCCCAAAATTTTCCCTCTTATTTATCAAGATTTTTCTCACAAGATCTCTGTGACTCAAGACTAGATTAGGGTTTGCTCAACTCAAGACATCTCATCTTGCACTGATGACCCAAAATTAGGGTTTGAGTTTGCACAAGGATTTTTGGACTATAAATGCTTCATGTGACTTTCAAACATCATTATGGACCCCTAAGATCACCCATGACAAGTTTCAAGCCTTGAACCATATTTTTTATCAGTCAATTGGACAGTTGACCTAAAAATCAGCTGTATTGAGGAAAAAGTCAACCATGGCCAATTTACAGTCAAACTTCATAATTTTTGATCCACATCAACATTTTAAACTTATATGTATCATTTGGTCAAGTTTGGATCATAATTCCTCAAGAAATCAGATCAAATCATCAAAAGGGCAAAATGGTCAAAATTAAGGTTTTGACTGAGGAAAGGCAATTGCTGATTTTTAACCTAGAAAATGACCAATTGAGCTCAATCATGATTTCAAGGATCCAATGGAATCATCTTGACTTAATTACATGGCTCAAAACATCTCAAATTCATTGGATTGACAGATGAAATTTGCAGTCAACTGATCAAAAGTCAACTCTACACTAAAAAGTCAAACTTTGACTTTTTGGTCAAAATCAAGTACCAAGGGTCATAATTCATCAAAACATTTCCAAATGTGAAACTTTTTCATCAAGAAATCCAAATTTGAAAATTAGGGTTTGAATTTGAAAATTTTCATAACTTAGAAATTTTCTCTGTATGAAAATTTTCTTATTTTTTCTCAACTTTAGGCCACTTTTACACAATGATGCATATTGATTCAAGGAAAGTTCCCAACATGAAAGTTGTATATCTCCATGAAATCTACAAATTTGATTCACAAACTTTTCCCTAAATATGCTTGGATCTCAAGTTATAAATTTATGAACACATGGTCATGAACTTCTTAACTTAGTTAAATTTTGCCCTAATTTAGGCAGGTTTTGGACCCAACTTCATGGCAATTTTTCACCTAGTTCCAAGAGGTATCTCAAAATGCATTTCAAAGATGAATTATAGAGCACATTTAAAGATTTACAAAATGTCCAAGAACTCATCAAGATCATTTTTGAGTAAGGAGAATCGAAGAGAGGAAGTTGGCATTTTCTCACTTTTTGTTCAAGCCATTTCATGAAGAACCAAGTTGCAAATCAATCATATGCTGGCTAGTTCATGCTGTACAGGTCCTAAACTTTTTCCACACTCCTTAATTAAATGCTTGCTCAGTTAACAAAGCCTTTATCGATGCTTTTGAACCTTTATCCAACTTGTAATTCCATTTATGGCAAAAAGGTTCCATTGCCATTTTCATAAAGAACCACTTTTGCAAAATTTACAATTTTGAGCTTTGAACTTGTCCCCTTGATGCATAAAAACCACATAGGTCTCAAGCAAGTTATACAAACTCATACCAACCCTAATCAAGTTGGTAGAAGCATGTGAAGCTTTGGTCTTGTCACTTTGCTTCAAGTACAAGAAAGTTGGCAAAAAGGCTAGCATTGGCAGATCTGTTGGGAAGCTGACCTAAGATCATTTCAATACTAACATACAAACTATATGCAACACATAAGACACTAAGCCAAGACCTGAAACACTCGGAGCAAGCAAAACACCAAAAACTATCCAAAATATACAGTTTCTGTACAAACAGATCCAGCTTCCATTTGGCTCGTGCGTTTTGTGTTTAGATCATTCAAACACCTTACATACTTGATATCAAACCCATCCAAACCATCATCCATATTCTGTATTCTCTTTTCCACCATCTGCCATTGTTGACTTTGAAGCTTGCAGTTGGACTTGGTCAGGGAGTTCTAGCCACTTTCAGAGCAAGGCAAGGGTTGGAATAGATTCAGGGAAGCTCAAGGAAGCTCAAGCAAGCATCAGGCCTCCATTAAAGTCACTACATTTCCATACACGATTCCAGTTGAAGGAGGTAAATTTTCAAACTCTATCTCTTTGTACAGGCAACCATAGGGCACGATTTGTGAATAAAAAATGTAGTCCTCATCATAACAAAGTTGTACATACCATTATCTTGCATTGATTTTACTTGTGCTAAGAGAATTTGGAAGTTGAAATCTCTGAAAATATTAGGTTAGAATTTAGGGCTTTTAAAATTCTCTTTGATCTTTGATAGTTAGATTACATAACTTATATGGTTGGAATCGTGAGTTCAAATGCTACATTTTTCATGTTATAAGTTTTTATTTTCATGGAAGTATGAGGAAGTTACAGGGGATCCGGCCAAGGCTTGAGGAAGGAGATGAAATAGGGCAAGGGCGCGTTTTGTAATATGTTATTTTTGTTTCAATAAAGACAATGGATGTATGGCCACCCCAGTGGCAAAGCAGCGCGCTGGTGAGACCCATGTCCTGGGTTCGAACCTGCGTGCTACTTTTGAATTTTTGCATTTTTTCCTTTTTAGTTTTTGACACTTTTTTTGCAGGATTGGGCCTAGCTTCATGGGCCAGTGTTTTTGCTCATCATCACCACTAATCTGCTATCTTACCCCCTTGGCCAACTTTCTACATTTTTTTTATTTGTTTTATTTTCATTTTAATATTTTTATTATTTTCTTTAAATGATTAAAAATCCCAAAAATGTAAATTAATATATTACACTTTTATTTCATTTTTATCTTATTTCTCACATGAAAATATATTTTATTTTTAATATATATCATTTATTTTCTTAATAAACTTGTAAATATAATTAAATATATTTAGTTTAATTTATTTTACATTTCATACTTACAAATACTTATTTTTGCATATATTTAATTTTAATATTTATTACAATATTATTTATTATTTTTACACAAGAAAATACACAGAATAATACATATAAAAACTTCATTTTCTTTTAAATAAAATTAGGGTTAAACCCCTTTCAAAAAATTAAATCTTTTTCCTTATATTTTTAGGTTTAAATTAAATATTCTTTTACATAAAAATAAGACATCAAAAAATCTTTTTACATGTACATTGCATTACATTTTAAATTTTTTATTGTATTTATCTTAAATTCGTACAAACTCGATTTGGTTGTAATAATGTAATTAGCTTTATATTTGTGCAAATCCCCATTCAAACTTGTATTCCCCCTCCCATAAAATTGTTGTAATAGCTTAGTATATTTACATTATGCAATTTATCGCTTTCATATGCCATGATTAGTAATTAGGGTTTGTATGACAAGAACAAAACAAAGAAAATAGAAAATCCTAAATACAAGACAAAATCAAAAGCATGAAAATGACACACTTGCACACAAGCACCCTTAGGGTTTCTCCCACTTGGTTGCCTAAAATAAAATAGCCATGTTACGCATGCGAAGTATCTTGGCAAAACAAAACAAATATGAGATCATAGCCCCTCGACGATGCTATTCAAAAGTTGCCTTACAAAAATGATATTGGTCCCTCAAAAATGCTAAGATGCTTTGCAACATTGCTAACCATGGCTATACGATGACCCACGCCCGTCCCATTTACATCCAAAGATAGGGTTGCTTACCAAATCAATGGTAAGACAACAATGTCAAAGGAATAGAAAATGAACAAGAAAGACATTTGAGTAGGTAGATAGCTTATAGTTACTTGCTCCCTTTCAAACAACAATCCTTGCTACTTTCAAAAACAAACACATACACATTTCAAAAACATCTTACAAACATTGAAAACATTTTCAAAAAGACAAAACATCTTTGTATACATTCTTACGAACGAGAATCATTACAAAGATTGCCTAAACGAATGGCCTCGTTTTCAAAATACTTTCAAAACCACACCAAACACAATTTCAAACAAAATAAAAGCAAGTGATCTAAAGCAAGTAACTAAGAGCCCGTGGAAAACCATGGATGAAAAGGGTGCTAATACCTTCCCTTTTCATAATCTACCCCCCGAACTCAAAGAACAATCTCAAAGTTCTTTCCTGTGCTTTTTCACCTTTCCTCTTGGATAAAAGAAAAGTCGGTGGTGACTCTTGCTAACCGCAACATTTACGATAAAACGCAAAACCTCAAGTCAGTTCTCCTACCGCATCACAACAGGGCATCAACACACAACGGCCGACGGCGACAATAAAACTTTCCCCAACGGGGTTTCCCATAAAATCTCCTTACATGGGATAATCTACATCTAGAGTCTCAACATCTTTGCAACTTTCTGCCCAACTAAGTCAATTTTTATAAGTTGAAGCCTTAGGGATCTCTTCCTAAAGGAAATTCACTTCCTCAACAGGGTTTATTTCCCCAACAGAGTTATTTCCCCAGCCAAGTGCAAATTTCTCAACATACAACAATCAAGTCATCACGAATTCCCCAAATGAGCCCATCATTGCCCAGATGAGCCCATCATCCCCAGCTGAGTACATCTTCTCCAACCGAGGCGATTTTCTCCAAACATAATCTATCCTCCCCAGATGAGCCCATCATCCCCGGCTGAGTCCATCATCCCCAGTTAGGTGTACTCTCCCCAAGCTGAGTCTGCCTTACCCGACTGAGTCTATGCTCTCCAGTTTGAATTCCCCTTTCAAATGACTGCAAATCACAGGGCCACAACCCCTAATCCCCAGCAAAGCCTTCAGCAAAGCCTTTATTATTTCCAAGAAATGCTATGAAGCCTGGATCCGACCAGATGTTAGCACAATTTTCAAGTTATTACTGAAGCCTGGACACGACCAGATAACAATTTGACTTCTTCAATTACTGAAACCTGGACCCGACCAGATAACAGTTTGAGTTACTGAAGCCTGGACCCGACCGGATAACAGATGATCTCAATTCCAAAATGCTATGAAACTTGGACCCGACCAGATAATATCCTAACTCTTCAAATATATAGAAAAACTTGAACTCAATCCAACCAAGGTTTATTTTCTTTTCCCCAGTAGAGTTGTCTCTCTATCCCCAACAAATGGCTGAGAAACCTGGACCCAACCATATATCAGTCCTCATTTCCATCCTTTTAAGAAATTCGTTGCAAAGCCTGGATCCGACCAGATAGCAATTGTCCTCAGAGATTCATTGTGAAACCTGGAAACCGACCAGATAACAACTAAATCCCCAAGCAGTCTATTGTAAAACTTGGACCCGACCAGATAACAATTGACCCCAGCAAAGAAATCTGCCAAGCCTGGACCCGACCAGATAACAGTTTTTAACTGGTTTATTGTGAAACCTGGACCCGACCAGATAATAGTTTTTAACTGGTTTATTGTGAAACCTGGACCCGACCAGATAACAATTGACCTCGTCAAAGAAATCTGCAAAGCCTGGACCTGACCAGATAACAGTTTTCAAACAGTATATTGTGAAACCTGGAGCACGGCCAGATAACAATTAATTGTGATTCCCAGAAAGACATTATGAAGCCTGGACTCGACCAAATAATAGTATAACTTTCCAAAAGACCATGAAGCCTGGACCTGACCAGATGACTATTCAATTTCAAGGAATTTACTGCAAAGCCTGGATCCGACCAGATAACAGTTAATTCATCCTTTCCTCCGGTAAGTCATTGTGAAGCCTGGATCCGACCAGATAATAGTTAACCTCCGCGTCCCCAGCAAGTCACTATGAAACCTGGACTCGACCAGATAATAGTACAATTTTACAAAGGACCGTGAAGCCTGGACCCTACCAGATAACTATTCAATTTCAAGGAATTTTCTGCAAAGCCTGGATCCGACTAGATAACGGTTAATTCATATCTTCTTCCAGTAAGCTGCCGTGAAACCTGGATCCAACCAGATAGCAACCGACTACTTCACCCTCAGTAACTGTGAAGCCTGGATCCGACCAGATAACAACTGACATTTGAGTGATATTCCCCAGAAAAAGCATCCTTTCAACAAAATTTGAAGATATGCATATTCTTCATTTCCAACAGGCAATTAGGGATTCAACCTCCCAGGATTTCCTCGGCAGTAGTCAGGGGTTTATTTTCCCGGACAAAAACATACATTTCACATTCATACGTCATAGCATATACATACCATATGCATTTAGCATGATAACACATCTGGTGAACATCATGCAAGCATCTGCATTTTACTAACCCCTTTTCTCCCAGGTAAAACATCAAGTTTAGTATAAATCAACAAGAGATTTGTGCTGATACTTTTTCCAGTGTTTACCAACATTCCTCCAAATGGCATCTATAAGCCCATTCACCATCCATCTTCGAGTGCAAATTTCTGGGCACTCTAATGTTCAAACATCTTTCACCTTCAAGTCACGAATGGCAGGATCCGCCAATCTAACTCTTCAGGTTCAAGAAGTTTGAACAAGGGCATCTGTTGTACCCAAAATTTTGCCCTCTCATTTCTCAAGGAATCACCCTGAATCCTCAAGTTGGCTTTCATCCAATTCCAAGCCTTGAATTATCAATTTTTCCAAGCAAACCATTCACAAGGGCAAAATGGTCATCTGCATATTGAGAAGTCTAACTTTGACTTTTGGATCAAAATCAAATCTCAAAAATCATATTTCATCAAGACATGTTGGAATATGAAGTTTGCTTCATCAAGAAGTTTCAAAAGTCAAATTGTACTTTGGAAGAATCAGATTTCTAAATACTTAGAAAAATGTTCTAAGTGTTCAAGAAATATGACAATTTCAGAACTTCTGAGCCAGTGTTCACACTCAGCGAATTCTGGATATTCTCAAGGCAGAGTTTTGGTCAGAACTTCTGGACCAGTTTTCACAAAGGTTCAGTTAGAGTTTGCAAGGGTAAATCAAAGAAGGTTATAAAGCGTGTTATAAGTTTATTGGAAAGTCTGAAGGATCCTTCAGAACATGTTGAAGCCAGAAGATAAAAGGATTAGAAGATTGGATGCCACGCTGAAGCAGCACTTCTGACCCAGAGTTAAGCAATGATGTATAGTTTCACATGGGAACTCATTTAATGCTCACAACCACTTATGAAGTCTTTTATCCAAGGGATTTTCCCCACGTGTACCCCTACTGTATTGGGAAGACAAGCTTTTGTGCAAAAGTATGCTAGGCCCAGACGCTGCTTCTACTTTTCCTTAATTCATGCTAACAAACCCAGCTTAGGCGCTGCTAACTATCCCACTTGATGCATTGACCCACGCTTGTTTAAGCTTACTTCAGGAGTAAGTCAGCTTCTAGCATGTGATGTTAGCGCCACTTGACATCTCCAAACTACAAAACCTTTTCCTATAAATAGAACACCATTGGCCACTGAGAAAGGATCCAGAAAAATTTGTAAAAAAGGTGAGAAAATTGAGAAAGAAAGCTTTGAACCACTGCAAAAATTTCAAGAACCCAGGAAACTATAAACACAAAATACCAAAATCTTAGCATTGATTCCTTACATTCAAACTTTGTTTTTCCTCAAGTCTTCTTGACTAAAGCCATCCACGCAGTTGCTGATTCATACATTAGAAGCTACCTTAACTTCTGTATTCCTATTGCCATACACTCTCCATTCACTGCCACCTCAAAGAAGTCAGAATATCACCCTTTGGCTGTTCCAAAAATTGAAAACTTCCATTTTGCTGAGTACATGCAGAAGTTGCTCAGAACATCACCAGAATTCAGGACCAATCTCCAGTTCACAGAATCCTTCCCAGCTGCAAGGTAAGTTTTCTGCTGACTCTCATCATACTGATTAAGCATTGTCAGATTTTGCATATTTAACACAATGTAGATATTCTAATCCTGATGATGTACATATTCTGAAATTTCATGCATATGCCTACCTAAGTAGAAGTAATCTCAGTTCAGAGTTTCATGAATAAAATAGGACTCAGAATTAGGATTAGCAAATTCATGTTGCTTCTGATTTGTGCTTCTGATATTTCATAAAATTTGTCATAACTGTTATATGTGTAACTTCTGTTCTGTTAAGCAATGACTAGGTTGCAGATATTCTGACTGGCATGGAAAGAGGCAAAGTTCTGACAGTTGCATTAGAACTTCTGGAAATTTCCGAGTTCTCAAAAGATCCAGAACTTCCGAACTTCCATATTTCCACTAACGTTGTTTCTGTTGTGCAGCAAGCCAGAGTCAGAACTTCTGACCTCTTCTGTTTTCAGCACTTACGCAGATTTTGTTTCCTTTCTCTTTTATTATTTTTTCCATCATCTTCATTTTTTTTCATTAATCAGAAAGCACCAAAAATATTTCCTATTCACATGTTCTATTTTCTTTTAACATAAAAAGACAAAAATATTTTCTTAAACAAAACTTACTCCTTTTTCTTAAATAAATAAGCATTTTTACATTTATTGTACATTCTTACCCATTCAATATGGTTGTAATAGTAACATAGGATTTAATTTTCAATCCCCATTTGAAATTTGTATACCCCCATCCCCCTAATGATTGCAATAGCGTAGAATCTTTATTTTCCATACTTTTATTGCTTTTCACAAATTGTTAGTAATTAAGGTGTGTATGGCAAGACTAAAATCAATGCTTACAAAACCCTAATTCAAGACAAATTATGCATGCAATCAAATACACTTGCACACTTACACCCTTAGGGTAATTCCACTTGTTGCCTTACAAAAATGGCCATGTTATGCATGTGGGATGTCTTAGCACAAACGAAAATAAAAAAAGATCATAGTCCCTCAATGATGCTATCAAAGTTTCCTTTCAAAATGATCTTAGTCCCTAAAAGAAAAGTGCTAAGTCATCTCACAACATTGCTATCATGGTCATACGATGACCCAACGCCCGTCCCTTCACATCCAACGATGATGCTTCTTACCAAATCAATGGTAAGATAGCAACATCTAAAGGAGGAGGAAAAGCACATTTAAGACCTTTTGAGTAGGTAGATTACTTTTAGTTACTTGCTCAAATTCAAAATAAACATCCTTGCTATTTTAAAAAACAATCACATCCACTTCCAAAACAACTTCAAAACACTTTCCAAACATTGAAATATTTTCAAAAGCTCAACACTTTGTATACATTCTTACGAACGGGAATCATTGTAAAGTTTTCCTAAATGATGGCACCTTTTCAAAATACTTTCAAAAACCACACAAAGCACATTTTCAAACAAAAGCAAGTGATCTAGCAAGTAACTAAGAGCCCATGGAAAACCATGGATGAAAAGGGTGCTAGTACCTTCCCTTTTCATAATCTACCCCCCGAACTCAAGAAAACATCTCTAAAGGTCTTTGCTGTGCTTTTTCACCTTTCCTTATTGGATAAAAGAAAAGTTGGTGGCGACTCTTGCTAAACCGCAACATTTGCAAACACAAACGCAAACCTCAAGTCAATTCTCCCACCGTATCACAGAACTGGCGACTCTGCTGTGGATTTTTAAAAGTGGGGTTACCTTAGGGTTAAGATCACATTTACTTTCTTACATTGTTTGATTTGTATGCTTTACATTTTGGTTCCTTGTTTGGGTTTGTTTTAAATCCTACACTCGGATTTGGGGACACCTTTTAGGTAAGTAGCAATAAACTGTGAGGGAACTGTGTGGGGTATACCGACACGGTTGAAGCAGTAGCTACATTGATGTGGCACTTTGGTTGGTACTGGTAACCCTTGAGTCAGTCAAGGAGAGTATGTCTGTCGTGTGGTGTCATGAAGCATCAACTGACCTTAGAACCTTACTTGACCAACTTGGCCATTAGGAAGTAGCGAGATAATCGGCTTTGGTGCAGTCCGAAGTTGGTTGATACTCGATGCTACATTCATTGAGGTTTGACTCTTAAGTTTTGTTTGATTGCGAGTCAATCGCTTATTGAACGAAACTTGGGGGAAAGATTAGTGATATTGAGATCCCTTAGAACCCGGTTACTATTAACTAGGACAGGTTGAGCCAACTAAACTTCAAGAGGGTACTTACCTAGAAACTTCATGCAAGCCTAAACCTAAGGACTTGTCTACTTTGTGTGAATATGATATAAATTTGCTTACCTCGCATATTTTATATAGCATCATGACATCATACCATAGCATTCTCACTAACCATTTCAAGGATTTTTGGAATTCATCTTTGTTCTGTCTTGTAGGACATGGCTTCCACTCACAGGAGCACTATCCAAAGCAACCTCGTGAGGATACCTCCACAACTCAATGATTTAGTATTAAGGGTCCCTGAAGATTCTCCATTCACCAAAAGACATGGTCCACTCCTTAGTTTGGTTACCTCAAGTATTTAAGAAGATATGGCAAAGGTGCTTGTCTAATTCTTCGACCCTTTGCATCATTGCTTCACTTTTCCTGATTACCAACTTGTTCCCACTTTAGAAGAATTTTCTCAATTCATGGGGACCCCTATTCTTGATCATTTACCCTTTAATGGTATTGAAAGAGACCCTAAACCTGAGGAAATTGCTCGAGATCTACATTTGCAACCATCTGACATAGTAGCAAATTGGGTAACAAGGAGTGGTGTCAAAGGGCTCCTAGCAAAGTTTTTGTTGGAGAAGGCTCAAGAGTGTTGGAATACTTTAGATCTACAAGCCTTTGAGGAAATTTTGGCTCTTCTCATCTATGGGTTGGTACTATTTCCCAATCCTGACCAATTTGTAGATGTGAATGCGATCAAAGTTTTCATATCTCGTAATCTGGTGCCTACATTGCTTGGAGACATCTTGCATTATCTTCACTCTCTCACTTTGAAGAAAAGGGGGGCTTTGATGTGTTGCACTCCTCTTTTGGATAGGTGGTTTATTTCGCACCTACCTCGATCCGTGGTGAAGAATGAACAAGGTATGAGATAGTCTAAAAGATTGATGTCACTTTCACATGCTGATATCCGTTGGTATTATCGCACTTTGGAAGACATTACCATCATTGATTGCTGTGGGGAATTCCCCAATGTCCCTCTACTTGGCATTAGGGGAGGCATTACTTACAACCCTTGTTTAGCTTTGCGACAATTTGGATACGCCAGGAGAGATGGCCCTCATGAGGCACTCATCCAAGGAATTGCATTTGACTATGAAAGTGATACCCAAGG
The DNA here is from genome assembly GCA_948472305.1 of Vicia faba. Lineage (NCBI taxonomy): Eukaryota > Viridiplantae > Streptophyta > Magnoliopsida > Fabales > Fabaceae > Vicia > Vicia faba. Next base: position 1,439,940,423 of record OX451737.1, on the reverse strand, counting down.
TTACCGTTAAAGATTTATACGAGCTTGGGGTATGGTTAACAAAGTTGATAGCAAGACGTTGGGGCGTAAGAATTCCATTCCTTTGGAACCTTATCTTAAATGGGTGAGGGCTCGCGCTCAAAGTCTCAAGATGCCTTATGAAGCCGTCTTACCTATTATCATGGAGCCAGTAGTTGAGGGAGACATTCCACATACTATCCTCTATCCTGATATGCCTACTTCCCTTGAAGATTTGCAAAACGCTTGGACTCAGTTACGAGGAGAGCGAGACACCTTTGAAGCTAAGTTCTATGAGAGCGAGAAGAAGATATTAGAGCTTACAAGGGAGCTTCATGAAGAAAGGATTTTAAACACCTACATTGCGCCAAAGAGGATGCGCACAACTTTTCTCTCTTAGGAGTTTACTTTATGTATATTTCTGTTGTTGTAAGCCCAAGAGGCGTGTTTGTATTCAAATCAGAACTTTTTAATGCAAGTTAACATTTGTTCACTCTTTGTCTATACAAATTTAAATTCTTTAAATCCTTGAAATCATTTGCATATTTCATATTCATGCATCATGACATGACAGGTTTCTGCATAACAGGTTTCCTTATCTCTCCGCTTTTTATTTCAGCAAGATGGATCTAGAGAAAACTATTACAGAACTCCAAGCCCAGAATTCTCAATTTCAGGAAGTTTCGCTCGCCCTGGCCAAGGGGCAACAAGATATGATGGCTCTGTTGGCCGCTAAGAAGAAGCCAAAGAAGAAAGCTCTACTCAACATGGGTAAAAGGTTCAAGGAGACAATCTGTGGTACGGTGGCCAGAACTGGGACTATTTCTTTTAGGATTTGCTGGTTTGCATTTTGCGTTTGTGTTCGCAAAATGTCGCGGTAAGCAAAAGTCGCCACCGACTTTTATTTTATCTAACAAGGAAAGGAAAAAAGCACAGAAAAATTCCTTTATTGAGATATTTCTGAGTACGGGGGGTAGATTATAGAAAGGGAATGTATTAGCACCCTTTCTATCCGTAGTTATCTACGGGCTCTTAGGTACTTGCTCATCATTTTCAAAATTGTTTTTTGTGTTTGATTTGAAAAAAGTTTTGACTTCGATTTAACTCTTGCTTCTGTCTTCAAGAGTGTTACAAAGTGTTTTTGAAAGCTTTGTTTGTAAAGGAGTGTAAGTGTGAAAAAGTTTGTTTTTGATTGAGCAAGTACTTAAGAACTAATCTACCTACTCGAAAAAAGAATTGTTCTATGTTCATTTCCTTTAGACAGCGCTATCCCACTATTAGTGAGTAGGTAGCACCGTCGTTGGAGTTTTAAGGGTCAATTCGAAAGGGACGTACGGTAATTAAAGAAACGTTAGGACGTCTTAGTAGTAACCCTAATGTCTTAGATCAATTATTCGAGGCAACAATTCCGAGGCAACCATTCCAGGGCAACTTTTCCAAATCAGGACTTTGATCTTTATTTAGACAAAAGGACGACTACTAAAGCATTCTATACTTAATGACCATTTACCGAAGGCAACCAAGTGGGAATGTACCCTAGGAGTGCGCATGTGCGAGTGATTCAATTTCAGATTATTTATCTTTGCACATTTTAGGGTTATCTAACCGTTTTAAAATTTTACATACATTCTTGTCATGCATCCTAATATCATACATCTGACAGTTATATTTTGCGGAATTAAAAGTGCAGAAATTAAACTACGCTATTACAAGGCTTCGGGTATTTACATAGCCAAAAACAAACCCTTGAAAAATATGGCGGTAAATGAAAATAAAAGACGTAATTAACTATTACAACTTGTAGGCAGTTACATCAATATGGTAAAAATAATATAATAAAGCGCGCACGAGGAAAATTAGATCGACGAGAAATTAGGGTTTTGACCCTTTTTAACCTAATTAAAAGGAAAATGTTTTTGTTGTTTTAAATATTTTTTTAAGGAAAAGAATTAAGTTTTAAATTAAATACTAAATTAATTATCTAATTTAATTAATTAATGAAAATAATTACATGACCTATTTTTTTTGTGTTTTTGTTATTTTTAAGAAAAGAAAATATAATTAAGTTTAGACAAAACCCTAATTTTATAATTATTTTTTAAGTTATTTGCAAAAAAGAATTAAAGTTATCTAAAATTAACAATCTAATTAAATTAATTAAATTTTTGTATAAAAAATAAAATAAAGTCTAAACCTAATTTGGTGAAAAATATTTTTTGTGATTTTTTTTTATAAAAAGAAAATAGTTAATTGGTTAGTAAAATAAAATAAATAAATAAAATAAAATTAAATATAAAAAGAAAAGGAATAGAAACTTGGGCCTGCAATTAGTAGTTGAGGGGGTTCAAGAATCAGATTTCTGGGCCCAAAGTAAGCAAATCCATGTTGACCTGCCAGATTCCCCATGATGCATTGACCATGGTTTATTGTACTCCTTCATTGCTGGCCTTTGGATCTGGCCATCTGGCCACTTGGCAGGCTGGATGATGAGGTCCCATGATGGACCTTGGCTTTTCAAGCGTACCTGAACCTGAAAAGAAAAATAATATGCAAGCAAAGGGGGGACCTGGGATTCGAACCCAGGTCCTGAAGCACTTTACAACCACTCCACTACCACTGTGCCACTTGCTTTTGTTTGTACATAAAATAAATAACAATGATAATATATGAAAAGCAAAAACACTGAGTCAGAAACGCGCGAAATTCAAACACGCGAATGGTTGTCCGCCACATCTTCATCTTCTCCAAGGATCTGTTGTTTTAGACAACAGATCTATACCAACGGACATTCTCCGTAGCTAAAACCCTGGCCATATCAAAAATCATGTACAAGCACAATAAATAAATGGTGATGGTACCAATCCATTCGTCTCAGTCTCACGAACTTCATGGTACCCTAATTGTGGCCTAATTTCACCTGTACATCAAGATCCCAATTTAAAGCTACAAACCCTAACAATGGTGACAACTTATACAGGCCATGAAAATGAAATTAAACGATACAGAAAGCTTGCAAATGTTCTATGGATCAACAATATATGATTAATTCATGCTATCAATGCCTAAATCATGAAATTCGAATTCAAGAAAAGCCCAAGGTCGTGGCTGACTTACAGTGAGATATAGGGCTTGGGAACACTTGTTCTTGATTTCTTTCGCTTGCCTACACTCCCAGGAATCGATTGGGATAGCTAGAAGGCCTTGAGGATGCCTGGAAGTACGAATTCGATCCAACACTTTTGTTGTGATTTTTCAAGTTTTGTTCTTCTTCACACGCCTCCTTCTAGCCTCTCCTTGGGTCTGCACACATTCTATATGTATTGAGGATTGAATTAGGGTTCCAAAACTGATCTCAATCTTCCTCCATCAATGAATTTGATTTTGATTTGATTCACTTTGAATATCTTTCTAAAATAGCCTAAAACCAATCTTTTTGTCCACACCAATGCCTTGCACAATTTCAAATACTTGCCAACTGGATTTGAGACCTGAAACAAGTACAAAATCTTGAGTTTTCAATGCTTTAGATTTTCTCATGATTTATTTTGATTAAAATTGATTTAATTCAAATAAAAATCAAAATAAATAATAAAAACAAGATAATGACAAGTGGAAAAGGCTAGGGCTTGTGGACCATGTTGCCAACTCAAAACAAGTGAAAAAGATTAGGCCCATTTGGCAAAAATTGAAGTTTTAGGCATAGTTGACTTTTGGCAATTTTGCAAAAAGGTCAACTTCACCAATGCATAACTTCCTCAATTTTGACTCTTTGAAGGTGTTCTTGGACTTTTTAGAAATCTTGAGATGTCCTCTAAGCAACACTTTTGGTCTCATCTCAATTTGGTATTCCATGCTCAAGTATGAAGCTTTGACAAAAAAAGGTGTTTTTGTTGACTTTTCAAAATGACCTATAATGTCCAAATTCATAACTTCTTGTGGGTGCATATTTTGAATTTGGGAGCTTAAGATGGATTGTAGAGCATGGGTCATTTTTCATAAAGTATGAGAAAGTTATGCTTGGTCAAAGTTGAGTTGACTTTTCCTACAAAACCCTAATTTAGCAACTTTTGGTTCTTGGGGAATTATGAGCAATCCTTGATGAATCATGATCAACCCTTGATAAAATGATGAAATATACTCCAAAATGAGGATGTTGACCAAAAATCTTGAAGTTTGACTGTATGTAGGCCACAGTTGACTTTTGCCCTAGCACAGTCGATTTTCAGGCCTTTGAGCAATTGACTGAGCAAACTTTCTCTACAAGGCTTGAAACCTGAAATGTATGATCTTGAGAACATATTAGGACCTTGGTGAGCATTTGGGATCCCTTGTACTCAAGTAACTTGATGCAATATGAAACCCTAATTTGAGGTAGATTGCCTTAGGAGAGAGCTTGTCTGGTCAACCCTTGGACTTCCTTGAGCAACTTAGGAATCTTTCTTGAAATGTTTTGAGAAATATGGGAGGGAAAATTTTGGGGTACAACAGCTGCCCCTGTTCAATCTTCTTAAACCCGAGGATGTATATTGGCTTGCTGGCCTTTCGTGATCCGAAGGTGGAAGATGATTGAACACTAGAGTGCCCAGAAATTTGCACTCACATGATGTGGTGTCCATCTTGCGATGTCGGAAATGGGATTACAGATGCCATTTGGAAATTGATGATGGAAGATGGGCTTAAAGATGCCATCTGAAGGAGTGTCGATCGCCTAAGAGATTCCTTAGCGAGAGCTTGTATACCTGTTGTTGAGGAAGATTCCGCTGGGGAATGTTGATCTCTGTCTTGAGAGAAATAGAATTTTAGGAGTTTTGGTCGTCCGTTATTCTACTGGGGTATCATCTCTGTTTTAAGAAAGGTTGAATTTTAGGAACTTCGGTCGTCTGTTATTCTTGTTGAGGAATCATCTCTGTTGAATTTTTGGAACTTCGGTCGTCCGTTATTCTACTGAGGAATCATCTTTGTTGAATTTTAGGAACTTCGATCGTCCGTTATTCTACTGAGGAATCATCTCTATTGAATTTTAGGAACTCCGGTTGTCCGTTATTCTACTGAGGAATCATCTCTGTTGAAGAGGAAAGTTGAACTTTAGGAGCTTCGGCCGTCTGTTATTCTATTGAGGAATCATCTTTGTTGAAGAGAAAAGTTGAATTTTAGGAGCTTCGGTCGTCTGTTATTCTATTGAGGAATCATCTCTGTTGAAGAGGAAAGTTGAATTTTAGGAGCTTCGGTCGTCCGTTATTCTATTGAGGAATCATCTCTGTTGAAGAGAAAAGTTGAATTTTAGGAGCTTCGGTCGTCCGTTATTCTACTGAGGAATCATCTCTGTTGAAGAGAAAAGTTGGATTTTAGGAGCTTCGGTCGTCCGTTATTCTACTGAGGAATCATCTCTATTGAAGAGAAAAGTTGAATTTTAGGAGCTTCGGTCGTCCGTTATTCTACTGAGGAATCATCTCTGTTGAATTTTAGGAACTTCGGTTTTCCGTTATTCTACTGAGGAATCATCTATGTTTGAAGAGGAAAGTTGAACTACTATCTGGTCGTAATCTAGGCTTCGTAGCTTAAAGGTAAACCACTATCTGGTCGAATCCAGGCTTTGCGGTGTTTGATACTGTTATCTGGTCGTTCTTCGGGCTTCATAATATGCTGTAGAAATCAAGATGCTATCTGGTCGTACCCGGGCTTCATAGCTTGAGCTTTGTGAGAATTTAGTTGTATCTTTCCTGAAAGGTAAAGGTTAGTCGTATGCAATGCATGATATGTATCAAGCAATGATGTTCTCAAAATAAATGAGATTGTGTTTTATGATGCGCATGCATATGTCATGATGTAATGTTATGTAATTTTTTTTTTATGACAATCTCTAGATGGGGAAAATAAATCCCAGATTGCTGTTGGAGAGAACAAAAGTTGAATTCTTCGTTCTCATTAGGGATAGTGAATGAAGATGATTGTGAGCATAATCCTGCTGGAGAATAAACCGGCGAGGAAATAATCTTGTGGGAAAGAGTAACTCCGCTAGAAGCTCTATTTATTTGGAGGAACGACATCGGCTGGGGATGAATTACCGTTGCAGGCGATGATGCATTCTGTTGGGAATTGAGTTTCTGTTTGTGAAAGGGATGAACTCCGTTGGGGATGATTTACCGTTGCAGGCGATGATGCATTCTGTTGGGAATTGAGTTTCTATTTGTGAAAGGAATGAACTCCGCTGGGGATGATTTTTTAGTGGCAACTTCACTGGGGATAATATTTTAGACTCTACTGGGGATAATCCTCCAAACTCCACTGGGGATAATCCTCCAAACTCCACTGGGGATAATTTTCTAGTGCTGATGATAGATAAACTCTGCTTGGGGAGAATATCGCCGACTCATTCGCGATTGCAAGCCTCAGCTGGGGAGAGTGGTGCTAACATCACTGTCTTTCTCTTACTCTGCAGGGAGTGAATGTACCTTCAATATTTATTTCCAACTAGGTCTATCCCTATACCTGGTGGATAGAGCAACTGTATGGTTTGGACATTTCTTGTTTGCCCCTGTTTCTGATATTACGAGTAACCGTCTTTTGTTTCGCATGTAAATATTTATGAGCAGCAATTATTGTCAAATGCATATATAAAAAATGAACCATTGGACGTTCTTGCAAAACAAAACAGAAAAAAGAAAACAATTTGAAATTTCTTTGTGAAAATGAATTGTATTAATTTTGAAGTTGGCCTGTAAACAGGCGTTTTTGTACAAGAGGCTGACGTCCTAGTAAGAAAACGCTGCCGAATAATAGAATCTATACAGCTTGTGTAAAAGAAAGAAAAATAGCTATGTGAACAATCCCACTGGGTTCCAACTCTGCTATTGCCTTTATATCCTCGAGCATCTCATCACTTTGCTACTTGGTTGAAGGTAGATCAGATTGATTAGTGTCGTCCGAGCTTGATAATCGATACCGAAATTTGTTTGCAAGATGATCCAATGAGACATAGTGTTACGCTTTAATCCCTAATTTTTGCCTGGACCGCCCTTTCGGGTTTTCAGTCCACTGGGATACCCTTTTTTGCCCAAGCCGCCTTTTCAGGTTTTCGACTTGCCGGGTGTACATATTTTCATTTTTCATCCCTTATTTTTGCCCGAACCCTTTTGGTTCGCCGGGAAGCCCTTATTTTTGCCTAGGCCAGTCAACCTAGCAAGTCTTTGATTATGCGTAGTATTTTTTTCACTATGTCTGCATTGACGGGGTGAAGAAGGTCGTCACCATCCATGGTGGTTAGAATCATAGCTCCTCCTGAGAAAATGTTCTTAACCACAAATGGCCCTTCGTAAGTAGGGGTCCATTTTCCCCTAGGATCATCTTGCGGTAGTATGATGCGTTTGATCACCAGATCCCCAACTTGATACTCTTGTCGTCTAACTTTCTTGTTAAATGCCTTGATCATTCGTTTTTTATACGTCTGACCATGACAAATAGCAGTAAGTCTCTTTTCGTTGATTAAGTTCAGCTGATCAAGCTGGGTTTGGATCCAGTCGTCCTCGCTCAAACCTGCATCCTTCATAATCCAAAGAGAGGGTATCTGAACTTCAATGGGTAAGACTGCTTCCATGCCATACACCAAAGAGTAAGGTGTTTCGCCTGTTGAAGTTCGTGCCAAGGTTCGGTACCCATGAAGAGCAAATGGTAACATCTCGTGCCAATCTTTGTATGTCACCGTCATCTTCTACACAATCTTCTTGATATTCTTATTATCCGCTTCAACAACCCCATTCATCTTCTCCCGGTAAGGAGAAGAGTTGTGATGCTGTATCTTGAACTATTTGCAGAGCTCGGTGATCATCGTATTGTTGAGATTTGTACCATTGTCCATAATGATCCTCTCGGGTACCCCATATCGACAGATCGAATTATGCCGAATAAACCATGCCACAACGTTCTTGGTTACTGTAGCAAAGGAAGCTGCCTCAACCCACTTCGTAAAATAGTCAATTGCTACCAGGATGAAACGATGCCCGTTGGACGCAGTAGGTCTGATCTCGCCGATCATGTCGATGCCCCACATTACAAAAGGCCAAGGTGCCGTCAAAATGTTTAGAGGAATTGGAGGTACGTGCACCTTATCAGCATAGACTTGGCATTTATGACAGGTCCGAGAATGCTGATAACAGTCGGATTCCATGGTAGACCAATAATATCCTGCCCGTAGGATCTTCTTTGCCATGGTATGTCCACTAGAATGAGTTCCGAAAGTGCCTTCATGTAACTCTGCCATAATCCTTTCTGCCTCGTTCTTATCCACACATCGTAGCAAGGTTGAGTCATGGTTACGCTTGTAAAGGATACCATTACTAATGAAGAACTTCGCAGCGAACCTCCTTAGAAACTTCTTATCATTAACAGATGCACCCTCGGGATACTCTTGAGCCTCAAGATACCTCTTTACCTCGTGAAACCAGGGTTTATCTGTTACCTCTTCAGTCTCAATATCATAGCAATGTGCAGGTTCATCCATCCTCTCAATGGTAATCTGGGGAGCTTCATTGTCCCACCTGACCTTGAACATAGAAGACATGGTAGCTAGCGTGTCCGCTAACTGATTCTCCTCTCTGGGGAAGTGTTCAAAGGTTATCTCTTCAAAATGTGGAAGCAGCGTCAATACATATTCTTTGTAAGGAATAAGATTTGGGTGCTTCGTATCCCACTCACCTTTGATCTGATGGATCACGAGAGCGGAATCTCCGAAAACACTTAAGAACTTAATCCTTAGGTCAATAGCTGCTCGGAGGCCCATAATGCATGCTTCATACTTCGCCATGTTATTGGTGCAGTTAAAACATAATCGGGCGGTGAACGGAGTGTGACAGCCTTCAGGAGATATGATCACGGCGCCAATGCCATTACCCAATGCATTTGAAGCTCCATCAAAATACATAGACCATCGGGATCCTTCTTCAGGTCCTTCATCCGGTCCAGGCGTTTCACAGTCAGTTACCAACATGATGTTCTCATCCGGAAACTCGAAGTTCATAGACTGGTAATCGTCCACTTCCTGATGTGCCAGATGATCTGCCAACACGCTTCCCTTAATTGCCTTTTGGGTTGTGTATTGGATGTCATACTCAGTTAAGATCATCTGCCATCTTGCTTTTCTTCCGGACAAGGCAGGTTTTTCGAAGATATACTTGATTGGATCCATCTTTGATATCAATAGAGTAGTGTGAGTCAGCATATACTGTCTCAGCCGGCGAGCAGCCCATGCCAAAGCGCAGCAAGTTTTCTCAAGAAGTGGGTATCGGGTCTCACAGTCGGTAAACTTTTTGCTAAGGTAGTAAATAGCATGCTCTTTTCGGCCAGACTCGTCATGCTGCCCCAACACACACCCCATTGAATTATCGAGTATTGTCAAGTATAAGATCAAAGGTCTTCCTTCAACTAGAGGCATCAGAATGGGCGGCTCTTTGAGATATTCTTTGATCCTTTCAAAAGCGGCCTGACATTCATCATTCCATCTTACCACTTGATCCTTCTTCAGCAGCTTAAAGATTTGCTCACAAGTAGCAGTCAGGTGTGAAATGAACCGGGCAATGTAATTCAAATGTCCCAGAAAGCCTCTAACTTCTTTTTCTGTTCGGGGAGCGGACATCTCTTGTATAGCCTTTACCTTTGTGGGATCCACTTGAATACCTTTATCACTAACAACGAAGCCCAGTAGCTTACCGAACCTTACCCAGAAGGTGCACTTGTTCGGGTTTAACAGCTTGTACATCTTCAACCTTTCAAATAACTTCTGGATATGGTCGAGGTGTTCTTCTTCAGCTTGGGACCTTGCAATCATGTCATCAACGTATACCTCAATCTCATGATGAATCATGTCGTGAAACAAAGCGACCATGGTGCGCTGATACGTTGCCCCAGCCTTCTTCAATCCGAACAGCATGACTTTGTAGCAAAAGGTACCCCACTGCATGACGAACGTTGTCTTTTCCATATCCTCGGGAGCCATCTTAATATGATTGTATCTTGAGAAACCATCCATAAAAGAGAAGATCTTATGTTGTGATGTGTTGTCGACCAGAACATTGATATGAGGCAGAGGGAAATCGTCTTTGGGACTCGCCCTGTTCAGATCCCTATAGTTAACACACATCCGAACCTTACCATCTTTCTTCGGCACTGGAACCACGTTGGCAACCCACTGCGGGTAAGAAGTAACTGCTAGAAAACCGGCATCAAACTATTTCATAACCTCAGCTTTGATTTTCTCAGACATCTCTAGGCGCATTCAGCGAACTTTCTGCTTCACTGGAGGACAGTCTTCTTTGGTTGGAAGGAGGTGAACCATAATGTCCGTATCCAACCCTGACATATCCTCATAAGACCAGGAAAAGATCTCAACATAGTCACGCAGCATCTGTATTAACCGTTGCTTGACACCAGACTCCAGATTTGCACCAATCTTGACCTCTTTCTTGTCCTCTTCTGTACCTAGATTTACTGATTCCACTGGCTCTTCATGGGGCTGTATGGCCCTTTCTTCCTGTAGTAACAATCTAGCAAGTTCCCCAGGCACTTCACAATCATCCTCACCTTCGTCCTCGGCTTGGTTGATCGGACTTTCGAAGTCATAATTGGCAGTAGCAGAGTCGTTATCAGTGGGATCCAAAGTGGATGTGGACCTGTATTATGATATGTGAGTGTGTGTAAGACAAATAGCTATTTTAATAAAGTGCAAAGTAGAAAGAAAAACAAGGAGCGCAAAATTTGTAATGCAAGAAAACGTCCAATGCTTTATTGATGATATATGGAAATGACAAATATTAAGCCCTCACAAACAAAACCACGATGTCTTGGGCAAGGCACCGGGCCGTAAAGTTTCAAATTTTCTGTTACAAAAACAAAAGTCTATTACTGTGTAATAAAAGAAACGGGCACGAAGTCCTTTGCCGTCCAATTTCTCAATCCACTGTCGGTAGTCGGGTAAATCCAGCTGTCAAACTCAGACTCTTCATCATCATCTTCAATTGCATTCACTTCCAAATTACTGATACGCCGGGGAGGTCTTCCGATCCGTGCACGCCGAACAGCCCTTTGAGCTTCTGCAGTAAAACCCAAACCAAACTTGTCAGTCTTGTATGCAAAGTCAGGGAGTTGGCCCCAATTCGCACACCCACCTTTTTCAATAACAGCCCGGGCATCCTTGAGGGAAGCCATCTTCATTGGAGAATCTTCAGCAACATTTTCAGTCGATGCCAGAGTCTGGGGGACTTCTTCAAAGTTCTGACATGGAGTTTCAATGAACTCCCCATCCATCTCTGTGATACGGTGGGAAGAACTGACTATTTTTGAAGTACTGGTTTGTGTTTTGCGTTTTTTGTTCGCAAAATATCGCGGTAAGTAAGAGTCGCCACCGTCTTTTATTTTATCCAACAAGGAAAGGACAAAAGCACAGAAAAATTCCTTTTTTGAGATGTTTCTCGGGTTCGGGGGGTAGATTATAGAAAGGGAAGGTTTTAGCACCCTTTCTTTCCGTGGTTATCCACGGGCTCTTAGGTACTTGCTCATATTGTTTTCAAAATGTTTTTTTTGTGCTTGTGGGTTTGAAAAAGTTTTTGTTTGAAACTTCAATTTATCTCTTGCTTCGGTCCTCAAGAGTGTATGAAGTGTTTTTGAAAGTTTTGTTTGAAAAAGGTGTAAGTGTGAAAAAGATTTTGTTTTTTGAAAGAGCAAGTATCTAAGAACCATCTACCTACTCGAAAAAAAGAATCGTTCTATGCTAATTTCCTTTAGACAATGCCATCCCACTATTAATGAGTAGGTAGCACCGTCGTTGGAGTTTGAGGGTTAATTCGAATGCGGGACTTACGGTCACTAAAGCAATGCTAGGACGCCTTAGCGGTAACCCTAATGTCTTAGATCATTTGTTTGAGGCAACAATATCCAAGGCAACCATTTTGAGTCGACTATGATCTTTTAGATAAGAGGGCGACCTCTAAAGCGACCTATACTCAATGACCGTGTACAAAGGCAGCCAAGTGGGGTGTACCCTAAGAGTGCGCATTTGCGAGTGTGTTGTTTTCAGTTATTTTTATCTTTGTACATGTTAAGGGTGATCTAAGTTGATTTTAAGATTAGCATTCAGTCTTATCATGCAACCCTATTATCAAACATCTAACAGTTATAATTTTCGGAAATAAAATGCAGAATTTAAATTACAAGGCGTCGGGTATTTACATCGCCAAAGACAAACCCTTTGAAAATAAATAAAGCGATAAAAATAAATAAAATTCCTATTTACTATTACAATCCGGGAGCAAGTACATTATTGGTAAAAGAAAGTAGATCGCGTGCGGGAAATTAAGTCGAGCGCATGATTAGGGTTTTGACCCTTTTGGTTAAAGAAAATATATTTTTGTTGTTTTTTATTTTAAGAAAGAAATTAAACCTAAATTAATTACTTAATTAAATTAATAAATTAATTAAATGAAAAAAATTAATTATGACATATTTTTTTGATTTTTGTTATTTTAAGAAAGAAAAATGAAATTAATTAAATTAATGGTTAGTACCTAATTAAATCTAATTAATTATTTATTTACAAAATAGGTTAAAATTATTCTAGAATTAAGAACCTAAATTAATTAATTAGTGTTTATTAAGAAAAATAAAAGTTCAAAGTTTAATTAAATATACAAATATTTTTGTGATTTTATTAAAAAAAGAAATTTTGATTGGTTAGAAATTAAATAAAAATAATAAAAACAATTAATAAAACAAAATAAATAAATAGAAGAGATGAGGGGTTTGGGCCTGAATTTGGGAGTATGAGTAGCAATCTGAAGGCCCAAAAACGTTGTCCTTTATGGACTCTGCAGATCTAGTGCGCATGCATTGACTAACGCCTTGGTAGTCCTTCAATCCATAGCCATCAGATCTGGCCATTGGCCATCTGTCTCTTGGATGTATGAAGGTGCATGGTGAGCTGCAGGCCAACACGCGCATTGGAAAACCTGAAAGACAAAATTAATAATAAATTGGGGGACCTGGGATTCGAACCCATGCCCTAAAGGAAATTGCTTCGCTTGCTTGCCACCACGCCATGTTGATCCATTTGTTAATGTAATAGGCAATAATAATAATATAACAAAACAACACTAATGCCAGCAAAACAAAAAAATGCGTGAAATAATTTGAACTGGCCAACAGGCGGATGACACGAGTTCATCCCTGTCCTCTAAAACCTGTAAAAATACATGCGGATTTGAATCCGCAACTAAATGCGCAAGCCTGTTCTAAAATTCATTCCATGCCATGAAAACATGTTCCACGAGCATGGTTGAACTCGTCTTGGCTTCCTGATCAACACCATGCCCTTCTTGAGTCACAATTTTTCCTGAAACAAAACCCTAAAAAACAAACGAAGAACCCTAGCTATGGTGGTTCTTCATTCAGGCCAGATAAACGCAATTGAATAATACCAATCGCTTGCAAATGTTATGTAGATTTAAAATATGGTATTGATTCATGAAAAGGATGCTTAAATTCATAGTTGCAAAATCAAGAACAAGGGTGGTTATCGTGACACTTACAGCGCGTTTGGACGTCTGAACAAGCTTGCTTTGGATCCAGGTGGCTTGAGTGAATGCCCAGGAAGCGATTGAGATATGTCTCAGCTCTTGAAAACACCTCTAACTATGATTTCGATCTTAAGCTTTTTTATGTATTTTTCAAATCTTGTTCTGCCTCTCTCTGCACTTTCCAACCCTTATTTTCGTCCTTTCTTCTTGCTTATGTAACATGCTTTGCATTAGGGTAGATATCATGGACTGAATCCCTCCAAATCAATGCACATGAATATGATTTGATTCCCATTTACAAACTTGCCAAATTTTATTTGATTCAATCTTTTTGCACATGATTTGCCTTGGTACGAGTTTGGAGATATGCTAGCTGTCCATTGAAGCCTACAACCAATAAAAAATCTTTGGTTATCAATTTTTTTGATTTTATATGATTTAATTTGATTTAAAATGAACAAATTCACATGAAAATCAAATTAAATAATAAAAATGATATATGGACACATGGCTGAAGCCAGGGCATGTGGACAATGATGCAAACTCAAATCAAGTGGAAAATAATGGGCCCATTTGACAAAATTTGAAGTTTTGGGGATAGTTGACTTTTGGCAATTTTACAAAAAAAGTCCAACTTCAACAATGCATAACTTCTTCAATTTTGAACTTTTGGAAGTGTTCTTGGACTTTTTAGAAAGCTTGAGATGTCTTCTATCCAACCGTTTGGTCTCATCTCATTTTGATATTCCATGCTCAAGTTATAAGCTTTGGAAAAAAAGTGTTTTTGTTGACTTTCAAAAATGACCTATAATGTCCAAATTCATAACTTCTTGTGAGTGCCTTTTTTGATCTTGGGGTGTGAATATGGATTGTAGGAAATTGAATCCTCTTCAAAATGAGCTTTGGATGGGTCATTTCTCATAAAGTATGAGAAAGTTATGCTTGGTCAAATTTGAGTTGACTTTTCCTACAAAACCCAAATTTAGCAACTTTTGAATCTTGATGAATTTTGAGCAATCCTTGATGAATCATGATAAACCCTTGATCAAATGACGAAATATCCTTCAAAATGAGAATGTTGACAAAAAATCTTGAAGTTTGACTGTTTATAGGTCATAGTTGACTTTTGCCCTAGCACAATCGATTTTTGGACCCTTGAGCAATTGACTGAGCAAATTTCCTCTGCAAGGCTTGAAATTTCACATGGATGATTTTGAGAATATATTAGGACATTGGGGAGAACTTGAGGTCATTTGGAATCAAAGATCTTGATGCAACCCAAAACCCTAATTTGGGGTAGTCTGCCTTAGGAGATAGCTTGTATGTCCAATTCTTGAGCAAACTTGAGCAACTTGGAGATTTTTCTTGCAATGTATTGAGGAATATGAGAGGGGAAATTTTGGGGTACAACATCTTCCCCTGTTCAATCTTCTTAAACCTGAGGATGTAGATTGGTTTTCATGCCTTTCGTGATCCGAAGGTGGAAGATGATTGAACACTAGAGTGCCCAGAAATTTGCACTCGCATGAAGTGGTATCAGCCTTGTGATGTCAGGAATGGGCTTACAGATGCCATTTGGAGATTGCTGGCGGGAGGATGGGCTTAAAGAAGCCATCTGCAGGAGTGTCGATCGCATAAGAGATTCCTTAGCGAGAACTTTCCTACCTGTTGTTGTGGAAGATTCCGCTTTGGGGAAGTCTGATCTTTGTTGAGATTTAGGAACTTGCCTGTAATTCAACCGAGGATAACTCTGTTGAGATTTAAGAACTTGTCCGTAATTCGACTGAGGGGAAACATCTTCATCGAGATTTAGGATTGTCTGTACTTCAACGGAGGATAATTCTGTTGAGATTTAAGAACTCGTCCACACTTCGACGGAGGAAAATTGTCGAGATTTAGAACCTTATCTGTAATTCAACCGAGACTTATTCAGTTGAGATTTAAGAGCCGGTCAGTACTTCGACTGAGGGTAACATCTTCATCGAGATCTAGGACTGTTTGTACTTCAACGGAGGATAATTCTGTTGAGATTTAAGAACCTGTCCACACTTCGACGGAGGAAAATTGTCGAGATTTAGAATCTTATCTGTAATTCAACCAAGACTAATTCAGTTGAGATTTAAGAACCGTTCAGTACTTCGATTGAGGGAAACATCTTCATCGAGATCTAGGACTATCTGTACTTCAATGGAGGATAATTCTGTTGAGATTAAAGAACCTGTCCACACTTCGACGGAGGAAAATTGTCGAGATTTAGAACCTTATCTGTAATTCAACCGAGACTAATTCACTTGAGATTTAAGAATCGGTCAGTACTTCGACTGAGGGAATTATCTTCATTGAGATCTAGGATTGTCTGTACTTCAACGGAGGATAATTCTGTTGAGATTTAAGAACTCATCCCCACTTCGACAGAGGAAAATTGTCGAGATTTAGAACCTTATCTGTAATTCAACCGAGACTTATTCAGTTGAGATTTAAGAACCGGTCAGTACTTCGACT
The DNA here is from genome assembly GCA_948472305.1 of Vicia faba. Lineage (NCBI taxonomy): Eukaryota > Viridiplantae > Streptophyta > Magnoliopsida > Fabales > Fabaceae > Vicia > Vicia faba. The sequence goes on along the minus strand of OX451737.1, from coordinate 1,439,924,365 downwards.
GAGGGAAACATCTTCATCGAGATCTAGGACTGTCTGTACTTCAATGGAGGATAATTTTGTTGAGATTTAAGAACCTATCCACACTTCGACGGAGGAAAATTGTCGAGATTTAGAACCTGGTCTGTAATTCAACCGAGACTAATTCAGTTGAGATTTAAGAACCGGTCAGTACTTTGACTGAGGGAAACATCTTCATAGAGATCTAGGATTGTCTGTACTTCAACGGAGGATAATTCTGTTGAGATTTAAGAACTCGTCCACACTTCGACGAAGGAAAATTTCCGAGATTTAGAACCTTATCTGTAATTCAACCGAGACTAATTCAGTTGAGATTTAAGAACCGGTCAGTACTTTGACTGAGGGAAACATCTTCATCGAGTTCTAGCACTGTCTGTACTTCAATCGAGGATAATTCTGTTGAGATTTAAGAACTCGTCCACACTTCGACGGAGGAAAATTGTCGAGATTTAGAACCTTATCTGTAATTCAACCAAGACTAATTCAGTTGAGATTTAAGAACCGGTCAGTACTCCGACTGAGGGAAACATCTTCATTGAGATCTAGGACTGTCTGTACTTCAACCGAGGATAATTCTGTTGAGATTTAAGAACTTGTCCACACTTCGACGGAGGAAAATTGTCGAGATTTAGAACCTTATCTGTAATTCAACCGAGGATAATTCAGTTGAGATTTAAGAACCAGTCAGTACTTCGACTTGGTGAAACATCTTCATCGAGATCTAGGACTGTCTGTACTTCAACGGAGGATAATTCTATTGAGATTTAAGAACTTGTCCACACTTCGACGGAAGAAAATTGTCGAGATTTAGAACCTTATCTGTAATTCAACTGAGACTAATTCAGTTGAGATTTAAGAACCGGTCATTACTTCGACTAAGGGAAACATCTTCATCGAGATCTAGGAACTATTTGTACTTCAACGGAGGATAATTTTGTTGAGATTTAAGAACTCGTCCACACTTCGATGGAAGAAAATTGTCGAGATTTAGAACCTTATCTGTAATTCAACCAAGACTAATTCAGTTGAGATTTAAGAATCGGTCAGTACTTCGACTGAGGGAAACATATTCATCGAGATCTAGGAATTGTTTGTACTTCAACGGAGGATAATTCTGTTGAGATTTAAGAACTCGTCCACACTTCGCCGGAGGAAAATTGTCGAGATTTAGAACCTTATCTGTAATTCAACTGAGACTAATTCAGTTGAGATTTAAGAACCAGTCAGTACTTCGACTAATGAGAACTTAACTGCATCCTTCCTGAAAGGTAAAGGTCATTCGTATGCAATGCATGATATATATCAAGCAATGATGTTCTCAAAATAAATAAGATTGTGTTGTATGATGCGTATATGCGTGTATCATGATGTATGGAAATGTAATGTTTTAGCTAGGGAAAATAAATTCCGGATAGCTGCTGGAGAAAAGAATTGAATGTTTCATTTCCGCTGGGAATGGCGAATGAAAATGATTATGAGAATAAACCTGCAGGATAGGATAACTCCGTTGGGGAATAAACTGACGAGGAGATTACTCTGTGGAGAAGAGATGTTCTGCTGAGGATTCCACCAATAAATTCCGCTGGGGATGAATTACCATTGCTGGTGATACTGGATCCTGTTGGGGATTGAATCCTTGTTTGTGAAAGAAAGAACTCCGCTGGGGATGACCTTTCAGTTGCGACTTCACTGGGGGATAACCTTTTAGACTCTTATAGGGATAATCCTTTGAACTTACTGGGGACAATCTTCCAAAGTCTACTGGGGATGATTCTCCAAACTCCACTCGAGGAAGCTTCTTCAGACTGTGCTGGGAAAAATTTCAAACTCCACTGGGGATATCTTGTATTCTGCCGGGGAATATTCTTATACTCTGCTGGGGAATATTAAGACCTTTCAGTGCTGATAGTAGATAAACCCTGCTTGGGGAGAATATTACCAATTCATTTACAGTTGCAAGCCTCAGCTGGGGAGAGTTAACATTATTGTCTTACTCTATGGGGAGTGAATGCATCTCAACCATATCCTTCAGCTGAATTTACCTTGTACCGGGTGGATAGAGCAACTGTACGGTTTGGACAATTCTTATTTTCCCCTGTTTCTTGATATTACAAGTAATGGTCTTTTGTTTCACATGTAAATATTCATGAGTAGCAATTAATGTCAAATGCATATATCAAAAATGAACACTGGACGTTCTTTGCAAAACAAAACAGATAAATGAAAAACAGTTTGAAATTTCTCTGAAAATGAAATGTATTGATTTTGAAGTTTGGCCTGTAAATAGGAGTTTTTGTACAAGAGGCTGACTGAAAGAACAAGATTAAGTTCTGACCTATCCCAAGTGTTTTGATGATAACTAAATTATATTTAAGATAATTTATGCTCTAATGAATGTGGTTTTTAATTTCTTAGTTAATGTTCTGACAAGAAACATTCCAAAGTGCTAAGCAAAGATTATGAAGAAGTTCTTTGATAAAAGAACCTTTTATTCAAACGCATCTGCTGACTCTGGTAAGAACACTCATTTGTTAAATGTATCTTCTAACTTCTAGCAGGATTCTTAATTCTGAAGATAACTTGAAAGCAAGCGTTGTTCAAAGATCTTAGCAAGCAACACTCTGACCAGAAGTTGAATAAAGCATGTTCTGAGTTAAAGCAAATACGGAAACAACGTCTTAATCAACGTGTCTTGTCAAAGCAAAGGAAAACACGTTCTTACATTCTGACGTGTGCTAATTAATGCAAAGACGGCTGAAAGCACTCAAGTGCCTACAACTAGTTTCTTGGAGAATGGAATTTTTCAAGGATACACGCAAAGCATTTAATGCTCTCCATTTCCTCTGAAGGCAGCAACGGTCGAAGGCAGCAACGGTCTTATTTCTCCTACTATAAATAGAAGGACATTTATTGCAAGAAAAAAAAAGGAACGAAAAAACAAGAAACTACATGAAAGATTCAAAAGCTTACAAACTCATAGTTCTTACATTATTGTGTATTACATTCTAAGAAAAATCACAGTTGTGATATAGCTTGATTAGAAGCAAACTCTATTTCAATTATCTGTAAAGATTATACTTCTGTATTTGTTCCTTGAGAGACCAAGTTTGGTCAGATTTCTCAAGCAGACTAGGACTAGATTTAAGTCTTAGTGGTGTTAGTCACTTGTAAGTTTACTTGTGCATTGTTAGTCACAACAGTTGTTGTGTGATTGTAATCAGTTGATTATAGTGGATTAAGTCCTTATTGAGAAAGGCGAAATCACCTGGGCGGGTGGACTTGAGTAGTTTGAGTTCAAACGAACCAGGATAAAAATAACTGTATTATTCCATTACTGTTTTGAGCTTTGTATTGAAAGAACAAAAAGAGTCACTTATTCACCCCCCCCCTCCCCCCCCCTTCTAAGTGTTTTCTTACCCCTTCAATTGGTATCAGAGCTTGACTCTAAGCTCAACACTTAACTGTGTCAGGAAAAGATCCATAAGAAAACACAATGGCCGCAGAACAAAACAATAATAGTTATAACAAACCTCCAGTGTTTGATGGAGAAGATTTTGAGTACTGGAAAGATAGGCTAGAAAGTTTCTTTCTAGGTCATGATAGTGATCTTTGGGATATAGTCTTGGATGGTTACAAACATCCTACAGATTCAGAAGGAAACAAAGTGGATAGAAAAATATGGATAGATAAGAACAAGCTGATTTTAAAAATCATCACAGAGCTAGAAATATTTTTTTAAATGCTATCTCTAAAGTAGAATATGAAAAAATCACTAATAGAGATACAACGCATGATATGTTTGAGTCTCTTAAAATGACTCATGAAGGAAATGCCCAAGTTAAGGAGTCTAAAGCTCTGGATTTAGTTCAAAAGTATGAAGCCTTCAAAGTTGAGGAAAGTGAGTCTATAGAAGCAATGTTCTCTAGGTTTCAAACTCTGATCGCTGGTCTAAGAGTTTTGAACAAAGGGTATACCAAAGTAGGTCACATGAAAAAGATCATCAGAAGCTTACCCAAAAAATGGGCACCAATGGTCACTGCATTCAAGGTGTCAAAATATCTGAACAATGTGTCTTTAGAGGAACTCATCATCGCTCTCAGAAGTCATGAGATTGAACTGGATGAACATGAGCCTCAGAAGAAAGGTAAGTCTCTAGCCCTTAAATCAATTAAGAAATTTGATACTAACGCTTTTCAGGCTGAAGAAGAAAACTATGAAGAATCAGCTTCAGAAGAAGACGAACTATCTTTGATCTCCAAAAGGATCAATCATCTGTGGAAGCACAGACAAAAGAAGTTCAAGAACTTCAAAAAGTCAGAAGATAAACCAGAATCTTCTGGACACAAAAAGTCAAACAGAAGAGAGATCATCTGTTATGAATGCAAAGGACCTGGTCACTTCAAAAGTGAATGTCCAAAGCTTCAAAAAGAAAGACCAAAGAAGAGATTTGGAAAGAAGAAAGGAATGATGGGAACCTGGGATGACTCAGATTCTTCTGAAGATGAATCTGGTTCTGAAGATGAAAATGCCAACCTAACTTTAATGGCTATCACAGAAGATGACTCAGACTGTGAGTCAGAACAAAGAGAGGTATTTTCTGAATTTTATAGAGAAGAACTTGCTGATAGTTTATCAGAACTTCTGGAAAACTACAGTAAGCTCAAAATCAAATACAAGAAACTTAAGAAGAGTCTTGCATCTGATTTTAAGAAACTTGAAATAGAAAAATCTGAACTTTTAGAAAACAATCTTAAACTTAAAAAATAAATTCAAATTGTTCAAAAGAATTTTAGTTTAGAGTTTGTATCTAGTTCAAAAGATATTATGAAAGAATATGACTATATCTTTCAAACTTTTCTTGCTAAAAGCATAGACAGAAGCAAAATAGCTTCAATGATTTATGGAGTTAGTGGGAAAAACAGAAGAGGAATTGGATATGAACCTCCCAAAGGGAAGGAAACATACATTCCAAAACCTGTTGCTAAAATGACCTTCACTTACAAACCTCTGAATAAGCAATTCAAGTTTGGACACTCACATGATATAAAATATACATCACATTCTGGAAACTCTTATGCTAACCCAAAAGGACCCAAAAAGATATGGGTACCTAAGGATAAAATAATATTTATCGCAGATGTCCTTAACAGCTCAATTGAAACACCAGTCATGGTACCTAGACTCTGGATGCTCACGACACATGACGGGAAAAAGGTCTATGTTCCAAAGCCTGGAACTTAAAGCTGGAGGAGATGGGAAGTTTGGAGGTAATCAGAAAGGGAAGATTATTGGTTCTGGAACCATAGGAAACGGTAACCTTCCTTCTATCTCTAATGTTTTATTAGTAGAAGGATTAGCTCATAATCTATTATCCATAAGTCAATTAAGTGACAATGGCTATGAAATTATCTTCAATCAAAACTCCTGTAAAGCTGTAAATCAAAAGGATGGAGCAATCCTCTTTTCTGGTAAGAGAAAGAACAACATTTACAAAATTGATTTATCAGATCTTAAATCTCAAAACGTAAAATGCCTTTTGTCTGTTAGCAATGAGCAATGGGTATGGCACATAAGATTGGGACATGTCAGTCTTAGAAAAATATCTCAACTAAATAAATTAAATTTAGTCAGAGAACTTCCTAATCTGAAGTACAACTCAGATGCTATGTGCGAAGCATGTCAAAAAGGAAAATTTTCAAAACCTTCCTTTAAATCTAAAAATGTTGTCTCTTCCTCTAAGCCATTAGAGTTACTTCATATTGATCTGTTTGGACCAGTGAAAACTGCATCCATCAGAGGCAAGAAGTATGGATTGGTCATCGTTGATGATTTCAGCAGATGGACATGGGTAAAGTTTTTAAAACACAAGGATGAGTCATATTCTGTATTCATTGACTTCTGTACTCAAGTGCAAAATGAAAAAGATTTTAAAATCACAAAAGTTAGAAGTGATCATGGTGGTGAATTTGAAAATCATTATTTTGAAAAATATTTTAAAGAAAATGGTATTGTTCATAATTTTTCTTGTCCTAGAACTCCCCAGCAAAATGGAGTTGTAGAAAGAAAGAATATAACATTACAAGAGATAGCCAGAACCATGATCAATGAAACAAATATGGCTAAGCACTTTTGGGCAGAAGCTGTGAATACAACGTGTTATATTCAGAATAGAATCTCTATAAGACCTATTCTTGAAAAGACTCCCTATGAGTTGTGGAAAAACAGAAAGCCCGACATTTCTTATTTCCATCCTTTTGGATGTACTTGTTTTATACTAAACACCAAAGAAACTCTGAATAAGTTTGATTCCAAAGCACAAAAGTGTTTCCTACTTGGATACTCTGAACGCTCAAAAGGCTATAGAGTATACAACACAGAAACTCTGATTGTTGAAGAATCAATCAAAGTCAGGTTTGATGATAAGCTTGGCCAACCACAGCCAAAGCAAATTAATTTTTCTGTAGGTACAGAAGATCATCACTCAAACTCTGAAAGTTCAGAAGCAAAAGAAGATGTAGCAGATCATCCTCTTGACAATGCTCTCAACAATCTCAGAATCTCTGACCAACTCACTCAGAAAAGGTTTCCTAGATTATCTTCAGCTCACAAAGAAGACGTAATCATTGGAAGAAAAGAAGATCCCATCAGAACAAGATCATCTCTCAGAATCAATGAAGAATATCTGTTTGGTTTAGTCTCTCTGATTGAGCCAATTACCATTGATGAAGATTTGGAAGATAATGATTGGATCTTATCAATTCAAGAAGAACTAAATCAATTCTCAAAGAATGATGTATGGAGTCTAGTTCCAAGACCCAAAGGATTCAATGTTATAGGAACCAAATGGGTCTTCAGAAACAAATTGAACGAACAAGGAGAAGTAATCAGAAACAAAGCACGACTGGTTGCACAGTGTTATACCCCAAAATTTTCTCTCTCATTTCACCAACATTTTCTCATCTCAAGACTCTTGGAACTCAAGATCAAACTAGGGTTTGCTCTACTCAAGACACCTCCTTGCACTGTTGACCTGAATTAGGGTTTGGGTTTGCATAGGGATATTTTGACCTACAATGCCCAAAGTTACTTTCATACTCCTTTTTGGACCCACAAGTTTGTCCATACCAAGTTTCAAGCCTTGATTCAAATTTTTGCCCAGTCAATTGGACAGTTGACCTAGAAATCAGTTGTATTGGGGAAAAAGTCAACTATGGCCAATTGACAGTCAAACCTCATTAAATTTGACCCACATCAACATTATGAACTCATATGAACCATTTTATCAAGTTTGGATCACAATTCCATAAGAAATTTGATCAGATCACCAAAAGGGCAAAATGGTCATTTTTAGGGTTTTGACTGCACAAAAGCAATTTTTGACTGTTTGACCTAGCCAATGGAAAATCAAGCTCACACATGGACTCAAGGACTCAATGACATTGTCTTGGCCCATTCAACAAGTTCAAAAGATCTCAAATGCATAGGATTGATAGATGAATTTTTCAGTCAACTGATCAAAATTTGACTGTACACAGAAAAGTCAAACTTTGACTTTTTGGTCAAAATCAAGTGCCAAGAGTTATTTTTCATCAAGACATGTCAAATTATGAAACTTGTTCATCAAGAAACCCAAAATTACAAATTAGGGTTTAAAATGGAAAAATTTCATAACTTCGAATTTTTCTAAGTTATGAAATTTTCTTATTTTTTCCTAACTTTGTCCCATTTTTTCACCAAGATGAAATTGGATTCAAACAAAAATTGCAACATGAAAGTTGTAGTCCATCACAAAATCTACAACTTTGGATACACAAATTTTTCCCAAAAGAAGCTTGTATCTCAAGTTATGATTTTTGGAACAAGGGTACCTAAAACTTTTAACTTAGAGAAAATTTGCCCTAATCTAGGCAGGATTTTGACCCATCTTCTTGGCCATTTTTCACATAGTTCCACTTGGAGTTTCAAGTTACATTTCAAATATGGATTATAGTACATATTCCAAGCTTTCCAAATTGTCCAAGAACTCCTCAAACACCCTTGTGGTTAGAGAGAATCGAATGCTTGAAGTTGGCAAAAACTCACTTTTGTCCATGGCCAATACATGTTCATACCAATTTGCAAATCTGATCTAGCTAGCTTGGTTCACAATTACAGGCCTCAAAACCAGTTTGTACTCCATAATTTAATGCATATCCATTGAGTTAAGGTATTGTCTTGGTCATTAGGGCATTGTACACAGGATTAAGCCCTAAATGGTAAAAGGTATATTGCCATTTTTGCAAAAGGTTACTTTATGTCAAAACACTAAGCATTGAGCCTTGAACAAAATCTGATACTGCAAACCAAATCCATGAATTATAGGGGCCAAGAGTGTTGTGTGCAGGGTGATAGGAGGGCCTGTACAAAGCTACAACATCACTTCCACACTCTTGCTTCAAGAGGAAGAAAAGTTGCAAATCATACTCAATCTCTCACATCTGTTAAGACCAACTTACAAACATTGTAGACAAGTTTTATACCTCCCAACAAGCCAGAAACACGACCCTTCTGCCTCCCAAACCCCCTTGTACACAAAATCCCTATTTTGCTGCAAAACAGGGCAAGCTCTGCAAACTTCAAGCCATAACCAAATTCCATCGTGCGTTTTGTCCAAAGATACTTCAAACACCTTCCAACCAACATATCTAAGCTATCCAGATCATCCATTGCTAGCTGTAACACCTCTAACACACATTTCCATTTTTGTTTCAAAGCTTTGCAGGTTGAGTTCTCTGGCACGATTCAAGCTATTTCAAAACAAGCCAAGCATTGGGGAAGCTTCCTTGGACCTCAGGCAAGCTCAAAAGAAGCTCAAACACCATTGAAGGTTGTCACATTGTCCAACTCGAACTCAACTAAAATAGGTATTTCATGGACTTCTATCTCTCTATTTAGGAATAGTTAGGCTTAGGTTTGTGAATTAAATATGTTGTACTCATAGCCCTGAAGCCATACATATGCTTAGTTTTCATTTACATTAATCGTGCTAAGAGAATTTCACTCATGAACTTTCTGAAAAAACTAGGTTAAGAATTAGGGCCAGAGAAATTCTCTCTGGTCTTTGGGAGTTAGTCCAAGTTTTTTATATGGTTGGATTCGTTGTTTAATGCTCTACAATGTTCATGTTATGAGTTTTGTCAAAAAATCAAAGAATCAGGAGATGGCGTTTGTGTACAGAAGCGTGCGTGTTTTGATTCAAAGGAAGAAGATGAAGTCTGACTGGGCTGGGCCTGGTTGTTCTTTGTTTTTGACACCCCACTTTTCTGTTTACACCCCCTGGCCCATTTATTTGAATATTTGTCATTTTGATGTTTTTATTTTTTATTCTGACTTTATTATTTTTTGTCCAAATATAAAAAATGCCAAAAAAATTATTTTTATATTTTTTCATATTTATTTCATATTTATTTTTATTTTACTAGCATAAATAGGTAAATAAACTATTTCCATTTTTTATTAAAACTCAAAAATAATACAAAAAAACATACTTATCTTTATTTATTATTTTATATATACTTAAAAACATTTTTTTAATATACACATTTTTTAAATAATTAATTTTTATTTTTATATATTTAATATGTTATATATATATATATATATATATATATATATATATATATATATATATATATATATATATATATATATATATATATATATATATATATATATATATATATATATATATATATATATATATATATATATATATATATATATATATATATATATATATATATATATATATATATATATATATATATATATATATATATATATATATATATATATATATATATATATATATATATATATATATATATATATATATATATATATATATATATATATATATATATATATATTTCATTTAATTAAATAATTAGGACAAAAATACAAAAAAAGAATACATTTTCATTTTATTAATATTTTTACACTAAAAATATCTTTTTCACAATATACTTTTATTTTTTGTATAAATCAATATATTATTGTATATAATTAATAAATAATACTATTTATTTAAGAATTAGGGTTTTGCCCTAAATAACAAAAATAATTAAAATTGACTTTTTATTTATTTATTTACATTTCACATTAAAAAATATACTTTTTACATACATAAAAACTTTTTGCATAATACATTTTATCTAACATTTATTTGTTGTATTTTATTTAGTCATTGTACATTTAAATATTGCCTTATACATTCGATTTGGTTGTAATAACTTAGAATTTAATTTCTTGTCAAATACCCCTAATTCTAATTTGTACCCCCCTCCCTATATCATGTTGTAATAGTGTAGCATTTAAATTCTCGCATATTTAAAAGCTTCCAATTATGCCATGCTTAGACTTAGGGTTTATATGCAAATAAAATCAACAACTAGCTTGACCTAATCCAAGATAAACATGCATGAAAAATAAACACAATGCACACTTGCACCCCTAGGGTTTCAATCCACTTGTTGCCTTCAAAAATGGGCCATGGTTACATGTCAAATACTTTGGCAAAACAAAAAAACAAAACAAAAGATCATAGTCCCTCGATGACGCTATCTGAGTTGCCTAAACAAAATGATCAAGTCCCTTAAGAAAATTGCCAAATGCTTGACACTATTGCTATCATGGTCTATACGATGACCCGCGCCTATCCCGTTTAACATCCTAACACAAGGTTGTTCACCAAATACAATGGTGAAGCAACACTGTTAAAAGGGTTAAAAACATAAGAAAGATCTTTGAGTAAAATAGGGTAGATAGCTCTTAGTTACTTGATCAAACTTGCAAAAACATCCTTGCTATCTTCAAAACACACTTCACCACACAATTTCAAAACCCTACTTCCAAACATTGGAAACTTTTCAAAAGACAAAAGCATCTTTGTATACATTCAAACAAGAATCATTACAAAGGTTGCCACAATGATGGCCTCTTTTCAAAACATCTTTCAAAACCACACACAAAGCACCATTTCAAACAATTGAAAATGCAAAGCAAGTGATCTGAGCAAGTAACTAAGATCCCATGGATAACCATGGATAGAAAGGGTGCTAATACCTTCCCTTTCTATAATCTACTCCCCGAACCCAAGAAAACATTTCAAAGGTCTTTCCTGTGCTTTTTGACCTTTCCTTAGGATAAAATAAAAAGTCGGTGGCGACTCTTGCTAAACCGAAACATTCACGAACACAAATGCGAAACCTCAAGTCAGTTCTCCCACCGTATCACACACAAGGTTATAGTCAACAAGAAGGAATTGATTATAATGAAACCTTTGCCCCAGTCGCCAGGTTAGAATCTATAAGATTATTAATTTCTTTTGTTGTACAAAATAACATTACATTATATCAAATGGATGTTAAAAGTGCATTTCTAAATGGTTATATTGAAGAAGAAGTATATGTCCATCAACCTCCTGGATTTAATGATTCATAACAACCATAACATGTTTTTAAATTGAAAAAGTCTTTGTACGGTTTAAAACAGGCTCTAAGAGCTTGGTATGATCGTCTGAGTAATTTTCTATTAGAAAAAGATTTTACCAGAGGGAAAGTGGACACAACTCTCTTCAGAAAAACATTTAAAAATGATATTTTAATCTGTCAAATTTACGTTGATGATATAATTTTTGGAACCTCTAATATATCCCTTGGAAAAGAATTTGCTAAGACAATGCAGGCAGAATTTGAAATGAGCATGATGGGTGAATTGAAATTCTTTCTTGGAATTCAAATCAACCAGACTCAAGAAGGTACTTTCATACATCAGACGAAGTATGTTAAAGAACTTCTGAAGAAATTTCAAATGTCAGAAAGCAAAGATGCCAAGACACCTATGCATCCAACCTGCATTCTAGGTAAAGATGAGGTAAGTATGAAAGTAGATCAGAAGCTCTACAGAGGTATGATTAGATCCCTTCTCTATCTGACTACATCTAGACCTGATATATTATTTAGCGTGTTGTGTGCTAGATTCCAATCAAATCCTAGAGAATCTCATTTAACAGCTGTTAAGAGAATTCTTAGGTATCTGAAAGGTACTTCTAATCTTGGTATGTGTTACAGAAGATCACAAGATTACAAACTAGCAGGTTATTGTGATGCTGACTTTGCTGGAGATAGAATTGAAAGAAAAAGCACCTCTGGAAGCTGCCAGTTTTTGGATGACAATCTTATCTCATGGTACAACAAGAAGCAAGCAATAATTGCTCTATCAACCACAGAATCTGAATATATATCTACTGTTGGATGTAGCTCTCAGATGATTTAGATGAAAAGTCAACTAGAAGATTTCAACCTTTATAAAAGTAAGATTCCTATCTTCTGTGACAATACTTCTGCTATTTGTCTTACTAAAAATCCAATCTTACATTCTAAAGCCAAACATATAGAAATTAAATATCATTTCATAAGGGACTATATTCAGAAGGGGATTTTAAACTTGATTTTTGTAAAAACAGACCATCAATGGGCTGACATTTTTACTAAACCCCTTTCAGAAGATAGATTTAATTTCATTCTAAAAAATATTTGTATGGAATTATGTCCTGAATAAAATAATATTTATTTTCTGTGACTGGCTTCAGAACTTTCTGAAATGAATGCTCTGATCAACAACTCTTCAGAAGTTAGAAGAGAAGTTGTAACAGAAGCTATATGAATCATTCTAACGCTTCATGTCCAAGTGTAGTTCAGAAATTCATTAGAACAAACAGCTGTTACATGCATCCTTCAGGAGATGAACACGTGGTGTGTTTCTGAAAGGTCAAGCGTACAAAAGCTACTGATGACGTTCTAGGTAACTGTTGATGATTAGCCATAATCTCACGTTTTCCATCATTTTTAGAAATTAATTAATTGCAAGTAATGATGAGAATCGTTTTTTTTAAATTTGTTTTAATCTTTATTTTAATTTGTCTTAAATACGTCTGATTTAATTCTTAACCTATTCTCTGAAATCAATGCCTATAAATACTCTTTGAAAAACCCTCTTCATTCTTTACTGTCTCTTTCAACTCAAGTTTTTATTTGAACATTTCTCTTAAAAACCCTTTTCGAAAATTTCTCTTTTCATAGAACTTCAATGGCTTCTTCTTCCTCTACCCACTCTGAGCAATATTGTATACCTGAAAGGACAACACTCATTCTGGTAGAAAGTTTGGAAGTTTTGAGTGAGCTAATGGTAGACTTTGAGAATCTCAGAGAGAATGGATTTGACTTGTTCCCTGTTGTGAAGTTTTAAGGTTGGGAAAGCTACTTTGATCGTCTTACTGGTCCAGTCTTTCCTCATTTGGTAAAAGAATTCTGGATTCACGCTATTGCAACTCCCAAGGTTATTCTCTCCTTTGTAATGGGCAAGGAAATATCCATTACAGAAAATCTAATCAGAAGGTTGCTGGGATTTAAAGGACTTGGAGTTACAGGAATGCCCACTAGAAGAATGGAGATGTCTAGGGTATACACAGAGATTTTTACCAATGGCCAAGGTTCCTCCAAAGTTAGGGATTTGAAAGACAAGTATAAGATTTGGGCAAGGATTATTCATGGATGTATTCACCACAGGAAAGACACCAGTTCTCCTGATTACATCAATGCTGATCAACAATATTTGTTGTTTTTCCTTGGAACCAATGTCAAAATTGATTTGCCCTACTTGATTTTTGAACACCTCTGGAACCATGTCAAAGAAACCAGAGAAGCTGAAAGGATGAAGAATCCCAAATCAAAGAGGAATTGGATTCCCATGGGGAGGTTATTATCAGACATTCTGATTGAGAATGGTCTGATTGCTCACCTAAGAGAAGCCAATCTTCTGGGGGAGCTTGAATCTATCTGTGGTAAGACAATGACTGGAAAGAACTTGCTAAAGAGGAAAATTATTGACAAACTGCTGGTGGAACCCTCTCCGTGTCTGTCAACTATTGTGAAGAAAAGAAGAATTCCTATTGCTGATTTTCCTATGTTCAACTCAGGGGAACATTCTCGTATGGTTTTGCACTATCTTGAGACCTGTAGAGAAACAGGATCACCTATTGATCCAGTTTGGCTTCAAGGAAGAAATCAAGTTGCTGCTGATGTTGTTCTCCAAGGATCCGTGAAGAGAAAAGCTGTAGAAGGACCTTCTGACTCTCCTCAGAAGAAAAAGAAGACAGGTAATCATGTTGAAACTATACCTGTTTATAATTCTGAAAATATATCTGCATCTGCTGAATCCTCTCAAACCTCACCATCTAAACCCCTTCCTGACAACCTTAGTAAAAATCAGTTCTCAACAGATTTAAGTAATTTTGACTCTGATGAACATTCTGACAGCCAATCAGAACCCTCTCATTCAGAACCCCCTGAACTATCTGTTTTTCAACCTATTCCTGCTGAACGTTTCTCAAGACCCTCTCCCAGACCTTTATCACCCAGACCCACTGGATGGTATGATGTTGGATCTTGGAGAATTCCTGGGATTAATGAACCTCTAGCAACCATAAAACCACCTCTCAATCTACCAACTGAAAACATTTTTGCTATGAACCAACCACAACCTCAAAATCCCATTCCCACTCCCGCTTATACAATAATAATTTCGCCTGATATCACTCCACCCACCTCACCACAACATACAACACCTCTCTCAACTCCTCAAATTCCAAAACAACAAATTTTTGAACAAACTGAAATTGCTGAACCATTCGTACCTCATGATATATCAGAACCTCATATTTATGATAACCAACCTGAACCTGAACCTACAAATACTCCTGAAACCAATAGCTTTTTAAGAACTGTAGTGGACTCTCAATCTCTACAATTCTTGAAAAACAAATATTACAGAACGGTTGTCCATAAACCTATTCAACCAGATGTAAATATTTTGTTTCAGAATTTTATAACAAATGTTCAAGCATGGTTACAACCACTGAAAGAAGATTGCCTCAGAAGTGTGAACACCGCAGCAACAGATCTTCTATGGGAAACTTTCAGAAGAACCTTGGTTGCTGAATCACGGAAGTTACAGGATTTGTGCCACTCTCAGGTGCTGGACAACTTTTCCAAACTTCTGCATGTTTTCAAGACAGAAGCTGCTGATACTTGGAATAAGAAGTCTTCGCTACTGATTGCTGATACACCAGCTGATAAGATGGACATATCAGAAGATGAATCTGAAGAATACTCTGAAGATTCAAATCCTCTGGCTATTGTTCTATTGAATCAACCTTCAGTTAAGGATGGACCTGAACCTGTGCCAACTCTTGCAATGGATCTGGGCACTCTTCTCTCCACCTTTGTGAAGTCTGATTCATCAGTTGCTGCTTCTAACCCTGTTTCTACTGAAGCTTCATCATCTTCTGCCCCTACCTCACTCATTATAGACACTCTGAAAGAGCTAAATAGGGAGAATGAAGTCTTGAATAGATGCATGGATAAGCAAGATCAAACAAATCTAGAGTTCAATAACTGGATGGCAATGCAAAGTGAATCTGCCTCTGAGATCAAGAACCTTTTGATGGCTCTTGTCTCTAAGAAATCCTAGTTTCTTTTTGTCTCTTATTTGGATGTTTTGTTTGTACTTCTGGATATCTATTTTTTTAACTTTTTATGAAATCTTTCAAAAAATTTCTCATTTATTACACTTTTTGATTATGCCAAAAAGGGGGGAAAATGTGCATGTTTTAACTAATCACTGTTTAACAGTTATGGGACTATGTCTCAGACATTCTAACAAAATTGAAAGAATTCCTTCTGTGCAAAAGATTTTTTGCAGGTATCATTTAACTCTGAAAGAATATTCTAGCTAAGATTTATCTTCTTGAAGAAGTTCTGAAGAAATTCAAAGAAGGTTATGTATCACTCTGACTAAATAATCTCAGGATGCCTTATGCATAGAAATATTCATTTCAGGGGGAGATTCTTATCTCTTAATCTGTTTCTTTTCTTTATCTAAAATAATTTTTTTGTCATCATCAAAAAGGGGGAGATTGAAAGAACAAGATTAAGTTCTGACCTATCCCAAGTGTTTTGATGATAACTAAATTATATTTAAGATAATTTATGCTCTAATGAATGTGGTTTTGAATGTCTTAGTTAATGTTCTGACAAGAAACATTCCAAAGTGCTAAGCAAAGATTATGAAGAAGTTCTTTGATAAAAGAACCTTTTATTCAAACGCATCTGCTGACTCTGGTAAGAACACTCATTTATTAGATGTATCTTCTAACTTCTAGCAGGCTTCTTAATTCTGAAGATAACTTGAAAGCTAGAGCTGTTCAAAGATCTTATCAAGCAACGCTCTGACCAGAAGTTGAATAAAGCATGTTCTGAGTTAAAGCAAATACTGAAATAACGTCTTAATCAACGTGTCTTGTCAAAGCAAAGGAAAACACGTTCTTACATTCTGACGTGTGTTAATTAATGCAAAGACGGCTGAAAGCACTCAAGTGCCTACAACTTGTTTCTTGGAGAATGGAATTTTGCAAGGATACACGTAAAGCATTTAATGCTCTCCATTTCCTCTGAAGGAAGCAACGGTCTTATTTCTCCTACTATAAATAGAAGTACATTTATTGCAAGCAAAAAAAAGGAACGAAAAAACAAGAAACTACGTGAAAGATTCAAAAGCTTACAAACTCATAGTTCTTACATTATTGTGTATTACATTCTAAGAAAAATCATAGTTATGATATAGCTTGATTAGAAGCAAACTCTATTTCAATTATCTGTAAAGATTATACTTCTGTATTTGTTCCTTGAGAGACCAAGTTTGGTCAGATTTCTCAAGCAGACTAGGACTAGATTTAAGTCTTAGTGGTGTTAGTCACTTGTAAGTTTACTTGTGCATTGTAAGTCACAATAGTTATTATGTGATTGTAATCAGTTGATTATAGTGGACTAAGTCCTTGTTGAGAAAGGCGAAAACACCTTGGCGGGTGGACTGGAGTAGTTTGAGTTCAAACGAACCAGGATAAAAATAACTGTGTTATTCCATTACTATTTTAAGCTTTGTATTGAAAGAACAAAAAGATTCACTTATTCAATCCCCCCCCTTCTAAGTGTTTTCTTACCAGGCTGACGTCCTAGTAAGAGAACACCGCCGAATAATAGAATTTACACATTTTGTGAAAAACTAAACAAAACAGCTATGTGAACAATCTCACTGGATTCCAACTCTGCTATTGCCCTTATATCCTCGAGCATCGCATCACTTTGCTACTTGGTTGAAGGTAGGTCAGATTGATTAGCACCGTCTGAGTTTGATAGTCGATATTGAAGTCTGGTTGCAAGGTGATCTAATGAGACATAGTGTTACGCTTTGATCCCTAATTTTTTCCTGGACCGCCCTTTCGGGTTTTCAGTCCAACAGGATACCCTTTTTTGCCCAAGCCTCCTTTTCAGGTTTTCGACTTGCCGGGTGTATAGATTTTTTTCATTTTCATCCCTTATTTTTACCCGAACCCTTTTGGTTCGCCGGGAAGCCCTCATTTTTGCCTAGGCCAGTCAACCTAGCGGGTCTTTGTTCATGCGTAGTATCTTTTCACTATGTCTGCATTAACGGGGTGAGGAAGGTTGTCACCATCCATGGTGGTTAGAATCATAGCTCCTCTTGAGAAAATGTTCTTAACCACAAATGGCCCTTCGTACATAGGGGTCCATTTGCCCCTGGGATCACCTTGAGGTAAGATAATGCGCTTGATTACTAGATCCCCAACTTGATACTCTTGTCGTCTGACTTTCTTGTTAAATACCTTAATCATCCGCTTTTGATACGTCTGACCATGACAAATAGCAGTAAGTCTCTTTTCGTTGATTAAGTTTAGTTGATCGAGCCGTGTCTGAATCCAGTCATCTTCGCTCAAACCTGCATCCTTCATAATCCAAAGAGAGGGTATCTGAACTTCAATGGGTAAGACATCCTCCATACCATAAACCAAGGAGTAGGGTGTTGCCCCTGTTGACGTCCGTGCTGAGGTACGGTACCCATGAAGAGAAAATGGTAACATCTCGTGCCAATCTTTGTATGTCACCGTCATCTTCTGCACAATCTTCTTAATGTTCTTATTAGCCGCTTCTACAGCCCCATTCATCTTCGGCCGGTAAGGAGAAGAGTTGTGATGCTGTATCTTGAACTGCTTGTAGAGCTCAGTGATTATCTTATTGTTGAGATTCATACCATTGTCTGTAATGATCCTCTCTGGTACGCCATATCGACAGATCAGATTGTGCCGAATAAAACGTGCCACGACGTTCTTGGTTACAGTAGCAAAGGAAGCCGCTACAACCCACTTTGTAAAGTAATCAATTTCTACCAGGATGAAACGATGCCCGTTGGACGCAGTAGGTCTGATCTCGCCGATCATATCAATGCCCCACATTGAAAAAGGCCACGGAGCTGTCAAGACGTTCAGAGGTACTGGAGGTATGTGCACCTTATCAGCATAGACTTGGCACTTGTGACAGGTCCAAGAATGCTGATAACAATCGGCTTCCATAGTAGACCAATAATATCCTGCTCGTAGGATTTTCTTCGCCATGGTATGTCCACTGGAATGGGTCCCGAAAGTTCCTTCATGTAACCCTGCCATGATCCTTTCTGCACCGTTCTTATCCACACAACGCAATAAGGTCAAATCATGGTTACGTTTGTAAAGTATGTCATTGCTGATGAAGAACTTCGCCGTGAACCTCCTCAGAAACTTTTTATCATTAACAGATGCACCCTCGGGGTACTCCTGAGCCTCAAGGTACCTCTTCACCTCATGAAACCAGGGTTTATCTGCTACCTCTTCAGTCTCAATGTCGCAACAATGTGCAGGTTCGTCCAACCTTTCAATGGTAATTCGGGGAGCTTCGTTGTCCCAGTTGACTTTAAACATAGAAGACATCGTAGCCAGCGCGTCCGCCAACTGATTCTCCTCTCTAGGGAAGTGTTTAAAGGTTATCTCTTTGAAATGGGAAAGCAATGTCAATACATACTCCTTGTAAGGAATAAGATTTAGGTGTTTCGTATCCCACTCGCCTTTGATCTGACTGATCACGAGAGTGGAATCTCCGAAAACACTTAGAAACTTAATCCTTAGGTCAATTGCTGCTCGAAGACCCATGATGCATGCCTCATATTCCGCCATATTGTTGGTGCAGTTGAAACATAGTCGGGCGGTAAACGGAGTATGAGAGCCTTTATAAGATATGATCACGGCGCCAATTCCATTACCCAAAGCGTTTAAAGCTCCGTCAAAGTACATAGACCATCGGGATCCCTCCTCAAGTCCTTCATCCGGTCCAGGTTCTTCGCAGTCGGTTACTATCATGATATTTTCATCCAGAAACTCAAAGTTCATAGACTGGTAATCATCCACTGCTTGATGTGCCAAATGATCTGCCAACACACTTCCCTTTATTGCCTTTTGGGTTGTGTATTGGATGTCATACTCAGTCAAGATCATCTGTCATCTTGCTATTCTTCCGGACAAGGCAGGCTTCTCGAAGATATACTTGATTAGATCCATCTTTGATATCAATTGAGTAGTGTGAGTCAGCATATACTGTCTCAGCCGGCGAGCAGCCCATGCCAAAGCGCAACAAGTTTTCTCAAGCAACGAGTATCGGGTCTCGCAGTCGGTAAACTTTTTGCTAAGGTAATAAATAACATGCTCTTTTCGGCCAGACTCGTCATGCTGCCCCATCACACACCCCATTGAGTTATCGAGTAATGTCAAGTATAAGATCAAAGGTCTCCCTTCAACTGGAGGCATCAGCATAGGTGGCTCTTGGAGATACTCCTTGATTCTTTCGAAAGCGGACTGACATTCATCATTCCATCTTACCACTTGATCTTTCTTCAGTAGCTTAAAGATTGGCTCACAAGTAGCAGTCAGGTGGGAGATGAATCGGGCAATGTAGTTCAAACGTCCCAGGAAGCCTCTGACTTCTTTCTCTGTTCGGGGAGCTGGCATTTCCTGTATAGCCTTTGTGATCGGTGGATCTGGAACTGACTGTTTAACGCTGGTTCGCGAAATGTCGCGGAAGCAAGAGTCGCCACCGTCTTTTATTTTCTCCAAATGGAAAGGACAAAAGCACAGAAAAATTCCTTAAAGAGATTGCTCTCGGTTCGGGAGGTAGATTATAGAAAGGGAAGGTGTTAGCACCCTTTCTATCCATGGTTATCCATGGGCTCTTAGATACTTGCTCAATGTGTTTTCAAAAATGTTTGCTTGCTTTTCAATGTGGGTTTAAAAAAGTTTCTTTGAAAAATTTCAGTTCGACTCGTACGTCAGAGTGTTTGAAAAATTTGTTTTGAAAGCTTTTGAAAATGTGTTGGTGAAAAGATTTCAGTTTGTTTTGAAGAGAGCAAGTATCCTTGAGAACCTACCTACCCTAAGGAATTCGTCTGTGTAAATGTCCTTTAAAGTAGTGCCATCCCACCATTGAGAGGTAGGTAGCACCACCGCTGGAGGTATTCGGGTCAATTCGAGTTTTAGGGACATGGTGATCACCAGAGCAATGGGAAGACACCTTAGAAGCTACCCTCATGCCAGGTTCCCGGATCATGAGGACTTACTAAGACGTCCTCTACTCGACGATCACCTTTCGAAAGACAACAGTGAGGCGTACCCTAGGGGTGGTGTGTGCGATTCGTGTGTCGTTTTCATTTGTATTTGTCTTTTGTCAAGTTCATTGTGATCTACGCTTGATTTTATTATGTCCATTCATTCTTGCATGCTTATTATTAATAGTTAATATTTGCGGGAAAAGTAAATTCTAAACTATTACAAAAGGCGCGGGTCCACATCGCCAAAATATCCAGGACCCGATTTGACAGAAAAATAAAGAATTAAGGTAAAGTGCGAGAAAGTATAAATTGTTACAAGGCTTTGGGACATGTACATAATTATTTAAACGATATAAAATAAATACGCGACATTAAATAAGTTACGAACATGGGCGTTGGACCCTTTCGCGAGATTAAAATTAATAAGAAATTAAAATTAAAAATTAAAAGAAAATGTTTTTTAGTATTTTGGTGTTTTTTAAGATTTAATAAAAGAAAGAACTAATTAATTAAAAAAAACTAAAATAAAATGTTAAACCTAGTTCTAATCATTTTTAAGTTTATTATGAAAGTATTAAAATTTTAATCTAAATTAAACCTAAGTTTTTATGTACAATTAATTATGAAAATCAATAAATAATAATATTATAATCAAAAGGAAAAATTAAAAGGAATGAAAATTGTCAATTAACCTAATTCTACCTTTTTTATATTTAATATGAAAAGAATTAAAATTGCAAAAAATCCTAATTAAAGCTAAATTCCTTATATGTTAATTTATTTACAAGAAAATGATTATAATAAAAATATTTATTATTTTTTGGTCTTTTCTGATTTTTGTATATTTTTATGTATTGTAAAAATAGTGAATTAAATTAAAACAATAAAACAAATAAAAATAATTATTAAAAAAGATATAAGAAAAATAAAACAAAACTTGCAAACCAGGGTGGGGGTGTAGTCCCAATATGGAGGTGTAACTTGGAATAGTCTGGCCCAATTAAGCTTCAGATTTGCTGACTTTTCCAAGCACTATGTGGTATGTTGACTGGGACGTAGGGTGCTCTTTAATTCTTAGCCATTGATCTGATTTCATTAAGCACGTGGACGTCTGGATGAGGATGGAACATGGTACGTCTTAATGCCTGTATTACATGGGAACATAGTTTGCAAAATATTATAGGAAATAAGGTAGACCTGGGATTCGAACCCAGGTCACTAACATCACCAAGCAATACCTGCACCACCGAGCCAATTAACGCGTTTGGTATATTAACAACAAACAAATAACAAAAAGAAAAAAAACAAACGCATTAGTGGTTTACGCGCCAGTTTTCAAACCGGCCTATCGCTGATGGACAACACATCATCTCCTTCGTTTTCCTGAAATACAAAACACATAGGCTACGGTTTTATAGCATTGTCTTAGGCTAGCTTCAAGAAAATAGCGACTAGCGCTATGGTATCAATAAATTTATCGCGAGGGTCAAGATCTCTTCGTCCAGATGCGTTGATTGCAATGGCATGGGTCTGGAATCCTAATTTTACTTGGTTTGGGAAACCCCAATTTTGAAACCTGCAAACCCTAGAATCTCAAACATGGTGGAATCGAATATAACGTGTAATAATTCAATCAAAGGCATTGGTTAGTTTAGAAACATCACACTGAACAAGAATCCATGAATAAAAATGCAAAAGGATGCGTGAATTATGATATACGATTTCAAAAATTGCTTGATACAGTTTGAGTTCAAACTACCAATTCTTGGAGCTTTGATTGTTGTTTGTGATTGGCACACGTTCAGAGAACCACAATGAAGCTATTGAAATCAATATTGAGTCTTGAATCGTCCTCTAAGGTTGAATTCA
Source organism: Vicia faba (assembly GCA_948472305.1). Lineage (NCBI taxonomy): Eukaryota > Viridiplantae > Streptophyta > Magnoliopsida > Fabales > Fabaceae > Vicia > Vicia faba. Next base: position 1,439,901,895 of record OX451737.1, on the reverse strand, counting down.
GTATTTGAGTTTTTTGGAAAGTTTTCAAGTTTGCAAGGTCTTTTTCTGCGCAGCTTAGAGTGTGTTAGCATTAGGGTTGTGATTCTCATTATGTATGGAAGCTATTAGGTCAACAAAACTGCATAAAATCCAAGGCATTCATTGTTTTGCATATTTGATTTCCTTAAGATCTTTTCCATATCTTTTCATGTGCATTTTGTATCAATTAGCTCAAATCAAACCAAAACTTGCCTAATTAGCATGTGCACGAAATATTGAGTCTAGAATGTGTACAAAAAGATTTTTTAGGTCAAGTTTTATATTTTCCACATATTTATATAATTTAAATGAATTAATATTAATAGAAATTCAAATAAATAAATAAAAAATGAGAAAATACTTCCCTTTGGGCCCAATGGTCGTGCATAGGCTTGGAATGATGAATCATGGAAGAAAAATGGGCCCATTAGCAAATTTAGGTCATTTGAAGTAAAGTTGACTTTTCAAAATTCCCAAAAATTTCCCAACTTCCACAAGGCATAACTTGCTCCATTTTTAAGCTTTTTACATGTTCTTGGACATTTTGGAAAGGTCTTTGAGTCCTCTAACCAATGCCTTTGGTCCCATGTCATTTTGATTTACCAATCTCAAGTTATGGCCTTTGACTTAAAGTCCCTTTTTGTTGACTTTTGAAAATGACCTATAATGTTGAAATTGATAACTTTTTGTGAGAGCATTTCTTGGACTTGGAATATGAAGATTAGTTGTAGGAAATGTCTTTATCTTCAAAATGAGCTTTGGATGGAATTTTTCTGATAATCCATGTGAAAGTTATGCCCTGGTCAATTTCAGTTGACTTTTTCAACTGTCCAAATATAGCAACTTTTGCATCTTTGATGATTTCTGAGCCAAATTTTGAGAATCATGATCAAGCATTGATCAAATGATGTTTGTGGCTTCAAAATGATATATTGACCAAAAATTTGAACTTTTGACTGTCAAATGACCATTTTGCCCCTACAGTTGACTGTAATGCAATTTAGGGTTTTGACTGTGCAATTTTGAGCTGAATGCCTTGAAACTTGATATGAAGATGCTTGACCACATTTGTAGGCATATGAGACTTGATTGGGTCCTTGAAAACTTCCTTTCTTTGATCAGAACACAAACCCTAGTTTTGACTGTATAGGAGACAGTTGAACTGCACAACCCTTGGGGAATTTTATGACTTGGCTTGGCAATTTCTTGAAGAATATGGGAGGGCAAATTTTGGGGTACAACAGTTGCCCCTGTTCAATCTTCTTAGACCTGAGGATGCAGATTGGCTGACGTGCCTTTCGTAATCCGAGGGTAGAAGATGATTGGACACTAGAGTGCCCAGACATTTGCGCTCACATAGTAGCAGTGATGATGGGGGAATGGGCTTATAGATGCCATTTAGAGGTTGCTGGATAGGGTGATGGGCTTATAGATGCCATCTGGATATTGATTGTGTAGGAGATTCCTTAGCGAGTACCTGCATACCTGCAAAAGAACAAATGAGTACCTGACACGTTGCAGGAGTTGGTTTTCAGACGCTTGGTATAGATATGTCCTGACTGGTCACAGGAGCTGGATCTAGAGCTTCAAACGCTGATGAATGAACCAGAGATGGTTACTGCCTTAGCATGAATGGTAAGAGAACCTTGTGTGACTTTAGCTTCAACAACGCTCGTTGAGAAAAATCTTGGCGGGAATTACCATCTTTGCAGTATCGGGAAGAAAACCATAGGCTATTATAATCTGAAAGGGAATCACCTCACTCGCCGTCGGAGAGGGGAATCATAGGAAAAGGAATTGTCACCTCACACACCATCGGAGAGGGAACCATAAGAGACTATCACCTCACACTCATCGTCGGAGAGGGAAACATCTGAAGAAGGAATTACCACCTCACGCACTTGTCGGAGAGGGGACCATAAGAAACTATCACCTCACACTCATCGTCGGAGAGGGAAACATCTGAAAAAGGAATTACCACCTCACGCACTTGCCGGAGAGGGGACCATAGGAGACTATCACCTCACACTCATCGTCGGAGAGGGAAACATCTTGAAAAAGGAATTACCACCTCACGCACTTGCCGGAGAGGGGACCATAAGAGAAGGAATTGTCACCTCACACACCGTCGGAGAGGGACCCATAACTTATGCTAAGTCTTTATCAGAAAAATCTGTTGGGAGTCGATTTAGCTGGACTAGAGAAGGCTTTGAACTATGTTTGAGCATTTTAACTGCGTCTTTCCTGAAAGGTAAAGGTCAGTCATATGCAATGTATGATATGGATCAAGCAATGATGTTCTCAACATAAATGAGATTTGTATGATATGATGCGTCTATGCATGCTATAATGATGTATGTATGTGATGTTTTATGAATGTTTTCGTCTAGGAAAGTAAATCCTTGACGGGTGCCAGGAAGTCATATCCTGGGCTGATGTTGGAGAATAAGCTTTTACTTCCGCTGGGGATGATAGTTGCAAGAATACCGGTAGGAGAAGATGACCCTGTTGCGGAATAAACTTGGCAAATGAAGGATTCTGCAGGGAGAAAAGATACTCTTGTAACCATGCTGGGAAGCAATACTCTGTGGGGATAGAGATGCTTTGCTGAATTGTTGATGGTAACTTGCTGAGGATACTTGTTGTATTGGGAGTATTGATAGACTTCGCTGGGGATAGGAAAGAACTACGTTGACGACGACCTTTCCGTGGCTTTTGGCTGAGGATAACCCAGTTATATCCTATTGAGGAAATAACTCTTTGAATAAAGCCGGGCGACGCGTTCGTGTTCTGCGAGGGGATAAGCTTCCAGAATATACTGGGGATAAGCTTACTGCTTGGGGATATGAATTCCACTTTCCTGGGGAGACTGGATTGGACTCTTCTGGGGAGTTTTGATTGCTGGGGAAAGGATCCCTTTGAATGTTTGTATACCGCCGGGGAACAATCTTTAGACCAAGACTGCCGGGGATGCTTGTTAAGAATAGGTGCTGCTGTTGGGGGGGTATTGAGATCTACTGGAGGATACTCAATTTCCTTGATAATTTTGCTTGGAGAGAAATGCACTTTTGTTGGCTCACTCTCTGGGGAATTCAGGTATACTGGTCATGTTCTTTAGCTGAGCCTACCTTGGTACCTTGGAGGATAGAGCAATTGGACTGTTTAGACAACTCTTTTATTGCCCCTGTTTCTAGTGTCACCTGCAATTAATTCCTTTGTTTCGTATGCAAATATTTATGAGTTAGCAAATTATTGTCAATGCATACATCACAAATTGAACCTTGGACGTTCTTCGTAAAACAAAACAGAAAAAGGAAAAACACTTGGCACGTTTAACTGAAAATATATTTGTATTGATTTTTGAATGGCCTGTAAATAGGCATTTTGTGTACAAGAGGCTGACGTCCTAGTAAGAGGAACGTTGCCGAACAAAAGAGTTTTATACAAATTTTGTACAAGAGAAAATAAAACAGCTGTGTGAAATATGAATGATCCCACTGGGTTTCAACTCTGCTATTGTCTTTATAACTCCGAGCGTCTCATCACTTGATGACCTTGGTTGAAGATGAAGCTGACTGATCGATGCCGTCTGATCTTGATGTAGATACCGGATTCTAGATGCAAAGTGATCCAATGAGACATAGTATTACGCTTTTATCCCTAATTTTTGCCTGGACTGCCCTTTCGGGTTTTCAGTCCACCGGGATACCCATTTTTGCCCAAGCCGCCTTTTCAGGTTTTCGACTTGCCGGGTGTACAGTTTTTCATTTTCATCCCTTCATTTTGCCCGAACCCTTTTGGTTCGACGGGAAGCCCTAATTTTTGCCTAGGCATGTCAGCCTAGCGGGTCTTTTTTCATGCGTAGTATTTTTTAACTATGTCTGCATTGGCGGGGTGAGGAAGGTCGTCACCATCCATGTTGGTTAAGATCATTGCTCCTCCTGAGAACACATGCTTAACCACAAATGGCCCTTCATACGTAGGGGTCCATTTGCCCCTTGGATCACTCTGAGGAAGGATGATTCTCTTGATTACCAGATCCCCAACTTGATATTCCTGCGGCCTGACCTTTTTGTTAAATGCCCTGATCATCCGTTTCTGATACGTCTGACCATGACAGATAGCAGCAAGTCTTTTTTCATCAATGAGGTTGAGTTGATCAAGTCGTGTCTGGATCCAATCATCTTCGTTCAGATTTGCATCCTTCATTATCCGGAGAGAGGGAATTTGCACTTCGATTGGCAAGACTGCCTCCATACCATAAACCAGAGAGAAAGGAGTTGCCCCGGTTGACGTCCTAGCTGAGGTACGGTACCCATGCAGAGCGAACGGTAACATCTTGTGCCAATCTTTATAGGTCACTGTCATTTTCTGCACGATTTTCTTGATGTTCTTGTTAGCTGCTTCTACAGCCCCATTCATCTTCGGTCTGTAAGGAGAAGAATTGTGGTGCTGTATCTTGAACTGTTCGCAGAGCTCAGCGATCATCTTATTGTTTAGATTGGTACCGTTGTCTGTAATAATTCGCTCGGGGACGCCGTACCGACAGATCAGGTTGTGCCGAATGAACCGTGCCACAACAGTCTTGGTTACCGTAGCATAGGATGCTGCTTCGACCCACTTCGTAAAATAATCAATCGCCACTAGGATGAAGCGATGTCCGTTGGATGCCGTAGGTTTTATTTCGCCGATCATGTATATGCCCCACATTGCAAACGGCCAAGGCGCAGTCAGAACATTCAGGGGAACCGGAGGAACATGCACCTTGTCTGCATAAATCTGGCACTTGTGGCATGTCCTGGAGTGTTGGTAGCAGTCAGCTTCCATTGTGGACCAGTAGTATCCTGCCCGTAGGATTTTCTTAGCCATAGTATGTCCACTGGAATGTGTACCAAAGGTCCCTTCATGTAGCTCTTCCATGATCCTTTCTGCTTCAGTCTTATCCACACAACGCAGTAAGGTCGAATCATGGTTTCGCTTGTACAAGATGCCGTTGCTTAGGAAGAACTTTGCTGCGAACCTCCTCAGGAATTTCTTATCATTGATAGAGGCACCTTCAGGGTATTCCTGAGTTTCCAGATATCTTTTCACTTCGTGGTACCAAGGCTTCTCAGTTACCAATTCAGTTTCGAGATCACAACAGTATGCCGGTTCGTCCAGTTTCCAGATGATGATCCGGGGAGCTTCATTATCCCATTTGACCTTGAACATTGAAGACATTGTAGCTAACGCGTCCGCTAACTGATTCTCTTCTCTTGGAAAGTGCTCAAAGGTTATCTCTGTGAAGTGGGGAATCAGGGTCAACACACATTCTCTGTAAGGAATCAGGTTTGGATGTTTCGTATCCCACTCTCCCTTGATCTGATTGATCACAAGAGCGGAATCTCCGAAAACACTTAGAAATTTGATCCTTAGGTCGATCGCAGCTTGAAGACCCATGATACACGCCTCATACTCCGCCATGTTGTTAGTACAGTTGAAACACAACCGGGCAGTGAGTGGAGTATGAGTACCTTGAGGGGATATGATGATGGCGCTGATACCATTTCCCAAAGCATTGGAGGCTCCGTCAAAATGCATAGACCATCGGGATCCTGGCTCAGGTCCTTCATCCGGTCCAGGTACTTCACAGTCAGTTACTATCATGATGCTTTCATCCGGAAACTTGAAGTTCATTGATTGGTAGTCATCTACAGCTTGATGAGCTAAGTGGTCTGCCAATACACTCCCCTTGATGGCTTTCTGGGTTGTGTACTGAATGTCGTATTCCGTCAAGATCATTTGCCATCTTGCAATTCTCCCAGACAGAGCAGGCTTTTCGAATATGTACTTTATAGGATCCATTTTTGAGATCAATAAGGTAGTGTGAGTCAGCATATACTGTCTCAGCCGGCGAGCAGCCCATACCAGAGCGCAGCAAGTTTTCTCAAGCAGTGAGTATCGGGTCTCACAGTCGGTAAACTTTTTGCTAAGGTAATAAATGGCATGCTCTTTTCGGCCAGACTCGTCATGCTGCCCCAGCACACACCCCATTGAGTTGTCTAACACTGTCAGGTAAAGTATCAGAGGTCTCCCTTCAACCGGTGGCATAAGGATAGGTGGTTCTTGGAGATACTCTTTGATTTTGTCGAAAGCAGCCTGACATTCATCGTTCCAACGTACTACCTGATCTTTCTTCAGCAGCTTGAAGATTGGCTCACAGGTAGCAGTCAGGTGAGATATGAATCGAGCGATGTAATTTAGGCGTCCTAAAAAGCCTCTGACTTCCTTCTCTGTCTTAGGAACTGGCATCTCTTGAATAGCTTTGACCTTAGCAGGGTCCACTTGAATTCCTTTGTCACTGACCACAAAGCCTAGCAGCTTCCCAGATCTTACCCCGAAGGTGCACTTGTTCGGGTTCAATCTCAGCTTGTACAGTTTCAGCCGGTCAAACAACTTCTGCAGATGATCTAGATGCTCTTCCTCAGTCTGGGACATAGCGATCATGTCGTCCACATACACCTCTATCTCATGATGGATCATGTCATGAAATAAGGCCACCATAGCACGTTGGTAGGTTGCCCCAGCGTTCTTCAACCCGAACGGCATGACCTTGTAACAGAAGGTACCCCACTGAGTAACAAATGTAGTCTTCTCCATGTCTTCAGGTGCCATCTTGATCTGATTGTAACCTGAAAAGCCATCCATGAACGAGAACACTTTGTGTTGAGCTGTATTATCAACAAGGACATCAATGTGAGGCAAGGGGAAGTCATCCTTGGGGCTGGCCTTGTTCAGATCCCTGTAATCGACACACATTCTGACCTTACCGTCCTTCTTAGGTACCGGTACCACATTAGCAACCCACTGAGGGTAAGAAGTTACTGCAAGGAACCCAACATCAAACTGTTTCATGACCTCGGCTTTAATCTTCTCGGACATCTCTGGACGCATCCGACGAACCTTTTGCTTAACTGGAGGGCAGTCTTCCTTAGTCGGCAAGTGATGGACCACAATGTCGGTATCCAACCCTGGCATGTCTTCGTAGGACCAGGCAAAGATCTCCATATAATCATGCAACATCTTGGTTAACCGTTGCTTCACGCTGAGCTCTAGGTTGGCACCAATCTTTACCTCTTTCCTGTCTGCCTCAGTACCCAAGTTTATGATTTCCACTGGCTCTTCATGGGGCTGAATTGCCCTCTCTTCCTGAAGCAACAGTCTTGCAAGCTCGCCAGGCACTTCGCAATCATCTTCACCTTTGTCTTTGGCTAAGTTGATCGGATTTTCGAAGTCATGATTGGCAGTAGCAGAGTTGTTATTAGTAAGATCCAGAGTGGATTGAAACCTGTATGAGTGAGTGTGTGTGTAAATACAGCTGTTTTGAAAATTATGTAAAGGAAAAGGAAGACAGAAAAGGAACACAATATTTGCAATGCGAAAAACGTCCAAGATTTTCATTCATGATGTATAAAATGACAGTTCGTATGCCCTCACAAATAGAACCACGGTGCCTCGGGTAAGACACCGGGCCATAGAGTTTATCATTGTTTATTACAAAATAACGAAACAAAGAAATTTATTACTGCGTCACAAAGGTAACAGGGGTATGGTCCTTTGCACTCCAATTGTTCAATCCGTCTTCGGCCGTCGGATAGATCCAGCTGTTGAATTCGGCTTCGTCCACTTCATGGTCTTCCCCAACAGCATTCACTCCTGAACTTTTAATAAATACCGGAGGCCTTCCGATCTTCGCTTTCCTCATAGCCCTCTGACCTTCTGAGGTAAAACCCAGCCCAAGTTTATCAGTCTTCTGGGTGAAGTCTGGAAGTCTGCCCCAGTCGGCACATTCACCCTTCTGCACCACAGCCCTGGCATCCTTCAGGGAAGCCATCTTCAAAGGACCACTTGCTTCTGTTGTTTCTGCTGCAATTGGAAACACCTCCTCGAAATGCTGAAAAGGGGTCTCAATAAACTCCCCATCCATCTCAATGTACCTGAAGGAGTTCAGGTGGCTCACCATATATTCTTCCTCTCCTTGCACGGTGACAATCTTCCCTCTGACGGGGTACTTCAGCTTTTGATGCAAGGTAGAGGTCACTGCCCCAGCCTTATGTATCCAGGGTCGACCCAGCAGACAAGAGTAAGATGGAAGGATATCCATCACATAAAAAGTGGAGTCGAACACCTGAGAGCCCACACGAATCGGAATGTCAACCTCCCCATGGACCATCCTCTTTGAACCATCAAAGGCCCTGACGATGATGTTACTGGGTTTCAAATCCAGGCCTTCACAATCTAGACGATCCAGAGCCTTCTTGGGTAGCACATTCAAAGATGACCCAGTATCAACCAACACATGTGCCAGGGTGGTGCCCCTGCATTCAATTGAGACATGCAGAGCGTCATTATGATCTCTCCCCTTTGCGGTCAAGTCAGCGTCTGAGAAACCCAAGCCATTATCTGCCGTTAGACTTGCTACGCAATCAGTGAACTGTACTGCAGAGGTTTCATGTGGCACATGGGCCGTCTTGAGGAATGAGATTAGGGCCTTTGCATGGGCCTCGAAGCACAGCAATAAAGAGAGCATGGAGATCTTGGAGGGCGTATGCCCCAGCTGTTCCACAACATTAAAATCGCTCTTCTTTATGATCTTCAGAATCTCCTCCATCTCTTGTAGGGAGGCCTCAGCAGCTATGAGTACGGGTGCCTCCATCTGGGCAGGCTCAACTTCAATTCCCTTGCCCCGAGCATTGGATGACTCGGCAGCAGGAGAAACAATCGGATCAGCAGCAGGAACAATAACTTGGTCAGCAACAGGAATAGGTGTACTTGTAGGAATTATCAGGAGCGGTCTTCGGGCAGCAGGCGGTGCAATGTCAGGCGAGAAGAGCCTGCCACTGCGGGTAACTTTGGTTGGGCCTGTGATGTCACAGATGCTGGCGCCAGCGTTGAGCTCTTGTTTGATCCCGTTTATATATACATCTGCCCCATAGTGCCAAGGGACAGCTTTGTTAGATACATAGGGCAGGGGCCCAGGAACAGTGATAATAACAGGTGCAACGGTCAGAATTTGAGTGGGCTTCTTCTGGAGAGCCGGGATGGGGTTATTGAAAATAGTCACCACAGAAACTTCTTCCATTGGAACCAACCGAACAGCAGACTTCTTGAATAGAATCTCCTTGCTATCCATTAGGCTTTGGATGCCTAATTTTAGCAAGGGACAACCAGATGGGGACACGGCACAGAATAGGCAACCCTCACTACAACCCGGAAATAAACCGGCCTGCAGTAGGTTCTTCTTGACGATCTTTAGAGGAGTGGCTAGATCATCCACAGAAATAGCATAAATGTCTTCATCAACAGCATTCACCCCGTGCTGAGGCATAGGGGCGGTAACTACATTCGGCTTTGCAGGCGCCTCGAATTGTATCTCCTTTGCATCGATAAGGTCTTGCACCTTATTCTTTAACGCCCAACAGTTATCAGTAGAGTGCCCCGGGCTTTCTGAATGGTAAGCACAACGAGCATTCGGGTTGTACTTGGGAGATGTTGTATTGGGGAACTTCGGGGCTTCCCTGACAGTCACTAAGTTGGTGGCTAGCAACTGTGGCAGAATCTGTGATAGGGTCATGCTTAACCGGGTGAACTCTCGCCGGGGTCTTTCAGCCCTTTGAGAATTGTTTGGCCGAGGAGCGGCAGCAGGCTTAGCAATCATCACCGCGCTGACAGATTGGCGATGCTCAGGTCTCTCTGATTTCCTAGAACCATACACGGCACTAGACTCCTTCTTAAATGGTTTCTTTTCCGAACTAGAGGATGCGCCCTTCGCAATCTTCCCAGATTTCAGCCCAGCTTCAATTCTCTCTCCAGTCAAGATCAAATCAGTGAACCCAGCAGAAGAATTCCCGATGAGATGATTGAAGAATGGCCCAGATAGGGTCCCCAAGAACATGTCAACCAACTCCCGATCAGTCAATGGTGGCTGCACCCTGCCAGCCAGGTCTCTCCACTTCTGAGCGTACTCCTTAAAACCTTCGCTTGCACCTAACGCCATACCCTGGAGTTGGGTACGTGTGGGGGCAAGGTCGGCATTATACTGATACTGCTTATAGAAAGCAGTAGCCAGCTCCTCCCAGTTACGAACTTTGGTCCCATCCAGCTGATAGAACCATTCGAGATGAGTCCCTGAAAGACTCTCCTGGAAGAAGTGGATCCATAAATTCTTGTCCGCAGAGTACGGCTGAATTTTCCGAACATAGGACCTTAAATGCAGCTTGGGACAAGATGCCCCGTCATATTTGGAGAAGGATGGTGCTTTGAATTTATGCGGGATAATCACACCAGTCGACAAACCCAGATCTCCGAAATCCAGCCCAGGTGCCTGTTGCACCTCCATAGCCTTCAACCTATCCTCCAGTTGCTTATATCTGTCATCTGCAGGAGGGTACTGCTCTTCATCAAAATCCATCTCGTTGTCGGAGACTACTGGACTAGGGACCTTCACTTCTGCCTGAGAAGGACTCTTGCCAACAGAAGAACCAGCCTCTTCATGCTGCAGAGTATTGCCAAACCTTCGGCCCGAGTTGAATAGAACAGTTCTTCTCTTCTTCTTCTTCTCCTTCTTCAGGAGCATAGCCTTTAGTTCTTCTTGGCCTTTAGCCAGACCCTTGATTAGTTCTTGAAACTGCGCATTCTGTGCCTGGAGAGCCTTGATTGATGTCTCAGTTGATGCAGATTCGGGATTCATGATGCTGAAATAAACAGCGAAGAACTGTAAGCAACCTGAAAAAGGAAAACCTGCTATGCACATGATGTATGAAATGCGTATGCAATGCATTCAAGGGTTCGAAAGTTCAAATTTGTTGTAGACAAAAAGGAACACACGTTATCATTAAAGAAATCATTGTTTAATACATCAAAGCCTCATGGGCAAAAGTACAAAAAATCAAATCAATCCAAAAATACACTACGCATCCTCTTCGGAGCTATGTAGGTGTTGAGATTCCTCTCCTCATGCAACAGGCGAGTGAGCTCCAAGACCTTCTTTTCACTGGCATGCAGACTAGTCTCAAGAGAATTCCGTTCTTCCTTAAGCTGGATCCAGCTCTTCTGCATCTCTTCCCGGGACGTGGGCATATCAGGGTGCTGAATAGTGTCGGACACTTCCCCTTCCAAGACAGGTTCTTTGATTACTGGGAGCATGTGAGGATAAGGCATCACTAACTTCTGAGAGCGGGCGCGTACCCACTTGAGATAAGGTTCCAACGGGATGGAATTCCTATGCCCCAGTGTCTTGCTGTCTATCCTACTAGGCATCCTCCAGGCTCTGATAAATCTCTGACGAAGTCCTTGAGTATCGTTGTCGAAGTCAAAAACTATGTCGGGAATTAACATGTCATGAGGACCATCCCTCCGAGCATAACCAAACTGTCTCCAAGCCAGGCATGGGCTATAAGTAATACCTCCTCTGATTCCAAGTAAAGGAACATTAGGGTACTCCCCGCAACGATCAATGATAGTGACATCTTCTCTGGACCTAGGGCACCAATGTATATCTGCATGTGTAAGAGTCATCAACCGTTGTGACCATCTCAAACCCCGCTCATTCTTCAGGACTGATTGTGGAAGGTGCGAAATAAACCACCTTCCCAGGAGAGGAGTGCAACACATAAGGACACCTCTTTTTCTCATGGTTCGAGTGTAACATGAGTGAAGGATGTCCCCCAGCAACGTAGGTATAGGATTCCTGGACATAAAGATCTGAACAGCACTGATATCAATAAGCTGATCTGGATTAGGGAACAACACCAAACCATAAACAAGGAGGGCCACAACCTCTTCAAAAGCCTGCAAGTCAAGAGAGTTCCAACATTCAAGAGCCTTTTCAATCAGAAACCTGGCTAAGAACCCTTTGATACCACTTCTAACTTCCCAATGTCCCTTGAGGTCAGATGACTGTAGGTGCAAGGCTCTAGCAATCTCTTCAAGCTTAGGTTCCTTTTCTGTACCGTTGAAGGGTAGCTGATCAAGGATAGGGATCTTCAGGAGCCGGGAGAACTCCTCCAATGTAGGTACCAACTGATAGTCCAAGAAGGTAAAGCAGTGATGCAGAGGGTCAAAGAATTGGAACAAGACCTTAATCATATCTTCCTCAATGTTGGTGTTGACCAAGCTGATGAGGCTTCCATGCCTTTCACTGAATGAAGAGTTCTCGGGAATCCTGGATATAAGCTCCTTAAGCTGAGGAGGGACCCTTACAAGATTGACCTGAATTGTCTTTCTACGACCAGTTTCCATGTCCTACAAAACAAGAACAAAGATGAAAATTCGAACCCCTGAAATGGTTAGTCAATGCATATGATGCTGGATGATGTCATGATGCTATGATTAAACACACCACAGATATTTACAAAGACAAACATGTAAGGCACACAAGGCACACAAGACAAGCCCTTAAGGTTTAAGGCCAGCATGGGGTCTGGGTAGTACCCTCTTGAAGTTGGGGGGTTCAACCTGTCCTAATCAAAGTAACCGGGTTCTAAGGTTCCCAATATCACGGGATTGCTTTCATTGTTCATCATTTCGATTTAGCCACTGAACTGGCGACCGAAATATTCCAGGAAAGCAACCCTCAATTGAGTGTAGTATCGAGTATCAACCAACCTCAGACTGCACCAAAGTCAGTTATCTCACTACCCTAAAGAGGCCAAGATAGTTCAATTAAGGTTCCTAAGGTCTGTTGATCCTTCACGACACCACGGAGGCCCCGTACTCTCCTTGACTGAACTCAAGGGTTACCGGTACACACCAAAGTGCCACATCAACGTAGCAGACTGTTTCAACCATGTCGGTATACCCCGCACAGTTCCCTCACAGCCTTGTTGCTACTTTCTAAGAAAGGTATCCCCAGATCCGGGTTAGGATCTATAGAACTCCCAAGCAACCCACAATAATAAAGCAAGCAAAGAAGACAATTGAAAACATAGTTATGACCTAGCCCTAAGGTACACCTCACTTTAAGTTTGGTATCCCCAGCAGAGTCGCCAGTTCTGTGATCGGTGGATCTGGAACTGACTGTTTAACGCTGGTTCGCGAAATGTCGCGGAAGCAAGAGTCGCCACCGTCTTTTATTTTCTCCAAATGGAAAGGACAAAAGCACAGAAAAATTCCTTAAAGAGATTGCTCTCGGTTCGGGAGGTAGATTATAGAAAGGGAAGGTGTTAGCACCCTTTCTATCCATGGTTATCCATGGGCTCTTAGATACTTGCTCAATGTGTTTTCAAAAATGTTTGCTTGCTTTTCAATGTGGGTTTAAAAAAGTTTCTTTGAAAAATTTCAGTTCGACTCGTACGTCAGAGTGTTTGAAAAATTTGTTTTGAAAGCTTTTGAAAATGTGTTGGTGAAAAGATTTCAGTTTGTTTTGAAGAGAGCAAGTATCCTTGAGAACCTACCTACCCTAAGGAATTCGTCTGTGTAAATGTCCTTAAAAGTAGTGCCATCCCACCATTGAGAGGTAGGTAGCACCACCGCTGGAGGTATTCGGGTCAATTCGAGTTTTAGGGACATGATGATCACCAGAGCAATGGGAAGACACCTTAGAAGCTACCCTCATGCCAGGTTCCCGGATCATGAGGACTTACTAAGACGTCCTCTACTCGACGATCACCTTTCGAAAGGCAACAGTGAGGCGTACCCTAGGGGTGGTGTGTGCGATTCGTGTGTCGTTTTCATTTGTATTTGTCTTTTGTCAAGTTCATTGTGATCTACGCTTGATTTTATTATGTCCATTCATTCTTGCATGCTTATTATTAATAGTTAATATTTGCGGGAAAAGTAAATTCTAAACTATTACAAAAGGCGCGGGTCCACATCGCCAAAATTTCCAGGACCCGATTTGACAGAAAAATAAAGAATTAAGGTAAAGTGCGAGAAAGTATAAATTGTTACAAGGCTTTGGGACATGTACATAATTATTTAAACGATATAAAATAAATACGCGACATTAAATAAGTTACGAACATGGGCGTTGGACCCTTTCGCGAGATTAAAATTAATAAGAAATTAAAATTAAAAATTAAAAGAAAATGTTTTTTAGTATTTTGGTGTTTTTTAAGATTTAATAAAAGAAAGAACTAATTAATTAAAAAAAACTAAAATAAAATGTTAAACCTAGTTCTAATCATTTTTAAGTTTATTATGAAAGTATTAAAATTTTAATCTAAATTAAACCTAAGTTTTTATGTACAATTAATTATGAAAATCAATAAATAATAATATTATAATCAAAAGGAAAAATTAAAAGGAATGAAAATTGTCAATTAACCTAATTCTACCTTTTTTATATTTAATATGAAAAGAATTAAAATTGCAAAAAATCCTAATTAAAGCTAAATTCCTTATATGTTAATTTATTTACAAGAAAATGATTATAATAAAAATATTTATTATTTTTTGGTCTTTTCTGATTTTTGTATATTTTTATGTATTGTAAAAATAGTGAATTAAATTAAAACAATAAAACAAATAAAAATAATTATTAAAAAAGATATAAGAAAAATAAAACAAAACTTGCAAACCAGGGTGGGGGTGTAGTCCCAATATGGAGGTGTAACTTGGAATAGTCTGGCCCAATTAAGCTTCAGATTTGCTGACTTTTCCAAGCACTATGTGGTATGTTGACTGGGACGTAGGGTGCTCTTTAATTCTTAGCCATTGATCTGATTTCATTAAGCACGTGGACGTCTGGATGAGGATGGAACATGGTACGTCTTAATGCCTGTATTACATGGGAACATAGTTTGCAAAATATTATAGGAAATAAGGTAGACCTGGGATTCGAACCCAGGTCACTAACATCACCAAGCAATACCTGCACCACCGAGCCAATTAACGCGTTTGGTATATTAACAACAAACAAATAACAAAAAGAAAAAAAACAAACGCATTAGTGGTTTACGCGCCAGTTTTCAAACCGGCCTATCGCTGATGGACAACACATCATCTCCTTCGTTTTCCTGAAATACAAAACACATAGGCTACGGTTTTATAGCGTTGTCTTAGGCTAGCTTCAAGAAAATAGCGACTAGCGCTATGGTATCAATAAATTTATCGCGAGGGTCAAGATCTCTTCGTCCAGATGCGTTGATTGCAATGGCATGGGTATGGAATCCTAATTTTACTTGGTTTGGGAAACCCCAATTTTGAAACCTGCAAACCCTAGAATCTCAAACATGGTGGAATCGAATATAACGTGTAATAATTCAATCAAAGGCATTGGTTAGTTTAGAAACATCACACTGAACAAGAATCCATGAATAAAAATGCAAAAGGATGCGTGAATTATGATATACGATTTCAAAAATTGCTTGATACAGTTTGAGTTCAAACTACCAATTCTTGGAGCTTTGGTTGTTGTTTGTGATTGGCACACGTTCAGAGAACCACAATGAAGCTATTGAAATCAATATTGAGTCTTGAATCGTCCTCTAAGGTTGAATTCAGTATTTGAGTTTTTTGGAAAGTTTTCAAGTTTGCAAGGTCTTTTTCTGCGCAGCTTAGAGTGTGTTAGCATTAGGGTTGTGATTCTCATTATGTATGGAAGCTATTAGGTCAACAAAACTGCATAAAATCCAAGGCATTCATTGTTTTGCATATTTGATTTCCTTAAGATCTTTTCCATATCTTTTCATGTGCATTTTGTATCAATTAGCTCAAATCAAACCAAAACTTGCCTAATTAGCATGTGCACGAAATATTGAGTCTAGAATGTGTACAAAAAGATTTTTTAGGTCAAGTTTTATATTTTCCACATATTTATATAATTTAAATGAATTAATATTAATAGAAATTCAAATAAATAAATAAAAAATTAGAAAATACTTCCCTTTGGGCCCAATGGTCGTGCATAGGCTTGGAATGATGAATCATGGAAGAAAAATGGGCCCATTAGCAAATTTAGGTCATTTGAAGTAAAGTTGACTTTTCAAAATTCCCAAAAATTTCCCAACTTCCACAAGGCATAACTTGCTCAATTTTTAAGCTTTTTACATGTTCTTGGACATTTTGGAAAGGTCTTTGAGTCCTATAACCAATGCCTTTGGTCCCATGTCATTTTGATTTACCAATCTCAAGTTATGGCCTTTGACTTAAAGTCCCTTTTTGTTGACTTTTGAAAATGACCTATAATGTTGAAATTGATAACTTTTTGTGAGAGCATTTCTTGGACTTGGAATATGAAGATGAGTTGTAGGAAATGTCTTTATCTTCAAAATGAGATTTGGATGGAATTTTTCTGATAATCCATGTGAAAGTTATGCCCTGGTCAATTTCAGTTGACTTTTTCAGCTGTCCAAATATAGCAACTTTTGCATCTTTGATGATTTCTGAGCCAAATTTTGAGAATCATGATCAAGCATTGATCAAATGATGTTTGTGGCTTCAAAATGATATATTGACCAAAAATTTGAACTTTTGACTGTCAAATGACCATTTTGCCCCTACAGTTGACTGTAGTGCAATTTAGGGTTTTGACTGTGCAATTTTGAGCTGAATGCCTTGAAACTTGATATGAAGATGCTTGACCACATTTGTAGGCATATGAGACTTGATTGGGTCCTTAAAAACTTCCTTTCTTTGATCAGAACACAAACCCTAGTTTTGACTGTATAGGAGACAGTTGAACTGCACAACCCTTGGGGAATTTTATGACTTGGCTTGGCAATTTCTTGAAGAATATGGGAGGGCAAATTTTGGGGTACAACAGCCTTCACCTTCGCAGGATCCACTTGAATACCTTTATCGCTTACGATGAAACCCAGCAGCTTACCAGATCTCACCCCGAAGGTGCACTTGTTCGGGTTTAACCTCAGCTTGTACAACTTCAACCTGTCAAATAACTTCTGAAGGTGGTCAAGATGCTCCTCCTCAGTTTAGGATCTTTCAATCATGTCGTCAACGTATACCTCAATCTCGTGATGGATCATGTCATGGAACAAACCAACCATGGCGCGCTGATATGTTGCCCCAGCATTTTTCAATCCAAAAGGCATGACCTTGTAGCAAAAGGTACCCCATTGAGTGACAAATGTTGTCTTCTCCATATCCTCTGGAGCCATCTTAATCTGATTATAACCGGAGAAGCCATCCATAAAGGAGAAGACCTTATGCTGAGCGGTGTTATCAACTAGAACATCGATATGAGGCAGAGGGAAATCATCCTTGGGGCTTGCCCTGTTCAGATCCCTATAGTCGACGCACATCTGAACTTTACCATCCTTCTTCGGCACTGGAACCACGTTGGCGACCCACTGTGGGTAAGAAGTAATCGCTAGAAAACCGGCATCAAACTGTTTCATCACTTCAGCCTTGATTTTCTCATACATATCTGGGCGCATTCGGTGAACCTTCTGTTTCACTAGAGGACAGTCTTCCTTGGTAGGCAGGCGATGAACCACAATATCGGTATCCAAACCAGGCATATCTTCATAAGACCAGGCAAAGATCTCAACATAATCACGCAACATTTGAATCAACTGTTTCTTAATACTAGCTTCCAGATTTGCATCGATCTTGACCTCTTTCTTGTCTACCTCTGTTCCCAGATTTACTGTTTCCACTGTGTGATACGGTGGGAGAACTGACTTGAGGTTTTGCGTTTGTTTTCGCACTTGTTCGGTTTAGCAAGAGTCGCCACCGACTTTTTATTTTATCCTAAAGGAAAGGTTAAAAAGCACAGGAAAAACCTTTTAAGATGTTTCGTGGGTTCGGGGGGTAGATTATGAAAAGGGAAGGTATTAGCACCCTTTTCATCCATGGTTATCCATGGGCTCTTAGTTACTTGGTTTTAGATCACTTGCCTTGATTTTCGATTGCTTGAAATGGTGTGTGTGTGTGTGTGTTTTGAAAAATGCTTTGAAATAGACGCCTTTGTTTCGGCAACCATTGTAATGACTCGTGTTTGAGTATATACGAAGGTGTGTATCTTTTCGAAAAGATGTTTCAAATGTTTTTTGAAAGTTTGTTTTGAAAGTGTTTGTGGAGTGTGGTTTGAAAAGTAGGCAAGTGTTTTTGCAAGTTTGATCAAGTAACTAAGAGTTGTCTACCCCTAAATTTACTCAAAGGTTTTTCCTCATGTTTTAACCCTTTTAACAATTTTGTTCCGCCATTATATTTGGTGGACAATCTTGCATTTAGGATGTTTAACGGGACGGGCACGGGTCATCGTATGGACCATGAATGTAATGTTGCCAAGTGTCTTTGGCAATTTTGCTTGAAGGGACTATGATCATTTTAATAGGCAACTTTCGAAAGCGTCATCGAGGGACTATGATCATTTGAATTGTTTTGCCAAAGAAAACTCGACGTGCAAGCATGGCCCATTTTGGAAGGCAACAAGCGGGATTACCCTAGGGGTGCAAGTGTGATTGTGTATTGATTTCATGCATTTGTTTTGTATTAGGTCATCTAGCGTTGATTTTATGTACATATAAACCCTAGGTCTAACCATGGTATAATTCGAAAGCGATAAATTGCGGGAATTTAAAGTCCTAAACTATTACAAATGAGTATCCGGGGATGGGGGTACAATTATTTACAAATGGGGTATGAGACTAATAGGAGAGTAGTATCCAAATATTTACAACCAAATCGAATCAATCACCATCTCAAATGTAAAGTAATAGCAATGTAAAAAGGGACAAGCAAATGTATCAATGTATAAGAAAGATAAAATGTGTATTGTAAATGTGTATGTAATTTATTTACAAGGTGTGGAATGTTAACTTAATGAAATAATTAAGGTACTTATTATCTTTTGTATTCTTGTTAAATATGTACAAACAAGAAAGTTTAATAAAAGAAAAGGAAATGTCTTAAGTTCTATTAATGTATTTTAATTAGTATTTTTATGTAAAAGTTTTTTAAAAGAAAAAAAAATGAAATGTTTTAAGAAAAGAATTAATGTTTTATGTTAGTGCTTTTTATGTATAAAGAAAGATTTTTAAAGAAAAGAAAATGTCTTTAAGACAAAAATATTTAACTAAAAAAAATAATCTATTTTTTTTATGGATTTTTAAATATGATAAAAAGGTGTTAATAGACATCTTACAAAAAAAGAAGAATTTTTTATGTATCATTTTTTAGAAAATAAAGTTTAAATTGTATATAAAAAAAAAGGAAATAAAAATGATAAATAAATAAAAAAAAGTTAGTTCATGTACCAAAAAAAAGAAAGGGCTTGAAGGGGTGTTATGGCCCAAAACAAATGAACAGAATAATAGGGAAAAGGGGGGTGCATCCAGAAAAACAAAATGGGCTTAGGCGCGTTGGACAGGGCAAGGCCCAAGTGATTGAGACAAACTTGTAAGGGTTCTCAAAGTTTCATTTCATTTGGATTTAGGGTTTGTGATACAGGGGCGCCGTCGTCGTTCGTCTTCGTCTTCGCCCTTCTCGCCATAGCCACTGAATAATCGTTCTTCCCTGCCTAGCCGCCAGCGCCATCGCTACTTCCTCTCTCCTCCATGGATTATTCAGTGATATTGTACAAGGTAGCGATTTCTGAGTCGTTCGCGTTAAGGTTTAATTCATATCTTGTATGTTTTAGTTCTGTTTCTGATTTCTTTTATGTTGTTGTTTGTGTTCTGATTGAGGTACATGAAAAGACAAAGATTAGGGATACTACCTTTGGTCCTTGGAGATGGAGAAGGACGGTAGCTTGGAGGCGCTTAGGACGGCTGAGGGCGGAGGAACGGTGATGCTGGAAATCCTGGTATTTGGTATTTTGCCCTTTTTATGGTTTCGTGATGAGCTCCTGAAAACCTTGTTTTATCACTTCCTTCCTCTTCTTCTGTTTGCCCTATTTCTGTATGCTCTGAGATGATGTTATTGCTCTGAGATTAATTGATATGTTGTGCTTGAGTTGCCTTGATGATGGTGTTGTTGAGTATAGTTGTATGCTTATGAGTATTGTTGCCCTATGATGATTGCATTCTGAGGGCGTGGTTGCTTAGAAATGCTTAGTGTTTGATATGCTGAGATATTTAGTATGTTGTGTTGGATTGATTCTGGTTTTTTTGGAAAGGGTTTTGAAGGTTGAGCTTGTAGTTCTGGTTTGGGGTTCAGGCTTTGTATGCTTGAAAACAAGTTATAGGCGTGTGGGCCTTGAGGCTCGATGCAGGTCTGGGCTCTTGCTATGATATTTGGGTATTTGTTTGGGTGTTTGAAACAGTTTAGCAGGTGAAGGCTTTGACAGGTTAAGCTGGCTTCAGCAGGTTTTAGACTTGAATGGTTATTGAAAGGTTGATGTGTTTTGGTTGAGATTACAGGTTTTGCTTGAAGTTTTGAAAGGCTTCAGGCTTTTTGATATTTGATACAGTTTGTCTTAAGGTTTGATGAACTTGGGAGTTCTTAGGCTTTGTGTGACTTCTGAGATATATCATGCAGGTTGATGGCTCTTGTCTATTATCTTTAGGGTCTTGGCCTTTTTTGTCTTTTAAGGGCAGAAGGTGTTATATTTCTTGTATATTCGTTCTTGGTCAATCCTTGGACAGGTTTGCAAGGCTTGAGGTTTTCACTCTTTGTGATATCCTGCTGCATATGTTCTGCCTCTTTCCTCTATGTATTCTGATACATCCTGTTTATATCTTTTTCTTAGCCTCTAGCCTGCTGTACTGTAAGCTGCTTTCCTCTCTCTTTCTCTCTCCAGATTAAAGAAAAGCACTTTTATTGCTTAATTTTTGTCTTTTCTGAAAAAGCAAATGGCCTAGGAATATGATGTATTCTGAATATTGCTTGTACTTGTCCCTTTTCCACTGCATATTTTCCATGTTTCTTGCATACTTTATGTACTTTTTTTGACAACTTTTGGAGTTTGATATCTTTTGGTAACCTTGGACAATTTTGACAGCTTTGGCTTGGTTTGAGATTGTAATTCAGTTTGCCTTTACTTGTACATGTTGTTTGGAAACTTGGTTGACAATTTTTGGATTTACTCAGTATGCTTGAAAATTTGAATTTGTGCATTTCACATTTTTGCAAGACATTCTATCCCTCTTTGTGAATCGAGAGCAATCTCGTGATTTGCAGAGAGGGCAAACTGATTCCGGCCAGTTGCTTTTAATGATGAATTTTTAAATTAACTGTCTGTCTCTTTTATCTGCTTTTGACTTTTTTTCTTTTTCTTTGTTTTGCAGATGAAAAATAATTGAGCAAAGGAGCGTTGGATAGAAGAATGAAGATTAGGAAATCTAGGACATAGTTTATTTCAATCTTAATCATTGTAACCATTATTATTATAAATACTTTGTAAATAAATACTGTATTTAAATAACAATTGTAACAAATAATTAAAGATGAATAAAAATCCATTTTGATCAGTTAATTCTTCTTCAAATGTTTATCTAATTGTTTATAATTCTTAAATTATAATAAAATGGAAATAAATTCCAATTATTCTAACTTAAAATAAATAATCAATTGATAAACACGGTGGTCTTATCATCAATCAATAATAAACCCGGCGCTCCAATTATCCAAAGCAATGCACAGTTAACCAAACAAAACGTCCACATACCTCTTTTCACTGATTAAATCCAAACAACTGCAAATTAACAATCAGCAGCCTCAGTCCTTATCTCATAGTAATTTGAAAAGCATTGATAGAACTAACTCTTTCTGAGAAATATGCGCGCAAAACCCTGATTTTTGACTTAACACTGGAGAAACGCCTGCCTGATCAAACTTTGAGCCAATTCAACCAAACCCTAAGCAATCTGCCTGAACTGCTTTAAAATCATTGAAAACCCTAATTTTGTCTGACTGATAAGAAAAGTCTGTTTGACTGATTCTTACGCCAATCTGAAAAAATCAGGAAAATCCCGAAGCTGTGATTTCTTATGGAAAAATACGAGGGCAAATTTTAGGGTACAACAGTTGCCCCTGTTCAATCTTCTTGAACCTGAAGAGTTAGATTGGCAAGTTTGCCTTTCGCGACTCGAGGGTAAAAGGAGATTGGACACTAGAGTGCCCAAAAAATTTGCACTCGGTGATGTGATGGTAGAGGGAATGGGCTTAAAGATGCCATTTGGTGATGGGCTTAAAGATGCCATCTGGAAATTGCTGGTAGGAGGATGGGCTTAGAGATGCCATATGGAAATTGTTGTTGAACTGTATGTCATTGGTGAGTGGACGAGTATCAGAAAGGTATCCATGTTTTGGAACATCTCTGAACTGGGGTTCTGAACAAGCGATAGATCGACATCCATGTTTGGAGAATCCGTAAACTGTTTTCAGGAGTTGGAGTTGAATAAGCAATAGAACAGCATCCGTTGTTGGGAAGCGTCCGTAAACTGTTTTCAAAAGTTGAGTCTGAACAAGCGATAGATTAACATCCGTTGTTGGGAAGAATCCGTAAACTGTTTTCAGAAGTCTTGACGTTGAATAAGCAATAGAGCAGCATCCATTGTTGGGAAGCGTCCGTAAACTGTTTTCAAAAGTTGGGAAGAATATGAACAAGCGATAGGTTAACATCCGTTACTGGAGAACCCATTGTTGTACCCCAAAATTTGCCCTCCCATATTCTCCAAGAAATTGCCAAGCCAAGTCACAAAATTCCCCAAGGGTTGTGCAGTGCAACTGTCTCCTATACAGTCAAAACTAGGGTTTGGGTTCTGATCAAGAAAAAGAAGTTTTCAAAGGCCCAATCAAGTCTCATATGCTTACAAAGATGATCAAGCATTCTCATATCAAGTTTCAAGGCATTCAGCTCAAAATTGCACAGTCAAAACCCTAGATTGCACTACAGTCAACTGTAGGGGCAAAATGGTCATTTGACAGTCAAAAGTTCAAATTTTTGGTCAACATATCATTTTGAAGCCACAAACATCATTTGATCAATGTTTGATCATGATTCTCAAAATTTGGCTCAGAAATCATCAAAGATGCAAAAGTTACTATATTTGGACAGCTGAAAAAGTCAACTGAAATTGACCAGGGCATAACTTTCACATGGATTATCAGAAAAATTCCATCCAAAGCTCATTTTGAAGAGAAAGACATTTCCTACAACTCATATTCATATTCCAAGTCCAAGAAATGCTCTCACAAAAAGTTATCAATTTCAACATTATAGGTCATTTTCAAAAGTCAACAAAAAGGGACTTTAAGTCAAAGGCCATAACTTGAGATTGGTAAATCAAAATGACATGGGACCAAAGGCATTGGTTAGAGGACTCAAAAAACTTTCCAAAATGTCCAAGAACATGAGAAAAGCTTAAAAATTGAGCAAGTTATGCCTTGTGGAAGTTGGGAAATTTTTAGGAATTTTGAAAAGTCAACATTGATGCAAATGATTCAAAATTGCTAATGGGCCCATTTTTCTTCCAAGATTCATCATTCCAAGCATGTGCACGACCACTTGGCCCAAAGGGAAGTATTTTCTCATTTTTTATTTATTTATTTGAATTTCTATTAATATTAATTCATTTAAATCAATTAAATATGTGAAAAATATCAAACTTGACCTAAAAAATCTTTTTGTACACATTCTAGACTCTATAATTCGTGAAGATCCCAACATGGAAAGATTTGGTTCAATTTGAGCATGATTGAGCAAAATACACATGGAAAAGATATGGAAGATCCTTAAGGAAATCAAATATTCAAAACAATAAATTCCAAGAGATTTGATCCATGTTTTTGACCTAATTGCCTCACTACAAAGGCCTGATCACAAACCTAATGCAGGGACACTCTAAGCTGCACAAAAGAACCATATACAAACTTGAAAATTTTTCCATAAAGCTCAAATCTGAAATCAGTGTTCTAGGACGATTAAAAGCCTAATTCCTCTTCCAATAGCTTCCTTGTGTTCCTCTGAAGCTAGCTGAATCATTCCCCAGGTCCCATACTTAAAGAAACGCAAGGTTGCTATCAAAATTGGTAAAGGAAATTTCGAAACTGCTTCCCATTATCCATGCATCTTTAACATATTCTATTGCTATTTTTATACTCAGGGTGATGTTTACAAACTAACTGTATGGTTTAATTAAAGTTTCATGCCCTAGAGGAGAATCCACCATTAGAGATGCTTAGGGTTCCGAAGTTTTCAAATTGGGCGTTTTCAACTCTTATAAAATTAAGACGTACCAATGCCATGAATGAAATCTACAGGTTGAGACGAAGAAGATAGGACGTTCGCGCTCAATTTATGAGCCTTCAGGACCTAATCGCTATTATGGAATTAGGCCTGTTTTGAGGGGGTTCAAAACCCCCCGTTAAACGTTTATTATTTTTCAGGCAGAAAGGAACAATGAAGAAGACGATGTGTTGTCCATCAGCGATAGGCCGGTTTTAAATTTCGCGCGTTTAACCACTAATGCGTTTGTTTTTTCTTTTTGTTATTTGTTTGTTATTAATATATCAAAGGTGTTCAACAGCTCAGCTGGCAGGCGTTGGTAGCGTTCACATCCAAGACCTGGGTTCGAATCCCAGGTCTGAACAAATTCAATATTGTTTTTCTATACTAATTCCTATGCAGGTTCAGCCTTGAAGTACACCATACACCATCAGAAATCAGCATGCCACGTCCATCTCAGCATCAGATCAAGGGCCATAGATTGAAGAACACCATAAAGACAAGTCAACAAGCGCATACGTGGCCTGGAAAAGTCAGCGAATCTCATGCTTAAATGGGCCAGGCTTCTCAAGTCCTTACCTCCTTCTGGGGCCTGAACCCCCCCTGGTTTGCTTCTCTATGTTTTTTTTATTTTTATTTTTCAATTATGATTTTGTTTTTGCTTTATTGTTTTAATCAAATTAATTAATTCTTTTTTTTTTTACAAAATACAAAAACATCATAAAAATCAGAAAAGGCAAAAAATATAATATTTATTTATTTTAATTATTTTTATAAATAAATGCATGTAAATAAACTTAGTTTTAATTAGGTTGTAATTTTAATCCTTTTAATAACTAAAACCCAAAAATATAGAATTAGGTTCAATAACTTTTTTATTCCTTTTAATTTTCTCTTTTTTTATCATAATACTTATTTATTTGTTATTTTCATAATTAAATTGTACATAAAAATAATTAGGTTTAAATTAGGTCAAATTTCAATATTTTCTTAATAACTAAAAAATAATTAGAATTAGGGTTTGACATTTTATTTTAATTTTAATTAATCTTCTTTTTTCTATTAAATCTAAAAAACACCAAAAAAAACATTCCTTTTTAATTTTTAATTTTTTATTCCTCATCTAATTAATTAAATTCATTAACTTTAATTTTTTGCAAAAGGGTCCAACGCCCGCATTCGTAATTTATTTAATTCGCACATTTATTTTATTTCGCTTAATTCATTATGTATCTCTCCCAAAGCGTTGTAACAATTTTACTTTTCGCATTTCTTTCGCTTTATTTACTTTCCGTCAAATCGGGTCCGGTTTAATTTTGGCGATGTGGACCCGCGCCATTTGTAATAGTTTAGATTTATCTTCCTCGCAAATATTAACTGTTAAATAAGCATGAAAGAATGTATGGCCTTAAATAAAATCAAGCGTAGATCACAATGAACATGACAAGACAAAATAAATGAAAACGACACACGAATCGCACACACCACCCCTAGGGTACGCCTCACTGTTGCCTTGCCTTCGAAAGGTGGTCGTCGAGTAGAGGATGTCTTAGTAAGTCCTCATGATCCGGGAACCTGGCATGAGGGTAGCTTCTAAGGTGTCTTCTCATTGCTCCGGTGATCACCATGTCCCTAAAACTCGAATTGACCCGAACACCTCCAACGGTGGTGCTACCTACCTCTCAATGGTGGGATGGCACTACTTTAAAGGACATTTACACAGACGAATTCCTTAGGGTAGGTAGACGACTCTAGATACGTGCTCTAAATTTCAAAACAAAATTCAAAAATACTTTTCACACCGACACCTTTTCAAAAAGCTTTCGAAAGCAAATTTTCAAACACTCTTGAGGACCGATACAAGAGTCGAACTGGAATTTTCAAAGAAACTTTTTAAAACCCACAGTTGAAAAGCAAACAAACCATTTTTGAAAACATAAATGAGCAAGTATCTAAGAGCCCATGGATAACCATGGATAGAAAGGGTGCTAACACCTTCCCTTTCTATAAACTACCTCCCGAACCGAGAGCAATCTCTTTAAGGAATTTTTCTGTGCTTTTGTCCTTTCCATTTGGAGAAAATAAAAGACGGTGGCGACTCTTGCTTCCGCGACATTTCGCGAACCAGCGTTAAACAGTCAGTTCCAGATCCACCGATCACAGAACTGGCGACTCTGCTGGGGACCCTTTATAAAGTGAGGTGTACCTTAGGACTAAGTTCATAACTGTGTTTTCAATTGCTTTCCTTGTTTGCTTTATTATTGTGGGACTGTCTTGGGAGTTCTATAGATCCTAACCCGGATCTGGGGGATACCTTCTTAGAAAGTAGCAACAAGACTGTGAGGGAACTGTGCGGGGTATACCGACATGGTTGAAATAGTCTGCTACGTTGATGTGGCACTTTGGTGTGTACCGGTAACCCTTGAGTTCAGTCAAGGAGAGTACGGGGCCTCCGCGTGGTGTCGTGAAGCATCGACAGACCTTAGGAACCTTAATTGAACTATCTTGGCCTCTTTAGGGTAGTGAGATAACTGACTTTGGTGCAGTCCGAGGTTGGTTGATACTCGATACTACACTCAATTGAGGGTTGCTTTCCTGGAATATTTCGGTCGCCAGTTCAGTGGCTAAATCGAAACGATGAACAATGAAAGCAATCCCGTGATATTGGGAACCTTAGAACCCGGTTACTTTGATTAGGACAGGTTGAACCCACCAACTTCAAGAGGGTACTACCCAGACCCCATGCTGGCCTTAAACCTTAAGGGCTTGACTTGTGTGCCTTGTGTGCCTTACATGTTTGTCTTTGTAAATATCTGTGGTGTGTTTAATCATAGCATCATGACATCATCCTGCATCATATGCATTGACTAACCATTTCAGGGGTTCGAATTTTCATCTTTGTTCTTGTTTTGTAGGACATGGAAACTGTTCGTAGAAAGACAATTCAAGTCAATCTTGTAAGGATCCCTCCTCAGCTTAAGGAACTTATATCCAGGATTCCCGAGAACTCTTCATTCAGTGAAAGGCATGGAAGCCTCATCAGCTTGGTCAACACCAACATTGAGGAAGATATGATAAAGGTCCTGTTCCAATTCTTTGACCCTCTGCATCACTGTTTTACCTTCTTGGACTATCAGTTGGTACCTACATTGGAGGAGTTCTCTCGGCTCCTGAAGATCCCTATCCTTGATCAGCTACCCTTCAACGGTACAGAAAAGGAACCTAAGCTTGAAGAGATTGCTAAAGCCTTGCACCTACAGTCATCTGACCTCAAGGGACATTGGGAAGTTAGAAGTGGTATCAAAGGGTTCTTAGCCAGGTTTCTGTTTGAAAAAGCCCATGAATGTTGGAACTCCCTTAACTTGCAAGCTTTTGAAGAGGTTGTGGCCCTCCTTGTCTATGGTTTGGTGTTGTTTCCTAACCCAGATCAGCTCATAGATATCAGTGTTGTCCAGATCTTTATGTCTAGGAATCCTATACCTACGTTGCTGGGGGACATCCTTCACTCATGTTACACTCGAACCATGAGAAAAAGAGGTGTCCTTATGTGTTGCACTCCTCTCTTGGGAAGGTGGTTTATTTCGCACCTTCCACAATCAGTCCTGAAGAATGAGCGGGGTTTGAGATGGTCACGACGGTTGATGACTCTTACACATGCAGATATACATTGGTGTCCTAGGTCCAGAGAGGATGTCACTATCATTGATCGTTGCGGGGAGTACCCTAATGTTCCTTTACTTGGAATCAGATGAGGTATTACTTATAGCCCATGCCTGGCTTGGAGACAGTTTGGTTATGCTCGGAGAGATGGTCCTCATGACATGTTAATCCCTGATATAGTTTTTGACTTCGACAACGATACTCAAGGACTTCGTCAGAGATTTATCAGAGCCTGGAGGATGCCCAGCAGGATAGACAACAAGACACTGGGGCATAGGAATTCCCTCCCGTTGGAACCTTATCTCAAGTGGGTACGAGCCCGCTCCCAGAAGTTAGTAATGCCTTATCCTCACATGCTTCCAGTAATCAAAGAGCCTGTCTTGGAGGGAGAAGTGTCCTACACTATTCAGCACCCTGATATGCCCACATCCTGGGAAGAGATGCAGAAGAGTTGGATCCAGCTTAAGGAGGAAAGGAATTCTCTTGAGACTAGTCTGCATGCCAGTGAAAAGAAGGTCTTGGAGCTCACCCGCCTGTTGCATGAGGAGAGGAACCTCAACACCTACATAGCTCCGAAGAGGATGCGCAGTGTATTTTGGGATTGATTTGATTTCTGTACTTTTTGCCCATGAGGCTTTGATGTATTAAACAATGATTTCTTTAATGATAACGTGTGTTCCTTTTTGTCTACAACAAATTTGAACTTTCGAACCCTTGAATGCATTGCATACGCATTTCATACATCATATGCATAGCAGGTTTTTCCTCTTTTCAGGTTGCTTACAGTTCTTCGCTGTTTATTTCAGCATCATGAATCCCGAATCTGCATCAACTGAGACATCAATCAAGGCTCTCCAGGCGCAGAATGCGCAGTTCCAAGAATTAATCAAGGGTCTGGCTAAAGGCCAAGAAGAACTGAAGGCTATGCTCCTGAAGAAGGAGAAGAAGAAGAAGAGAAGAACTGTTCTATTCAACTCGGGCCGAAGGTTTGGCAATACTCTGCAGCATGAAGAGGCTGGTTCTTCTGTTGGCAAGAGTCCTTCTCAGGCAGAAGTAAAGGTTCCTAGTCCGGTCGTCTCCGACAACGAGACAGATTTTGATGAAGAGCAGTACCCTCCTGCAGACGACAGATATAAACAACTGGAGGACAGGTTGAAGGCTATGGAGGTGCAACAGGCACCTGGGCTGGATTTCGGAGATCTGGGTTTGTCGACTGGTGTGATTATCCCGCATAAGTTCAAAGCACCATCCTTCTCCAAATATGACGGGGCGTCTTGTCCCAAGCTGCATTTAAGGTCCTATGTTCGGAAAATTCAGCCGTACTCTGCGGATAAGAATTTATGGATCCACTTCTTCCAGGAGAGTCTTTCAGGGACTCATCTCGAATGGTTCTATCAGCTGGATGGGACCAAGGTTCGTAACTGGGAGGAGTTGGCTACTGATTTCTACAAGCAGTATCAGTATAATGCCGACCTTGCCCCCACACGTACCCAACTCCAGGGTATGGCGTTAGGTGCAAGCGAAGGTTTTAAGGAGTACGCTCAGAAGTGGAGAGACCTGGCTGGCAGGGTGCAGCCACCATTGACCGATCGGGAGCTGGTAGACATGTTCTTGGGGACCCTATCTGGGCCATTCTTCAACCATCTCATTGGGAATTCTTCTGCTGGGTTCACTGATTTGATCTTGACCGGAGAGAGAATTGAAGCTGGGCTGAAATCTGGGAAGATTGCAAAGGGTGCATCATCTAGTTCGGAAAAGAAACCATTCAAGAAGGAGTCTAGTGCCGTATATGGTTCTAGGAAATTAGAGAGACCTGAGCACCGCCAATCTGTCAGCGCGGTGATGATTGCTAAGCCTGCTGCCGCTCCTCGGTCGAATAATCCTCAAAGGGCTGAAAGACCCCGGCGAGAGTTTACCCGGTTAAGCATGACCCTATCACAGATTCTGCCACAGTTGCTAGCCACTAACTTAGTGACTGTCAGGGAAGCCCCGAAGTTCCCCAATACAACATCTCCCAAGTACAACCCGAATGCTCGTTGTGCTTACCATTCAGAAAGCCCGGGGCACTCTACCGATGAGTGTTGGGCACTAAAGAACAAACTGCAGGATCTCATTGACGCTAAAGAGGTACAGTTTGAGGCATCTGACAAGCCTAACGTGGTGACAGCTCCCCTGCCTGCTCATGGAGTTAATGCTATTGGGGATGAAGAGGAAGTTGATGAAGCTGAGTTTAATAGCTGGATTTACCCGGCAACTGACGGTGGACTTAACAATTGGAGCGCAAAGGACAATCTCCCTGTTTCTTTTGTTACTAAGTAATGAATTCCTATGTTTTGTTATTTTGTAATAAACAATGATAAACTCTATGGCCCGGTGTCTTACCCGAGGCACCGCGGTTCTATTTGTGAGGGCATACAAACTGTCATTTCATATATCATGAATGAAAATCTTGGACGTTCTTCGCATTGCAAATATTGTGTTCCTTTTCTATCTTTCTTTCCCTTTACATAATTTTCAAAACAGCTGTATTTACACACACACTCACTCATACAGGTTCCAATCCACTCTGGATCTCACTGATAACAACTCTGCTACTGCCAATTATGACTTCGAAAATCCGATCAACTTAGCCGAAGACGAAGGTGAAGATGATTGCGAAGTGCCTGGCGAGCTTGCAAGACTGTTGCTTCAGGAAGAGAGGGCAATTCAACCCCACGAAGAGCCAGTGGAAACCATAAACCTGGGTACTGAGGCAGACAGAAAAGAGGTAAAGATTGGCGCCAACCTAGAGCTCAGCGTGAAGCAACGGTTAACCAAGATGTTACATGACTATATGGAGATCTTTTCCTGGTCCTACGAAGACATGCCAGGGTTGGATACCGATATTGTCGTCCATCACTTGCCGACTAAGGAAGACTGCCCTCCAGTTAAACAAAAGGTCCGTCGGATGCGTCCAGAGATGTCCGAGAAGATTAAAGCCGAGGTCATGAAACAGTTTGACGCCGGATTCCTTGCAGTGACTTCTTACCCTCAGTGGGTTGCTAATGTGGTGCCGATACCTAAGAAGGACGGTAAGGTCAGAATGTGTGTCGATTATAGGGATCTGAACAGGGCCAGCCCCAAGGATGACTTCCCCTTACCTCACATCGATGTCCTTGTTGATAATACAGCTCAGCACAAGGTATTCTCTTTCATGGATGGCTTTTCAGGTTATAATCAGATAAAGATGGCACCTGAAGACATGGAGAAGACTACATTTGTTACTCAGTGGGGCACTTTCTGTTACAAGGTCATGCCATTCGGGTTGAAGAATGCTGGGGCAACCTACCAACGTGCCATGGTTGCCTTATTTCATGACATGATCCATCATGAGATCGAAGTGTATGTGGACGACATGATCGCAAGGTCCCAGACTGAGGAAGAGCACCTAGATCATCTGCAGAAATTGTTTGACCGGTTGAAACTATACAAGCTGAGACTGAACCCGAACAAGTGCACCTTCGGGGTAAGATCGGGGAAATTGCTAGGCTTCGTGGTCAGTGACAAAGGTATTCAAGTGGACCCTGCTAAGGTCAAAGCTATTCAAGAGATGCCAGTTCCCAAGACAGAGAAGGAAGTCAGAGGCTTTTTAGGACGCCTGAATTACATTGCTCGATTCATCTCTCATCTGACTGCTACCTGTGAGCCAATCTTCAAGCTGCTGAAGAAAGATCAGGTAGTACGTTGGAACGATGAATGTCAGGCTGCTTTTGACAAAATCAAAGAGTATCTCCAAGAACCACCTATCCTAATGCCACCGGTTGAAGGGAGACCTCTAATCCTATATCTGACAGTGCTTGACAACTCAATGGGGTGTGTGCTGGGGCAGCATGACGAGTCTGGCCGAAAAGAGCACGCCATTTATTACTTTAGCAAAAAGTTTACCGACTGTGAGACCCGATACTCACTACTTGAGAAAACTTGCTGCGCTTTGGTATGGGCTGCTCGCCGGCTGAGACAGTATATGCTGACTCACACTACCTTGTTGATCTCAAAAATGGATCCGATAAAGTACATATTCGAAAAGCCTGCTCTGTCTGGGAGAATTGCAAGATGGCAAATGATCTTGACGGAATACGACATTCAGTACACGACCCAGAAAGCCATC
The DNA here is from genome assembly GCA_948472305.1 of Vicia faba. NCBI lineage: Eukaryota > Viridiplantae > Streptophyta > Magnoliopsida > Fabales > Fabaceae > Vicia > Vicia faba. The sequence continues at coordinate 1,439,869,958 of OX451737.1, read as the reverse complement.
AAGGGGAGTGTATTGGCAGACCACTTAGCTCATCAAGCTGTAGATGACTACCAATCAATGAACTTCGAGTTTCCGGATGAAAGCATCATGATTGTAACTGATTGTGAAGTACCTGGACCGGATGAAGGACCTGAACCAGGATCCCGATGGTCTATGCACTTTGACGGAGCCTCCAATGCTTTGGGAAATGGTATCGGCGCCATAATCATATCACCTCAGGGTACTCATACTCCACTCACTGCCCGGCTGTGTTTCAACTGTACCAACAACATGGCGGAGTATGAGGCGTGCATCATGGGTCTTCAAGCTGCGATCGACCTAAGGATCAAATTTCTGAGTGTCTTCGGAGATTCCACTCTTGTGATCAATCAGATTAAAGGAGAGTGGGATACGAAACATCCAAACTTGATTCCTTACAGAGAATGTGTGTTGATCCTGATCCCCCACTTCACAGAGATAACCTTTGAGCACTTTCCAAGAGAAGAGAATCAGCTAGCGGACGCGTTGGCTACAATGTCTTCAATGTTCAAGGTCAAATGGGATAATGAGGCTCCCCGGATCATCATCTGGAAACTGGACGAACCGGCATACTGTTGTGATATCGAAACTGAATTGGTAACTGAGAAGCCTTGGTACCACGAAGTGAAGAGATATCTGGAAGCTCAGGAATACCCTGAAGGTACCTCTGTCAATGATAAGAAGTTCCTGAGGAGGTTTGCAGCCAAATTCTTCCTTAGCAACGACATCTTGTACAAGCGAAACCATGATTCAACCTTACTGCGTTGTGTGGATAAGACCGAAGCAGAACGAATCATGGAAGAGCTACACGAAGGGACCTTTGGTACACACTCCAGTGGACATACTATGGCTAAGAAAATCCTACGGGCAGGATATTACTGGTCCACGATGGAAGCTGACTGCTACCAACACTCCAGGACATGCCACAAGTGCCAGATCTATGCAGACAAGGTGCATGTTCCTCCGGTTCCCCTGAATGTTCTGACTGCGCCTTGGTCGTTTGCCATGTGGGGCATAGACATGATCGGCGAGATAAAACCTACGGCATCTAATGGACATCGCTTCATCCTAGTGGCGATTGATTATTTCACGAAGTGGGTTGAGGCAGCATCCTATGCTACGGTAACCAAGACTGTGGTGGCACGGTTCATTCGGCACAACCTGATCTGTCGGTACGGCGTCCCTGAGCGGATTATTACAGACAACGGTACCAATCTAAACAATAAGATGATCGCTGAGCTCTGCGAACAGTTCAAGATACAGCACCACAATTCTTCTCCTTACAGACCGAAGATGAATGGGGCTGTAGAAGCAGCTAACAAGAACATCAAGAAGATCGTGCAGAAAATGACAGTGACTTATAAAGATTGGCACGAGATGTTACCGTTCGCTCTGCATGGGTACCGTACCTCAGCCAGGACGTCAACCGGGGCAACTCCCTTCTCTCTGGTTTATGGCATGGAGGCAGTCTTGCCGATCGAAGTACAAATACCCTCTCTCCGGATAATGAAGGATGCAAATCTGAACGAAGATGATTGGATCCAGACACGACTTGATCAACTCAACCTCATTGACAAAAAGAGACTTGCTGCTATCTGTCATGGTCAGACGTATCAGAAACGAATGATCAGGGCATTTAACAAAAAGGTCAGACCACAAGAATATCAAGTCGGGGATCTGGTTATCAAGAGAATCATCCTTCCTCAGAGTGATCCAAGGGGCAAATGGACCCCTACGTACGAAGGGCCATTTGTGGTTAAGCATGTGTTCTCAGGAGGAGCAATGATCTTAACCAACATGGATGGTGACGACCTTCCTCACCCCGCCAATGCAGACATAGTTAAAAAATACTACGCATGAAAAAGACCCGCTAGGCTGACACGCCTAGGCAAAAATTAGGGCTTCCCGTCGAACCAAAAAGGTCCGGGCAAAATGAAGGGATGAAAAATGAAAAAAATCTGTACACCCGGCAAGTCGAAAACCTGAAAAGGCGGCTTGGGCAAAAATGGGTATCCCGGTGGACCGAAAACCCGAAAGGGCGGTCCAGGCAAATATTAGGGATGAAAGCGTAATACTATGTCTCATTGATCACTTTGCATCCAGAATCCGATATCTACATCAAGTTCAGACGGCATCGATCAGTCAGCTTCACCTTCAACCAAGGTCATCAAGTGATGAGACGCTCGGAATTATAAAGGCAATAGCAGAGTTGAAACCCAGTGGGATCATTCATATTTCACACAGCTGTTTATTTTCTTTTGTACAAAATTTGTATAAACTCTCTTATTCGGCGGCGTTCCTCTTACTAGGACGTCAGCCTCTTGTACACAAAACGCCTATTCACAGGCCATTCAAAATCAATACAAATATATTTTCAGTTAAACGTGCCAAGTGTTTTTCTTTTTTCTGTTGTGTTTTGCGAAGAACGTCCAAGGTTCAATTTGTGATATATGCATTGACAATAATTTGCTAACTCATAAATATTTGCATACGAAACAAGGGAATTAATTGCAGGTGACATTTAGAAACAGGGGCAATAAAAAGAGTTGTCTGAGCAGTCTAATTGTTCTATCCTCCAAGGTACCAAGGTAGGTTCAGCTAAAGAACATGACCCGTATACCTGAATTCCCCAGAGAGTGGTTCAGCAAAACAGTACATTTCTCTCCAAGCAAAATTACAAATCTCAAGGAAATTGATTATCCTCCCGTAGATCTCAATACTTCCCTAGCAGCGGCATATATTCTTAACAAGCATCCCCGGCAGTCTTGGTCTAAAGATTGTTCCCCGACGGCATACCAACTTTCAAAGGAATCACTTCCCAGCATGTCAAAACTCCCCAGAAGAGTCCAATCCAATTCCCCAGGAAATTTGGAATTCATATCCCCAAGCAGTAAGCTTATCCCCAGTAGATTCTGGAAGCTTACCCCCTCGCAGAGCATGAACGCGTCATCCGGCTTTATTCAAAGAGTTATTTCCTTAACAGGATATAACTGGGTTATCCTCAGCCAAAAGCCACGGAAAGAGCGTCGTCAACGAAATCTTCTTATCCCAGCGAAGTCTATTCATACTTCCAACAACAAAGATATCCCCAAAAAATGCTTATCAACAAAGAGATCCTCAGCAAGTTATCAACAATTCAGCAAAGCATCTCTCTCCCCACAGAGTATTGCTTCCCAGCATGGTCGCTAGAGTATCTTTTCTCCCCGCAGAATCTTCCATTCGCCAAGTTTATTCCGCAAACGGAGTCATCTTCGCCTACCGCTATTCTTGCAACTATCGTCCCCAGCGAAAGTAAAAGCTCATTCTCCAATATCAGCCCAGGATATGACTTCCCGGCATCCGTCAAGGATTTACTTTCCTAGACGAAAACATTCATAAAACATCACATACATCATTATAGCATGCATAGACGCATCATATCATACAAATCTCATTTATGTTGAGAACATCATCGCGTGATCCATATCATGCATTGCATATGACTGACCTTTACCTTTCAGGAAAGACGCAGTTAAAATGCTCAAACATATTTCAAAGTCTTCTCTAGTCCAGCTAAATCGACTCCCAACAGATTTTTCTGATAAAGACTCAGCAGAAGTGATGGTCCCCTCTCCGGCAAGTGCGTGAGGTGGTAATTCCGTCTTCAGATGTTTCCCTCTCCGACGATGAGTGTGAGGTGATAGTCTCTTATGGTCCCCTCTCCGGCAAGTGCGTGAGGTGGTAATTCCTTCTTCAGATGTTTCCCTCTCCGACGATGAGTGTGAGGTGATAATCTCTTATGGTCCCCTCTCCGGCAAGTGCGTGAGGTGGTAATTCCTTTTTCAGATGTTTCCTTCTCCGACGATGAGTGTGAGGTGATATTCTCCTTATGGTCCCCTCTCCGACAAGTGCGTGAGGTGGTAATTCCTTCTTCAGATGTTCCCCTCTCCGACGATGAGTGTGAGGTGATATTCTCCTTATGGTCCCCTCTCCGACAAGTGCGTGAGGTGGTAATTCCTTCTTCAGATGTTTCTCTCTCCGACGATGAGTGTGAGGTGATAGTCTCTTATGGTTCCCTCTCCAACGGTGAGTGAGGTGACAATTCCTTTTCCTATGATTCCGCTCTCCGACGGCGAGTGAGGTGATTCCCTTTCAGATTATAATTTTCTATGGTTCTCTTCCCGACATTGCAAAGATGGTAATTCCCGCTAAGATTTTTCTCAACGAGCGTTGTTGAAGTTAAAATCACCCAAGGTTCTCTTACCATTCATGCTAAGGCAGTAACCATCCCTGGTTCATTCATCAGCGTTTGAAACTCCAGACTCAGCTCCTGTAACCAGTCAGGACACATCTATACCAAGCATCTAAAATCAGCTCCTGCAACGTGTCAGGTACTCGTTTTTCTTTTGCAGGTATGCAGGTTCTCGCCAAGGAACCTCCTACGCGATCAACATCCAGATGGCATCTATAAGCCCATCATCCCATCCAGCAACCTCCCAATGGCATCTATAAGCCCATTCCCATCATCACCGCTACCATGTGAGCGCAAATTTCTGGGCACTCTAGTGTTCAATCATCTTCCACCCTCGGATTACGAAAGGCACGTCAGCCAATCTGCATCCTCAGGTCTAAGAAGATTGAACAGGGGCAACTGTTGTACCCCAAAATTTGCCCTCCCATATTCTCCAAGAAATTGCCAAGCCAAGTCACAAAATTCCCCAAGGGTTGTGCAGTGCAACTGTCTCCTATACAGTCAAAACTAGGGTTTGGGTTCTGATCAAGAAAAAGAAGTTTTCAAAGGCCCAATCAAGTCTCATATGCTTACAAAGATGATCAAGCATTCTCATATCAAGTTTCAAGGCATTCAGCTCAAAATTGCACAGTCAAAACCCTAGATTGCACTACAGTCAACTGTAGGGGCAAAATGGTCATTTGACAGTCAAAAGTTCAAATTTTTGGTCAACATATCATTTTGAAGCCACAAACATCATTTGATCAATGCTTGATCATGATTCTCAAAATTTGGCTCAGAAATCATCAAAGATGCAAAAGTTACTATATTTGGACAGCTGAAAAAGTCAACTGAAATTGACCAGGGCATAACTTTCACATGGATTATCAGAAAAATTCCATCCAAAGCTCATTTTGAAGAGAAAGACATTTCCTACAACTCATCTTCATATTCCAAGTCCAATAAATGCTCTCACAAAAAGTTATCAATTTCAACATTATAGGTCATTTTCAAAAGTCAACAAAAAGGGACTTTAAGTCAAAGGCCATAACTTGAGATTGGTAAATCAAAATGACATGGGACCAAAGGCATTGGTTAGAGGACTCAAAAACCTTTCCAAAATGTCCAAGAACATGAGAAAAGCTTAAAAATTGAGCAAGTTATGCCTTGTGGAAGTTGGGAAATTTTTAGGAATTTTGAAAAGTCAACATTGATGCAAATGATTCAAAATTGCTAATGGGCCCATTTTTCTTCCAAGATTCATCATTCCAAGCATGTGCACGACCACTTGGCCCAAAGGGAAGTATTTTCTCATTTTTTATTTATTTATTTGAATTTCTATTAATATTAATTCATTTAAATCAATTAAATATGTGAAAAATATCAAACTTGACCTAAAAAATCTTTTTGTACACATTCTAGACTCTATAATTCGTGCAGATCCCAACATGGAAAGATTTGGTTCAATTTGAGCATGATTGAGCAAAATACACATGGAAAAGATATGGAAGATCCTTAAGGAAATCAAATATTCAAAACAATAAATTCCAAGAGATTTGATCCATGTTTTTGACCTAATTGCCTCACTACAAAGGCCTGATCACAAACCTAATGCAGAGACACTCTAAGCTGCACAAAAGAACCATATACAAACTTGAAAAATTTTCCATAAAGTTCAAATCTGAAATCGGTGTTCTAGGACGATTAAAAGCCTAATTCCTCTTCCAATAGCTTCCTTGTGTTCCTCTGAAGCTAGCTGAATCATTCCCCAGGTCCCATACTTAAAGAAACGCAAGGTTGCTATCAAAATTGGTAAAGGAAATTTCGAAACTGCTTCCCATTATCCATGCATCTTTAACATATTCTATTGCTATTTTTATACTCAGGGTGATGTTTACAAACTAACTGTATGGTTTAATTAAAGTTTCATGCCCTAGAGGAGAATCCACCATTAGAGATGCTTAGGGTTCCGAAGTTTTCAAATTGGGCGTTTTCAACTCTTATAAAATTAAGACGTACCAATGCCATGAATGAAATCTACAGGTTGAGACGAAGAAGATAGGACGTTCGCGCTCAATTTATGAGCCTTCAGGACCTAATCGCTATTATGGAATTAGGCCTGTTTTGAGGGGGTTCAAAACCCCCGTTAAACGTTTATTATTTTTCAGGCAGAAAGGAACAATGAAGAAGACGATGTGTTGTCCATCAGCGATAGGCCGGTTTTAAATTTCGCGCGTTTAACCACTAATGCGTTTGTTTTTTCTTTTTGTTATTTGTTTGTTATTAATATATCAAAGGTGTTCAACAGCTCAGCTGGCAGGCGTTGGTAGCGTTCACATCCAAGACCTGGGTTCGAGTCCCAGGTCTGAACAAATTCAATATTGTTTTTCTATACTAATTCCTATGCAGGTTCAGCCTTGAAGTACACCATACACCATCAGAAATCAGCATGCCACGTCCATCTCAGCATCAGATCAAGGGCCATAGATTGAAGAACACCATAAAGACAAGTCAACAAGCGCATACGTGGCCTGGAAAAGTCAGCGAATCTCATGCTTAAATGGCCCAGGCTTCTCAAGTCCTTACCTCCTTCTGGGGCCTGAACCCCCCCCCCCTGGTTTGCTTCTCTATGTTTTTTTTATTTTTATTTTTCAATTATGATTTTGTTTTTGCTTTATTGTTTTAATCAAATTAATTAATTCTTTTTTTTTTTACAAAATACAAAAACATCATAAAAATCAGAAAAGGCAAAAAATATAATATTTATTTATTTTAATTATTTTTATAAATAAATGCATGTAAATAAACTTAGTTTTAATTAGGTTGTAATTTTAATCCTTTTAATAACTAAAACCCAAAAATATAGAATTAGGTTCAATAACTTTTTTATTCCTTTTAATTTTCTCTTTTTTTATCATAATACTTATTTATTTGTTATTTTCATAATTAAATTGTACATAAAAATAATTAGGTTTAAATTAGGTCAAATTTCAATATTTTCTTAATAACTAAAAAATAATTAGAATTAGGGTTTGACATTTTATTTTAATTTTAATTAATCTTCTTTTTTCTATTAAATCTAAAAAACACCAAAAAAAACATTCCTTTTTAATTTTTAATTTTTTATTCCTCATCTAATTAATTAAATTCATTAACTTTAATTTTTTGCAAAAGGGTCCAACGCCCGCATTCGTAATTTATTTAATTCGCACATTTATTTTATTTCGCTTAATTCATTATGTATCTCTCCCAAAGCGTTGTAACAATTTTACTTTTCGCATTTCTTTCGCTTTATTTACTTTCCGTCAAATCGGGTCCGGTTTAATTTTGGCGATGTGGACCCGCGCCATTTGTAATAGTTTAGATTTATCTTCCTCGCAAATATTAACTGTTAAATAAGCATGAAAGAATGTATGGCCTTAAATAAAATCAAGCGTAGATCACAATGAACATGACAAGACAAAATAAATGAAAACGACACACGAATCGCACACACCACCCCTAGGGTACGCCTCACTGTTGCCTTGCCTTCGAAAGGTGGTCGTCGAGTAGAGGATGTCTTAGTAAGTCCTCATGATCCGGGAACCTGGCATGAGGGTAGCTTCTAAGGTGTCTTCTCATTGCTCCGGTGATCACCATGTCCCTAAAACTCGAATTGACCCGAACACCTCCAACGGTGGTGCTACCTACCTCTCAATGGTGGGATGGCACTACTTTAAAGGACATTTACACAGACGAATTCCTTAGGGTAGGTAGACGACTCTAGATACGTGCTCTAAATTTCAAAACAAAATTCAAAAATACTTTTCACACCGACACCTTTTCAAAAAGCTTTCGAAAGCAAATTTTCAAACACTCTTGAGGACCGATACAAGAGTCGAACTGGAATTTTCAAAGAAACTTTTTAAAACCCACAGTTGAAAAGCAAACAAACCATTTTTGAAAACATAAATGAGCAAGTATCTAAGAGCCCATGGATAACCATGGATAGAAAGGGTGCTAACACCTTCCCTTTCTATAACCTACCTCCCGAACCGAGAGCAATCTCTTTAAGGAATTTTTCTGTGCTTTTGTCCTTTCCATTTGGAGAAAATAAAAGACGGTGTCGACTCTTGCTTCCGCGACATTTCGCGAACCAGCGTTAAACAGTCAGTTCCAGATCCACCGATCACACCCATGAACTGTTTTTCAGAAGTCTTGACGTTGAATAAGCAATAGAGCATCATCCGTTGTTGGGAAGCGTCCGTAAACTGTTTTCAAAAGTCTGGAAGTGGAGAAGGAACCGGTGTAGGGTTTCCTGATGATGAGTCCGTGTAAAACTGCATCTGGATGAATCTGGAATAAGTATCAGAATGTCGCCATGTCTGGGTCACATCTGAACTATCTCTGGGTGAATCTGGAATAAGCGTCAGAATGTCGCCATGTCTGAGTCACATCTGAGCTATTTCTAGAAAGAATCTTGGAAGATGATGGTCTTTGTCTGTCGACTGATCTTTCCTGAAAAGGTGAAGAGTTAGTTGTATGCGATGTCATGATGCATGATGCAATGTATGTCATATCAATGTTTATGATATGAATGTAATGAATGCGCATGTAAGCTGATGAGTTGTCTTGCTGAGGATAGATGAATCCTGGATGGTTGGAGATAAAAGAATCTTGACTGCCGTCGGGGAAAGTAATTCCTTGACTGCTGCAGGGGATTGCAAGAATCTTTTGATTGTTGAAAGTGAGAAGTCCTAGGACCGCTGTTGGGGAATCAGGAGCTTGGGTTGTATGCCAATCTACTGGGGATCCCTGTCTTGAGGAGATCTTCACTGGAGAATATTCGAATATTCTGTGAGGAACTGAGAATGAGAGTCTCCATTTTGCTTGGGGATTGATAGTTGGAAGTTTTAGCTTCGCTGGGGATTGCAAGAATCTTTTGATTGCTGCAGGTGTTAATCTGGGATCCTGTGTAGGGTTTCTTGATGATGAGTCTGTGTAAAACCGCATCTGAAGTTGAGAAGGAACCGGTGTAGGGTTTCCTGATGATGAGTCCGTGTAAAACTGCATCTGAAGTTGAGAAGGAACCGGTGTAGGGTTGCTTCATGATGAGTCCGTGTAAAACTGCATCTTGGATTTGAGAAGGAACCGGTGTAGGGTTGCTTCATGATGAGTCAGTGTAAAACTGCATCGGGTTTGAGAAGGAACCGGTGTAGGGTTGCTTCATGATGAGTCCGTGTAAAACTGCATCGGGTTTGAGAAGGAACCGGTGTAGGGTTTCTTCATGATGAGTCCGTGTAAAACTGCATCGGGTTTGAGAAGGAACCGATGTAGGGTTTCCAGATGAGGTGATGAAAATCTTCATTCTGTTAACGGTCAGAAACTGGGAGTATACCAATCTTCTGAGGTTTTAAGGATGAGGGTCTTCACTCTTGAGGGTTAACTGCTATCTGGTCGTAATCCAGGCTTCACAGAAATTTGTATTGCTATCTGGTCATGGTCCAGGCTTCGCAATAGCTTGCTAAGCTGTTATCCGGTCAAATCCGGGCTTCATGGCTTGTGTAAAAGATATACCACTATCTGATCGACTCCAGGCTTCGTAGTATTCTTGAATGCTGTCTGGTCGTAATCCAGGCTTCACAGAAATTTGTATTGTCAACTGGTCGTAATCCAGGCTTCATAATAGCTTGCTAAACTGCTATCCGGTCAAATCCGGGCTTCACGGCTTGTGTTAAAGATATACCACTATCTGGTTGATTCCAGGCTTCATAGTACTCTTGACTGCTGTCTGGTCGTAATCCAGGCTTGGCGATTGTCTGACACTGTTATTCGGTCGTAGTCCGGTCTTCACAATGTGCTGTAGAGATCAAGATATTATCCGGTCAAATCCGGGCTTCATAACTTGAATTCAGGAGATCCCACTATCTGGTCGTAATCCAGACTTTGCGGTAGTCTGACACTGTTATTCGGTCACAGTCCGGTCTTCACAATGTGCTGTAGAGATCAAGATACTATCCGGTCAAATCCGGGCTTCATAACTTGAATTTTGTGAGAAATTGATCTTTGACGACCGTAACTTCCGACAGGTGATGAAGGAATCTTTGATGTTGATCGTAACCTCCAGCATATGATGAAGGAAATTTCGAACAACCTTGAGTTTGAAATTCGAATGCCCCAAGTGATGGTGAGGGAGGCTTGCCCCAAGTTCACTGAACTTTTGAGAGATTTGTTGAAATCTTGACTGGACTGCCCCAGGTTTACTGGATAGTGACATGTCATGCCCCCTTGTTGATAGGAGATTTGTCAATGGAAGTGTCATCCTTTTTGAAGTGATTTTAACTCACTGAGAGAGTTTTCGTTCCTCCGAACATTCGTTGTATGAATTTCTTCGCTGTCAAACAAATAGCCAAATGCAAACAATGATATTCAAGCAATGCAAAGTTTATGTTTGTCTCGAAGTTTTGAAGAATGCGTTTTTAGCAGAAAACTTTTCATAAGACAAATTCAACACAAGATTTTAGAGCAAAGCCTTACAGGAGTCAGGATACCTTTTGTAACAGTATGCTTTCGAACTAACCCGTGCTTCAATTAGGACTTTTGAAGGGTTGTAACGTGGCTTGGTTCACGGTTTGAGAAACAAAGGATAAAGGCTCAAAGTATATTTGTACCCACCCACTCTTCGTGATGTTCTTCAATCCTAAGCTCAGTTAATTGTGCGTCGCCCTCTATTCGAATTTGGAACGACTTTTGGGTGATGGTTCACCAGTTGAATTTTGGGAGACAGTCATCATCTCCTTTTTTCTTTTGCAACATTTTTTCATGTTGTTGAGGATTTGTAATGACCTCTTTCTTTTGATTTGTTATCCCTAACTTTTGCCTGACTGTTCCTGTTTTCGAGATCACAGTCAGCGGGATGCCCCAACTTTCTTAAGCCTCCTTTACAGGTTTTGGCTTGGTGGGATTTTCTCTTTTGAGAGATTGACTGCCTATGTGATAGGGAACCACCCTTGTCTTTTGATTCCAAAGGAATGCTTTCTTTTGTTGACGTCGTTCGTTGTGTTATGAACTGAGATTTTGGGACTTCAATGCGCATTTTCTTTTGAATTAACTGAGAGACTACCCTGCCCCAGGTTTACATCAAAGGTTTTGATTGTTTAGAACCGAAAACTCCTACTTCTTTGGCTCGAAGGGGTTGACTAGGGATTATCTTCCTTATAACTCCAGTGTTTGGGAATTGAAAGAGATGCATGTACATCATCAGCAAGGTCTGTTCAAAAGCATACTGTATGAGATTATGGTATTGTTTCGTCATCCTCCCTCTAAAGGCTTGCAGCTTTTTATCAAGAGTTAAATATCATAAAGAAAGCATAAGAGTAGTGAAAACGAATGGATGAATTCAAGACAAACATATGCAATGCATTAATGAAGCAGAGTTTAACATCAACAGTTAATTGTTTGAGAATAAAAGAAATTACAACTTTGAAAATTCAAATGAAGCAAAAGTCTTTCAGCTTGAGCTTTGTCATATCAGGTGGAGAACTCCTTAACGGAAGATTTTCATCTCGCCATCTGGCATGAACCTCAGCACTCCAATGTCAATCAGATCTTGAATCTTGTTCTTCAAGGCCCAATAGTCGTCGGTGTCATGTCCCGGGCTATAGGAGTGGTAAACACAAAATGCGTCGGGATGATAGTTAGGAGCGGAGGTGTTGGGCTTCTGAATAGGATCCCTCAAAGCAGTCAGATTGACTTCCAACAAACGCTCCAGAATTAGAGATGTCAGTATATCAGTCTCTGTGAACTGTCTTCCCGACGTATTTTGATTACGCCGATTACCCCGTTGACGCTGGTGAGGTTGTTGTTGGGCTTGTGACCCTGAAGCAAGTAGAGGAGCCTTCCCCTTGTCTTCTTGTCTGGATGGAGGTTGAGTGGTGACTTGCTCTTCAACCTCAGATGTCTGCCCCAGTTGGTTGTTCCGAAGCAGTTGGTTGACAAGAACTCTGAGTTCCTCTTGTCTTTGAGACAAATCTTGGATGAGAGCCATCTGGCCCACCAGTTGCCCCGTCATTTGAATCCTCATTGTTGTCAGCTCAAACTGCAGGGCTTCCAACTGATCACTCCTGGCATTGTTTGAGTTCCCCTGGACCAAACCCTTTGTGAGGAGAGCTTTCATTTCTTCTTGCCCCAGAGACAGGTTCAAGAACATTTCCTGCAGCTGAGCAGTCTGGTCCTGGATATCCTTGACAGTCCTTTCTAGAGCCATCTCTTACTGAAATAAACAGTAGGAGAGTAAGGAAACCTGAAAAAGGGAAAATCGTCAAGATGCAATGCATGATATGTGGATGCATGCTTTCAAGGATCTCTCGGGGTAAACACAAGAGAATGTTAGAGGTTGAACTTTGATCTTGGATTGGAGAACTTTGCCCCGGTGGATGTCTTTCCACGAGAATCAAGCTCACCATGTCAAGTGGGTCATAGCCCCTGATTCAAGTTGTTGCACTTTATCTTTGATTGGCATTTGTTTAAAGGAGAAACATCTTGCCCTTTGGTAGACGTCTGGTTCAACGTAACCCTGCATCAAAAGAACCCTCGAGATCCTTGAAATGGTTATTGAAAAATGCTATGGTATGATGTTATGATGTTGTGTACATGTATGCAAAAGCAAATGAGTGTATATACAGGTAATCATATTCACACAAAGCAAACAAGTCCTTAGGTTTAGGCTTGCATGGGGTTGCAGGTAAGTACCCTCTTGAAGTTAGTTGGCTCATCCTGTCCTAAAATAGAAACTGGGTGCTAAGGAGCTCAATATCATTGGATTGTTTTCTGTGTTCATTGTTTTGGTTTAGCCACTTAACTGGCGACCAAAATATTCCAAGAAAACAACCCTCAATGAGTGTAGTATCGAGTATCTACCAACTTCGGACTGCACCAAAGTCGGTCATCTCACTACCCCTAAAAAGGCTAAGATGGTCAATTAAGGTTCTAAGAGTTCGTTAGTGCTTCACGACATCACTCAGCGGCCCCGTACTCTCCTTGACTGAACTCAAGGGTTACCGGTACTCACAAATATGTCACACTAACATAGCTTACTGCTTCAACCATGTCAGTATACCCCGCACAGTTCCCTCACAGTTTTATTGCTATTTACCTAAAAAGGTGCCCCAAATCCGGGTGTAGGATTTACAACAAACCCAAACAAGGACCCAAAAAGTAAAGCAATCAAGGCAATCAAAGCAAGTATGTAAAAGTGATCTAAACCGTAAGGTAACCCCGCTTTTAGAGGAATCCCCAGCAGAGTCGCCAGTTCTGTGATACGGTGGGAGAACTGACTTGAGGTTTTGCGTTTGTTTTCGCACTTGTTCGGTTTAGCAAGAGTCACCATCGACTTTTTATTTTATCCTAAAGGAAAGGTTAAAAAGCACAGGAAAAACCTTTTGAGATGTTTCGGGGGGTAGATTATGAAAAGGGAAGGTATTAGCACCCTTTTCATCCATGGTTATCCATGGGCTCTTAGTTACTTGGTTTTAGATCACTTGCCTTGATTTTCGATTGCTTGAAATGGTGTGTGTGTGTGTGTGTTTTGAAAAATGCTTTGAAATAGACGCCTTTGTTTCGGAAACCATTGTAATGACTCGTGTTTGAGTATATACGAAGGTGTGTATCTTTTTGAAAAGATGTTTCAAATGTTTTTTGAAAGTTTGTTTTGAAAGTGTTTGTGGAGTGTGGTTTGAAAAGTAGGCAAGTGTTTTTGCAAGTTTAATCAAGTAACTAAGAGTTGTCTACCCCTAAATTTACTCAAAGGTTTTTCTCATGTTTTAACCCTTTTAACAATTTTGTTCCGCCATTATATTTGGTGGACAATCTTGCGTTTAGAATGTTTAACGGGACGGGCACGGGTCATCGTATGGACCATGAATGCAATGGTGCCAAGTGTCTTTGGCAATTTTGCTTGAAGGGACTATGATCATTTTGATAGGCAACTTTCGAAAGCGTCATCGAGGGACTATGATCATTTGAATTGTTTTGCCAAAGAAAACTCGACGTGCAAGCATGGCCCATTTTGGAAGGCAACAAGCGGGATTACCCTAGGGGTGCAAGTGTGATTGTGTATTGATTTCAAGCATTTGTTTTGTATTAGGTCTTCTAGCGTTGATTTTATGTACATACAAACCCTAGGTCTAACCATGGTATAATTCGAAAGCGATAAATTGCGGGAATTTAAAGTCCTAAACTATTACAAATGAGTATCTGGGGATGGGGGTACAATTATTTACAAATGGGGGATGAGACTTATAGGAGAGTAGTATCCAAATATTTACAACCAAATCGAATCAATCATCATCTCAAATGTAAAGTAATAGCAATGTAAAAAGGGACAAGCAAATGTATCAATGTATAAGAAAGATAAAATGTGTATTGTAAATGTGTATGTGATTTATTTACAAGGTGTGGAATGTTAACTTAATGAAATAATTAAGGTACTTATTATCTTTTGTATTCTTGTTAAATATGTACAAACAAGAAAGTTTAATAAAAGAAAAGGAAATGTCTTAAGTTCTATTAATGTATTTTAATTAGTATTTTTATGTAAAAGTTTTTTAAAAGAAAAAAAAAAGAAATGTTTTAAGAAAAGAATTAATGTTTTATGTTAGTGCTTTTTATGTATAAAGAAAGATTTTTAAAGAAAATAAAATGTCTTTAAGAAAAAAATATTTAACTAAAAAAAATAATCTATTTTTTTATGGATTTTTAAATATGATAAAAAGGTGTTAATAGACATCTTACAAAAAAAGAAGAATTTTTGATGTATCATTTTTTAGAAAATAAAGTTTAAATTGTATATAAAAAAAAGGAAATAAAAATGATAAATAAATAAATAAAAAGTTAGTTCATGTACCAAAAAAAAGAAAGGGCTTGAAGGGGTGTTATGGCCCAAAACAAATGAACAGAATAATAGGGAAAAGGGGGGTGCATCCAGAAAAACAAAATGGGCTTAGGCGCGTTGGACAGGGCAAGGCCCAAGTGATTGAGACAAACTTGTAAGGGTTCTCAAAGTTTCATTTCATTTGGATTTAGGGTTTGTGATACAGGGGCGCCGTCATCGTTCGTCTTTGTCTTCGTCCTTCTCGCCATAGCCACTGAATAATCGTTCTTCCCTGCCTAGCCGCCAGCGCCATCGCTACTTCCTCTCTCCTCCATGGATTATTCAGTGATATTGTACAAGGTAGCGATTTGAGTCGTTCGCGTTTGGGTTTTAGTTCATATCTTGTATGTTTTAGTTCTGTTTCTGATTTCTTTTATGTTGTTGTTTGTGTTCTGATTGAGGTACATGAAAAGACAAAGATTAGGGATACTACCTTTGGTCCTTGGAGATGGAGAAGGACGGTAGCTTGGAGGCGCTTAGGACGGCTGAGGGCGGAGGAACGGTGATGCTGGAAATCCTGGTATTTGGTATTTTTCCCTTTTTATGGTTTCGTGATGAGCTCCTGAAAACCTTGTTTTATCACTTCCTTCCTCTTCTTTTGTTTTCCCTATTTCTATATGCTCTGAGATGATTTTATTGCTCTGAGATTAATTGATATGTTGTGCTTGAGTTGCCTTGATGATGGTGTTGTTGAGTATAGTTGTATGCTTATGAGTATTGTTGCCCTATGATGATTGCATTCTGAGGGCGTGGTTGCTTAGAAATGCTTAGTGTTTGATATGCTGAGATATTTGGTATGTTGTGTTGGATTGATTCTGGTTTTTTTGGAAAGGGTTTTGAAGGTTGAGCTTGTAGTTCTGGTTTAGGGTTCAGGCTTTGTATGCTTGAAAACAAGTTATAGGCGTGAGGGCCTTGAGGCTTGATGCAGGTCTGGGCTCTTGCTTTGCTATTTGGGTATTTGTTTGGGTGTTTGAAACAGTTTAGTAGGTGAAGGCTTTGACAGGTTAAACTGGCTTCAGCAGGTTTTAGACTTGAATGGTTATTGAAAGGTTGATGTGTTTTGGTTGAGATTACAGGTTTTGCTTGAAGTTTTGAAAGGCTTCAGGCTTTTTGATATTTGATACAGTTTGTCTTAAGGTTTGATGAACTTGGGAGTTCTTAGGCTTTGTGTGACTTCTGAGATATATCATGCAGGTTGATGGCTCTTGTCTATTATCTTTAGGGTCTTGGCCTTTTTTGTCTTTTAAGGGCAGGAGGTGTTATATTTCTTGTATATTCGTTCTTGGTCAATCCTTGGACAAGTTTGCAAGGCTTGAGGTTTTCACTCTTTGTGATATCCTGTTGCATATGTTCTGCCTCTTTCCTCTATGTATTCTGATACATCCTGTTTATATCTTTTGCTTAGCCTCTAGCCTGTTGTACTGTAAGCTGCTTTCCTCTCTCTTTCTCTCTCCAGATTAAAGAAAAGCACTTTTATTGCTTAATTTTTGTCTTTTCTGAAAAAGCAAATGGCCTAGGAATATGATGTATTCTGAATATTGCTTGTACTTGTCCCTTTTCCACTGCATATTTTCCATGTTTCTTGCATACTTTATGTACTTTTTTTGACAACTTTTGGAGTTTGATATCTTTTGGTAACCTTGGACAATTTTGACAGCTTTGGCTTGGTTTGAGATTGTAATTCAGTTTGCCTTTACTTGTACATGCTGTTTGGAAACTTGGTTGACAATTTTTGGATTTACTCAGTATGCTTGAAAATTTGAATTTGTGCATTTCACATTTTTGCAAGACATTCTATCCCTCTTTGTGAACCGAGAGCAATCTCGTGATTTGCAGAGAGGGCAAACTGATTCCGGCCAGTTGCTTTTAATGATGAATTTTTAAATTAATTGTCTGTCTCTTTTATCTGCTTTTGACTTTTTTTCTTTTTCTTTGTTTTGCAGATGAAAAATAATTAAGCAAAGGAGCGTTGGATAGAAGAATGAAGATTAGGAAATCTAGGACATAGTTTATTTCAATCTTAATCATTGTAACCATTATTATTATAAATACTTTGTAAATAAATACTGTATTTAAATAACAATTGTAACAAATAATTAAAGATGAATAAAAATCCATTTTGATCAGTTAATTCTTCTTCAAATGTTTATCTAATTGTTTATAATTCTTAAATTATAATAAAATGGAAATAAATTCCAATTATTCTAACTTAAAATAAATAATCAATTGATAAACACGGTGGTCTTATCATCAATCAATAATAAACCCGGCGCTCCAATTATCCAAAGCAATGCACAGTTAACCAAACAAAACGTCCACATACCTCTTTTCACTGATTAAATCCAAACAACTGCAAATTAACAATCAGCAGCCTCAGTCCTTATCTCATAGTAATTTGAAAAGCATTGATAGAACTAACTCTTTCTGAGAAATATGCGCGCAAAACCCTGATTTTTGACTTAACACTGGAGAAACGCCTGTCTGATCAAACTTTGAGCCAATTCAACCAAACCCTAAGCAATCTGCCTGAACTGCTTTAAAACATTGAAAACCCTAATTTTGTCTGACTGATAAGAAAAGTCTGTTTGACTGATTCTTACGCCAATCTGAAAAAATCAGGAAAAGCCCGAAGCTGTGATTTCTTATGGAAAAATACGAGGGCAAATTTTGGGGTACAACACATTGGCTCTTCATGCGGCTGTATGGCCCTCTCTTCCTGAAGTAACAGTCTAGCAAGTTCACTAGGCACTTTGCAATCATCTTCACCTTCGTCTTCAGCTAAGTTGATCGGACTTTCGAAGTCATAACTGGCAGTAGCAGAGTCGTTACTAGTGAGATCCAGAGTGGATGTAGACCTGTATATGTGAGTGTGTGTAAAATAGCTGTTTTGCAATATATAATAAAAGAAAAACAAGGAGCGCAAAATTTGAAATGCAAGAAATGTCCAATGCTTTTATTAATGATATATGAAAATAACACACATAAAGCCCTCACAAACAAAGCCACGGTGTCTCGGGTAAGGCACCGGGCCGTAAAGTTTAAAAAATTGTCTCTTACAAATACAAAACAAAAGTCTCATTACTGGGTAATAATAGAAACGAGCATATAATCCTTCATTGTCCAATTTCTTAGTCCATCAGCAGTTGGGTATATCCAGCTGTCAATATCAAACTCTTCATCATCGTCTTCAATAGCATTCACTCCTGCGTCATGTTTGGGCATAGGTGTCGTTATGACATTAGGCTTTTCTGGTGCTTCAAACTAAATTTCCTTAGCATCAATCAGATCCTGTACTTTATTCTTCAAGACCCAACAATCATTCGTATCGTGCCCCGGGCTATCGGAGTGAAAAGCACAGCGGGCGTTTGGATCGTACATCGGTGATGTTGTGTTGGGATTCTTTGGGGCCTCCCTCGAAATCACCAAGTTGGTCTTCAATAACTGCGGCAGAATCTGAGATAACGTCATGTTGAGCTGAGTGAATTGTCTTTGCGATCTCTCGGCCCTTGGCTGATTGTTGCGTTGCGCGGCAACAGTTGGTCTTGAAATAACAACCGCATTAACAGTTTGGCAGCGTTCAGGTCTATTATGTCTCTTCGTGTTGTAAATAGCACTCGACTCCTTCTTAAAAGGTTTCTTCTCGGTGCCTGACGAAGCACTCATCTGTATTTTACCAGATTTGATACCAGCCTCAATTCTTTCCCCGATCATGATCAGCTCCCTAAACCCGGACGATGAACTTCCAATCAGATGGTTGAAATATGGACCAGACAGGGTCCCCAAAGACATATCCACTAGTTCCCTATCAGCCAAGGGAGGTTGAACTCTTCCAGCAAGGTCCCTCCACTTCTGAGCATAATCTTTGAAACCTTCACCCGCACCCATAGACATACCCTGGAGTTGGGTACGCGTGGGAGCAAGGTCGACATTGTATTGGTACTGCTTGTAGAAAGCAGCAGCCAAATCCTCCCAATTACGGATACTAGCTCCTTCCAGCTGGTAAAACCATTCAAGCTGAGTCCCTGAGAGACTGTCTTGAAAGAAGTGGATCCAGAGATTCTTGTCAGTGGTGTATGGCTGAATCTTTCTAACATACGACCGGAGATGCAGCTTCGGACAAGAAACTCCGTCGTACTTAGCAAAAGCTGGTGCTTTGAATTTGTGGGGAATCACCACCCCAGACGACAAACCTAGATCACCAAAGTCCAACCCAGTGACCTTCTGAATCTCCATGGCACTTAATCGGTCTTCAAGCTGTTTATACCTATCCTCAGCCGGAGGATACTGATCTTCGTCAAAGTCAGTCTCGTGATCAGATACCGCAGGGCTAGGAACCCTCCTTTCTTCTTGGTTTTCTCCCCCTCCAGATGAGTGGGATAAATTGACTTCATCTTGCAGCCTGTTTCCAAACCTGTGACCCATGTTCAGGAGGACCGTCTTCTTCTTCTTCTTCTTCTTATCTTTCAAAATAAGGGTCTTCAGATCTTGCTGACCCTTATCCAAATTCATGAACAATTCCTGGAATGGGGCGTTTTGAGCTTGTAGCGCCTTGATGGCTTGATCAGTTGATGTTTCAGAAGACATGATGCTGAAATAAACAGCGATGAAGATAAGAAACCTGTAATGGGTACCTGTGATGAGGTGCATGGAATGAAATGCGTATGATATGATTTCAAAGACTTTGGAGATTCAAATTCGTAAACCAAAATGAAACACACTTTTATTAGATAAACTTTGAATTCAAATGTTCAACAAATGCCTTTAAGGCGTTACAAGAAAGAAAAACTGAAAAGTAAGTCAAAACTAGAAATAATCAAAACAATCAGCGCTCCCATGGTCGTTTGCCTTTGGTGCTGACATAGTCGTTGAGGATCCGCTCGTTCTCCAGCTGCCTTGTCAACTTCTGAATCTTCTGCTCTTGCTCGTGATACTTTTCTTTGTAAGTATCCCGCTCTTCTCTTAGCTGCATCCAAGACCTCTTCAGTGCCCCAATGTCATTAGGCATGTACTGACGTAGGATGGTAAGGGGAACCCCTTCTTCATCAGCAACCTCAACAACTATAGGCAAGACGGCTTCGTAGGGCATTCCCATCTTTTGGGCCCGGATACGAACCCATCTAAGATATAGTTTCATAGGTAGAGAAGTCTTCGCACCCAGCTCGTGTGGATCAGACCTGTGTAACCTATCACAGGCTCGTATGAACCTGCGGCATTGCTCGTCACTATCCCCTTGGAAATTAAAGACAATACTTGGCATTAGCAACTCATGAGGTCCTTCCCTTCTAGCTCGCCCAAACTGACGAAAGGCCAAACATGGATTATAGGTGATCCCTCCATGGGTTCCTATCAGTGGAACATTGGGGTATTCCTCACAACGATCAATAATAGCCATATCTTCCATACCCTTGATAGTCCAAATGATGTCATTGTGAGAGAGAGACATAACCCTGTAGGCCTAACCCATGCCTTCCTTGTTCTTCAAAACTGATTTGGGGAGGTGAGAAATAAACCACCTCGCCAGCAATAGAGCACAACTCATAAGGGTTCCCCGTTTCCGAGAAGTACCCAGATTTATTGATTCCACTGGCTCTTCATGGGGTTGTATGGCCCTTTCTTCCTGTAGTAACAATCTAGCAAGTTTCCCAGGCACTTCACAATCATCCTCACCTTCGTCCTCGGCTTGGTTGATCGGACTTTCGAAGTCATAATTGGCAGTAGCAGAGTCGTTATCAGTGGGATCCAGAGTGGATGTGGACCTGTATTATGATATGTAAGTGTGTGTAAGACAAATAGCTATTTTAATAAAGTTCAAAGTAGAAAGAAAAACAAGGAGCGCAAAATTTGTAATGCAAGAAAACATCCAACGCTTTATTGATGATATATGGAAATGACAAATATTAAGCCCTCACAAACAAAACCACAGTGTCTTGGGCAAGGCACCGGGCCGTAAAGTTTCAAATTGTCTGTTACAAAAACAAAAGTCTATTACTGTGTAATAAAAGAAACGGGCATGAAGTCCTTTGCCGTCCAATTTCTCAATCCACCGTCGGTAGTCGGGTAAATCCAGCTGTCAAACTCAGACTCTTCATCATCATCTTCAATTGCATTCACTTCCGGATTACTGATATGCAGGGGAGGTCTTCCGATCCACGCACGCCGAATATCCCTTTGAGCTTCTGCAGTAAAACCCAAACCAAACTTTCCAGTCTTGTGTGCAAAGTCAGGGAGTTGGCCCCAATTCGCACACCCACCTTTTTCAATAACAGCCCGGGCATCCTTGAGGGAAGCCATCTTCATTGGAGAATCTTCAGCAATAGTTTCAGTCGATGCCAGAGTTTGGGGGACTTCTTCAAAATTCTGACATGGAGTTTCAATGAACTCCCCATCCATCTATGTGATACGGTGGGAATAATTGACTGTTTTTGAAATGCTGGTTTGCGTTTTGCGTTTTTTGTTCGCAAAATGTCGCGGTAAGCAAGAGTCGCCACCGTCTTTTATTTTATCCAACAAGGAAAGGACAAAAGCACAGAAAAATTCCTTTTTTGAGATGTTTCTCGGGTTCGGGGGTAGATTATAGAAAGGGAAGGTATTAGCACCCTTTCTATCCGTGGTTATCCACGGGCTCTTAGGTACTTGCTCATATTGTTTTCAAAATGGTTTTCTTTGTGCTTGTAGGTTTGAAAAAGTTTTTGTTTGAAACTTCGATTTATCTCTTGCTTCGGTCCTCAAGAGTGTATGAAGTGTTTTTGAAAGTATTGTTTGAAAAAGGTGTAAGTGTGAAAAAGATTTTGTTTTTTGAAAGAGCAAGTATCTAATAACCATCTACCTACTCGAAAAAAAGAATCGTTCTATGCTAATTTCCTTTAGACAATGCCATCCCACTATTAATGAGTAGGTAGCACCGTTGTTGGAGTTTGAGGGTCAATTCGAATGCGGGACTTACGGTCACTAAAGCAATGCTAGGACGCCTTAGCGGTAACCCTAATGTCTTAGATTATTTGTTTGAGGCAACAATATCCAAGGCAACCATTTCGAGGCGACTATGATCTTTTAGACAAGAGGGCGACCTATACTCAATGACCGTGTACGAAGGTAACCAAGTGGGGTGTACCCTAAGAGTGCACATGTGCGAGTGTGTTGTTTTCAGTTATTTTTATCTTTGTACATGTTAAGGGTGATCTAAGTTGATTTTAAGATTAGCATTCAGTCTTATCATGCAACCCTATTATCAAACATCTAACTATTATAATTTGCGGAAATAAAATGCGGAATTTAAATTACAAGGCGTCGGGTATTTACATCGCCAAAGACAAACCCTTTGAAAATAAATAAAGCGATAAAAATAAATAAAAGTCCTATTTACTATTACAATCCGGGAGCAAGTACATTATTGGTAAAAGAAAGTAGATCATGTGCGGGAAATTAAGTCGAGCGCATGATTAGGGTTTTGACCCTTTTGGTTAAAGAAAATATCTTTTTGTTGTTTTTTATTTTAAGAAAGAAATTAAACCTAAATTAATTACTTAATTAAATTAATAAATTAATTAAATGAAAAAAATTAATTATGACTTTTTTTTTGTTATTTTAAGAAAGAAAAATGAAATTAATTAAATTAATGGTTAGTACCTAATTAAATCTAATTAATTATTTATTTACAAAATAGGTTAAAATTATTCTAGAATTAAGAACCTAAATTAATTATTTAGTGTTTATTAAGAAAAATAAAAGTTCAAAGTTTAATTAAATATAAAAATATTTTTGTGATTTTATTAAAAAAAGAAATTTTGATTGGTTAGAAATTAAACAAAAATAATAAAAACAATTAATAAAACAAAATAAATAAATAGAAGAAAGGAGGGGTTTGGGCCTGAATTTGGGAGTATGAGTAGCAATCTGAAGGCCCAAAAACGCTGGCCTTTGTGGACTTTGCAGATCTAGTGCGCATGCATTGACTAACGCCTTGGTAGTCCTTCAATCCATAGCCATCAGATCTGGCCATTGGCCATCTGTCTCTTGGATGTATAAAGGTGCATGGTGAGCTGTAGGCCAACACGCGCATTGGAACACCTGAAAGACAAAATTAATAAGAAATTGGGGGACCTGGGATTCGAACCCAGGTCCTGAAGGAAATTGCTTCGCTTGCTTGCCACCACGCCATGTTGATCCATTTGTTAATGTAATAGGCAATAATAATAATATAACAAAACAACACTAATGCCAGCAAAACAAAAAAATGCGCAAAATAATTTGAACTGGCCAACAGGCGGATGACATGAGTTCATCCCTATCCTCCAAAACCTGTAAAAATACCTGCGAATTAGAATCCGCGGCTAAATGCGCAAGCCTGTTCTAAAATTCATTCCAGGCCATGAAAACATATTCCACGAGCATGGTTGAACTCGTCTTGGCTTCTTGATCAACACCATCACCTTCTTGAGTCACAATTTTTCCTGAATTAGAAAACCCTAAAAAATAAACGAAGAACCCTAGCTATGGTGGTTCTTCATTCAGGCCAGATAAACGCAATTGAATAATACCAATCGCTTGCAAATGTTATGTAGATTCAAAATATGGTATTGATTCATGAAAAGGATGCTTAAATTCAGAGTTGCGAAATCAAGAACAGGGGTGGTTATCCTGATACTTACAGCGTGTTTGGACGTCTGAACAAGCTTGCTTTGGATCTAGGTGGCTTGAGTGAATGCCCAAGAAGCGATTGAGATATGTCTCAGCTCTTGAAAACACCTCTAACTATGATTTCGATCTCAAGCTTTTTTGTGTATTTTTCAAATCTTTTTCTGCCTCTCTCTGCAATTTCCAACCCTTATTTTCGTCCTTTCTGCTTGCTTATGTAACATGATTTGCATTAGGGTAGAAATCATGGACTGAATCCCTCCAAATCAATGCACATGAATATGATTTGATTCCCATTTACAAACTTGCCAAATTTGATTTGATTCAATCTTTTTGCACATGATTTGCCTTGGTATGAGTTTGGAGATATGCTAGTTGTCCATTGAAGCCTACAATCAATAAAAAATCTTTGGTTATCAATTTTTTTGATTTTATATGATTTAATTTGATTTAAAATGAATAAATTCAAATAAAAATCAAATTAAATAATAAAAATGATATATGGACACATGGCTGAAGCTAGGGCACGTGGACAATGATGCAAACTCAAATCAAGTGGAAACGAATGGGCCCATTTGACAAAATTTGAAGTTTTGGGGATAGTTGACTTTTGGCAATTTTGCAAAAAAGTCCAACTTCAACAATGCATAACTTCTTCAATTTTGAACTTTTGGAAGTCTTCTTGGACTTTTTAGAAAGCTTGAGATTTCCTCTAACCAACCCTTTTGGTCTCATATCATTTTGATATTCCATGCTCAAGTTATAAGCTTTGGAAAAAAAAGGTGTTTTTGTTGACTTTCAAAAATGACCTATATTGTCCAAATTCATAACTTCTTGTGAGTGAATTTTTTGATCTTGGGGTGTGAAGATTGATTGTATGAAATTACATCCTATTCAAAATGAGCTTTGGATGGGTCATTTCTCATAAAGTATGAGAAAGTTATGCTTGGTCAAAGTTGAGTTGACTTTTCCTAGAAAACCCTAATTTAGCAACTTTTGAATCTTGATGAATTTTGAGCAATCCTTGATGAATCATGATCAACCCTTGATCAAATGATGAAATATACTTCAAAATGAGAATGTTGACAAAAAATATTGAAGTTTGACTGTTTATAGGTCACAGTTGACTTTTGCCCTAGCATAGTCGATTGTTGGACCCTTGAGCAATTGACTGAGCAAACTTCCTCTGCAAGGCTTGAAATTTGACATGGATGATCTTGAGAACATATTAGGACATTGGGGAGAACTTGAGGTCATTTGGACTCAAAGATCTTGATGCAACCCAAAACCCTAATTTGGGGTAGACTGCCTTAGGAGATAGCTTGTCTGTCCAATTCTTGAGCAAACTTGAGCAACTTGGAGATTTTTCTTGCAATATCTTGAGGAATATGAGAGGGAAAATTTTGGGGTACAAAAATCTCCACATACCAGAAATAGTTAAGGTGGCTCACCATGTACTCCTCTTCCCCTCGTACTGTAACAATCTTCCCCTTCACTGGATATTTCAACATCTGATGGAGCGTAGAAGTTACTGCCCCAGCTTTATGAATCCACGGGCGACCTAACAAACAAGAATAAGATGGTCGAATGTCCATCACATAGAACATAGACACAAAATTCTGGGAACCAACTTTAACAGGGACATCCACCTCCCTGTGCGCCATCCTTTTGGACCCATCAAAGGCCCTAACCACAATATTACTTGGCTTCAGAACCAACCCTTCACAGTCCAACCGGTCTAACGCTTTCTTGGGTAAAACATTTAACGAGGACCCAGTATCCACCAGCACGTGAGCCAGAGTAGTGCCCTTGCACTCGATTGAAACATGCAAAGCGTCATTGTGATTCTTCCCTTTGGCAGTCAGATCTGCATCGGAAAAACCCAACCCGTTGTCAACGGTCAAACTAGCCACACAGTCTTTGAATTGATCAGCAGATGTTTCCTGCGGCACATGCACAGTTTTAAGGAAAGCGATTAAAACCTTTGCATGGGCTTCTGAGCATAGCAACAAGGATAGCATGGAGATCTTGGACGGGGTCTGCCCCAACTGTTCGACTACGTTGTAGTCGCTTTTCTTGATGATCTTCAGAATTTCCTCTATCTCTTGTCTAGAGGTCTCTACAACAATCTTCTTAGGCGCCTCCGTCCGGGCAGGCTCACCTGTGATCTCTTTGCCCCGAGCGTCAGATGACTCGGTGACAGGGGTGATAATTGGAATATGAACCGGGGTAGTAGCTGGTGTACTGGCAGATGGAATAACAACAGGCTTTTGAACAGTCGGCGGGGAAATCTCAGGAGAGAAGAGTCTTCCACTTCGGGTGACCTTGCTAGACCCGACAATATTGCTGACATCACTATCAGCCTTTTCAACCTTTAAGTCTTGTTTGATCCCATGATAATATACATCGGCCCCATAGTTCCATGGGACGGCCTTATCTGAAGTATATGGGATAGGACCAGGAATAGTAATGATCAATGGAGCAATTCTCGGAACAGATGTAATCCTAACAGGCTTTCTTGAGGAAGCCTTGGAAGGTTTGGCGGAAATGGTAATGATTGAAACGTCTTCAACAGGAATAAACGGAATCAAAGTTTTCTCGAACAAGATTTCTTTGTTATCCATCAGGCATTGAACACCTAATTTCAACAAATGGCAACCAGCAGGCAAGTTTGAACATAGGTGGCAACCTTCGCCACAGCCCGGAAATAAACCGGCCAATAATAGGTTCTTTTTTACTGTCATCAACAGGGTAGAAATGTCTTCTATGGAGGTCACAAATGAATCATCATCCACAACATTTACTCCATGCTTGGGCATAGGAGCATTCATGACATTAGGTTTTTCCGGTGCATCAAACTCGATTTCTTTAGATTCAATCAAATCTTGCACCTTATTCCATAAGGCCCAACAGTTTTTCGTATCATTCCCTGGGCTATCAAAGATAACCAGGGTCTTCGCGCTCAAGAGACTTAGTTCAGGGAGATCTTCCTAAGCCTATCCAAGGGGCAGGAAGAGTTGAGGACACTCCTCATGGGGAATTTGGCCCAGAAGAGTCCCGAAGATGACAAAGACGAACGGCTGAAACGTCTGCAAGCTGAAGTGGATGCAATGAGAACCCAGATGCTGGGGCAAATGGCTCTCATCCAAGGCTTAGCTCGGGAGCAAGAAGAGTTGAGGACCATAATCAGTCAGCTTCATCAAGACATGAAGCAACCAGTCCAAGTCAGGGACCAGGTCATTGATCAGCTTCCAAGAGGACAAGGGTCTGGTATGGTGAAGAATAGACCTCTCCAAATTGCTACCACTTCATAAGCCCAACATCAACCCCGCCCATAGCAACAGTTTGATCAGAGTAAGCCAAGTAGGTCTAAGAGGCAATTCACCCAGCTTAACGTGTCGTTGTTTCAAGCTATACAACACTTGTTGAGGTTGAATCTTATAACACTAAGGGCTCCTCCCCGGAACCCCAACATCTCTGCTCCTAACTATCATCCCAACAAAAGGTGTGCATACCACTCTGATAGTCCTGGACATGACATTGCCGACTGCTGGGCTCTGAAGAACAAGTTCCAGGATCTGATTAATGAAGGAGTAGTGGATTTCACCCAAGTGGGTCAGGCTGAGTGCTTCTACCATCCCTACAGGATTCACCATTTGAAGTAACAAGTCCTGAAATGAGAAGACTTTTTGGCTATTAGAATTTTCAAGTTGTAATTTTCTTTTGATTGTTCAAACATTTATTCATGTTAAACGTTATTATTTCATTAATGCATCGCATATGTCTGTTTTGAATCAATATATTCGCATTCGCTATATTCAAACTGCTTTCATTTTTGATGTCAACTCTCGATTAATAATTCTAAGCCTCTTGAGGGAGGATGACGAAAACGACACCACAATCTACAGTATGCTTTTGAACAGACCCCGCTGATGAGGTACAAGCATTGTTTCAATTCCTAAACACTGGAGTTATAAGGATGATAATCCCTCGTCAACCCCTTTGAGCCAAAGAAGTAGGAGTTTTTCTTTTCGAAAATTAAAACCCTTAATCATAACCTGGGGCAGGGTAGTTCTCTCAGTTGATCCAAGTGCACAACGAATGACACCAAAGAAATCCTTACAAAACAAAAGACAGTGATGGTTCCGAATGATCACAAAGACAGACAGTCATCATTTCTCAAAATAAATGCCCAATAAGTCAAAACCTATGAAGGAGACTTACAAAAACTGGGGCATCCCGCTGACTGTATTACAAAAAGAAACACTTTAGGCAAAAGACAGGGATAACGAAATCAAAAAAGAAAGAGGTCCTACAAACCCTCAACACAAAAGGAAATGACTGCCTATTTAAGATAAACTGTCAATATCTGAACCATCATTGGAATATCAGGACAAAGACTCAAACAAGGTCTAATGCACGATTAGCTGAGTTTAGGTTTGAAGAACATCACGAAGAGCGGGTGGGTACAATTACATTTTGAGCCTTATCCTTTGTTTCTGAAACCGTGAACCAGACCACGTTATAACCCTAAAAAGTCCTAGCTGAAGCATGGGTTAGTTCGAAAGCATACTGTTACGAAAGGTATCCTGACTCCTTAAGGCTTGCGGTAGAATAACGAGTTGACGTCACATTTTACAAAAATCACTTGTTTTTATGAAAAATGCATTTCTCAAAAACTTCAAGACAGACATAAGCTTTGCATTTTAAATATAACATTGCTTGCATGTGACTATTTGTTTGAACATCATAGAAGTTCGCACGACGAATGTCTAATGAACAAAAGCACTTCTAATCAAGGGGCATGGCATGATCATCGTCCATCATTTGGGGCAGTTAAGTCAAGATTCGGGGAATCTCTCAAAAGGCCAATCAACATGGGGCAAATCTCTGCCTGGATCACTTGGGGCATTGGACGATCAAACGAAGATCTTCGGGTCACATGGCAACATAATACTACCAACAGTGACAACTCCCCAAACACGGACATAGTCGAAAAAATACTACACACAATCAAAGACCCGCTAGGTCGACACACCTAGGCAAAAATAAGGGCTTCCCGGCGAACCAAAAGGGTTCGGGCAAAAATAAGGGATGGAATGGAAAAAAAAATCTGTACACCCGGCAAGTCGAAAACCTGAAAAGGCGGCTTGGGCAAAAATGGGTATCCCGGTGGACTGAAAACCCGAAAGGGCGGTCCAGGCAAAAGTTAGGGATCAAAAGCGTACGACTATGTTCCGTCATCTCGTCACTTGCCTACCAGAAGAAGATTTGTCAATCGGCAGTCATCAAGCACCTCCACAGGTATCTTCTCCCACAGAAACAGGGGAAATAAGAATTGTCTGAACGATCTAGTTGCTCTGTCCACCAAGGTACCAAGATAAGTTCAGCTGAAGAACATGACCAAGATACCTCCACTCCCCGCCGAGTAGGATAAGACTCAGCAATACTCTCCCTGAGCAGATTTGGTCTCCCGCAAGCACTACAAGGCACAGTATCTCCGGCAAGTCAACGACGCTCTCCCCAAGCAGAGTTAGCCTACAGTCAGCCTTACGGAAGTTGGGTATCCCCAGAAGATCTCAATATTCCCCAGCGGAGTATATAGATGTTCCTAAGCAAGCATCCCCGGCAATCTTAATATAAGATTGTTCCCCGGTGGAATCAAGACACCCCAGTGGAGCCACTTCCCCAGTGCAATCTCAAAAGTTTCCCCAGAAGAGTTGAACCATCTCCCCAGTAGATTCTGGAAGCTTATCCCCAGTAGATTCTGGAAGCTTATCCCCTGCAGAGCACGAGCGTGTCTCCCCGGCTTTATTCAAAGATTATTTCCCCACCAGGATATAACTGGGTTATCCTTAGCCAATAAACACAGAAAGATCGTCCTCGGCGAAGCTCTTCCTATCCCCCAGCGGAGTTCATCAAGTTCCCCAACATAACTTATCAATGGAATCCCCGGCGGAGTTCTCATTAAAATCTCAGCGAAGCATCTCTTCCCCGCAGAGTAATCTCTCCAACAAGTTTATTCCCCAACGGAGTCATCTTCTCCTACCGGTTTATTCTTGCAACCATCATCCCCAGCGGAAACGAAGAACTCTGTTCTTCAACATCAGCCTAGGATTCAACTTCCTGGCATTCGTCAAGGATTTATTTTCCTAGACGAAAATACATTCATAAACATATCACCTTTCATACATCTTACTTACATACACAATGCATGCACATACGCATCATATCACACAATCTCATTTCTCCCTGAGAACATCATGACATCATGCATTGCACAACTGATGTTTTGCCTTTTTCAGGAAAAAGGTCAATCCAAAGACGATTACTATCAACTATTGCAATTCCAGATTCGATACCTGCATCTAGCCAGGGCATATCTGTGAGCGATTGATTATGGATTCGATACCTGTATCTAGCCAGGGCATATCTACATTAAAGAGATTAAAGAGATAGCTGGGAAATGCTCCAGATATGGATGTTGTTCTTTTGCTTATTCAAGACTCCTTCTAGATATAGTTCAGATGTGACCCAGGCATGGCGACGTTCTGATACTTATTCCAGATTTCCTTTCAGAGATAGCTTGGAAATGCTCCAGATATGGATGCTGTTCTTTTGCTTATTCAAGACTCTTTCTAGAGATAGTTCAGATGTGACCCAGGCATGGCGACGTTCTGATACTTATTCAAGATTTCCTTTCAGAGATAGCTTGGAAATGCTCCAGATATGGATGCTGTTCTTTTGCTTATTCAAGACTCCTTCTAGATATAGTTCAGATGTGACCCAGGCATGGCGACGTTCTGATACTTATTCCAGATTTCCTTTCAGAGATAGCTTGGAAATGCTCCAGATATGGATGTTGTTCTTTTGCTTATTCAAGACTCTTTCTAGAGATAGTTCAGATGTGACCCAGGCATGGCGACGTTCTGATACTTATTCCAGATTTCCTTTCAGAGATAGCTTGGAAATGCTCCAAATATGGATGCTGTTCTTTTGCTTATTCAAGACTCTTTCTAGAGATAGTTCAGATGTGACCCAGGCATGGCAACGTTCTGATACTTATTCCAGATTTCCTTTCAGAGATAGCTTGGAAATGCTCCAGATATGGATGCTGTTCTTTTGCTTATTCAAGACTCCTTCTAGATATAGTTCAGATGTGACCCAGGCATGGCGACGTTGTGATACTCATTCCAGATTTCCTTTCAGAGATAGCTTGGAAATGCTCCAGATATGGATGCTGTTCTTTTGCTTATTCAAGACTCCTTCTAGAGATAGTTCATATGTGACCCAGGCATGGCGATATTCTGATACTTATTCCAGATTTCCTTTCAAAGATATCTTGGAAATGCTCCAGATATGAATGTTGTTCTTTTGCTTATTCAAAACTCCTTCTAGAGAAAGTTCAGATGTGACCCAGGCATGGCGACGTTCTGATACTTATTCCAGATTTCCTTTCAGAGATAGCTTGGAAACGCTCCAGATATGGATGCTGTTCTTTTGCTTATTCGAGACTCCTCCTAGAGATAGTTCAGATGTGACCCAGGCATGGCGACGTTCTGATACTTATTCCAGATTTCCTTTGAAATATAGCTCAGAGATGCTCCTGACCCGGACGCTATTCTACTGCTTATTCAGATCCCAACTTCTAAAAGACAACCTAGAGATGCCCCATCCCGGAAGCTATTCTATTTCTTATTCAGATTCAACAATCCATTACAGTTCCAAATGGCATCTATAAGCCCATTTCCGACAAGGTTCTGTCACACCTCCAGATGGCATCTGTAAGCCCATCCTCCTATCCATCAATCTCCAAATGGCATCTATAAGCCCATTCCCGCTATCACACTGCTGATACTCTACTATGTGAGTGCAAATTTCTGGGCACTCTAGTGTTCAATCATCTTCCACCCTCGGATCACGAAAGGCACACAAGCCAATCTACATCCTCAGGTCTAAGAAGATTGAACAGGGGAAACTGTTGTACCCCAAAATTTTCCCTCCCATATTCTTCAAAGTTTTGACAAGCATCATCTTCAAATGCTTCAAGATCTCTCAAGGGCTACACAGTCAACCACCCTCATAAGCCAGTCAAATTAGGGTTTTGGTTCTTGCAAGGAAGTTGAGGTTTTCAAGGGCTCAGTCAAGTCCCACATGCTCATATACATTGTCAAGCACCTACATGTCAAGTTTCAAGGCTCACAAGGTCAAGTTGCACAGTCAAAAACCCTAATTGCCTCACAATCAACTGTAGGGGCAAAATGGTCATTTGGCAGTCAAAAGTCAAAATTTTTGATCAACATCTTATTTTGAAGCCACAATCATCATTTGGTCAAATCTTGACCATGATTTCACAAGAATGGCTCAAAAATCATCAAGGTGTCAAAAGTTTCTATTTTTGGACAGCTGAAAAGTCAACTGTAACTTGACCAAGGCATAACTTTTTCATGGTTCATTAGAAAAATCCCATCTAAATCTCATTTTGAAGGGGATGACATTTCCTACAACTCATCTTCACATTCCAAGTCCAATAAATGCTCTCACAAAAAGTTATCAATTTCAACATTATAGGTCATTTTCAAAAGTCAACAAAAAGGGACTTTAAGTCAAAGACCATAACTTGAGATTGGTAAATCAAAATGACATGGGACCAAAGACATTGGTTAGAGGACTTCAAGACCTTTCCAAAATGTCCAAGAACATGTTCATAGATTCAAAATTGAGCAAGATATGCATTGGAGAAGTTGGGAAATTTTTGTGAAATGGCCAAAGTCAATTATCCTTGAAACTTCATTTTTGACAAAAGGGCCCCACTTTTTCCACTTGATTCAGCTTGGCCATGCTTCCCACGTGTCCCACAATTTATTTCAAGATTTAAAATTAATTTTTCCATTTTTATTTAATTTTATTTGATTTAATTCATTTTAAATCTTTAAAATTCAAATAAAAATCAAAGAAATTAATGGAGGGATATATTTTGTGATGATTAGCTTTGATACACCTTAAAACACATTCCAAATTCGTGCATGGCCTATTATGGGCATAAAAATTCAAAATTTCACAAATATGGCAAATGGTTCAATGTTGGTTATGGAGGAAATCAAGAACATAATTGCATAAGCTTAATGACCATTATTCTTATTGATACACTTTACATTACTATATATACAAGCCTTCCCAACCTCATTCAAAAAATAGTGTGTGCAGAAACGGCCAAGAGCAAAACCAAAAATTATTCAAAAAGTGAGAGTTCTAAAACATAGTTGCGAGCATCTTCAGATCAAAACAAGCATGTGATTCTATTCCTTGCCACACCTTGAAGCTGAAGCAACCTTTGCCAAGTCCTGAGGCTCATACCGCGCTGTAAGTTCTTCCCAGGTCCCTTATAATTTCCATATTATTTTCTTCAACATTTTCCTGTGCAGATTCCAATATGAGGTGCATCATAAGTCCCACTTCCCAGCGCTGCCATATGTCATCAACGCAGATCCAAAGGACAAAAAGTGTAGCACACCATGGTCTGGAGTCAAGCACGCTGCAGGCAACCATGAAAGTCAAACGTGGCTTAGATTTAAATGGGCCACAATTCTCAATTCAATACCTCCAAATGTCAGCCCACACCCCCCTCTTTTTTGGTTTTTACTTCCTTTTTTATTTTGTTTTGTTTTTCTATTATTTTAATTTTTAACCTTTTTATTTTTATTATTATTATTAACAAATTAACTTAATTAACATATTTTCATAAAAAATAAAAAAAATAGAATTACATCATTATTATTATTATTATTTTATTTTGTAAATAAATATTAACCAAAATAGTTTAATTAGGCAAGTTTAATTCCTTTTCTTAAATAATTAAAATAAATCTAGAATTAGGTAAAAGTTAACTTTTAATTTTATTCCATTTCTTTTATTTCATAAAAACATAAAAAACAAAAAAATATTTTCTTTTAATTAAATTAATTAATTAGTCATTGATTAGCTTTAATTTCACTTTAATCATAAAAAAGCCAAAAAAAAATCATTTTGTTTTCTAAAAAAAGGGTCAACACCCTTAGACATTCCCGATTGTTTTATTCGCGCGCATTTACTTTATTTGATTATTATGTAATTGCCTTCAAGAATGTAATAGTTAAATAGGTTTATCGCTTTATTTAATTTCCGTACTTATTTACTAAAAAACGGGTCTTTGTAATTTTTGGCGATGTATAGACCCGCGCCTTGTAATAGCGTAGGATTTATGTTTCCGCAATTTACTTTCCGCACCCCTAACTGTTAAATGCATGAAAGAATGTATGTAAATAAAATTAATCCATAGCTCACAAATAACATGTACAAAGACAATTAACTTAAAAACAACAAACATGCACATGCCACCCCTAGGGTACGCCTCACTGGTTGCCTCGAAACGTGGTCATCAAGTATAGGGTGTCTTAGAGGTCTCCCTTTGTCTAAAGATCCAGTTGCCTCGA
The DNA here is from genome assembly GCA_948472305.1 of Vicia faba. Classification (NCBI taxonomy): domain Eukaryota; kingdom Viridiplantae; phylum Streptophyta; class Magnoliopsida; order Fabales; family Fabaceae; genus Vicia; species Vicia faba. Next base: position 1,439,835,715 of record OX451737.1, on the reverse strand, counting down.
AACGGTTGCCTCGGATAAAAGGATCTATGACATTAGGGTTATTTCTAAGGTGTCCTACCATTGCTTTGGTGACCACACATGTCCCTTAATCGAATTGACCCGAACACCTCCAACGATGGTGCTACCTATCTCTCAACGGTGGGATAGCACTATCTAAAGGACTCTTACACAGCTTAATTCCTTAGTGTAGGTAGATTCTCTTAAGTACTTGCTCTTTCTCAAAACAAACAAAATACTTTTCACACCTCACACTTTCTAAAAGTTTTCAAACAAATTTTTCATACACTCTTGAGGACTGATACAAGAGTTACTTAGAAAATTTTCAAACGAAACTTTTTCAAAACCCATAAACACTTGAAAAGCAAACAAATTTTTGAAAACATAAGAGCAAGTACCTAAGAGCCCGTGGATAACCACGGATAGAAAGGGTGCTAACACCTTCCCTTTCTATAAATCTACCTCCCGAACCGAGAAACATTCTCGAATAAGGAATTTTGCTGTGCTTTTGTCCTTTCCATGTTGGAGAACATAAAAGACGGTGGTGACTCTTGCTTACCGCGACATTTCGCGAAACCAGCTAAAAAACATTCAGTTCTATTTCCACCGATCACAGTGTTTCAGAAGACATGATTGCTGAAATAAACAGCGAAGAAGATGAGAAACCTGTAATGGTACCTGTAATGAGGTGCATGGGAATGAAATGCGTATGAAATGATTTCAAAGACTTTGGTAGATTCAAATTTATAAACCAAAATAAAACACACTTTATTAGATTCAAACTTGTAACTATGTTTAATAATGCCTTTAAGGCGTTACAAAAGAAATAACTGAAAATAAATCTAAACTAGAAAAACAACAAAGAAATCATAAATCCCATGGTCTCCTTCCATTCATGATGACATAGTCGTTGATCGTCATTTCATTCTCAAGCTTCCTTGTAAGCCTCAAGATCTTCCTCTCCTGCTCATGATACTTTTCTCTGTAGGTATCTCTTTCTTCCTTTAGTTGGATCCAAGATCTCTTCAATGCCCCAAGATCAGTAGGCATGTATGGATGGAGGACCGTATAAGGAACACCTTCTTCATTAGTATGCTCTATGATAACCGGCAAAACAACTTCATAAGGCATCCCCAGTTTTTAAGCACGGGCTCGAACCCACTGGAGATGTGGTTGCATCGGGAGAGAAGTCTTCAGTCCTAGCACATGTGGGTCAGCCCTGTTCACCATGCCCCAGGCTCGTATAAACCTGTGGCGATGTCCCTCAACATCCCCCTTGTAATCAAAGACAATGTCTGTAAGCAGTAGCTCATGGGGACCATCTCTCCGAGCGTGTCCAAACTGTCGTAAAGCCAAACAAGGACTGTAGGTTATACCCCCTCGAATTCCAAGCAGCGGAACATTAGGGTATTCCCCACATCGATCAATGACAGCTACTCTTTCCATATCTTTAGAACTCCAAAGGATGTCCGTATGAGCAAGTGACATGATTTTGTAAGCCCAACCTACGCCTTCCTCATTCTTCAATACAGATTTGGGGAGGTGCGAAATAAACCACCTCGCCAGCAGCGGTGTACAACACATGAGGGTCCCCCTCCTTCGTACAGTACGGGTATAGAGAGCATGCAAAATATCACCCAAGAGAGTAGGCGCCGGGTTACGAGACATGAAGATCTTAACTGCGTGCACATCTATGAAGGAATATGGATTTGGGAAAAGAACCAAGCCGTAAATGAGGAGAGCCAAGATGTCTTCAAATGCTTGAAAATCCAAGTTATCCCATAACAGTTGAGCTTGATCGATCAAAAACTTAGCCAAGAAACCTTTAACCCCACTCCGAGTCTCCCAGTTATACACTACATCAGCCTTTGTCAAGTGTAAAGCTAAAGAAATGTCCTCAGGTCTAGGAACCTTCTCCAAACCTGTGAAGGGTGCCTGCTCGAGAATGGATATACCCAACAAATCAGATAACTCCTCCAAGGTAGGGACTAGCTGATAATCCGGGAAGGTGAAACAATAATGCAATGGATCAAAGAACTGGAATAACACACTCATCATTTGCTCATCCAACTTTGAAGTGACCAAACCAAGGAGATTACCATGTCTTCTAACAAATGAAGAAGTATCAGGAACTCTTGAGACTAACTCTCTGAGCTGAGCAGGGATTTGCGCAAAATTGACTCGAATGGTATTTCTGCGCATAGAAGTCATGATCTGCAAAACAGAACAAAGATGAATCCCCTCGGTATTTGAAATGGTTAGTCTAATGAAATATGCATGTGATGTCATGATTCATGATGTCATGATAAAAACACACAAAAGATATCACAGATGGCAAACATGGTAAAGGCAAACAAGTCACACAAGAGCCCTTAAATTTCAGGCTGGCATGGAGTTTAGGTATTACCCTCTTGCAATTTAGTTGGTTCAACCTGTCCTAATAATAGTAACCGGGTTCTAGAGGTTCTCAATATCACTGACCATCCTCCATCGGTCATAGTTTCAGCTCACGCAATCTTTTCTTGCAGCCGGAACCATCTCGAGAGTATGGTCTTAATGAGTGTAGCATATCACTACTTCCTATGGCCAAGTTGGTCAATTACAGGTTCTAAGGTCAGTTGATGCTTAATGACCCATATAGCAGCCCCATATTCTCCTTGTTGTTCCACAAGGGATATCGGTACCAACTAATGTGCCACATCAACGTAGCGATTGCTTCAACCGTATCGGTCTACATCGTATAATTCCCTCACAGTCTATTGCTTCTTACCTAAAAGGTGTCCCCTAAATCCGGTTAGGATCTATAGTAACTCCGATACAAAGCCCACAAAGATAAAGCAATCAAATCAAACAATAGAAAACAATATGATTAACTAATCCTAAGGTACACCCCACTTATTTAATCCCCAGCAGAGTCGCCAGTTCTGTGGTACAGTGGCCAGAACCGGGATTGTTTCTTTTAGGATTTGCTGGTTTGCGTTTTGCGTTTGTGTTTGCAAAATGTCGCGGTAAGCAAGAGTCGCCACCAACTTTTATTTTATCCAACAAGGAAAGGAAAAAAGCACAGAAAAATTCCTTTTTTGAGATATTTCTGAGTACGGGGGGTAGATTATAGAAAGGGAAGGTATTAGCACCCTTTCTATCTGTAGTTATCTACGGACTCTTAGGTACTTGCTCATCATTTTCAAAATTGTTTTTTGTGTTTGATTTGAAAAAAGTTTTGACTTCGATTTAACTCTTGCTTCTGTCTTCAAGAGTGTTACGAAGTGTTTTTGAAAGCTTTGTTTGTAAAGGAGTGTAAGTGTGAAAAAAGTTTGTTTTTGATTGAGCAAGTACTTAAGAACTAATCTACCTACTCGAAAAAAGAATTGTTCTATGTTCATTTCCTTTAGACAGCGCTATCCCACTATTAGTGAGTAGGTAGCACTGTTATTGGAGTTTTAAGGGTCAATTCGAAAGGGACGTATGGCCATTAAAGCAACGTTAGGACGTCTTAGTAGTAACCCTAATGTCTTAGATCAATTATTCGAGGCAACAATTCCGAGGCAACCATTCCGGGGCAACTTTTCTGAATCGGGACTTTGATCTTTGTTTAGACAAAAGGACGACCACTAAAGCATCCTATACTTAATGATCGTTTATCGAAGGCAACCAAGTGGGAATGTACCCTAGGAGTGCGCATGTGCGAGTGATTCAATTTCAGATTATTTATCTTTGCACATTTTAGGGTTATCTAACCGTTTTAAAATTTTACATACATTCTTGTCATGCATCCTAATATCATACATCTGACAGTTATATTTTGCAGAATTAAAAGTGCAGAAATTAAACTACGCTATTACAAGGCTTCAGGTATTTACATAGCCAAAAACAAACCCTTGAAAAATAAAGCGATAAATGAAAATAAAAGACCTAATTAACTATTACAACTTGTAGGCAGTTACATCAATATGGTAAAAATAATATAATAAAGCGCGCACGAGAAAAATTAGATCGACGAGAAATTAGGGTTTTGACCCTTTTTAACCTAATTAAAAGAAAAATGTTTTTGTTGTTTTTAATATTTTTTTAAGGAAAAGAATTAAGTTTTAAATTAAATACTAAATTAATTAGCTAATTAAATTAATTAATGAAAATAATTACATGGCCTATTTTTTTTTTGTGTTTTTGTTATTTTTAAGAAAAGAAAATATAATTAAGTTTAGACAAAACCCTAATTTTCTAATTATTTTTTAAGTTATTTGCAAAAAAGAATTAAAGTTATCTAAAATTAACAATCTAATTAAATTAATTAAATTTTTGTATAAAAAATAAAATAAAGTCTAAACCTAATTTGGTGAAAAATATTTTTTGTGATTTTTTTTTATAAAAAGAAAATAGTTAATTGGTTAGTAAAATAAAATAAATAAATTAAATTAAATAAAATATAAAAAGAAAAGGAATAGAAACTTGGGCCTGCAATTAGTAGTTGAGGGGGGTGCAAGAATCATATTTTTGGGCCCAAAGTAAGGAAGTCCACGTTGACCTGCCAGATTCCCCATGATGCATTGACCATGGTCTATTGTACTCCTTCATTGATGGCCTTTGGATCTGGCCATCTGGCCACTTCGCAGGCTGGATGATGAGGTCCCATGATGGACCTTGGCTTTGCAAGCGTACCTGAACCTGAAAAGAAAAATAATATGCAAGCAAAGGGGGGACCTGGGATTCGAACCCAGGTTCTGAAGCACTTTACAACCACTTCACTACCACTGCGCCACTTACTTTTGTTTGTACATAAAATAAATAACAATGATAATATATGAAAAGCAAAAACACTGAGTCAGAAACGCGCGAAATTCAAACACGCGAATGGTTGTCTGCCACGTCTTCATCTTCTCCAAGGATCTGTTGTTTTAGACAACAGACCTATACCAACAGACATTCTCCATAGCTAAAACCCTGGCCATATCAAAAATCATGTACAAGCATAATAAATCAATAGTGATGGTACCAATCCATTCGTATCAGTCTCACGAACTTCATTGTACCCTAATCGTGGCCCAATTTCACTTGTACATCAAGATCCCAATTTGAAGCTACAAACCCTAACAATGGTGACATCTTATACAGACCATGAAAATGAAATTAAACGATACAAAAAGCTTGCAAATGTTCTATGGATCAACAATATATGATTAATTCATGCTATCAATTCCTAAATCATGAAATTCGAATTCAAGAAAAGCCCAAGGTCGTGGCTGACTTACCGTGAGATATAGGGCTGGGGAACGCTTATTCTTGATTGCTTTCGCTTGCCTACACTCCCAGGAATCGATTGGGATAGCTAGAAGGCCTTGAGGATGCCTGGAAGTACGAATTAGATCCAACACTTTTGTTGTGATTTTTCAAGTTTTGTTCTTCTTCACACGCCTCCTTCTAGCCTCTCCTTGGGTCTGCACACGTTCTATATGTATTGAGGATTGAATTAGGGTTTCAAAACTGATCTCAATCTTCCTCCATCAATGAATTTAATTTTGACTTGATTCACTTTTAATATCTTTCTAAAATAGCCTAAAACCAATATTTTTGTCCACACCAATGCCTTGCACGATTTTAAATACTTTCCAACTGGATTTGAGACCTGAAACAAGTACAAAATCTTGAGTTTTCAATGCTTTAGATTTTCTCATGATTAATTTTGATTAAAATTGATTTAATTCAAATCAAAATCAAAATAAATAATAAAATCAAGATAATGACAAATGGAAAAGGCTAGGGCTCGTGGACCATGTTGCCAACTCAAAACAAGTGAAAAAGATTGGGCCCATTTGGCAAAAATTGAAGTTTTAGGCATAGTTGACTTTTGGCAATTTTGCAAAAAGGTCAACTTCACCAATGCATAACTTCCTCAATTTTGACTTTTTGAAGGTGTTCTTAGACTTTTTAGAAATCTTGAGATGTCCTCTAAGCAACCATTTTTGTATCATCTCAGTTTGGTATTCCATGCTCAAGTATGAAGCTTTGACAAAAAAAGGTGTTTTTGTTGACTTTTCAAAATGACCTATAATGTCCAAATTCATAACTTCTTGTGGGTGCATATTTTGAATTTGGGAGCTGAAGATGGATTTTAGAGCATGGCATACTCCTAAAAATGAGATTTGGATGGGTCATTTCTCATAAAGTATGAGAAAGTTATGCTTGGTCAAAGTTGAGTTGACTTTTCCTACAAAACCCTAATTTAGCAACTTTTGGTTCTTGGGGAATTATAAGCAATCCTTGATGAATCATGATCAAACCTTGATCAAATGATGAAATATACTTCAAAATGAGGATGTTGACCAAAAATCTTTAAGTTTGACTGTATGTAGGCCACATTTGACTTTTGCCCTAGCATAGTCGATTTTCAGGCCTTTGAGCAATTGACTGAGCAAACTTTCTCTGCAAGGCTTGAAACTTGACATGGATGATCTTGAGAACATATTAGGACCTTGGTGAGCATTTGGGATCCCTTGGAATCAATTAACTTGATGCAATATGAAACCCTAATTTGAGGTAGACTGCCTTAGGAGAGAGCTTGTCTGGTCAACCCTTGGACTTCCTTGAGCAACTTGGGAATCTTTCTTGAAATGTTTTGAGAAATATGGGAGGGCAAATTTTGGGGTACAACACAATCCATCAAATTCTAGTAGAAGAGGATTCATCCGAAGAGGACGAGAACCAAATTGGGGAGGTCAAAAGTACTCAGGCTGACTGCATCAACGACCAAGAATCTGATGATGATTATTTCAATGAACAACATCCACCCGCAGACATCAAATACAAGCAGCTAGAAGACAGGTTGAAAGCTGTTGAAATCCAAGTTGTTCCCGATTTAAATTTCGACGATTTAGGCTTAATCTCTGGGGTAGTTATTCCCCAAAAGTTAAAAATACCAACCTTTGCAAAATACGACGGGGTTTCTTGTCCAAAGCTCCATTTGAAGTCCTATGTGTGCAAGATACAACCGCACACTGCTGATAAAAAACTTTGGGTTCACTTTTTCCAAGAGAGTCTGGATGGAACACAACTTGAATGGTTTTATCAGTTGGATGTCTCTCACATCAATACTTGTAAGGGTCTAGCTACTTCCTTCTACCATCAATATCAATACAACGCCGACTTGGCACCAACAAGGGTTCAATTGCAAAATATGACCATGGGAAAAAATGAAGGATTTAAGGAATATGCACAGAAATGGAGAGACCTTGCTAGTAGGGTCCAACCTCCCTTGACTGATAGGGAACACATTGACATGTTCATGGGTACACTATCTGGTCCTTTCTTTAATCTATTGGTTGGTTGCTACTCTTCTAGTTTCACCAAATTAGTCTTAACTGGTGAAAGAGTGGAAAGTGGCATTAAAAGTGGAAAGATCTTTGTGGCATCTACCTCCACTTCCAATCCTGTTAAGAAACCTTTTGCTGCGAAAAAAGAAGTTAATGTTGTGTACGGGACAAAAGCCCATACCAAGAAGAATAGTCATCCGCCTGTCAATGCTGTCCGAATCTCCAATCCAACTTCCACCCCAATACCATCTACAAATCATCAACATTTTGAGGCTCCAAGAAGACAGTTTGCAAGGTTGGGCACATCACTATCTCAAGCCCTTCAACATCTGCTCAGGGCTAATTTAGTGACATTGCATGATCCTCCCGCCAACCCTGACACCTCGTCGCCATGATATAATCTGAATGCAAAGTGTGATTACCATTCAAGCAACCTCGGGCATGAGACTGATCAGTGCTGGGCCTTAAAGAACAAAATCCAGGATTTAATTGATAACAAGACTATTGAATTCGATCCTCCTCTGATGCCAAATGTAATTACCGCTCCAATACTGAAGCACGACAAAGGTGTTAATGCCGTCGAAGATACAATTTTCATTGCCTCTGTTGAAGAATTAACTACTCCATTGAATGTAATCAAGAATAATCTGTTGAAAACTGGGATTTTCCCTGGCTGTGAAAAAGACTGTGTGTGCTGCATGAGACAACCCAATGGGTGTGAAGAGCTGAAGAAAGGTATACAACGCCTAATGGATGGCCGTGAAATTCTATTCGAAAAGATTCCCACCATCAAAAATTCAATCAGCAAAGCTGAAGATTTGGCTATCATAACAATTTCAAACAAACCTCTTAGGATCTCATCCAAAGGTCCTATCAAGATTTCGAATGAACCAATCATTTCTCCTCTCATAATCACTGCTGTTGGACCTGTTCCATACACCTCTGATAAGGCGGTACCATGGACTTACAGTGCCGAGGTTTATTACCATGGGGTAAAACAAGATCCTTGGATTGATGATAATGAAGTTGGTGTTACTAATATTATTGGTTCTAGTAAAGTCACGAGAACAGGAAGGGTCTTTTCCCCTGTTATCTCACCACCAACCACTACCACAGTTCCAGTCTGCATAACCAATGGCAATTCTGGTGCCAGTACTAAATGGAAAGGGAAAGAAGTTGAGCTTGCTAGGGAAGAGGTACCTACTAAAAATTTTGCTATGGAAGAACCATCCACTCAAGAGATGGAGGAAATTCTGAAGATCATCAAGAAAAGAGACTTCAAAATAGTAGAGTAGTTGGGGCAAACACCTTCTAAAATATCAATGTTGTCTTTATTGCTATGTTCCGACGCCCATGCACAAGCATTGATTAAGTTCTTGAAAAAGGCTCATGTGCCTCAAGAAACCGCAGCCGACCAATTTGAGAACTGCGTAGCAAGTCTTACAACTGACAATGGTCTGGGGTTCTCCGACGCAGATTTAACTCCCATGGGAAAGAATCACAATAAAGCCTTGCATGTTTCTGTTGAATGTAAGGGGACTACTCTGGCGCATGTTTTGGTGGACACGGGCTCATCTTTAAATGTGTTACCTAAAGGCGCTTTAGACCGGCTAGACTGTGAAGGTTTAGTTTTGAAGCCAAGAGACATTATGGTAAGGGCATTTGATGGGTCGAAAAGGATGGTTCATGGAGAGGTGGGTCTCCCAATTAAGGTTGGTTCACAGATTTTCAATTCCACATTCTATATAATGGACATACGGCCTGCGTACTCTTGTTTGCTTGGGCGCCCATGGATCCATGGGGTGGGTGCGGTCACTTCTACTCTCCACCAGAAGTTAAAATATCCAGTTCAAGGGAAGGTTGTCACTATTTGCAGTGAGGAAGAATTTATGGTAAGCCATCTCAATTCTTTCAAGTACATAGAAATGGATGGAGAATTCATAGAAACTCCTTTCCAGACGTTTGAAGTTGTGGCCACCACCAAAATCTCCTCCGACACTCCAAGAGCTGATAAAGTTATCCCCAAGATGGTTTCTCTTAAGGATGCTCGTGCTGTGGTAGAAGAAGGAAACAATGCTATGTGGGGCCAACTCCTAGATATCACGTTCAACACAGACAAGTTTGGGATAAGTTTCACCTCCAAAGCTCAGAAAGAGGTTGGAAGTGCTCGTGCTGGAAAGCCGCCTCTCCATCTCAGAAATCACGAAGTGAACGCTGTAGAAGACTCTGATGATGAGTGTGCTTTTGAAGACTGGATCTACCTAACAACCGAAGGGAAGCTCAACAACTGGCATGCATAGGATTTCACTCTTGTTTCTTTCATTGAGGATTAATTACTGTTTACTTTTTCTGTCAATGTCTGTAATATTATTCCCAAACAATGACTTTTAAGCCATGTGCCTTGCCCGGGGCATTTTGGTCCTTTTGTCAAGGGTTTTATTTATGTTCATATAATCATATGATCATTCAGTACATTGGACTCTTTTGCATTCAGATATTTGTGTTCATTGTATTTCTTTTCTTTCAAATACATTTCCAAAAAATAGCCATGTATCTTACATGCACACACACACACTCTTGCAGGTCTACATCCACTCTGGATCCTATTGCCAATGACTCTACTATTGCCAACTATGACTTTGAATATCCTATCAACCAAGCCGAAGACGAAAGTGAGGAAGATTGTGATATACCAGGAGAACTATCCAGACTTCTATTACAAGAAGAAAAAGTTATTCAACCACATGAAGAGTCAGTTGAGATTATCAACTTTGGTACTGAGTCATATAAGAAGGAAATCAGGATTGCCGCTAATTTGGAAAGCAGTGTTAGGAGCCGCTTGGTTCAAATATTGCGCGATTATATGGAAGTATTTGCTTGGTTATACGAAGATATGCCTGGTTTGGATACTGACATTTTGGTTCATCGTCTGCCAACTAAAGAAGAGTGCCCTCCTGTTAAACAAAAATTCCATCGCATGAGGCCTGACATGTCTGAAAAGATCAAAGCCGAAGTAATGAAACAGTTTGATGCAGGATTCATAGCTGTAACATCTTATCCTCAATGGGTGGCCAATATAGTGCCAGTGCCAAAGAAAGACGGGAAGGTTCGCATGTGTGTAGACTATAGGGATTTGAATAGGGCAAGCCCCAAGGGTGACTTCCCTCTACCACACATTGACGTCTTAGTCGATAATATTACTCAACATAAGGTCTTCTCATTCATGCATGGCTTCTCAGGCTATAATCAAATAAAGATGGCTCCCGAAGATACGGAAAAGACTACTTTTGTTACACAATGGGGCACCTTCTGCTACAAAGTCATGCCTTTCGGATTAAAAAATGCAGGGGCAACATATCAAAGGGCTATGGTGGCTTTATTTCATGACATGATTCATCATGAGATAGAGGTATATGTGGATGATATGATTTCCAGATCACAAACCGAAGAAGAACATCTCGATCACCTGCACAAACTATTCGAGAGACTGAAGAAATACAAGTTGAGGTTAAACCCTAACAAGTGCACATTTGGAGTACGCTCTGGAAAGCTTCTAGGTTTTGTTGTCAGCAATAAAGGCATTGAAGTTGATCCTGCCAAGATAAAGGCCATCCAAGAAATGCCAGTCCCCTAGTCTGAAAAAGAAGTCAGAGGATTCTTAGGTCGTCTCAATTACATTGCCCGTTTCATATCACACTTAACTGCTACTTGTGAGCCACTCTTCAAACTCTTGAAGAAAGATCAGGTAGTCAGGTGGAACGATGAATGCCAGATTGCCTTTGACAAAATCAAAGAATACCTACAAAAACCTCCTATTCTCATGCCTCCAGTTGAAGGAAGACCCTTGATCATGTACTTAAGAGTACTAGAGAATTCTATGGGGTGTGTTTTGGGCTAACATGACGAGTCTGGCCGAAAAGAGCACGCAATTTACTACCTAAGCAAAAAGTTTACCGACTGTGAAACCAGATATTCACTGCTCAAGAAAACTTATTGTGCTTTAGCGTAGGATGCTTGCCGGCTAAGACAGTATATGTTAACTCATACCACTCTGTTGATTTCTAAGATGGATCCAATCAAGTATATCTTTGAGAAACCTACCCTTTCCGGATGAATAGCCAGATGGAAAATGATCTTGACAGAGTATGACATTCAATACACAAATCAAAAAGCCATCAAAGGAAGTGTACTAGTTGATCATTTAGCCCATCAAGCTGTGGATGATTATCAGTCAATGAACTTCGACTTCCCTGATGAAAACATTATGCTGGTTACCGACTGTGCGAAATTTAGACCGTATGACGGACCTGGACAAGGATTCCGATGAACTATGGTATTCGATGGGGCTTCCAACGCCTTAGGTAACGGAATTGGTGTTGTGATCATCTCTCCCGAAGGTTGCCACACTCCTTTCACTGCCAGACTATGCTTCGATTGTACAAATAATATGGCTGAGTATGAAGCATGCATCTTGGGTCTAAAAGCTGCTATTGACTTAAGGATCCAGCATTTGAATGTTTTCGGAGAATCTGCCCTAGTGATCAGCCAAGTAAAAGGAGATTGGGATACTAAACACTCTAATCGTATCCCTTTAAAGGAACTTGTGCTATCCTTGATTCCTCACTTCGAGGAGATAACGTTCGAGCACTTCCCCAGAGAAGAAAACCAGTTGGCTGACGCTTTGGCAACCATGTCTTCAATGTTCAAGGTCAGATGGGATAACGAAGCCCCTATGATTACAATCGAAAGATTTGATGAACCTGCACACTGCAATGAAATCGACACCGATGCGGAAAATCCATGGTACCATGAGGTGATGAGATACCTTGAAGCACAAGAGTTTCCAGAAGGGGCATCTATCAATGACAGAAAGTTCTTACAAAGATTTGCAGCCAAGTTCTTCCTAAGTAACGGGATATTGTACAAACGCAATCATGATTCAACTCTACTCCGATGTGTGGATAAGAAGGAGGAAGAGGAAATTATGGAAGACATGCACAATGATCTCTTTGGTACTCACTCAAGTGGACATACGATGGCTAAGAAAATCTTAAGAGCAGGTTACTATTGGTCAACAATGGAGACCGATTGTCATCAACATTCAAGAACTTGTCACAAATGCCAAATCTATGCTGACAAGGTCCATGTCCCTCCAATCCCTCTGAATGTCATGACCACTCTGTGGCCATTTGCAATGTGGGGCATTGACATGATCAGGGAAATCAAACCTACGGCTTCCAACAGACATCACTTCATTCTTGTCGCCATCGACTATTTTACCAAATGGGTCGAAGTTGCCTCGTTTGCCTCAGTCACCAAGAATGTGGTAGCCAGATTCATCAAACAGAACCTCATCTGTCGTTACGGTATCCCCGAAAGGATCATCACCGACAACGGGACTAACCTCAACAATGCCATGATCAGGGAATTGTGCACTCAATTTAAGATCAAGCATCACAATTCTTCTTTGTATAGACCGAAAATGAATGGCGCAGTCAAAGCGGCCAACAAAAATATCAAGAAGATTGTGCAGAAAATGGTAGTGACCTATAAGGATTGGCATGAGATGTTACCGTTTGCTCTACATGGCTACCGTACTTCAGCTAGAACATCAACTGGGGTAACTCCCTTCTCTCTAGTCTATGTCATGAAAGTTGTTTTACCAGTGGAAGTTCAAATTCCCTCGCTGAGGATTATGATTGAGGCAGGCCTAGGCGAAGACAAATGGATTCAAACGAGATTGGATTAACTAAACTTGATCGATAAAAAGCGACTAGCTGCTATTCGCCATGGTCAGATGTATTAAAAATGGATGATCAAGGCCTTCAATAAAAAGGTCAAGCCTCGAGTATATCAAGTTGGTGACCTGGTGATAAAACACATTATCTTACCACGAGGTGACCCCAGAGGAAAATGGACTCCCACCTATGAAGGGCCGCTTGTTGTCAAGAGAGTTTTTTCTGGAGGTGCCATGATGCTGACCACCATGGGCGGTGAGGATTTCCCACATCCTATAAACGCAGACATAGCTAAAAAATACTATGCATAAAAGACCCGTTAGGTTGACGCACCTAAGCAAAATAAGGGCATCCCGGAAAACCAAAAGGTTTGGGCAAAAATTAGGGATATATGCAAAAGATTTTACACCCGACAAGTTGAAAACCCGAAAGGGCGACTTGGGCAAAAAAGGGTATCCTGGTGGACCGAAAACCCGAAAGGGCGGTTCAGGCAAAAATTAAGGATTAAAAGCGTACGACTATGTCCCGTGGAGTCAACACAGTCGATGTTATCACCAAGGTCCAAGTTCAAGTGGTCCTGGATCAGTCCAATCAATTTTGATCAAACTACAAAGGATGTTTGAAGACATTAGGGGCAATAGTAGAGCTGGGAGGCAATGAGATCATTTCACATGGCTATTTGTTTTCATTCTCAATTTTGTTTCCCTTTTTTTTGCGATTTCCTCTTACTAGGATCTCCGTCTCTATGTACAAAAACGCTTATTCATAGGCAAAATATCAACACAAATACATTTTGAAGTACAAAATTTTATGTCTCTATTTTGAATGCAAATTTGTCCAATGACTAAAATTGAATGAACATATGCATATGAAACTAATTTAAACTATTTTGCACATGTGTCCTGCTAAGCAGCAGCATCAACAACAGGGCATCAGCACACAGCGGCAGACGGCGACAATAAAACTTTCCCCAACGGGGTTGCCCATAAAATCTCCTTACATGGGATAATCTCCAGCTAGAGTCTCAACATCTTTGCAACTTTCTCCCTAGCTAAGTTAATTTTTACAAGTTGAAGCCTCAGGGATCTCTTCCTAAAGGAAATTCACTTCCTCAACAGGGTTTATTTCCCCAACAGAGTTATTTCCCCAGCTGTTGTACCATAAAATGTTCCCTCTCATTTATCAAGACTTTTCTCACAAGATTTCTTTGACTCAAGACTGGATTAGGGTTTGGTCAACTCAAGACATATCATCATGCACTGATGACCCAAAATTAGGGTTTGATATTGCACAAGGATTTTTGGACTATCAATGCTTCATGTGACTTTCAAACATCATTATGGTTCCCTAAGATCACTCAGGACAAGTTTCAAGCTTTGAACCACATTTTTGATCAGTCAATTGGACAGTTGACCTAAAAATCAGTTGTATTGGGGAAAAAGTCAACCATGGCCAATTTACAGTCAAACTTCATAATTTTTGATCCACATCAACATTTTAGACTCATATATATCATTTGATCAAGTTTGGATCATAATTCCTTAAGAAATTTGATCAAATCATCAAAAGGGCAAAATGGTTAAAATTAGGGTTTTGACTGAGGAAGGGCAATTTCTGGTTTTTAACCTAGAAAATGACCAATTGAGTTAGAGAATGATTTCAAGGATTAAATTGCATCATCTTGACCTAATATCCTGGTTCAAAACATTGCAATTTATTGGATTGACAGATGAAATTTGCAGTCAACTGATCAAAAGTCAAATGTACACTGAAAAGTCAAACTTTGACTTTTTGGTCAAAATCAAGTGCCAAGGGTCACAATTCATAAAAACATGTCATAATGTGAAACTTGTTCATCAAGAAATCCAAGTTTTAAGATTAGGGTTTAAATTTGAAAATTTTCTTAACTTAGAAAATTTTCTAAGTATAGAAAATTTCTTATTTTTTCTCAACCTTAGGCCATTTTTTCACCATGATGCATAATGATTCAAAGAAAGTTCTCAACATGAAAGTTATAGACCTCCATGAAATATACAACTTTGCTTCACACACTTTTCCCTAAAGATGCTTGGATCTCAAGATATAAATTTATGAATACATGCTCATGAACTAAGTAACTTAGTGAATTTTTGCCCTAATTTAGGCAGGTTTTGGACCCAACTTCATGGCAATTTTTCACCTAGTTCCAAGAGGTATCTTGAAATTAATTTCAAAGATGAGTTATAGAGAACATTGCAAGCTTTACAAAATTTCCAAGAAATCCTCAAGATCATTTTTGAGTAGGGAGAATCGAAGAGATGAAGTTGGCAATTTCTCACTTTTGGTTCAAGCCATTTCATGAAGAACAAAGTTTCAATCAGTACCTATGCTGCCTAATTCATGCTTTACAGGTCCCAAACTTGTTTCTTACTCCTTAATTTAATGCTTACTCAGTTGACAAATCTTTGATCCAAGCCTTAGAGCCATTACCCAAGTTGTAATTCCATAAATGGCATAAAGTGACCATTGCCATTTTGAAGAAGCTTAACTTTTGCCACTTTCCAATTCTTGAGCATTGAACCTGTCTCCTTTGCACATACAAGTACCACAGACCTAAGGCAATTTGTATAGAGAAAATACCAACCCTAAGCAAGCCAGTACAAGCAGGTAAGGCCTTATCCCTTCACTTTGCTTCAAAAGCAAGAAAGTGTGCCAAAAGCCTATAACTTGCAAATCTGTTGGAGAGCTGACAAGAAACTGATTCCATACTAATATACAAACACATTGCAACATAACACACGATTAATAGAAGCCTGAAACACTCCCAAACTCAAAAACACCAGAAAACTGTCAAGACTTGCAGTTTTTGCATAAGCATACCAATCTCTCATTTGGCTCGTGTGTTTCAAGTCTTAATCATCAAAACACCTTACCTATTTGATATCTAACTGATCCAGGCCCTCATCCCTGTATTGTAACCCCTCCTCCATCATCTGCCATTTTTGTTTTCAAAGCTTGCAGGTTGACTTGGACAGAGAGTTTCAGACACTTTCAAAGCAAGGCAAGGGTTGGAGCACACTCAGGGAGGTTCAAGCAAGCTCAAGCAATCATCAGGCCTCCATAAAATTCACTCCAACTCCATCCACGATTTCAACTGAAAGAGGTAAAAATCTAAACTTCTATCTCTTTATACAGGTAACCATTGGCCCTGATTGGTGAATAAACAATGTAGTCCTCATTGCAACGAAGTTGTACATACATTTATCTTGCATTTATTTGGCCTGAGTTGAGAGAATTTTGAACTTGAAGTTTCTGAAAAATTTAGGTTTTAATTTAGGGCTTTTAAAATTCATTCTGATCTTTGATTGTTAGCTTACATGATTTATATGGTTAGATTCGTGAGACAAAATGCTACAGCTTTCATGTTATGAGTTTTCATTTTCATGGAGAGATAAGTAAGTTAGAGAGCATCTGGCTGGCTAGAGGAAGAAGATGAAGTATAGGGCCATGGAAGCGTTTCATGTTATGTTATTTTTGTTTCACATTAATCAACAGATATATAGCCACCCCAGTGGCAAGGTAGCGCGCTGGTGAGACCCATGTCCTGGGTTCGAACCTTGGCGCTACCTTTTGGTTTTTTCACATTTTTCCTTCTTTTCATTTTTGTTGTTTTTTTGCAGGATTGGGCTTGGTTCTTTGGGCCTAGCATTTTTACTAACACATTGCTTCCAGTTTTCCTACAACACCCCCTGGCCCAACTTTTTCCATACATTTTTATTTATTTATTTTTTGTTTTCATTTTTGTTCATTAATATTTTCTTTAATCCATAAAAATCCTAAAAAATATAAATATGACAATATTGCATTTTATTTTATTTTATTTTATTTTTCACATAAAAAATATATTTTAAACTATATATATATTAATTATTTTTTCTTAAACAAACTTGTAGATATAATAGGTTTAGGTTAATTATTTTATCCCTTTTTATTTTTATTCATACTTGTAAACTATTTATTTTTGACATATAAGAATTAAATATTTTCATAAAATATCATTTAGTATTTTAATACAAAAAATACATATAATATATATATATATATATATATATATATATATATATATATATATATATATATATATATATATATATATATATATATATATATATATATATATATATATATATATATATATATATATATATATATATATATATATATATATATATATATATATATATATATATATATATATATATATATATATATATATATATATATATATATATATATATATATATATATATATATATATAAGAACCTTATTTTCTTTCAAAATAGAAATTAGGGTTAAACCCTTTTTTTTAAGAATTAATTTCTTTTCCCTATATTTTTAAGATTAGATTAAATTTTTCTTTTCACACAAAAAAACAAAACAAAATCTTTTTCTTCATGTACATAATATTGCATATTTAAATATTGTATATTATTTATTCTTAATATTCGTACAAATTCGATTTGGTTGTAATAACTTATTTAGGTTTACATTCTTGCAAATCCCTATTTAAATTTGTATTCCCCCCTCCCATTAAATTGTTGTAATAGCTTAGTAATATTTACATTACGCAATTTACCGCTTTACATGCCATGTTAGTAATTAGGGTTTGTATGATAAGATCAAAACAAAGCAAATAGAAAACCATAAATGCAAGATAAAATCAAAGCATGAAAATAACACACTTGCACACAAGCATCCTTAGGATTTCTCCACTTGGTTGCCTTATATAAAAATAGCCATGTTACGCATGCGAAGTATCTTGGCAAAACAAAACAAATATAAGATCATAGTCCCTCGATGACGCTATTCAAGGTTGCCTTGCAAAATGATCTTGGTCCCTCAAAATGCTAAGAAACTTTGCAAACATTTCTAATCATGGTTATACGATGACCCACGCTCGTCCCGTTTACATCCAAAGATAGGGTTGCTTACCAAATCAATGGTAAGACAACAATGTCAAAGGAATAGAAAATACACAAGAAAGACATTTGAGTAGGTAGATTACTTCTAGTTACTTGCTCTATTTTCAAACAACTATCCTTGCTATTTTCAAAACAAACACACATATTTCAAAAACATCTTACAAACATTGAAAACATTTTCAAAAGACAAAATTCTTTGTATACATTCTTACGAACGAGAATCATTACAAAGATTACCTAAATGAATAGACTCTTTTACAAAATACTTTCAAAACCACATCAAACACATTTTCAAATAACAAAAGTAAGTGATCTAGCAAGTAACTAAGAGCCCGTGGAAAACCTTGGATGAAAAGGGTGATAATACCTTCCTTTTTCATAATCTGCCCCTCAAACTCAAGAAAACATCTCAAAGGTCTTTCCTGTGCTTTTTTCACCTTTCCTTTTGGATAAAAGAAAAGTCGGTGGCGACTCTTGCTAACCGCAACATTTGCAATAAAACACAAAACCCTCAAGTCAGTTCTCCCACTATATCACAGAACTGGCGACTCTGCTGGGGATTATTATAAAAGTGGGGTTACCTTAAGGTTTAGATCACATTTATTTGCTTACATTGTTTGACTTGTTTGCTTTACATTATGGTACTTTGTTTGGGTGTGAAATCCTCTACACGGATTTTGGATACATTATAGGTAAATAGCAATACATTGTGGAAACTGTGCGGGGTATACCGACATGGTCTAAGCAATAGCTATGTTAGTGTGACATATTTATGGGTACCGGTAGCCTTTGAGTCAATCAAAGAGAATACGGGGCTGCTGAGTGATGTCATGAAGCACTAATGAACTTCTAGAACCCTTTACTTGACCAACTTGGCCTTTAGGATGTAGTGAGATGACCGACTTTGGTGCAGTCCGAAGTTGGTAGATACTCGATACTACACTCATTAAGGGTTGGTTTCTTGGGATATTTTGGTCGCCATTAAAGAGGCTTGAGCTGAAACAATGACCAAGGAAACAATCTAGTGATATTGAGCTCTTTAGAACCCGGTTACTATTACTAGGACAGGTTTGAGCCAACTAAACTTCAAGAGGGTACTTACCTATAAAGCCCCGTGCAAGCCTAAACTAAGAACTTGTTTGTTTTGCTTGTATATACATACTTGTACATAACATCATGGACATCATGAACATCATATGCATTCACTAACCATTTCAAGGATTTTGGAGATTCATTTTTGTTCTTGTTTTGTAGGATATGGATTCACTTCGCAGGAAAACAATCCAAATCAACCTTGTAAGAATTCCTCCACAGCTCAAGGAGATAACTTCAAGGATCCCTGAGAACTTTCCATTCACCGAGAGGCATGGTCGTCTACTCAACTTGGTCACCTCCAACACAGAGGATGATATGATGAAGGTGCTCTTCCAGTTCTTTGACCTTTTGCATCATTGCTTCACATTTCCCGACTATCAGCTTGTGCCCACTTTGGAAGAATTCTCTCAACTCTTGAGGATTCCCATTCGCAATCAACTACCTTTCAACGGTACGGAAAGAGACCCAAAGCCATAAGAGATTTCCCAAGCTCTGCATTGGCACTCATCTAATGTCACAACTCATTGGGAAACTAGAAGTGGTGTCAAAGGCTTCTTAGCAAAGTTTCTGATTGAGAAGGCCCAAAGTTGTTGGAATTCCCTAGACTTGCAAGCTTTTGAGGAGATTGTGGCTCTTCTTATCTATGGGATGGTCTTGTTTCCCAATCCTGACCAACTCATAGATGTGAGTGCCGTCAAAATCTTCATATCGTGCAATCTGGTGCCTACATTACTAGGGGATATCCTGCACTCTTTTCACACTCGCACAATGAGGAAAAGAGGTGTCCTTATGTGTTGCACTCCTCTCCTGGCAAGATGGTTTATTTCTCATCTTCCCCAATCAGTCTTCAAAAATGAGCAAGGATTAAGGTGGTCACAAAGGTTAATGACGCTCAAACATTCAGATATTCACTGGTGCTCTCGATCCAAAGAGAATGTTATCATTGTTGACCGTTATGGGGAATTCCCTAATGTCCCTATACTTGGAATTAGGGGAGGCATCACCTACAACCCATGCTTATCTCTAAGACAGTTTGGTTATACCCGAAGGGATGTCCCACATGAGATGCTGATTCAGGGCTTGGTATTCGACCACGACAACGACGATCAAGGTCTTCGCCAGAGATTCATCCGAGCTTGGAGGATGCTAAACAAGGTGGATAAAAAGACTTTGGGACACAAGAATTCCATCCCTCTTGAGCCTTACCTCAAGTGGGTAAGAACCCGCGCTCAAAGTCTTATGATGCCTTATCCTTCCATTCTCCCAGTGATCATCGAGCCTGTTAAGGAAGGAGAAGTTCCATACATTATCCTAAATCCTGACATGCCCACATCTCTTGAAGACCTACAAAGGGATTGGATACAACTCAAATGAGAGCGAGATACTTTCGAATCCCAATTCTACGCAAGCGAGAAGAAGGTTTTGGAACTCACTAGGCTACTTCATGAGGAGCAGACTCTAAATGCCTACATAGCACCAAAGAGGACGCACACTACCTTTTTATCTTAGGGTTTTGTATTATTTTTCCCAAGGAGCATTGACGTATTTAAACTCTATTTTATTAATATAACGTGTTTTTCTTTTTGTCTAAACGAACTTGAATCTTTTAAAATCCTTGAAAACATTGCATATGTACATATCATTCATCATAACATAAACAGGTCTTTTGCAACGAGTTTCCTCATCTCTCTACTGTTTATTTCAGTAAGATGGATCTCGAACAGACAGTCAAAGATCTTCAGGCTCAAAACATGCAGTTTCAACAGTTACTCACAACCCTAGCCAAAGGACAAGAGGAGTTGAAGACTTTGTTGGCCAAAGAGAAAAAGAAGAAAGAGAAGAAACCAACTAGGGTTGTAATCATGGGGAGAAGGTTTCAAGGACAAACTAGAAGAACCTTGAATTTTGCAGCAACATCTGATGAAGGAGAAGGGAAAGGAAAAGAAACACCAGTTCCGTCAGAATCTGAAGAGGAGGAAGAAGAGGAAGATTACTCTGAGGAACAGTATCCTCCAGCGGATGATAAGTACAAACATCTTGAAGAGCGTTTGAACGCTATGGAAATACAAAGGGTACCAGGTCTAGACTTTGAAGAATTGGGGCTAGTATCGGGAATTATGATCCCACCAAAGTTCAAAGTGCCGTTGTTTGCAAAATATGATGGGGTGTCATGTCCTAAAATGCACCTCCAATCATACGTGAGAAAGATCCAGCCGCACTCCGCCGATAAAGACCTGTGGGTGCATTTTTTCCAGGATAGTTTATCCAGAACACAACTCGATTGGTTTTACCAATTAGAAAGGGTCGACGTCCACAACTGGGAAGACCTTGTCGCAGCTTTCTATAAACAATACCAGTATAGTGCAGATTTGGCGCCTACCCGTACTCAACTTCAGAGTATGGCTATGGTTTCAAATGAGGGTTTCAAAGATTACACGCAGAAATGGAGAGATCTAGCTGGAAGAGTGTAACCCCCTCTGTCTGAAAGGGAGTTGGTGGATATGTTCTTAGGCACTCTATCGGTCCCTTTCTTCAACCATTTGATTGGGAGCTCATCTGCTGGGTTTACTGAGTTAATACTAACTGGAGAGAGGGTGGAAGCTGGCATAAAAAGTGGAAATATTCAGAAGGATTCGTCTGCCTCTATAGCTGTGAGAAAGCCTTTCACCGGGAAGAAGGAGGTATCTATGTTTACCCATAAAGGAATCAAGGGAGAGCTGAACACTGACCAATGGTAGGGGCCGTTATAATCCCAAAGCCTACATTTGATCAACCAAGAAGTAACCAACCGAGGGTGGAAAGGCCAGTCCGGCAATTCACCAGAATTAATATGACTCTAGCCCAAGTTTTACCACATCTTTTGAAATCTAATCTGGAAACTTTAAAGGAAGCTCCAAAGAATCCCAACACTGCGTCCCCTCATTATCACCTAAATTCCAGATACGCATATCATTATGAAAGTCTGGGTCATGATACTAACAATAGTTGGGCCTTGAAAAACAAAATTCAAGACCTTATAGATGCAAAAGAGATTGAGTTTGATGCACCCGAGAAACCAAACATCATTTCCGCTCCTATGCCTAGGCATGGTCACAACACCAATGCTATCAAAGAAGATTTGTTTGTTACCACAGTTGATGAACTCTTGACTCCGCTCCCAATCATTAAGATAAACTTGTTGAAAGCTAGTGTATTCCCAGGTTGTAATGAAGACTGCCATCTTTGCTTATCCTCACCAACTGTTTGCCCTTTGTTGAAGACATGCATTCAACGCTTGATAGACAACCAAGAGATTTTGTTTGAAAATGCTCATGTTTCACCTGTTCCTATTAAAGACGTTTCAATCATAACCATTTCCGCCAATCCTTCCAGGGTCCCCAAAAGACTCGTTAGGATTACATCGGTTCCAAAAACTACTCCTCTTATAATCACAATGCCCGGGCCGGTCCCGTATGAATCAGACAAAACAGTACCGTGGAATTATGGTGGAGACATCTACTACCATGGCATCAAACAAGATGGGCTGGCCGCCGAAGAAATGACCTCCGAAGAAGACTCTGACATTAGTAATATTGCCAGAACCAGTAAAATTACCCGTAGCGGTAGAATCTTCTCTCCAGAAATTGCCCCTCCAAAGGTAGTTTTTGGACCCGTGGTTGTTCCAAAGGTTACCTCCATACCAATAATCATATTTGTAAGTGCTCCTACTGGCAAAGACGACACAACCCCTGCTGTTATCCCTACCAACACTTCTACTGCTGAAATTCGAGGAAAAAGTATTCAAGAAGAGCCTGTCCGGACGAAGGCTCAACCACTACCTATCCCCGAAACCTCTAAGAAGGAAATGGAGGAGATCCTGAGGATAATAAAGAAGAGTGACTATGACGTGGTTGAACAGTTGGGGAAAACTCCCTCCAAAATCTCCATGTTGGCATTGTTGCTGTGTTCTGAGGTACATGCGAAAGCTCTGGTGAAGTTTCTAAAGACAGCCCATGTGCCACAAGAGACATCTGCTGACCAATTTCAAGATTGTGTGGCCAGTTTGACAGCTGATAACGGCCTAGGCTTCTCTGATGCTTATTTGACACCAAGAGGGAGAAAGCACAACGAGGCATTACATGTCTCTGTGGAATGTAGAGGAACAACTTTGGCCCATGTCTTGGTGGACACTGGCTCATCTTTGAATGTTTTACCGAAGAAAGCTCACGACAGATTGGATTGCGAAGGACTGACATTGAAACCCAGTAACATAGTCGTGAGAGAATTTGATGGCTCAAAGAGGATGGTCCACGGGGAGGTGGACATCCTCATAAAGGTTGGGACTCGGACTTTCAACTCAACTTTCTATGTAATGGACATCCGCCCCTCTTACTCCTGTCTGCTAGGACGGCCTTGGATCCATAATGTCGGTGTTGTCACCTCTACACTATACCATATGCTGAAATACCCGGTCCATGGAAAGATTATCACTGTCCATGGAGAGGAGGAGTACATGATTAGCCACCTAAACTATTCCCGGTATGTGGAGTTGGATGGCGAGTTCATTGAAACTCTTTTTCAACATTTCGAAGAAGTCTCTCAAGAGGTAGCGGTAACCAAGATGGTATCCCAGATCCCCAATATCACAAGACCTCCACTTTGGATGTCATCTCTAAAGGACGCCAAGGCAGTAGTAGAGGAGGGTGGATGCACCATCTGGGGGCAACTTCTAGACATTCCGTATAAATCTGACAAGTTTGGCTTAGGGTTTACTTCAAGTGCTCAGAAGGTTGTGCGTCGTGCCCATGCTGAAGGGCCACCTTTGAAGATTAGCAACCGAGAAGTCAACACAGTGGAAGATGATGAAGAAGATGGCAGCTTGGAGGATTGGATATTTCCTACTGTCAACGGAGGACTTCGCAATTGGGAAGCCAGAGACTTTGTCCCAATAACTTTCATCTCTCAATAATTTATCTTTTACATTTCTCTTGGACTTGTAATATTCACAAACAATTCGCACATTTAAAACCTTGTGTCTTACCCGAGGCGTAATGGTCCATTTGTAAGGGTTTTTATTTCATCTTCATATGACATTCAATGAATCATGGACGTTTTTCACATACAAACCTTTTGTGTTCATTGTCTTTCTTTTACATTTTTTTGTTTAAAGATGGCTATACCCTTACACACACCCACACTCACAAATGCAGGTACCCCTCCATTCCAGATCCCATGGGTAACGATACTGATATGGCCTTTAGTGACTCTGAAGATCTAATCTACCAAGCCGAAGACGAAGGTAAGGAAGATTGTGAAGTACCAGGGGAATTGACCAGACTACTACAACAAGAGGAAAGAGCTATTCAACCTCATGAGGAACCGGTGGATACAATCAACTTGGGTACCGAGGAGGATAAAAAGGAAATCAAGGAGGGTGCCAATCTAGAGTCGAGTGTCAAGGAGCGTCTAATTCAACTATTGCATGATTATGTTGAGATATTTGCTTGGTTATACAAAGACATGCCAGGTGTTGTACCCCAAAATTTTCCCTCCCATATTTCTCAAAATATGTCAAGAAAGATCTCCAAGTTGCTCAAAGTTGCTCAAGGATTGGCCAGACAAGCTCTCTCCTAAGGCAATCTACCCTAAATTAGGGTTTTGTGTTGCATCAAGGTCCTTGAGTCCAAATGACCCCAAGTGCTCAAAAATGTCCTAATATGTTCTCAAGATCATCCATGTCAAGTTTCAAGCCTTGCAGAGGAATTTTGCTCAGTCAATTGCCCAAAGGTCCAAAAATCGACTATGTTAGGGCAAAAGTCAACTGTGGCCCACATACAGTCAAACTTCAAGATTTTTTGTCAACATTCTAATTTTAAAGTATATTTCATCATTTGATCAAGGGTTGATCATGATTCATCAAGGATTGCTCATAATTCATCAAGACTCAAAGTTGCTAAATTAGGGTTTTGTAGGAAAAGTCAACTCAACTTTGACCAAGCATAACTTTCTCATACTTTATGAGAAATGACCCATCCAAAGCTCATTTTGAAGAGGATTTAATTCCCTACAATACATCTTCATATCCCAAGATCAAAATATGCATTCACAAGAAGTTATGAATTTGGACATTATAGGTCATTTTGAAAAGTCAACAAAAACACCTTTCTTGTCAAAGCTTCATACTTGAGCATGGAATATCAAATTGAGATGAGACCAAAAGGGTTGGTTATAGGACATCTCAAGCTTTCTAAAAAGTCCAAGAACACCTCCAAAGAGTCAAAATTGAGGAAGTTATGCATGGTTGAAGTTGGAATTTTTTGCAAAATTGCCAAAAATCAACTATGCCCAAAAGTCCAAATTTTGCCAAATAGGCCAATTCGTTTTAACTTGTTTTGAGTTGGCATTGTAGCCCACGTGCTCTAGCCTTGGCCATGTGTCCATATCATATTTTTATTAATTATTTTGATTTTTATTTGAATTAATTTGATTTAAATCAAATAAAATCCAAAGCATTGATAACAAAGGATTTTTTGGTTGTTTCAGGCTCTAATTACAGTTAGCAATGCAATCAAACTCGTATCAAGGTAATTGTGCACAAGGAGATTGGATTTAGGCCAAATTTGGAAGGTGGTTAAAGGGAATCAAATCAAATATCAAAATCATCAATGGAGGAGGATTTGGACATAACTTGCAACCCTAATACATTGTGCAATACATAAGGGTCGTGTGCAGACAAAAATAAGGGTTGGAGATCAAGCATAGAGGCAGAACCAAATTTGAAAAAACAAGAAAAAAGTGTGAGTTCGAAATCACTCCTAGAGGCAGTTTCAAGGCTCGAGACTTGTCTCAATCATTTCCTGGAAGCTTCCACAACCTAAACCAATCAAAACCAGGCATTTTCAGACCCTCCCAAGCGTTGTAAGTCACTCACAAACCCGCCTTGTTCTTGATTTCGTATTTTGCAATTTAAGCATGGTTGATATGAATTAATGGCATAATCTTAATCTACAGAGCATTTGCAAGCTTTTGGTATTATTCAGTTGCATTTACATGACCTATATCGTGATTCACCATAGCTAGGGTTTCTTGGAGTTTTTTAGGGCTTTTTGTTACAGGAATAATTGGTCTTCATGAAGGGTACTATCTTGTTCAGGGGAACAAGGCGAGTTCAACCATGGCGCTAGTTTCCATTTATATTGCATTTGGAAGAACTTAGAGTGAAGCCACGATTTTAGCTGCAGATAAAATCCGCAGGTAAAAGTTATAGTTTTTAGAAGACAGGGACGAAGGTGTGTCGCTTCCCCATTTGTCCATTCAAATATTTGCGCGCATTTTTATTGTTTTTCCAATATTTCTGTTGTTTCATATATTATCTTCAGTGCTTGATTAACATACAACAAAGCAACGTAGCCCAATTGGTCACTAGGTGTGCATTCAAAGCGTTAGTGGCTGGAGGTCAGGGGTTCGATCCCTGCCTCTAGCATTTGTTATTTTTCCAAAATATTTCAGGTAATCAGGTGCACGCCTAAGCTGGAGATCCATCATACTCTCTCACCAATCAACGTGCCAGATGGCCAGATCTATTGGCCAATATTGAAGGAGCATCAAAGGGCCAGGTCAACACACATACACTGGATCAGAAAACTCCAATGGATCAAGCATTATTGGGCCAGAAAATTGCTTTCTACACCTCCAAAATCATGCCCATCTCTCACTTCTTTTTTATATTTTGTTTGTCTTATTTAATTGTTTTATTTTATTTAATTTAAATACTAACCAATTAATTAATTTCTTTTGTAAAAAAAAAATCACAAAAATATTTTTATCCAATTAAAATTCAGAACTTTATTTTTCTTTAATAAATATTAATTAATTTAATTAGGATATTAATATTAGATAACTTTAATTCATTTTTTGTAAATAAATAAAATCAATTAGAATTTAATAGGTTTTAACCCTAGTTTAATTATTTTATTTTCTTTCCAAAATAACAAAAACCTCCAAAAATATGTCATTAATTATTTTTCATTGATTAATTTATTTAATAATTAATTTAGCATTTAATTTTAGGATTTAATTTCTTTTCTTAAAAATAAAAACAACAAAAAAGCTTTTCTTTTAATTAGAAGGGTCAAAACCCTAAGCTCACATTCGATTTAATGTCACCTCGCGCGCTTTATTATTTTATCCAATTAATGTATATGCTCCCGGTTTGTAATAATTAATTAGGATATTTATTTTACCGCTTTATTTTATTTTCAAAAGGTTGTTTTTGGCGATGTAAATACCCGACGCCTTGTAATAATTTAGTTTAATTTTCGCACCTTTAATTTCTGCAAATATTTAACTGTTAGATGTTTGGTAATAGGGTTTGCATGACAAGAATGAATGCTTAATCTTAAAATGGTTAGATCACCCTAAACATGTGCAAAGATAAAAATAACTGAAAACAATACACTCGCACATGCGCACTCCTAGGGTACACCCCACTTGGTTGCCTTGTAAACGGTCATTAAGTATAGGTTGTTTTAGAGGTCGCCCTCTTGTCTAAAAGATCATAGTTGCCTCGGAAAGGTTGCCTCAGATATTGTTGCCTCGAACAAATTATCTAAGACATTAGGATTACCGCTAAGACATCCTAACATTGCTTTAGTGACCGTATGTCCCTCTTTCGAATTGACCCTCAAACTCCAACGGCGGTGCTACCTACTCACTAATAGTGGGATAGAATTGTCTAAAGGAAACTAGCATAGAACGATTCCTTTTTCGAGTAGGTAGATTAGTTCTTAGATACTTGCTCATCCAAAACAAAGCTTTTTCACAGTTACACTCTTTTACAAACAAAGTTTTCAAAAACACTTCATTACACTCTTGAAGACAGACGCAAGAGTTAAATCAGAGTTAAAAACAAAACTTTTCAAAACCCACAAGCACAAAGAAAACATTTTAAAAATGATGAGCAAGTACCTAAGAGCCCATAGATAACTACGGATAGAGAGGGTGCTAATACCTTCCCTTTCTATAATCTACCCCCCGTACTCAGAAATATCTCGAAAAAGGAATTTTTCTGTGCTTTTTTCCTTTCCTTGTTGGATAAAATAAAAGTCGGTGGCGACTCTTGCTTACCGCGACATTTTGCGAATACAAAATGCAAAACGCGAACCAGCATTCCAAAAACAGTCAGTTCTTCCCACCGTATCACAGAACTGGCGACTCTGCTGGGGAATTAATAAGTGGGGTGTACCTTAGGATTAGTTAATCATATTATTTTCAATTGTTTGATTTGTTTGCTTTATCTTTGTGAGCTTTGTATCGGAGTTACTATAGATCCTAACCCGGATCTGGGGGATACCTTTTAGGTAAGTAGTAATAGACTGTGAGGGAACTGTATGGCGTAGATCGATACGGTTGAAGCAATAGCTACATTGGTGTGGCACTTTAGTTTGTACCGATATCCTTTATGGTGGAACAAGGAGAATATGGGTCAGCTAAGGGGTCATTAAGCACCAACTGACCTTAGAACCTATAATTGACCAACTTGGCCATAGAAAAGTAGCAGTATGCTACACTCATTGAGACCAAACTCTCGCGATGATTTCGGCCGCAAGAAAAGGTTTCCAAACTGGAATTATGACCGATCGAGGGTGGTTAGTGATATTGAGATCCTCTAGAACCCGGTTACTATTACTAGGACAGGTTGAACCAACTAAACTGAAAGAGGGTAATACCTAAACTCCATGCCAGCCTGAAATCTAAGGGTTACTGTGTGTCTTATTTGCCCTTACCATGTTTTCTATCTGTGAATACTTGTGGTGTGTTTCTATCATGACATCATGCATCATGACATTGCATGCATCTTGCATCAGACTAACCCATTTCAAAGATAGAGGGGATTCATCTTTGTTCTATTTTGTAGGTCATGGCCTCTATGCGTAGAAACACTATTCGGATCAGCTTTGTACAGATTCCTACTCAACTTAGAGATTTGGTTTCCAAAGTTCCAGATACTTCATCCTTTATCAGAAGACATGGTCACCTCCTTGGTTTGGTCACTTCCAAGATGGATGAGCAGATGTTGAGTGTCTTGTGCCAGTTCTTTGACCCATTACACCACTGCTTCACCTTCCCAGACTATCAGTTGGTCCCTACTTTGGAGGAGTTCTCTGGTTTACTTGGTATTTCTATTCTAGAGCAGACGTCGTTTACAGGTTTGGAGAAAGCTCTTAGGCCAGAAGATGTTGCTACAGCCCTACATCTGACAAAGGCTAAAGTAATGTCTAACTGGGAGACTCGGAGTGGGACAAAAGGCTTCTTGGCTAAGTTCTTGGTTGATCAGGCTAATCAGTTTTGGGACAGTTTGGATTTTCAAGCATTCGAAGACATCCTGGATCTTCTCATATATGGTTTGGTTCTGTTTCCTAATTCAGATTCTTTCGTCAATGTGAACACAATGAAGATCTTCATGTCCCGTAATCCAGTGCCTACTCTCTTAGGTGACATCCTGCATACTCTTTATGCCCGTACTGCTCAGAAACGGGGAACCCTTATGTGTTGTGCACCATTGCTGGCGAGGTGGTTTATTTCTCACCTCCCCAAATCTGTTTTGAAGAATAAGGAAGGTATGGGATGGGCCTACAGAATCATGTCCCTTGCTCATACAGACATCATCTGGAGCACTAAAAACATGGAAGAAGTGGTTGTTATTGACCGGTGCGGAGAATACCCCAATGTTCCTTTGCTTGGAATTAGGAGAGGGATCACTTATAATCCTTGCCTGGCCTTACGACAATTTGGGCGAGCTAGAAAGGATGGTCCTCATGAGTTGCTGATTCCGAGCACTGTCTTTGACATCCAAGGGGATAGTGAGGAGCATCGCCGCAGATTCATACGAGCTTGGAATAGGGTTAACAGGTCTGATCCGCATGAGCTAGGAGCGAAGACTTCTCTTCCAATGGAGCCATATCTCCGGTGGGTTCGGGCCCGTGCCCAAAAGCTGGGGATGTCGTACGAAGCTGTCTTACCGGTAATTGTTGAGAGTGCTGATGAAGAAGGGGTCCCTCATATTGTCCTCCATCCATACATGCCTACTGACATTGGGGAATTAATGAGATAGTGGATCCAGTTAAGAGAAGAACGGGATACTTATAGAGAAAAGTATCATGAGCAGGAGCGGAAGATTCTAAAGCTTACAAGACAGCTGGAGAATGAGAAGGTCCTCAACGATTATGTCAGCACCAACAGAAAACGGCCATGGGAGCGCTGATGTCTTTTTCTATTTCTAGTTTTGATTTACTTTTTCAGTTTTTCTTTTTGTAACGCCTTAAAGGCATTTGTCAAACATTATTTCCAGTTTTTAATCTAATAAAAGTGTGTTTCCTTTTGGTTTACGAATTTGAATCCCTAAAGTCTTTGAAATCATATCATACACATTCCATTCCCATACACCTCATTACAGGTACCCTTACAGGTCTCTTATCTTCTTCGATGTTTATTTCAGCATCATGTCTGCTGAAACATCCACTGATCAAGCTATTAAGGCTCTTCAAGCTCAAAACGCTCAGTTCCAGGAAATTTTCATGAACCTGGCCAAGGGGCAGAAAGATCTGAAGACTCTTATCTTGAAGGATAAGAAGAAGAAGAAGAAGAAGAAGATGAAGAAGACAGTCCTCTTGAACATGGGTCACAGGTTTGGAAACAGGTTGCGGGAAGAAGTTGATTTGTCTCACTCATCTGGAGGGGGAGGAAATCAGGAAGAAAGGAGGGCTCCTTGCCCTGTGGTTTCCGAAAACGAGACTGACTTTGATGAAGACCAGTATCCTCCTGCCGAGGATAGGTATAAACAGCTTGAAGACCGATTAAGCGCGATGGAGATCCAGAAGATACCTGGGCTGGATTTTGGAGAGTTGGGTCTGGCATCTGGGGTGGTGATTCCCCACAAGTTCAAAGCGCCTACCTTTTCTAAATACGACGAGGTTTCTTGCCCAAAGTTACACCTTCGTTCGTATGTTAGAAAGATCCAGCCATATACTGCTGACAAGAACCTCTGCATCCACTTCTTTCAAGATAGTCTTTCAGGGACTCAACTTGAGTGGTTCTATCAGCTAGAAGGAGCTGACGTCCGTAATTGGGAGGACCTTGCTACTACTTTTTACAAGCAGTACCAATACAATGTCGACCTTGCTCCTACGCGTACCCAACTTCAGGGTATATCTATGGGTGCGAGTGAAGGTTTCAAAGATTACACTCAGAAGTGGAGGGATCTTGCTGGTAGAGTCCAACCCCCGCTAGCTGACAGGGAGTTGGTGGATATGTTTATGGGGACCTTGTCTGGTCCGTTTTTCAACCATTTGATCAGAAGTTCATCGTCGGGTTTTACTGAGTTAATTATGACTGGGGAGAGAATTGAAGTTGGTATCAAGAGCGGCAAGTTACAGAAAGGTGCTTTCTCAAGTACCGAGAAGAAGCCCTTCAAGAAGGAGTCTAGTGCAGTTTACAGTTCTAGAAATCAAAGTCGATCCGAGCACCGTCAAGCAGTCAATGCGGTAGTTATTTCAAGACCAACTGTTGCCACACAACGCAACACTCAGCCAAGGGCAGAGAGGCCTCAAAGACAATTTACTCGACTTAGCATGTCTTTATCTCAAATTCTGCCACAGTTGTTGAAGACTAACTTGGTGATTTCGAGGGAAGCTCCGAAGAATCCCAACGCCACCTCATTGTTGTACAATCCAAACGCCCGTTGTGCTTATCACTCTGATAGCTCGGGGCATGATACCAATAATTGTTGGGCCTTGAAGAATAAGGTATAAGATCTGATTGACGCTAAGGAGATTGAGTTTGAAGCACCAGAAAAACCTAATGTTATGACTGCTCCTATGCCAAATCATGGAGTGAATGTTGTGGATAATGATGTGTTTGTATCTTCTGTGAAAGACATTGCTACTCCATTAATGACTATGAAGAAGAACCTTCTGTTAGTCGGTTTATTTATGGGTTGTGGCGAAGGTTGTCATCTGTTTGTTGTCCTACCTACCGGTTGCCATCTATTGAAGTCAGGTGTCCAACGCCTGATGGATAATAAAGAAATCTTGTTCGAGAAAACTGTTGTTCCTTTGGTTCCTGTTGAAGAAGTTTCTATAATCACCATTTTCACCAATTCTTCCAAGGCTTCCTCGAGAAAGCCTGTTAGAATTACATTTGTTCCGAGAATTGCTCCTTTGATCATCACTGTTCCTGGACCTATCCCATATACGTCGGATAATGTTATCCCATGGCACTATGGGGCTGACGTATATTATCACGGGGTTAAACAAGACTTAAAGGATGAAGAGGCTGATACTGACGTCAGAAATATTGTTGGATCTAGTAAAGTCACCCGAAGCGGAAGACTTTTCTCCCCTGAGATCTCTCCACCAGTTGTTCAGAAGCCTGTTGTTATTACACCTGCCAGTACACCTGCTACTACCCCTGTTCATGTTCCAGTCCTTACCCCTGTCGCCGAGTCATCTGACACTCGGGACAAAGGGATCGCCGGTGAGCCTGCCCGGACGGAGGCACCTAGGAAGATTATTGTTGAAGCCTCTAGGCAAGAGATAGAGGAAATCTTAAAGATCATAAAGAAAAGCGACTACAATGTAGTCGAACAGTTGGGGCAAACCCCGTCGAAGATCTCTATGTTGTTCTTATTGTTATGTTCAGAGGCCCATGCTAAGGCTCTGATTTCTTTCCTGAAAACTGCGCATGTGCCGCAAGATACATCAGCTGATCAGTTCAAAGATTGCGTGGCTAGTCTGACAGCAGATAATGGGTTGGGTTTCTCCGACGCAGATTTGACTGCCAAGGGGAAGAATCACAATGATGCCCTGCATGTCTCCATTGAGTGTAGGGGCACTACTCTAGCTCATGTGTTGGTGGATACTGGTTCCTCGCTGAATTTTTTACCCAAGAAAGCGTTAGACCGGTTAGACTGTGAAGGGTTGGAGTTGAAGCCGAGTAACATCGTGGTTAGGGCCTTTGACGGGTCCAAGAGGATGGTACATGGAGAGGTGGATATTCCAGTTAAAGTTGGTTCTCAAATTTTCGCATCTACGTTCTATGTGATGGACATTCGGCTATCTTATTCTTGTTTGTTGGGTCGCCCATGGATCTATAGAGCTGGGGCAGTAACTTCTACACTCCACTAGATGCTGAAATACCCAGTGAAAAGGAAAATTGTTACTGTACGAGGAGAGGAGGAGTACATGGTGAGCCACCTCAACTCGTTCCGGTATGTGGAAATGGACGGGGAGTTCATTGAGACCCCGTGTCAACATTTTGAAGAAGTACTCCAGATGCTGGCATCAACTAAAACTATTACTGAAGATCCTCCAATGAAGATTGCTTCTCTAAAAGATGCTCGGGCTGTTATTGAGAAAGGTGGGTGTGCGAATTGGGGCCAAATCCCTGACTTTGCACATAAGACTGACAAGTTTGGTTTGGGTTTCACTGCAGAAGCACAACAGGCTGTTCGGCGGGTGCGGATTGGAAGACCTCCCATGCGTATTACTAATCCTGAAGTGAACATGATTGAAGATGATGATGAAGAGTCTGAGTTCGATAATTGGATCTACCCGACTACCGATGGCGGACTAAGCAATTGGATAGCGAAGGACTTCGTGCCAATTTCTTTTATCACACAGTAATAGACTTTTGTTTTGAATTTGTAACAGACAATCTTTAAAACTTTACGGCCCGGTGCCTTACCCGAGACACCGTAGCTTTGTTTGTGAGGGTTTTATGTGTGTCATCTCCATATATCATTAATAAAAGCATTGGACATTTCTTGCATTTCAAATTTTACGCTCCTTGTTTTTCTTTTTTATCTTGCAAAACAGCTATTTTACACACACTCACATATACAGGTCTGAATCCACTCTGGATCCCACTGATAACGATTATGCTACTGTCGGTTATGACTTCGAAAGTCCGATCAACCAAGCCGAGGACGAAGGTGAGGATGATTGCGAAGTGCCTGGTGAACTTGCTAGACTGTTACTTCAGGAAGAGAGGGCCATACAGCCGCATGAGGAGCCAGTGGAAACGGTGAATCTGGGTACAGAGATAGACAAGAAAGAGGTCAAGATCGATGCAAATCTGGAGTCTAGTGTTAAGCAACGGTTAATTCAAATGCTGCATGATTATGTTGAGATCTTTGCCTGGTCTTACAAATATATGCCTGGGTTGGATACTGATATTATGGTTCACCGCTTGCCTACTAAGGAAGATTGTCCTCCAGTGAAACAGAAAGTTCGCCGGATGCGCCCAGAGATGTCCGAGAAAATCAAGGCCAAAGTTATGAAACAGTTTGATGTCGGTTTTCTAGCAGTTACTTCTTACCTGCAGTGGGTGGCCAATGTGGTTCCGGTGCCGAAGAAGGATGGTAAGGTTCGGATCTGAACAGGGCAAGCCCCAAGGATGATTTCCCTCTGCCTCATATCGATGTTCTGGTTGACAACACCGCACAGCATAAGGTCTTCTCCTTTATGGATGGTTTCTCCGGTTATAATCAGATTAAAATGGCTCCTGAGGATATGGAGAAGACAACCTTTGTTATTCAATGGGGTACCTTTTGCTACAAGGTCATGCCTTTTGGATTAAAGAATGCTGGGGCAACGTATCAGCGCGCCATGGTCGCTTTGTTCCACGACATGATCCATCATGAGATTGAGGTATACATTGATGACATGATTGCAAGATCCTAGACTGAGGAAGAACACCTTGACCATCTGCAGAAGCTATTTGACAGGTTGAAGTTGTACAGACTGAGGTTAAACCCGAATAAGTGCACCTTCGGGGTGAGATCTGGTAAGCTGCTGGGTTTCGTTGTAAGTGATAAAGGTATTCAAGTGGATCCTGCAAAGGTGAAGGCTATACAGGAAATGCCAGCTCCCCGAACAGAAAAGGAAGTCAGAGGCTTTTTGGGACGTATGAACTATATTGCCCGATTCATCTCACACCTGACTGCTACTTGTGAGCCAATCTTCAAGTTACTGAAGAAAGATCAAGTGGTAAGATGGAACGATAAATGTCAGGCCGCTTTTGAAAGGATCAAGGGGTATATCCAGGAACCACCTATTCTGATACCTCCAGTTGAAGGGAGACCTTTGATCTTATACTTGACAGTACTCAATAATTCAATGGGGTGTGTGATGGGGCAGCATGACGAGTCTGGCCGAAAAGAGCATGCTATTTATTACCTTAGCAAAAAGTTTACCGACTGCGAGACCCGATACTCGTTGCTTGAGAAAACTTGCTGCGCTTTGGCATGGGCTGCTTACCGGCTGAGACAGTATATGCTGACTCACACTACTCTGTTGATATCAAAGATGGATCCAATCAAGTATATCTTCGAGAAGCCTTCCTTGTCTGGAAGAATAGCAAGATGGCAGATGATCTTGACTGAGTATGACATCCAATACACGACCCAGAAGGCAATCAAAGGAAGTGTGTTGATAGATCATATGGCACATCAGGCAGTGGACGATTACCAGTCTATGAACTTTGAATTCTCGGATGAGAACATCATGATAGTGACTGACTGTGAGACACCTGGACCGGATGAAGGACCTGAGGAAGGATCCTGGTGGTCTATGTACTTTGATGGAGCTTCAAATGCTTTGGGTAATGGCATTGGCGCCGTGATCATATCTCTTGAAGGCTCTCATACTCCGTTCATCGCCTGACTATGTTTCAACTGCACCAACAATATGGCGGAGTATGAAGCATGCATTATGGGTCTTCGAGCAGCTATTGACCTAAGGATTAAGTTCTTAAGTGTTTTCGGAGATTCCACTCTCATGACCAGCCAGATCAAGGGCGAGTGGGATATGAAACACCCAAATCTTATTCCTTATAAGGAGTATGTGTTGACGTTGCTTCCACACTTCGAGGAGATAACCTTTGAACACTTCCCTAGGGAGGAGAATCAGTTGGCGGACGTGCTAGCTACAATGTCTTCTATGTTCAAAGTCAAATGGGACAATGAAGCTCCCCAGATTACCATTGAGAGGTTGGACGAACCTGAACATTGTTATGACATTGAGACTGAAGAGGTAGAAGATAAACCCTAGTTTCATGAGGTGAAAAGGTATCTTGAAGCTCAGGAATACCCCGAGGGTGCATCTATTAATGATAACAAGTTTCTGAGGAGGTTCGTGGCGAAGTTCTTCATCAGCAATGGCATTCTTTACAAGCGTAACCATGATTCAACCTTACTGCGTTGCATGGATAAGAATGAAGCAGAAAGGATTATGGTAGAGTTGCATGAAGGTACTTTCGGAACTCATTCCAGTGGACATACCATGGCAAAGAAGATCCTACGGGCAGGATATTATTGGTCTACCATGGAAGCCGACTGTTATCAGCATTCTCGGACCTGTCACAAGTACCAAGTCTACGCTGATAAGGTGCACATACCTCCAATACCTCTTAACGTCTTGACAGCTCCTTGGCCTTTTGCAATGTGGGGCATCAACATGATTGGTGATATCAGACCTACGGCATCTAACGGG
Organism: Vicia faba; assembly: GCA_948472305.1. NCBI lineage: Eukaryota > Viridiplantae > Streptophyta > Magnoliopsida > Fabales > Fabaceae > Vicia > Vicia faba. The sequence goes on along the minus strand of OX451737.1, from coordinate 1,439,799,088 downwards.
CATCGTTTCATCCTGGTAGCTATTGATTACTTTATGAAGTGGGTTGAAGCAGCTTCCTTTGCTACCGTAACCAAGAACTTCGTGGCACGGTTCATTCGGCACAATATGATCTGACGATATGGTGTACCAGAGAGGATCATTACGGACAATGGTATAAATCTCAATAATAAGACGATCACCGAGCTCTGCAAGCAGTTCAAGATACAGCATCACAACTCTTCTCCTTACCGGCCGAAGATGAATGGGGCTGTAGAAGCGGCTAATAAGAACATTAAGAAGATTGTGCAGAAGATGACGGTGACATACAGAGATTGGCATGATATGTTACCATTTGCTCTTCATGGGTATCGTGCCTCAGCACGAACGTCAACAGGGGCAACACCCTATTCCTTCGTATATGGCATGGAGGTCTTCTTGCCCATTGAAGTTCAGATACCCTCTCTTCGGATTATGAAGGATGCAGGTTTGAGCGAAGATGACTGGATTCAGACTCGGCTTGATTAGCTGAACTTAATCGACGAGAAAAGGCTTACTGCTATCTGTCATGGTTAGACGTATCAAAAGTGGATGATCAAGGCCTTTAACAAGAAAGTCAGACGACAAGAGTATCAAGTTGGGGATCTAGTGATCAAGCGCATCATTCTACCTCAAGGTGATCCCAGGGGCAAATGGACCCCTACTTACAAAGGGCCATTTGTGGTTAAGAACATTTTCTCAGGAGGAGCTATGATTCTAACCACCATGGATGGTGACGACCTTCCTCACCCCGTCAATGCAGACATAGTGAAAAAATACTACGTATAATCAAAGACCCGCTAGGTTGATTGGACTAGGCAAAAATAAGGGCTTCTCGGCGAACCAAAAGGGTTCGGGCAAAAATAAGGGATGAAAATGAAAAAAAGTTATACACCCGGCAAGTCGAAAACCTGAAAAGGCGGCTTGGGCAAAAAAGGGTATCCCGGTGGACTGAAAACCCGAAAGGGCGGTCCAGGCAAAAGTTAGGGATTAATGCGTAACACTATGTCTCATTGAATCACCTTGCAACCTGACTTCTATCAACTACCAAGCTCGGACGACACCAAACAATCTGATCCACCTTCAACCAAGTAGCAAAGGGATGAGATGCTCGAGGACATAAAGGCAATAGCAGAGTTAGAACCCAGTGGGATTATTCACATAGCTATTTTTCTTTGTTTTTCACAAATTGTATAAATTCTATTTGATCGGCGGCGTTCTCCTACTAGGACGTCAGCCTCTTGTACAAAAATGCCTATTTACAGGCTAACTTCAAAAATCAATACAAGTCATTTTTACAAAAGAAATTTCGAGCTGTTTTCCTTTTTCTATTTTGTTTTGCAAAGAACGTCCAATGTTCAATTTTTGATATATGCATTTGACATTAATTGCTGCTCATAAATATTTATATGCGAAACAAAAGACGATTACTTGTAATATTAGAAACAGGGGCAAACGAAAAATGTCCAAACCGTATAGTTGCTCTGTCCACCAGGTATAGGGATAGACCTAGCTGGAGGAAACGATTGAAAGTACATTCATTCCCCGCAGAGTAAGAGACAGACAGTGGTGTTAGCTCTCCCCAGCTGAGACTCGCAACTGTAACTGAATCGGTAATATTCTCCCCGAGCAGAATTTATCTACCATCAGCACTAAGAAGTCTTGTCATCCCCAGCGGAGTATATAAAATATATATCCCCAGTGGAGTTTGAAAATTTTTCATCCCCAGTGGAGTTTGAAGAATTGCCCCCAGTAGACTTCGGAAGATTATCCCCAATAGAATCTAAAAGGGATGTCCCCAGTAAAGTCGCAACTGGAAAATCGTCCCCAGCGGAGTTCTTTCCTTTCAAAAACAGAAATTCAATCCCCAGCAGGTTCATTATCACCAGCAACAGTAATTTATCCCTGGCTGAATTCATCAGTGGAACCTTCAGCAGAGCATCTCTTCCCCACAGAGTCATTCTCTCATCAGTTTATTCCCGGGCGAGTTATCCTCTTCCGCAGGTTTATTCTCACAAATATCTTCATCCACTATCTCCAGCGGAAACGAAGAATTCCATTCTTTTCTCCAACAACAATCCGGGATTTATTTTCCCCCAACTAAAAACATCACATTTTCATACATCATGACATGCATACGCATCATACTACACAATCTCATTTATTTTGAGAACATCATTGCTTGATACATATCATGCATTACATACAGCTAACCTTTACCTTTCAGAAAAGATTTTCACAAAATTCAAGCTATGAAGCTTTTACATCAGTTGAATTACGGACGATGTTCCTAAATCTCAGCGAAGTTGTTGAATTACGGACGAGTTCCTAAATCTCAACAAAGTTGTTCTCAAGTTGAATTACGGATGAGCTCCTAAATCTCAGTGAAGTTATTGAATTACGGATGATTTTCCTAAATCTCGACAGATAGTTCCTCAAGTTGAATTACGGACGGGCTCCTAAATCTCAACAAAGTTGCGGCAGTCGAATTACGGACGAGTTCCTAAATCTCGGTAGATATTACCTCAGTCGAATTACGAATGAGTTCCTAAATCTTGACAGATATTTCATAAGTTGAATTACGGACAATGCTCCTAAATCTAAGCAAAGCAGTCGAATTACGAACGAGCTCCCAAATCTCAACAGATATTTCCTCAGTTGAATTACGGACGATATTCCTAAATCTCAGCAGAGATGTTTCTCCAAGTTGAATTACGGACAGGCTCCTAAATCTCAACGGAGTTGTTGAATTACGGACAGGCTCCTAAATCTCAGAAAAGTTGTTGAATTACGGATGAGTTCCTAAATCTCGACAGATATGTTACTCGGTTGAATTACAGACGAGCTCCTAAATCTCAACAGAGATGTTTCCTCAGTTGAATTGTGGACGAGTTCCTAAATCTCAATAGATGGTTATTTAGTTGAATTACGGACGAGCTCCTAAATCTCGACAAAATTAGTTGAATTACGGACAAGCTCCTAAATCTCAACAAAACCGGTTGAATTACAGACGAACTCCTAAATCTCAGCAAGATAGTTGAATTACGGACGAGCTCCTAAATCTCAGCAAAAGTTCTTCCCTCAGTTGAGTACGGACGATTGAAGTTCCTAAATATCAACAGATGACGACTCACCAGCAGAATGACGAACGACGAGGCTCCTAGATTTCTATCTCTTTCCACGAAAGATCAGACTCCCCCGGCAGAATCTTCCTCAACAACAGGTATACAAGCTCTCGCTAAGGAATCTCTTATGCAATCGACACTCCTCCAAATGGCATCGGTAATCCCATTCCCGGCATCACAAGACAATTACCACTTCATGCAAGTGCAAATTTCTGGGCACTCTAGTGTTCAATCCACTTCCACCTTCGGATTACGAAAGGCACGAAAGACAATCTGCATCCTCAGGTTTAAGAAGATTGAACAGGGGCAGCTGTTGTACCCAAAAATTTGCCCTCCCATATTTCTCAAAATATGTCAAGAAAGATCTCCAAGTTGCTCAAAGTTGCTCAAGGATTGGCCAGACAAGCTCTCTCCTAAGGCAGTCTACCCAAAATTAGGGTTTTGTGTTGCATCAATATCCTTGAGTCCAAATGACTCCAAGTTCTCACTAATGTCCTAATATGTTCTCAAGATCATCCATGTCAAGTTTCAAGCCTTGCAGAGGAATTTTGCTCAGTCAATTGCCCAAAGGTCCAAAAATCGACTATGTTAGGGCAAAAGTCAATTGTGGCCCACATACAGTCAAACTTCAAGATTTTTTGTCAACATTCTCATTTTTAAGTATATTTCATCATTTTATCAATGGTTGATCATGATTAATCAAGGATTGCTCATAATTCATCAAGACTCAAAGTTGCTAAATTAGGGTTTTGTAGGAAAAGTCAACTCAACTTTGACCAAGCATAACTTTCCCATACTTTATGAGAAATGACCCATCCAAAGCTCATTTTGAAGAGGATGCAATTCCCTACAATCCATATTCATATCCTAAGATCAAAATATGCACTAACAAGAAGTTATGAATTTGGACATTATAGGTCATTTTGAAAAGTCAACAAAAACACCTTTTTTGTCAAAGCTTCATACTTGAGCATGGAATGTCAAATTGAGATGAGACCAAAAGGGTTGGTTAGAGGACATCTCAAGCTTTCTAAAAAGTCCAAGAACACCTCCAAAGAGTCAAAATTGAGGAAGTTGTGCATGGTTGAAGTTGGAATTTTTTGCAAAATTGCCAAAACTCAACTATGCCTAAAAGTCCAAATTTTGCCAAATGGGCCCATTATTTTTCACTTGTTTTGAGTTGGCATTGTATCCCACGTGCTCTAGCCTTGGCCATGTGTCCATATCATGTTTTTATTAATTATTTTGATTTTTATTTGAATTAATTTGATTTAAATCAAATAAAATCCAAAGCATTGATAACAAAGGATTTTTTGGTTGTTTCAGGCTCTAATTACAGCTAGCAATGCAATCAAACTCGTATCAAGGTAATTGTGCACAAGGAGATTGGATTTAGGCCAAATTTGGAAGGTGGTTAAAGGGAATCAAATCAAATATCAAAATCATCAATGGAGGAGGATTTGGATAGAACTTGCAACCCTAATACATTGTACAATACATAAGGGTCGTGTGCAGACAAAAATAAGGGTTGGAGATCAAGCATAGAGGCAGAACCAAATTTGAAAAAACAAGAAAAAAGTGTGAGTTCGAAATCACTCCTAGAGGCAGTTTCAAGGCTCGAGGCTTGTCTCAATCGTTTCCTAGCAGCTTCTACAACCTAAACCAATCAAAACCAGGCATTTTCAGACCCGCCCAAGCACTGTAAGTCACTCACGAACCCGCCTTATTCTTGATTTTGTATTTTGCAATTTAAGCATGGTTGATCTGAATTAATGGCATAATCTTAATCTACAGAGCATTTGCAAGCTTTTGGTATTATTCAATTGCATTTACATGACCTATATCGTGATTCACCATAGCTAGGGTTTCTTGGAGTTTTTAGGACTTTTTGTTACAGGAATAATTGGTTTTCATGAAGGGTACTATCTTGTTCAGGGGAACAAGGCGAGTTCAACCATGGCACTAGTTTCCATTTATATTGCATGTGGAAGAACTTAGAGTGAAGCCACGATTTTAGCTGCGGATAAAATCTGCAGGTAAAACTTACAGTTTTTAGAGGACAGGGACGAAGGCGTGTCGCTTCCCCATTTGTCCATTCAAATATTTGCGTGCATTTTTATTGTTTTTCCAATATTTCTGTTGTTTCATATATTATCTTCAATGCTTGATTAACATACAACAAAGCAACGTAGCCCAGTTGGTCACCAGGTGTGCATTCAAAGCGTTAGTGACTGGAGGTCAGGGGTTCGATCCCTGCCTCCAGCATTTGTTATTTTTCCAAAATATTTCAGGTAATCAGGTGCACGCCTAAGCTGGATATCCATCATACTCCTTCACCAATCAACGTGTCAGATGGCCAGATGGCCAGATCTGGTGGCCAATATTGAAGGAGCATCAAAGGGCCAGGTCAACGCACATACACTGGATCAGAAAAGTCCAATGGATCAAGCATTATTGGGCCAGAAAATTGATTTCTACACCTCCAAAATCAGGCCCATCTCTCACTCTTTTTTTTTTATATTTTGTTTGTCTTATTTAATTGTTTTATTTAATTTAATTTAAATACTAACCAATAAATTAATTTCTTTTAACAAAAAAAATCACAAAAATATTTTTATCCAATTAAAATTCAGAACTTTATTTTTCTTTAATAAATATTAATTAATTTAATTAGGATATTAATATTAGATAACTTTAATTCATTTTTTGTAAATAAATAAAATCAATTAGAATTTAATAGGTTTTAACCCTAGTTTAATTATTTTATTTTCTTTCCAAAATAACAAAAAACTCCAAAAATACATCATTAATTATTTTTCATTGATTAATTTATTTAATAATTAGTTTAGCATTTAATTTTAGGATTTAATTTCTTTTCTTAAAAATAAAAACAACAAAAAAGCTTTTCTTTTAATTAGAAGGGTCAAAACCCTAAGCTCGCATTCGATTTAATGTCACCTCGCGCGCTTTATTATTTTAACCAAGTGGGGTGTGCCCTAGGGTGAAGGCAACCATGCGCACTCCTAGGGCACACCCCACTTGGTTGCCTTCGTAAACGGTCATTAAGTATAGGTTGTTTTAGAGGTCGCCCTCTTGTCTAAAAGATCATAGTTGCCTCGGAAAGGTTGCCTCGGATATTGTTGCCTCGAACAAATGATCTAAGACATTAGGGTTACCGCTAAGACATCCTAACATTGCTTTAGTGACCGTATGTCCCTCTTTCGAATTGACCCTCAAACTCCAACGGCGGATCCACCTACTCACTAATAGTGGGATAACATTGTCTAAAGGAAACTAGCATAGAACAATTCCTTTTTCGAGTAGGTAGATTAGTTCTTAGATACTTGCTCATCCAAAATAAAACTTTTTCACACTTACACTCTTTTACAAACAAAGTTTTCAAAAACACTTCATTACACTCTTGAAGACAGACGCAAGAGTTAAATCGAAGTTAAAAACAAAACTTTTCAAAACCCACAAGCACAAAGAAAACATTTTGAAAATGATGAGCAAGTACCTAAGAGCCCGTAGATAACTACGGATAGAAAGGGTGCTAATACCTTCCCTTTCTATAATCTACCCCCCGTACTCAGAAATATATCAAAAAAGGAATTTTTCTGTGCTTTTTTCCTTTCCTTGTTGGATAAAATAAAAGTCGTTGGCGACTCTTGCTTACCACGATATTTTGCGAATACAAAACGTAAAACGCGAACCAGCATTCCAAAAACAGTCAATTCTTCCACCGTATCACACCAGGACTTGATACAGACATCGTGGTACATCGTCTACCCACAAGAGAAGACTGTCCACCAGTAAAACAAAAAGTCTGCCGCATGAGACTTGACATGTCAGAGAAGATCAAAGCGGAAGTCATGAAACAATTCAATGCTGGATTCTTGGCTGTCGCTTCCTATCCTCAATGGGTTTCCAACATTGTTCCCGTGCCTAAAAAGGACGGCAAAGTACGAATGTGCGTGGATTATAGAGATTTAAATAGGGCCAGCCCTAAAGATGATTTTCCACTTCCCCACATCAATATCCTGGTTGACAATACGGCCCAGCATAAAGTATTTTCCTTCATGGACGGATTCTCAGGTTATAACCAAATCAAAATGGCACCTGAGGACATGGAGAAAACTACATTTGTCACACAGTGGGGCACATTCTGCTATAAAGTGATGCAATTCGGACTAAAGAATGCTGGGGAAACCTATCAACGCGCCATGGTAGCCTTATTTCATGATATGATACATCATGAGATAAAGGTCTATGTAGATGACATGATAGCCCGATCACAAACTGAAGAGGAGCACCTTGATCATTTGCAAAAGTTGTTTGAGAGATTGAAGGAGTATATACTAAGGTTGAATCCAAACAAGTGCACGTTCGGAGTGCGGTCCGGTAAACTCCTAGGTTTTGTTGTCAGCAATAAAGGCATCGAGGTTGATCTTACCAAGGTTAAAGCGATACAAGAAATGTCTGCTCCTCGTACTGAGAAGGAAGTCAGAGGATTCTTGGGACGCCTGAACTATATTGCCAGATTCATTTCTCACCTGACAGCTACTTGTGAGCCAATCTTCAAACTATTGAAGAAATATCAAGTAGTCAGATGGAATGATGAATGCCAGTTTACTTTTGACAAGATCAAAGAGTAATTATAAGAGCCTCCTGTTTTGATGTCACCAATTGAGGGAAGACCACTGATCATGTATCTGAGCGTTTTAGAGAACTCAATGGGGTGTGTATTGGGGCAGCATGACGAGTCTTGCCGAAAAGAGCACGCTATTTACTACCTGAGCAAAAAGTTTACCGACTGTGAAACCAGATATTCACTGCTCGAGAAAACTTGCTGCGCTCTGGCATGAGCTGCTCGCCGGCTAAGACAATATATGTTGACTCATACTACTTTGTTGATATCTAAGATGGATCCGATAAAGTACATCTTCGAAAAGCCTGCTCTGTCTGGGAGGATAGCTAGATGGCAGATGATCCTAACAGAATATGACATACAATACACTACCCAGAAAGCTATAAAGGGCAGTGTGCTAGCTGATCATCTTGCTCATCAAGCTGTAGAAGATTATCAGTCCAGGAAATTTGAATTCCCGGATGAAGACATCATGACATTAGACAACTGTGAAGAAATCAGACCATATGACAGACCTGAACAAGGATCCTGATGGACCATGTTCTTTGATGGGGCCTCCAATGCACTTGGTAATGGTATCGGCGTTGTACTTATATCTCCAGAAGGGTGTCATACTCCTTTTACTGCCAGACTTTGTTTCAACTGTACGAACAATATGGCGGAGTACGAAGCATGCATCTTTGGTCTCAGAGCTGCCATAGATTTCGGAATCAAATCCTTAGATGTATTCGGAGATTCAGCTTTAGTCATCAGTCAGATCAAAGGAGAATGGGATACTAAGCACCCAAATCTTATCCCTTACAAAGAACATGTTTTGACATTGCTACCATATTTTGAGGAGATTACCTTTGAGCACTTCCCGCGAGAAGAAAATCAGCTAGCAGATGCTCTAGCCACAATGTCATCTATGTTTAAACTTAATTGGGATAACGAGGCTCTCCAAATCACCATTGAACGAATGGATGAACCAGCACACTATCACGAGATTAATACTGAAGAGGTAGTGGACCAGCCTTGGTTTTATAAACTCAAGAGGTATCTCGAGGCTCAAGAATATCCAGAAGGAGCTTCAATCAATGATAAAAAGTTCTTAAGGAGATTCTCTGCTAAGTTCTTCCTGAGTAATGGCATCCTATACAAGCGCAATCATGACTCCATTCTGCTCCGGTGTGTGGATAAGATTGAGGCTGAAAAGATCATGGTTGAATTACATGAAGGTACTTTTGGCACTCACTCCAGTGCGCATACGATGGCGAAGAAAATCCTACGGGCAGGCTATTATTGGTCTACCATGGAAGCAGACTGCTATCAACACTCTCGAACCTATCATAAGTGTCAAATTTATACTGACAAGGTGCACGTACCTCTGGTTCCTCTGAATGTCTTGACGGCTCCTTGGCCCTTTGCTATGTGGGGAATCGATATAATTGGGGAGATCAAGCCTACAGCCTCCAATGGACACCGCTTCATTCTAGTGGCCATTGAATATTTTACAAAATGGGTCGAAGCAGCTTCCTTCGCATCCGTTACTAAGAATGTTATTGCCCGCTTCATCAAGCAAAATCTCATTTGCTGGTACGATATCCCAGAAAGGATCATCACTAATAATGGTACAAACCTTAACAATACTATGATCACCGCCTTGTGCGAGCAGTTCAAGATTCAGCATCACAATTCGTCCCCCTATCGGCCAAAGATGAATGGTGCCGTCGAAGCTGCAAATAAAAACATTAAAAAGATCATACAGAAAATGACAGTCACCTACAAGGACTGACATGAGATTCTACCATTTTCTCTCCACGGGTATCGTACCACGGCTCGCACATCAACTGGGGCAACACCCTATTATTTAGTTTATGGCATGGAGGTTGTCTTGCCTATTGAGGTTCAGATCCCCTCTTTAATAATTATGAGGGATGCAGGTTTGAGTGAGGACGATTGGATCCAGACTCGACTTGATCAATTGAACTTAATTGATGAAAAGAGACTTACCGCTGTTTGCCATGGTCAGATGTATCAAAAACGGATGATCAAGGCTTTCAACAAGAAAGTCAGATGCCAAGTATATCAAGTTGGAGATCTAGTGATCAAACACATTATCTTACCACAAAGTGATCCCAGGGGCAAATAGACTCCTACCTATGAAGGACCATTTGTAATCAAGAACATATTCTCCGGTGGGGCAATGATCTTAACCACCATGGACGGTGATGACCTGCCACACCCTGCGAACGCGGACATAGTCAAAAGATACTACGGATAAGAGACCTGCTAGGTTGACACACCTAGGCAAAAAAAAGGGCCTCCCGGCGAACCAAAAAGGTTCGGGCAAAAATTAGGGACAAAATAAAAAAAATCTGTACACCCGGCAAGTTGAAAACCTGAAAGGAAGACTTGGGCCAAAAAGGGTTTCCCGGTGGACTGAAAACCCGAAAGGGCGGCCCAGGAAAAAGTTAGGAAATTAAAGCGTATGACTATGTCCCGTCGAATCACTTTGCGGACGACACCTGACTTCCCCTAACAAAGTTCGGAGTTTCTGATCAATTCAATAATCTTCGGACGAAGTAACAAATAGACAAGATATTTGGAGATACAAAGGCTATAGCAGAATGGGAACCCCATGGAATTATCACACATAGCTATCTTTCTTTGTATAAATTTTTCTTGCTTTTATGGCACCATTCTCTTACTAGGATGTATGTCTCCTTTGTACAAAATACTTATTCAAAGTTAAATACAAAGATATCTCTTTGAAAGTACATAAAAATATTTGTATTTTTCTTTACACTTGTGTTTTATTTGCAAAAACGTCCCTCATTAATGAACATATGCATTTGAACATAATTACTGTTTACAAATAAACAAAATGAGAAAGACAATTACTGATAGGTTGAAAGGATAGGAAAACGTATTTAGGCTATTCCATAAGCAATCCCCACAGTACGTCATTTAAATCCCCAGCGGAATTAAAATTTCAAGTTATTAATCCCCTTTAGGAATCATCAGATTTCTCTGGATTCTCGAGAAAATCTTACAAGCAGTACACGAAATTGCCCTCACAACAGAATTTACTTCTCTCAGCAAGAGTTCATCAGTACTTCAGTCTCGAGACGTTGGAAATTCAACATATCCTCATCAGCATTCAGGAATTTATTTTCCTCAATCAGACAGCAGTACAGCAAATCAGCTTACATGCGCATACATTACATCCATATATCATAAACATTGATAAAACACATATATTGCATCATACATTTCATGCAACATAATTTTGTGTTCCAGCTAACATTTTACCATTTTCAAGATAAGATTAAGTAGCTATCATTAACAATATGCAATCAAATACAATACGGATACACTCCAGAAACGGATGTCATTCTGATACTCATTCAGATATTCAAGTTCAGATACAATACGGATACGCTCCAGACACGGATGCCATTCTGATACTCATTCAGATATTCAAGTTCAGATACAGTACGGATACGCTCCAGACACAGATGCCATTCTGATACTCATTCAGATTTCAAGTTCAGATACAGTACAATACGATACAGATACGCTCCAGACGCAGATGCCATTCTGTTACTCATTCAGATTCCAAGTCCAGATACAGTTCAAATACGCTCTAAACACATACGCCATTTTGATACTCATCCTTTCAACTTACAACTTACAATTCAACAAACATTCTTGGATGGCATCTACCAGTCCATCTCTAATAAGACATTATCACTTCTCCAAATGGCATCTTTAAGCCCATTCCCTCAACTACACATCGTCGAGTGAAAATTTATGGGCACTCTAGTGTCCAATCATCTTTCACCTTCGAGTCACGAATGGCAAAACTTTCCAATCTAACTCCTCAGGTTTAAGAAGATTGAACAGGGGCAGTTGTTGTACCCCAAAATTTTCCCTCTCATTTATCAATACTTTTCTCACAAGATTTCTTTGACTCAAGACTGGATTAGGGTTTGGTCAGCTCAAGACAACTCATCATGCACTGATGACCCAAAATTAGGGTTTGATATTGCACAAGGATTTTGGAATATCAATGCTTCATGTGACTTTCAAACATCATTATGGATCCCTAAGATCACTCAGGACAAGTTTCAAGCTTTGAACCACATTTTTGATCAGTCAATTGGACAGTTGACCTAAAAATCAGTTGTATTAGGGAAAAAGTCAACCATGGCCAATTTACAGTCAAACTTCATAATTTTTTATCCACATCAACATTTTAGACTCATATATATCATTTGATCAAGTTTGGATCACAATTCCTCAAGAAATTTGATCAAATCATCAAAAGGGCAAAATGGTCAAAATTAGGGTTTTGATTGAGGAAGGGCAATTTCTGGTTTTTAACCTAGCAAATGACCAATTGAGTTAAAGCATGATTTCAAGGATTCAATTGCATCATATTTACCTAATATCATGGTTCAAAACATTGCAATTTTATTGGATTGACAGATGAAATTTGCAGTCAACTGATCAAAAGTCAACTGTACACTGAAAAGTCAAACTTTAACTTTTTGGTCAAAATCAAGTGCCAAGGGTCACAATTCATCAAAACATGTCAAAATGTGAAACTTGTTCATCAAGAAATCCAAGTTTGAAGATTAGGGTTTAAATTTGAAAATTTTCTTAACTTAGAAAACTTTCTAAGTATAGAAAATTTCTTATTCTTTCTCAACTTTATGCCATTTTTTCACCATGATGCATAATGATTCAAAGAAAGTTACCAACATGAAAGTTGTAGACCTCCATGAAATATACAACTTTTCTTCACACACTTTTCCCTAAAGATGCTTGGATCTCAAGATATAAATTTATGAATACATGCTCATGAACTAAGTAACTTAGTGAATTTTTGCCCTAATTTAGGCAGGTTTTGAACCCAACTTCATGGCAATTTTTCACCTAGTTCCAAGAGGTATCTTGAAATGCATTTCAAAGATGAGTTATAGATCACATTTCAAGATTTCCAAAATGTCCAAGAACTCCTCAAGATCATTTTTGAGTAGGGAGAATAGAAGAGATGAAGTTGGCAATTTCTCACTTTTGGTTCAAGCCATTTCATGAAGAACAAGGTTCCAATCAGTACCTATGATGCCTAATTCATGCTTTACAAGTCCCAAACTTGTTTCTTACTCCTTAATTTAATGCTTACTCAGTTGAAAAATCTTTAATCCAAGCCTTAGATCAATTACCCAAGTTGTAATTCCATAAATGGCATAAAGTGACCATTGCCATTTTAAAAAAGCTCAACTTTTGCCACTTTCCAATTCTTGAGCATTGAACATGTCTCCTTTGCACATACAAGTACCACAGACCTAAGGCAATTTTTATAGAGAAAATACCAACCCTAAGCAAGCCAGTACAAGCAGGTAAGGCCTTGTCCCTTCACTTTGCTTCAAAAGCAAGAAAGTGTGCCAAAAGCCTATAACTTGCAAATCTGTTGGAGAGCTGACAAGAAACTGATTCCATACTAATATACAAACACATTGCAACATAACACATGATTACTAGAAGCCTGAAACACTCCCAAACTCAAAAACACCAGAAAACTGTTAAGACTTGCAGTTTTTGCATAAGCATACCAATCTCTCATTTGGCTCGTGCATTTCAAGTCTTGATCATCAAAACACCTTACCTACTTGATATCTAACTGATCCAGGCCCTCATCCCTGTACTGTAACCCATCCTCCAACATCTGCCATTTTTGTTTTCAAAGCTTGTAGGTTGACTTGGACAGAGAATTTCAGACACTTTCAAAGCAAGGCAAGGGTTGGAACACACTCAGGGAGGTTCAAGCAAGCTCAAGCAATCATCAGGCTTCCATAAAATTCACTCCAACTCCATCCACGATTTCAACTGAAAGAGGTAAAAATCTCAACTTCTATCTCTTTATACAGGCAACCATTGGCCGCGATTGGTGAATAAACAATGTAGTCCTCATTGCAACGAAGTTGTACATACATTTATCTTGCATTTATTTGGCCTAAGTTGAGAGAATTTTGAACTTGAAGTTTCTGAAAAATTTAGGTTTTAATTTAGGGCTTTTAAAATTTATTCTGATCTTTGATTGTTAGCTTACATGATTTATATGGTTAGAATTGTGAGAAAAAATGCTACAACTTTCATGTTATGAGTTTTTATTTTTATGGAGAGATAAGTAAGTTATAGAGTATATGGCTGGCTAGAGGAAGAAGATGAAGTACAGGGCCATGGAAGTCTTTTATGTTATGTTATTTTTGTTTCACATTAATCAACGGATGTATAGCCACCCTGGTGGCAAGGTAGCGCGTTGGTGAGACCCATGTCCTGAGTTCGAACCTTGGCGCTACCTTTTGGTTTTTTCACTTTTTTCCTTCTTTCCATTTTTGCTGTTTTTTTGCAGGATTGGGCTTGGTTCTTTGGGCCTAGCATTTTTACTAACACATTGCTTCCAGTTTTCCTACAACACCCCCTGGCCCAACTTTTTCCATACATTTTTATTTATTTATTTTTTGTTTTCATTTTTATTCATTAATATTTTCTTTAATCCATAAAAATCCTAAAAAATATAAATATGACAATATTGCATTTTATTTTATTTTATTTTATTTTTCACATAAAAAATATATTTTAAACTATATATATTAATTATTTTTTCTTAAACAAACTTGTAGATATAATAGGTTTAGGTTAATTATTTTATTCCTTTTTATTTTTATTCATACTTGTAAACTATTTATTTTTGACATATAAGAAATAAATATTTTCATAAAATATCATTTATTAGTTTAATACAAAAAATACATATAATATATATAAGAACCTTATTTTCTTTCAAAATAGAAATTAGGGTTAAACCTTTTTTTTAAGAATTAATTTCTTTTCCCTATATTTTTAAGATTAGATTAAATTTTTCTTTTCACACAAAAAAACAAAACAAAATCTTTTTCTTACATGTACATAATATTGCATATTTAAATATTGTATATTATTTATTCTAATATTCATACAAATTCGATTTGGTTGTAATAATTTATTTAGGTTTACATTCTTGCAAATCCCCATTTAAATTTGTATCCCCCCCTCCCATAAAATTGTTGTAATAGCTTAGTAATATTTACATTACGCAATTTACCGCTTTACATGCCATGTTAGTAATTAGGGTTTATATGATAAGATAAAAATAAAGCAAATAGAAAACCCTAAATGCAAGATAAAATCAAAGCATGAAAATAACACACTTGCACACAAGCATCCTTAGGGTTTCTCCACTTGGTTGCCTTATATAAAAATAGCCATGTTACGCATGCGAAGTATCTTGGCAAAACAAATATAAGATCATAGTCCCTCGATGACGCTATTCAAGGTTGCCTTACAAAATGATCTTGGTCCCTCAAAATGCTAAGATACTTTGCAAACATTTCTAATCATGGTTATACGATGACCCACGCTCGTCCCATTTACATCCAAAGATAGGGTTGCTTACCAAATCAATGGTAAGACAACAATGTCAAAGGAATAGAAAATGCACAAGAAAGACATTTGAGTAGGTAGATTACTTCTAGTTACTTGCTCTATTTTCAAACAACTATCCTTGCTATTTTCAAAACAAACACACACATTTCAAAAACATCTTAAAAACATTAAAAACATTTTCAAAAGACAAACATCTTTGTATACATTCTTACGAACGAGAATCATTACAAAGATTGCCTAAACGAATGGCCTCTTTTACAAAATACTTTCAAAACCACACCAAACACATTTTCATAACAAAAGCAAGAGATCTAGCAAGTAACTAAGAGCCCATGGAAAACCATGGATGAAAAGGGTGCTAATACCTTCCCTTTTCATAATCTTCCCCCCGAACTCAAGAAAACATATCAAAGGTCTTTCTTGTGCTTTTTTCACCTTTCCTTTTGGATAAAAGAAAAGTCGGTGGAGACTCTTGCTAACCGCAACATTTGCGATAAAACGCAAAACCCTCAAGTCAGTTCTCCCACCGTATCACACCAGCCAAGTGCAAATTTCTCAACATACAACAATCAAGACATCACGAATTCCCCGGATGAGCCCATAATTGCCCAGATGAGCCCATCATCCCCAGCTTAGTACATCTTCTCCAACCGAGGCGATTTTCTCCAAACATAATCTATCCTCCCCAGATGAGCCAATCATCCCCGGATGAGTCCATCATCCCCAGTTAGGTGTACTCTCCCCAAGCTGAGTCTGCCTTACCTGACTGAGCCTATGCTCTCCAGTTTGAATTCCCCTTTCAAATGACTGCAAATCACAGGGCCACAACCCCTAATCCCCAAAAAAGCCTTCAACAAAGCCTTTATTATTTCCAAGAAATGCTATGAAGCCTGGATCCGACCAGATGTTAGCACAATTTTCAAGTTATTACTGAAGCCTGGACCCAACCAGATAACAGTTTGACTTCTTCAATTACTGAAACCTGGACCCGACTAGATAACAGTTTGAGTTACTGAAGCCTGGACCCGACCGGATAACAGATGATCTCAATTCCAAAATGCTATGAAACCTGGACCTGACCAGATAATAGCCTAACTCTTCAAATATATAGAAAAACCTGAACTCAATTCGACCAAGGTTTATTTTCTTTTCCCCAGTAGAGTTGTCTCTCTATCCCCCAACAAATGGCTGAGAAACCTGGACCCAACCAGATATCAGTCCTCATTTCCATCCTTTCAAGAAAGCCGTTGCGAAGCATGGATCTGACGAGATAGCAATCGTCCTCAGAGATTCGTTATGAAACCTAGAAACCGACCAGATAACAACTAAATCCCCAAGCAGTCTATTGTGAAACCTGGACCCGACCAGATAACAATTGACCTCATCAAAGAAATCTGCCAAGCTTGGACCCGACCAGATAACAGTTTTTAACCGATTTTATTGTGAAACCTGGACCCGACCAGATAACAATTGACCTAGTCAAAGAAATCTGCAAAGCCTGGACTCGACTAAATAACAGTTTTCAAACAGTATATTGTGAAACCTGGTGCACGACCAGATAACAATTAACTGTGATTCCCAGAAAGAAACTATGAAGCCTGGACTCGACCAGATAATAGTACAGCTTTCCAAAAGACCATGAAGCCTGGACCCGACCAGATGACTATTCAATTTCAAGGAATTTTCTGCAAAGCCTGGATCCGACCAGATAACAGTTAATTCATCCTTTCCTCCGGTAAGTCACTGTGAAGCCTGGATCTGACCAGATAACAATTAACCTCCGCGTCCCCAGCAAGTCACTATGAAACCTGGACTCGGCCAGATAACAGTACAATTTTCCAAAGGACCGTGAAGCCTGGACCCGACCAGATAACTATTCAATTTCAAGGAATTTTCTGCAAAGCCTGGATCCGACTAGATAACAGTTAATTCATATCTTCTTCCAGTAAGCTGCCGTGAAACCTGGATCCGACCAGATAACAGCCGACTACTTCACCCTCAGCAACTGTGAAGCCTGGATCCGACCAGATAACAGCTGACATTTGAGTGATATTCCCCAGAAAAAACACCCTTTCAACAAAATTTGAAGATATGCATATTCTTTATTTCCAACAGGCAATCAGGGACTCAACCTTCCAGGATTTCCTCGGCAGTAGACAGGGATTTATTTTCTCGAACAAAAACATACATTTCACGTTCATACGTCATAGCATATACATACCATATGAATTTAGCATGATAACACGTCTGGTGAACATCATGCAAGCATATGCATTTTACTAACCCCTTTTCTCCCAGGTAAAACATCAAGTTTAGTATAAATCGACAAGAGATTTGTGCTGATACTTTTTCCAATGTTTACCAACATTCCTCCAAATGGCATCTATAAGCCCATTCACCATCCATCTTCGAGTGCAAATTTCTAGGCACTCTAATGTTCAAACATCTTTCACCTTCAAGTCACGAGTGGCAGGATCCGCCAATCTAACTCTTCAGGTTCAAGAAGTTTGAACAGGGGCATCTGTTGTACCCAAAAATTTGCCCTCTCATTTCTCAAGGAATCACCCTGAATCCTCAAGTTGGCTTTCATCCAATTCCAAGCCTTGAATTATCAATTTTTCCAAGCAAACCATTCACAAGGGCAAAATGGACATCTGCATACTGAGAAGTCTAACTTTGACTTTTGGATCAAAATCAAATCTCAAAAATCATATTTCATCAAGACATGTTGGAATATGAAATTTGCTTCATCAAGAAGTTTCAAAAGTCAAATTTTACTTTGGAAGAATCAAATTCTAAATACTTAGAAAAATTTTCTAAGTGTTCAAGAAATATGACAATTTCAGAACTTCTGAGCCAGTGTTCACACTCAGCAAATTCTGGATATTCTCAAGGCAGAGTTTTGGTCAGAACTTCTGGACCAGTTTTCACAAAGGTTCAGTCAGAGTTTGCAAGGGTAAATCAAAGAAGGTTATAAAGTGTGTTGTAAGTTTACTGGAAAGTCTGAAGGATCCTTCAAAACATGTTGAATCCATAAGATAAAAGGATCAGAAGATTGGATTCCATGATGAAGCAGCACTTCTGACCCAGAGTTAAGCAATGATGTATAGTTTCACATGGGAACTAATTTAATGCTCACAACTACTTGTCAAGTCTTTTATCCAAGGGATTTTCCCCATGTGTACCCCTACTGTATTGGGAAGACAAGCTTTTGTGCAAAAGTATGTTAGGCCCAGACGCTACTTCTACTTTTCCTTAATTCATGCTGACAAACCCAGCTTAGGCGCTGCTAACTATCCCACTTGATATATTGAACCACGCTTGTTTAAGCTTACTTCAGGAGTAAGTCAGCTTCTAGCATATGATGTTAGTGCCACTTGACATCTCCAAACTACAAAACCTTTGCCTATAAATAGAACACCATTGGCCACTGAGAAAGGATCCAGAAAAATTTGTAAAAAAGGTGAGAAAATTGAGAAAGAAAGCTTTGAACCACTGCAAAAATTTCAAGAACCCAGGAAACTATAAACACAAAATACCAAAATCTTAGAATTGATTTCTTACACTCAAACTCCATTTTTCCTTAAGTGTTCTTGACTAAAGCCATCCATGCATTTGCTGATTCACACATTAGAAGCTACCTTAACTTCTGTATTCCTATTTCCATACACTCTCCATTCACCGCCACCTCAAAGAAGTCAGAATATCACCCTTTGGCTGTTCCAGAAATTGAAAACTTCCATTCTGTTGAGTACGTGCAGAAGTTGCTTAGAACATCACCAGAATTCATGACCAATCTCCAGTTCACAGAATCCTTCCCAGCTGCAAGGTAAATTTTCTGCTGACTCTCATCATACTGATTAAGCATTGTCAGATTTTGCATATTTAACATAATGTAGATATTCTGATCCTGATAATGTACATATTTTGAAATTTCATGCATCTTCCTACCTAAGTAGAAGGAATCTTAGTTCAGAGTTTCATGAATAAAATAGGACTCAGAATTAGGATTAGCAAATTTATATTGCTTCTGATTTGTGCTTCTGATATTTCATGAAATTTTTCATAACTGTTATATGTGCAACTTCTGTTCTGTTAAGAAATGACTAGGTTGCAGATATTCTGACTGGCATGGAAAGAGGCAAAGTTCTGACAGTTGCATCAGAACTTCTGGAAATTTCTGAGTTCTCAGAAGATCCAGATCTTTTGAACTTCCATATTTCCACTAACGTTGTTTCTGTTGTGCAGCAAGCCAGAGTCAGAACTTCTGACCTCTTCTGTTTTCAGCACTTACGCAAATTTTGTTTCCTTTCTCTTTTATTATTTTTGCCATCATCTTCATTTTTTTTCATTAATCAGAAAACTCCAAAAATATTTCCTATTCACATGTTCTATTTTCTTTAAACATAAAAAGACAAAAATATTTTTCTTAAACAAAACTTACTCCTTTTTCTTAAATAAATAAGCATTTTTACATTTCTTGTACATTCTTACCCATTCAATATGGTTGTAATAGTAACATAGGATTTAATTTGCAATCCCCATTTGAAATTTGTATACCCCCATCACCCTAATGATTGTAATAGCATAGAATCTTTATTTTCCATACTTTCATTGATTTTCACAAATTGTTAGTAATTAAGGTGTGTATGGCAAGACTAAAATCAATGCTTAGAAAACCCTAATTCAAGACAAATTATGCATGCAATCAAATACACTTGCACACTTACACCCTTAGGGTAATTCCACTTGTTGCCTTACAAAAATGGCCATGTTATGCATGTGAGATGTCTTAGCACAAACAAAAATAAAAAAAGATCATAGTCCCTCGATGACGCTATCAAAGTTGCCTTTCAAAATGATCTTATTCCCTAAAATAAAAGTTCTAAGTCATCTTACAACATTGCTATCATGGTCATACGATGACCCAATGCCCGTCCCTTCACATCCAACGATGAGGCTTCTTACCAAATCAATGGTAAGATAGCAACATCTAAAGGAGGAGGAAAAGCACATCTAAGACCTTTTGAGTAGGTAGATTACTTTTAGTTACTTGCTCAAATTCAAAATAAACATCCTTTCTATTTTCAAAAATAATCACATCCACTTCCAAAACAACTTAAAAACACTTTCCAAACATTGAAATATTTTCAAAAGCTCAACACTTTGTATACATTCTTACGAACGGGAATCATTGCAAAGTTTGCCTAAACGATGGCACCTTTTCAAAATACTTTCAAAAACCACACAAAACACATTTTCAAACAAAAGCAAGTGATGTAACAAGTAACTAAGAGCCCATGGAAAACCATGGATGAAAAGGGTTCTAATACCTTCCCTTTTCATAATCTACCCCTTGAACTCAAGAAAACATCTCTAAAGGTTTTTCTTGTGCTTTTTCACCTTTCCTTATTGGATAAAAGAAAAGTCGGTGGCGACTCTTGCTAAACCGCAACATTTTCAAACACAAACGCAAACCTCAAGTCAGCTCTCCCACTATATCACAGTAACTTAAACTTCAAACAATCACAAAGTGATCAAATAAACCAATGCGCCTTGTACTCCAATAAAATTCTTAAACAAAATAAATGTTTAAGAATTTAATTTCAATTTGGTTAACTAAAACCTGAAACCATGGTCATTTAAATGAAAGTCTTAATCTTCACAATTTGTCCAAATTGAATTTGCATTCAAAATGAACTCGCACACCATGCTCGATTAAAATGGAACTTTATTGCCAAAACAAACATGCTTTAAGAACATTTACCAATATTGTAGAATTAACAAACTTCATCATGATAAACATAGTCCTGGGGAAAACAAATTATGGTTAAGAATATTCGAAATCGAACAAATGACTTACGACGATTCGATAACTTTCAAAGTCTTCCAAACACAATTTTCTTTCGATCTTTGAAGATAAACTCGTGAGCGACATCACTTATGACCATATGCAGAAATAATCGTCGCAAGATCTTGTAATTTGAGGAAATCACAATTCTTAGAAACCAGGCGACAATTACTTAAGATTAGGTCAAAATCCATGAAGTGACTTATAATGCATTCGAAATTTGTTGATCTTCTACATGTAATCAGCTCTTAATTTGTGAAGAGAAAATGGAGATGACATCAAGGAGAATCATACGCAAAAAGAACCGCTCAAAAATATCGAATAATGAAGAAGTTATGATCGTTTGAACTTGGTCTCGTAAAAGGTCGACTTTTGGGTCAAATTGAGTATTCGAGAAACCCTAGGATAGTATCTTGGATGAGAAATGGGAGTGAAAATTTTGGGGTACAACAACTGCCCCTGTTCAATCTTCTTAAACTTGAAAAGCGAGATCGGCATGCTTGTCGTTCGTAGCTTGAAAGTGGAAGATGATTGAACACTAGAGTTCCCAGAAATTTGCACTCTGTGATGTGTTGGTTGATTGTGTAGGGAATGAGCTTAAAGACGCCATTTGGAGAAATGATGGAGAGTTGTCGGAGATGGGCTCATAGATGCCATCCAAAGGTGATTGTTGACAAAAATTAGACTACGTCTGAACTTGACTTCAACTTGGAAAAGAATCAGAGTAAACCTTTGGTCAATTTAAACTAAAACTAGCAGAAGTCTTGCATGTTATTTAACTGGAAAGAATCAGAAAAAATCATGGAGCGATTTATCTAAACCAGAAATGACATTTACGGGGAAGAATCAGAATAAACCGTTGAGAGATTTAAACCGAACCGGCAGGGATCTGGAGAAGAATCAGAATAAATTGTTGAAAGATTTATCTGAACCAGAGAAGATGTCTAATGGAAAGAATCAGGATAAATCGTTGAGAGATTTAAACAAAACCAATAGAGGTCTTGAATATTCTTTAACTGGAGAGAATCTGAGTAAATTTTTGAACGATTTATATGAACCAGCGAAAGATGTCTACGAGAAAGAATAAGAATAAACTGTTGAGAGATTTAAACTGAACCG
The DNA here is from genome assembly GCA_948472305.1 of Vicia faba. Lineage (NCBI taxonomy): Eukaryota > Viridiplantae > Streptophyta > Magnoliopsida > Fabales > Fabaceae > Vicia > Vicia faba. The sequence goes on along the minus strand of OX451737.1, from coordinate 1,439,776,854 downwards.
GTAGGGATCTGGAAAAGAATCAGAACAAATCGTTGAAAGATTTATCTGAACCAGAGAAGATGTTTTGCGGGAAAGAATCAGAATAAACCGTTGAGAGATTTAAACTGAACCGGCAGGGATTTGGAGAAGAATCAGAATAAATCGTTGAGATATTTATCTGAACCAGAGAAGACGTTTTGCGGGAAAGAATCAGAATAAACCGTTGAGAGATTTATCTGAACCAGAGAAGACGTTTTGCGGGAAAGAATCAAAATAAACCATTGAGAGATTTAAACTGAACCAACAAGGATCTGGAGAAGAATCAGAATGAATCATTGAGAGATTTATCTGAACCATAGAAATATTTGCGGGGAAGAATCAGAATAAACCGTTGAGATATTTAAACTGAACCAATAGAGGTCTTGAATATTCTTTAATAGGAGAGAATCTGAGTAAATTTTTGAACGATTTATCTGAACCAGAGAAAGATGTCTATGGGAAAGAATCAGAATAAACCGTTGAGAGATTTGAACTGAACCGTTAGGGATCTGGAGAAGAATCAGAATAAATCGTTGAAAGATTTATCTGAACCAGAGAAGACGTTTTGCGGGAAAGAATTAGAATAAACCATTGAGAGATTTAAACTGAACCGGAAGGGATCTGGAGAAGAACCAGAACAAATCATTGAGAGATTTATCTTAACCAGAGAAGACGTTTTATGGGAAAGAATCAAAATAAATCATTGAGATATTTAAACTGAACCGGCAGGGATCTGGAGAAGAATCAGAATAAATCATTGAGAGATTTATCTGAACCAGAGAAGACGTTTTACGGGAAATAATTAGAATAAACCATTGAGAGATTTAAACTAAACCGGCAGAGGTCTGAAGGAAATATCTGTTATATAGATGTTCGACCAGTCCTTTCTCGGGAATTGATCTGTAATTGACTTGTTGAAAATTTGACGGTAATTTTATGTTGATTGATCTTTCATGAAAAAATGAAAGGTTAGTTGCATGCAATGCCATGGTGTATGAAATGCATGGTATAATGTTGTTTCTCAAAATAAATGAGATCGCATTGTATGCATATGTGTTGTTAATGCTATGACGTATGGATGTGATGTATGGACATATTAATTGTTATGCCACAATGTTGCTAGAATCAGGGAAAATAAATCCCTGAGTACTGCTGGGAATGAGGAGTGTAAGTCTTCATAAAGTTGAAGTGTTGATAGATAAGTCTCCATTTGCTTAGAGAAATAAACTCTGTTTTGGAAGGGAAACGTCGTGCATTGCTTGTGAACTTCGTAAAATCCTGTTGGGGAATCCTGAGAAGTTGGGCAACTTTCACTAGGAATCTTCGGAGCCGTAACTGGAAGTTTTACTCTGTCGGGGATGTGAGAGTACTTGATACCATTAGGCTGCATACTGGGTATACATTAACGATCCTGTAGTGGGATGTCCCATTTTCCGCTCTTGCTGCAAAAGTATATGCGGGGGACTTCATGGAATGGTCTAAAGATATTATCCTATTTCTTAAAGCCATTAGTGATTGTATTTCTATTTTTTGTTCCCTTTTTTTGTTCATTTGTAAACAGTAGTCATGTTCAAATGCATATGTTCAAAAATAAATCATTGGACGTTTTTGTAAACATAATACAAAATAGAGAAAAACAAATATTTTTACACTTTCAAAGGAATATCTTTGTATTAATTTGAATAAATATTTTGTACAATGAGACAAACATCCTAGTAAGAGAATGTCGCCGTAAAAATGAAAACTTGATACAAAGAAAAGATAGTTATGTGAAATAATCTCATGGGGTTCCCATTCTACTATAGCCTCTGTGTCTCTGAGCGTCTTGTCCACTTGCTGCCTCGTCCGAAGTTGATTGGATTGATCAGAACCATTGAGTTTGTCAGTAGATACTAAAGGTTATCTGTAAGGTGACTCGACGAGACATAGTCATACGCTTTAATTCCCTAACTTTTTCCTGGACCTCCCTTTCGGGTTTTCAGTCGACCGAGATACCCTTTTTTGTCCAAGCCGCCCTTTCGGGTTTTCAGTTTGCCGGGTGTACATATTTTTTTGTTTTATCCCTAATTTTTGCCCGAACCTTTTGGTTCGTCGGGATGCCCTTGTTTTGCCTAGGTGTGTCAACCTAGCGGGTCTCTTATGCGTAGTATCTTTTGACTATGTTCGCGTTCACAGGGTGTGGAAGGTCGTCGCCATCCATATTGGTTAGGATCATTACTCCACCAGAGAATATGCTTTTGATCATAAATGGTTCTTCGTATGTAGGAGTTCATTTGCCCCTGGGATCATCTTGCGGCAGTATGATACGCTTGATCACTAGATCCCCAACTTGATACACTTGGCGTCTGACCTTTTTGTTGAAAGCCTTGATCATCCATTTTTGATATATTTGACCATGACAGACAGGAGTAAGCCTTTTCTCATCAATCAAGTTCAGTTGATCAAGTCAAGTTTGGATCCAATCGTCTTTGTTCAGACCTGTATCCTTCATGATTCTTAGAGAAGGGATCTGGACCTCAATTGGTAGAACAACTTCCATGCCGTATACCAAGGAGAAGGGAGTTGCCCATGTTAATATGCGCGTTGTGTTACGGTAACCGTGGTGAGCAAATGGTAGCATCTCATGCTAGTCCTTCTAGGTTACTGTCATTTTTTGTATGATTTTTTTGATGTTCTTATTTGCGGCTTCGACATCACCATTCATCTTCGGCCGGTAAGGAGAAGAATTATGGTGATGGATCTTGAATTGCATGCATAGTGCGGTGATCATAGTATTGTTGAGATTCGTACCATTATCTGTGATGATCCTCTCCGGGATACTGTACCGATAGATGAGATTCTGTTTGATGAACCGGGCAACAACGTTCTTGGTAACAGAAGCGAAAGAAGCTGGCTCAACCCACTTTGTGAAGTAGTCAATGGCTACCAAGATGAAGCGGTGCCCATTAGAAGCTGTTGGTTTGATTTCTCCAATCATATTGATGCCCCACATCGCGAATGGCCAAGGAGTAGTCAAGATATTCAAAGGAAATGGAGGTACATGCACTTTGTCAGCATAGATATGACATTTGTGGCAGGTTCACGAATGCTGATAGCAATCTGCTTACATGGTAGACTAGTAATACACTGCCCGTAGGATCTTCTTTGCCATCGTATGCCCACTAGAATGGGTGCCAAAAGTGCCCTCATGTAGATCAACCATGATCCTTTCGGCCTCAACCTTGTCTACGCAACGAAGCAAAACATAGTCCTGGTTGCGTTTGTAGAGAATGCCATTACTGATGAAGAACTTAGCAGATAATCTTCTCAAGAACTTCTTATCATTGACTTAAGATCCTTCTGGATACTCTTGAGCCTCGAGATACCTCTTAACTTCATGGAACCAAGGCTGGTCCACTACTTCTTCAGTATCAATCTCGTGACAGTAAGTCGGTTCGTCCATCCGTTCAATGGTGATCTAGGGAGCCTCGTTATCCCAATTGATTTTAAACATGGATGACATGGTGGATAGCGCGTCCGCTAGTTGATTTTCCTCTCGCGGGAAATGTTCAAAGGTAATCTCCTTAAAATGCGGGATTAATGTCGACACGTGTTCTTTATAGGGGATGAGATTAGGGTGCTTTGTATCCCATTCTCCTTTGATCTGACTGATGACCAAGGCTGAATCTCCAAATAAACTTAGAGATTTGATTCCCAAATCTATGGAAGCTTTGAGACCAAAAATACACACTTCGTATTCTGCCATGTTATTTGTACAGTTTAAGAAAAGTCTTGCGGTGAAGGGAGTATGACATCCTTCTAGGGATATGATTACAGCACCTATGCCATTGCCGAGTGCGTTAGACGCTCCTTCAAAAACCAAGGTCCATCGGGATCCTTGTTCAGGTCCATTATATGGTCTGAGTTCTTCACAGTTGTTCACTATCATGATGTCTTCATCTGGGAATTCGAATTTCATGGGCTGGTAGTCATCCACGGCCCGATGAGTAAGATGACCGGCTAGCACACTCCCCTTTATTGCTTTTTGGGTAGTGTACTGAATGTCGTATTCAGTCAGGATCATTTGCCATCTCGCTATTCTCCCAAAGAGAGCAGGCTTCTCGAATATGTATTTTATTGGATCCATCTTGGATATCAATAAGGTAGTATGGGTCAGCATATACTGTCTTAGCCGGCGAGCAGCCCATGCCAGAGCGCAACAAGTTTTCTCGAGCAGTGAATATCTTGTTTCACATTCGGTAAACTTTTTGCTCAGGTAATAAATAACATGCTCTTTTCGGCCAGACTCATCATGCTGCCCCAGCACACACCCCATTGAATTTTCCAAAACAATTAGATACATGATCAGAGTTCTTCCCTCTACTGGCGGCATCAAAATAGGAGGCTCTTGAAGGTACTCTTTGATCTTGTCGAAGGCAGCTTGGCACTCATCATTCCATTTGACTACTTGATCTTTCTTCAGTAATTTGAAGATTGGTTCACAAGTAGCGGTCAAGTTAGAAATGAATTGGGCAATGTAGTTTAGTCGTCCTAAGAATCATCCGACTTCCTTCTCAATATGAGGAGCGTGTATTTCTTGTATTGATTTCACCTTCGTAGGATCCACTTCGATACCTTTACCGCTGACGATGAAGCCTAGGAGTTTACCGGACCTTACCCCAAATGTACATTTATTCGGGTTCAACCTTAGCTTGTATTTCTTTAGTCTCTCAAACAATTTCTACAAATGGTCAAGATGTTCCACATCAGTTTGAGATCTAGCTATCATGTCGTCCATATAGACCTCTATTTAGTGATGGATCATATCGTGAAATAAAGCTACCACGGCACGTTGATAGGTTGTCCCAGCATTCTTCAACCCGAATGACATAACCTTGTAATAGAATGTGCCCCACTGTGTGACAAAGGTCGTTTTATCCATGTCCTCAGGTGCCATTTTGATTTGGTTGTAGCGTGAGAAACCATCCATGAAGGAAAACACCTTATGTTGTGTTGTATTGTCAACCAGAATATCGATATGGGGAAGTGGGAAGTCATCCTTAGGTCTTACCCTATTCAAATCTCGATAATCCACACACATGCATACTTTGTCGTCCTTTTTAGGCACTTGAACAACATTGGCGACCCATTGTGGATAGGAGGTAAGGGCTAAGAATCCGGCATTGAATTGTTTCATGACTTCGGTCTTGATCTTCTCTGACATGTCTGGCCATATGCGATGGACCTTTTATTTTATCAGAGGGAAGTCTTCTTTTGTCGATAGACGATGGACCATGATATCAGCATCAAGTCCATGCATGTCTTTGTACGACCAGGCAAAAACATCAACATAATCATGTAGCAACTGAGTTAGACGCTTCTTGACATTGGGTTCCAGATTGGCACCCACCTTGACTTCTTTCTTGTCCTCTTCGGTACCTAGGTTAATTATGTCCACTGGTTCTTCGTGGGGCTGTATGGTCCTTTCTTCTTGTTGTAGTAACCTGGCTAGTTCCCCTGGCACTTCACAATCTTCCCCACCTTCGTCTTTGGCTTGGTAGATTAGATTTTCAGAGTCACAAAAGGCTATAGCAGAATTGTTACCCATGGGATCCCGAATGGATGTAGATCTGCATTTTAAATGTGAGTGTGTGTAAGAGTATAGCTATCTTTTAAAGAAGTAAAAATGCAGAAAAAGAAATACAAAGAGCACAAAGTTTGTATGCAAAAACGTCCATGATTCATTGATGACATATGAAAATGAGGTAACAAACCCTTACAAATAGACCGTTGTGCCTCGGGTAAGACACAAGGTTTTAAAAGTCTGAATTGTTTAACTATTACAGGTCCGACAAAAATTTAAAGACAATTACTGTTGGATGAAAGTAATTGGGACAAAATCTTTAGCTTCCCAGTTGTTGAGTCCTCCATTGATGGTTGGGAATATCCAATCTTTTAGGTCACAACTGTCATCATCGTCATCCTCCACTGCGTTGACTCCGTGGTTGGTAATCTTCAAAGGTGGTCCCCCGGCACGAGCACGACGAACATATTTCTGGGCTCCTGAAGTGAAACCCAAACCAAATTTGTCAGATTTGTAAGGAATATCTGGGAGTTAGCCCCAAATAGTACACCCACCTTCTTCGACCACTGCCTTGGCATCCTTCAATGAAGACATCTTTAGAGGAGGTCTTGTAATCTTCGGGACTTGGGAAATAGTCTTGGTTACTTCCACGATTTGTGGGACTTCCTTGAAATGCTGAAATGGAGTTTCGATGAATTCACCATCCATTTCCATGTATCTGAAGGAGTTCAAGTGACTGACCATATATTCCTCTTCTTCATGGACAGTAATGATTTTCCCTTTGGTTGGGTATTTCAGCATCTGATGTAATATTGAGGTGACGACACCAGCGTTATGAATCCATGGTCGGCCCAATAAGCAAGAATAGGAAGGGCGAATGTCCATCACGTAAAAAGTTGAATCAAAGGTTTGAGTCCCAACTTTTATGGGGATGTCCACCTCCCCATGCACCATTCTCTTTGAACCGTCGAAGGCCCTTACCACTATGTTGCTAGGTTTTAAGGTCAAACCTTCACATTCGAGTCTATCAAGAGCCTTCTTAGGCAGCACATTCAAAGACGAACCAATATCAACCAAGACATGGGCCAAAGTTGTGCCCCGACATTTGACAGAGATATGCAATGCCTCGTTGTGCTTCCTCCCTCTAGGTGTCAAGTCAGCATCAGAAAAACCTAAACCATTGTCAGTGTTCAAACTGGCCACACAGTCTTGGAACTGATCAGCAGAGGTTTCTTGTGGCACATGGGCAGTTTTAAGAAATTTCACCAAGGCTTTCGCATGAGCCTCGAAGCACAAAAATAAAGCCAGGATGGAAATCTTTGACGAAGTTTTCCCTAGCTGTTCGACCACATTGTAGTCGCTTCTCTTTATAATTTTCAGAATTTCTTCCATCTCTTTTAGGGAGGCTTTCGGGATAGATATTGACCGCGCCTTCATCTGGACAGGCTTAACCAGAATTCCTTTGCCCCGAGTCTCGGTTGACTCGGTGGTAGGGGTGTCAGTAGGGATAACCATAGGAATTGTAGTAGTGTCAATAAGAACAGAAGCAAGGATGATTACAGGATCGATAACAGTTTTCGGAGGAGAAATCTCAGGGGAGAATACTCTTCCACTTAGGTTTATCTTGTTGGTTCCCGCAATGTTGCTGATGTCGGGGTCAGCCTTCTCAAAAATCGAGTCTTCATCAGCCAGCCAATCCTGTTTGACGCCGTGATAGTAGACATCACCCTTATAATTACATGGGACAGTTTTATCTGAGGAATACGAGATCGTCCCTGGCATAGTAATTATCAGTGGAGTCACTTTAGGAATAGATGTAATCCTAACGGGTCTTTTGGTGGAGACCCTGGAAGGATTGGCGGAAATGGTTACTATTGAAACATCCTTGTAAACAATTGTTGGAACGGGAGTCTTTTCAAGCAAAATCTCTTTATCATCCATCAGGCGCTGGGCACCTGCCTTTAATAAATGACAACCAGTCGGTAGAGATAAATAGAGGTGGCAGACTTCACCACAACCTGAAAATAAACCAGCCTTCAACATGTTCCTCTTGACGGTCAGGAGAGGAGTAACAAGTTCGTCAACGATAGCAACAAACACACCATCTTCAACAACGTTAACAGCACGGTCGTGCTTGGGCATAGGAGCGGTGATAACATTTGGGATCTCGGGGGTGTCAAATTCAATTTCTTTAGCTTCAAGGAGGTCTTGCACCTTGTTTTTCAAAACCCAACAGTCGTTTGTATCATGACCTGGACTGTCTCAATGGTAAGCACAATGGGCGTTTGGTTTGTAGCAGGGAGAGCAGTGTTGGGATTCTTCGGAGCTTCCCGTAAGGTTACCAGGTTAGATCTCAACAAATGTGGCAAGACTTGAGACAGCGTCATATTTATCCGGGTAAATTGTCTCACCGGTTGTGATGCGGTGGGAGAACTGACTTGAGGTTTTGCATTTCGTCGTAAATGTTGCGGTTAACAAGAGTCACCACCGACTTTTCTTTTATCCAAAAGGAAAGGTAAAAAAGCACAGGAAAGACCTTTGAGATGTTTTCTTGAGTTCGGGGGGTAGATTATGAAAAGGGAAGGTGCTAGCACCCTTTTCATCCATGGTTTTCCATGGGCTCTTAGTTACTTGTTTAGATCACTTGCTTTGCTTAGAAATTGTTTGAAATGGTGCTTGGTGTGGTTTTGAAAGTATTTTGAAAAGAGGCCTTTGTTTAGGCAATCTTTGTAATGATTCTCGTTCGTAAGAATGTATACAAAGATGTTTGTCTTTTGAAAAATGTTTCAATATTTTGTAAAATGTTTTGAAATGTGTGTGTGTTTGTTTTTGAAAATAGCAAGGATTATTTTGAAATTGATCAAGTAACTAGAAGCTATCTACCTACTCAAATGTCTTTCTTGTGCATTTTTCATTCCTTTGACATTGTTGATTTACCATTGATTTGGTAAACAACCCTATCTTTGGATGTAAACGGGACGGGCGTGGGTCATCGTATGACCATGATAGCAATATTTCCAAGTATCTTAGCATGTTTGAGGGACCAAGATCGTCTTTGTTTAAGCAACCTTTATATAGTGTCATCGAGGGACTGTGATCTTATTTTGTTTTGTTTTGCCAAGATACTTCGCGTGCGTAACATGGACATTTTTATTTAGGCAACCAAGTGGGAGAAACCCTAGGGGTGCTTGCGTGCAATGTGTGTCATTTGACATGCTTTTGATTTGTCTTGGATTAGGTCTTGTCTATTTGTTTTGTTTTTGGTCTTGTCATGCAAACCCTAATTTACTAAACATGGTATAAATGCGATAAATTGCGTAAATGTAAACTAAGCTATTACAACAATTATTATGGGAGGGGGGATACAAGTTTTTGAATGGGGATATTGCACAAAATAAACCCTAAAAATATTATTACAACCCAATTGAATATTGTGTGAATTAAATAAATGTACAAATATTTAAAATGCAATAAAAATATATTTATGTTTAAAATGTTTTGTATTAATTTTTTGTATGAGAAAATAAATTAATTAACCCTAGAAAATAAGGAAAAAATAATATTATTATTTTTGAAAGGGGGAAACCCTAATTTTTTTATCAAAGAAAATATATGCTCTATATTAATATTTTGTCCATTTTTGTACAAGAAAATAATAAATAATATTATGTGCAAATATTAAAAATTAAATATGTATGGAAAATAAATATTTTATGTGTATAAATAATAGAATAAAAATATTAAGTATTTTTAAATATTTACAAATTATTTTAAGAAAATAAGATCTATTCTATTAAATAAACTATTTTTTATGCAAAAAATAATAAAAAAATAAAATAAAAATGTGAAAATAAACAAATTATTTTTGGGTATTTTTTATTATTAGAAAAAATAAATGCAAGTAATAAATATAAAAATATGCAAGAAAATGCAAAAATATAAGAAAATAGTCAAGGGGGTGCAAAAGTAATCCAGGGGGTGTGAAAATCAGAAACAAAAAGGCCAGTCGCGCCAAAAAGCCCAAGCCAGTCATCCCTGTCCTCCAGCCATGTCTTGCGCGTGCGTTTTCTTCAAATCTGTAACTTGTTAATGCTTGCACAAAAACAAAAACCCATAACATGAAACTTGTGGCATTTAATCTCACGATTTCAACCATATAAAATTTGTAACCTAACTCTCAAAGATCAGAGAGAATTTTGTCATCCCTAATTCGTAACCTAATTTTTTCATGAACTTCAAGCTTCAAATTCTCACAGCATAGTTAATATAAATGGAAATTATGCATATGTACAGCTTCACCATGTTAAAGACTACATTTTTGCTTCACAAATCGTGGCTTGAGGATGCCTAAATACAGAGATAGAGTTTGAGAAAAATACCTCCTTCAGCTGGATTTGGATATGACAATATGGAGACTTTGAGGGAGGCCTGAGAATCATGTGAGCTTCCTTGAACTTCCTTCAAGTTATTCCAATGCCTAGTTTGCTTCGTGGATGGCTAGAACTCTTTTTAGAAGTCAAGCTGCAAGCTCCAAGTTTGAAAATGGCAATGGCTGAAACAAGGGTTACAGCAACAATGTAAAGGCTTGGATAACTTTGATATGATTTGGATAAGATGTTTCAAGTGTCAAGCCACAAAACGCACGAGCAAGAAATGAGTTTGCTATGGTTTTGCAGAAACTGGATGTTTGGGCAGAAAAATGATGTTTCTGAGTTTGAGAGTGTTTTGGATGCTAAGCAATCATGTCTTGGCTTGTGATAAGTTTGTGAATATGTATAGAATGATACAAAGTCCACTCCTTATCAGCTGTACAAGTTCTGACCTCTTTTGTAACTTTTCTTGCATTTGAAGAAAAGTGAAGTGACCAATGCAAACATGCTTGTACTGGCTAGCTTTTGAGCTGCAGAGAGTTGGTATACATTTCTTGTGGCCTGTGGAAATTGTTTTCATCAAAGGGACGGGTCCAAGGCTCAATATGGACAAAGTTGCAAAAGCTCACTTTATGAAAATGGCATTGTGCACTTTTGGCCAAAAATGGAAATGTATCTTGTACAATGCTTAAAAAGTGAAAATAAAGCCTTTAACCTCTGAGTTTGCATTTAATTATGGAGTGTAGAATGAGTTTAGGACCTGTAATACAAGGTACAAGCATCATGGATCTGATTTGCAACTTGATACTTGTGAAAATGGCATGAACAAAAGTGGTAAAATGCCAATTTCTCTTCTTCGATTCTCCCTAACCACAAATGATCTTGAAGAGTTCTTGGACATTTTAGAAAGCTTGAAATGTGATATATAATCCATCTTTGAAATGAATTTTGAGATACCTATTTGAACTAGGTGAAAAATGTCCATGAAGTTGGGTCAAAAAACTGCCTAAATTAGGGCAAATTTTCACTAAGTTATTTAGTTCATGAACCTATATTCACAAATTCATAACGAGATCCAAGCATCTTTTCGGAAAAGTTTATGAAGTAAAGTTGTAGATTTCTTGGAGGAATACAACTTTCATGTTGGAAGTTTTCTTTGAATCAAATTGCATCATGGTGAAAAAGTGGTGAAAAGTTGGGAAAAAATAAGAAAATTTCCATACTTAGAAAAATTCTAAGTTATGAAAATTTTCAAATTCAAAACCCTAATTTTCAAAATTGGTTTTCTTGGTGAACAAGTTTCATATTTTGACATATCTTGATGAATTATGACCCTTGGCACTTGATTTTGACCAAAAAGTCAAAGTTTGACTTTTCAATGTACATTGAACCATGATTGACTTTTTCCCCAATACAGTTGATCTAATGAACTTGAGATCTTTTGAACCCTGTAATTAGGTCAAGATGATGCCATTGAACCATTGAAATCATGTTTTAACTCCATTGGTCATTGGCTAGGTTAAAAATCAGAAATTGCCCTTTCTCAGTCAAAACCCTAATTTTGACCATTTTGCCCTTTTGATGATTTGATCAAATTTCTTGAGGGGTTGTGATCCAAACTTGATCAAATGGTACATATGAGTCTAAAATGTTGTTGTGGATAAAAAATTATGAAGTTTGACTGTAAATTGGCCATGATTGACTTTTTCCCCAATACAGTTGATTTTTAGGTCAATTGTCCAATTGACTGATCAAAAATGTGGTTCAAGGCTTTAAACTTAACATGAGCAATTTTAGGAGTCCAAGATGATGTATGAAAGTCACGTGAAGCATTGGTGGTCTAAAAATCCTTGTGCAAACTCAAACCCTAATTTTGGGTGATCAGTGCAAGATGAGATGTCTTGAGCTGAGCAAACCCTAATCCTGTCTTGAGTCCAAGAAGTCTTGTGAGAAAAATCTTGATAAATGAGAGGGCAAATTTTGGGGTACAACAACTTCCCCTGTTCAATATTCTTGAACCTGAAGAGTTAGATTATTGAGCTTTGTCGTTCGTGACTCGAAGGTAAAAGATGATTGGACACTAGAGTGCCCATAAATTTGCACTCGTCAAAATGTAGTTGAGGGAATGGGCTTAAAGATGCCATTTGGAGAGACGATAGAGTCTTGTTAGAGATGGGCTTGTAGATGCCATCCAAGATTGTTTGCTGAGTTGTAAGTTGTAAGTCAGAAGAATGAGTATCAGAATGGTACCCGCGTCTGGAACGTATCTGAACTGTATCTGGAGACTGAATCTGTATGAGCAATGGAATATCGTCCGTGTCTGGAGCGTATCCAAGTTGTACCTGTACTGGAATCTGAATAAGTGACAGAATGACTTCCGTATTTGGAGTGTATCTGAACTGTATCTGAATAAGGGTCAGAATGGCATATGTGTCTGGAGCGTATATGTATTGTGTCTGTACTTGAATTTGAATGAGTGTAGAGTAGCTTCTGCGTCTGAAGCGTATCTAAACTGTATCTGAGATCTGAATCTGAATGAGTAATAGAATGATTTGTGTCTGGAGCGTATCTGTACTTTATCTAGAATTTGAAATCTGAATAAGGGCCAGAATGGCATCCGTGTTTGAAGCGTATCTGAACTGGAATCTGAATAAGTAACAAAATGGCAACCGTGTCTGGAGCGTATCTGGACTGTATCTGAATGTTGAAATCTGAATGAGTAATAGAATGACTTCCGCATCTGGAGTGTATCTGTACTGTATCTAAAACCTTTGAACATTGTCAATGGTAGTTGTTAATCTTATCCTGAAAAGGGTAAAATGTTAGCTGAAACACAAAGTTATGATGCATGAAATGTATGATGCAATATATGTACTTTATCAATGTTTATGATATATGGATGTAATGTATACGCATGTAAGCTGATGTGCTGTATTGCTGAGGAAAATAAATCCTTGATTGCTGTCGGGGAAAATAAATCCTTGACTACTGAGGATAAGAAATCCTTGGCGACTGTTGGGGATTAAAAATCCCTGATTGCTGAGGATAAGAAATCCTTGGCGACTTCTATAGGGATATAGGGATCCTTCATATCTTGAAATTGTAGTATTGACCAAAAAAATATGTTGCGAACAATGCCATATACTGCCTGAGTAGTCTGCTTGGGGAATCCAGAGAATTTGATGACTTCTATTGGGGATTACACAATGGTAAACCCTTATTCTGCTGGGGAACAAAGAAAACTTTGATGACTTCTACGGGGAAATAATAAAGAGAATCTTCATTCTGTTGGGGAGCAATAAAAACTCTGTGGGGAAGAAGGCTTACTGCTGGGGAGTAGGTTCAGGAGTTTGGGTTATCTGCCACTCTACTGGGGAGTTATCCTAGGTTGGGGAGAGACAAAAGTTAACTGATATCTAGTTGATTTTCAAATTTTAAGATAACTTGCTGGGGAATTTGGATGGTTTCTGCTGGGGGTCGGTAGTTTGAAATTTTAACTCTGATGAAGATTAAGGGTTTGAAATTTTAGCTCCGTTGGGGATCTAGATGATGTACTGTAGGCATTGCTCGTGGAATAGCCCAAAGAAGTTTTCATATCCTTTCAGTCTGTCAGTAATTGTTCTTTTCCACTTTGTTTATTTGTAAACAGTAATTATGTTCAAATGCGTATGCTCATCAATGAATCATTGTACGTTTTTGCACATAAAAACACAAGTGTAAAGAAAAAAGCAAATAGTTTTCTGTACTTTGAAAGAGATATCTTTGTATTTACTTTTAATAAGTATTTTGTACAAAGGAGACATACATCCTAGTAAGAGGATGGTGTCATAAAAGTAAGAAAATTTTATACAAAGAAAGATAGTTATGTGTAAAAATCCCATGGGGTTCCCATTCTGCTATAGCCTCCGTATCTCTGAATATCTTATCTATCTGTTGCTTCGTCCGAAGATGATTGGATTGATCAGAAGCTCAGAGTTTGTCAGTGAAGAGATTGTCCTCAAAGTGATCCGACGAGACATAGTCATACGCTTTAAACTCCCTAACTTTTGCCTGGCCCGCCCTTTTGGGTTTTCAGTCCACCAGGAAACCCTTTTTTGCCCAAGTCACCCTTTCGGGTTTTCAACTTGCCGGGTGTACAAATTTTTTTATTTTATCCCTAATTTTTTCCTGAACCTTTTTGGTTCACCGGGATGCCCTTGTTTTGCCTAGGTGTGTCAACCTAGCGGGTCTTTTATGCGTAGCATCTTTTGACTATGTCTGCGTTCGCAGGGTGTGGCAGATCGTCACCGTCCATGGTGGTTAGGATCATTGCCCCACCAGAAAAGATGTTCTTGATTACAAATGGTCCTTCATAGGTAGGAGTCCATTTGCCCCTGGGATCACTTTGTGGCAAAATGATGCGCTTGATCACTAGATCCCCAACTTGATATATCTGGCATCTGACTTTCTTGTTGAAGGCCTTGATCATCCGTTTTTGATACGTCTGACCATGGCAAACAGCAGTAAGCCTTTTTTCGTCAATCAAGTTCAGTTGATCAAGTCGGGTCTGGATCCAATCGTCTTCACTCAAACCTGCATCCTTCATGATTCTCAAGGAGGGAATCTGAACCTCGATAGGTAAAACAGCCTCCATGCCATAAACCAAGGAATATGGTGTTGCCCCAGTTGACGTGCGAGTCGTGGTACGGTACCCGTGGAGAGCAAACGGTAACATTTCATGCCAGTCCTTATAGGTGACTGTCATCTTTTGTATGATCTTTTTAATGTTTTTGTTGGCAGCTTCAACTGCACCATTCATCTTTGGCCGATAGGGGGATGAATTGTGATGTTGAATCTTGAACTGCTCGTACAAGGCGGTGATCATAGTATTGTTAAGGTTTGTACCGTTATCAGTGATAATCCTTTCGGGGATACCGTACCGGCAAATGAGATTCTGCTTGATGAAGCGGGAAACCACGTTCTTAGTAATGGATGCGAAGGAAGCTGCTTCGACCCAGTTAGTGAAATAGTCAATGGCCACTAGAATGAAGCGGTGTCCATTGGAGGTTGTAGGCTTGATCTCCCCAATCATATTGATTCCCCACATAGCGAAGGGTCAAGGAGCTGTTAAGACATTTAGAGGAACTGGAGGCACGTGCACCTTGTATGCATAGATTTGACACTTATGACAAGTCTGGGAGTGTTGATAGTAGTCAGCTTCCATGGTAGACCAGTAATATCCTGCCCGTAGAATTTTCTTCGCCATCGTATGCCCACTAGAGTGAGTGCCAGATGTACCCTCACGCAATTCAGCCATGATCTTTTCAGCTTCAATCTTGTCCATACAATGGAGCAGAATTGAATCATGATTACGCTTGTACATGATGTCATTACTTAGGAAAAAACTTAGCCGAGAATCTCCTTAAGAACTTTTTGTCATTGACTGAAGCTCCTTCTGGATATTCCTGAGTCTCGAGATACCTTTTGACTTCATGAAACCACGGCTGGTCCACTACTTCTTCGGTATTAATCTCGTGACAGTGTGTTGGTTCTTTCATCTATTCAATGGAGATCTGGGGAGCCTCATTATCCCAATTAAGTTTAAACATAGATGACATTGTAGCTAGAGCATCTGCTAGCTAATTTTCTTCTCACGGGAAGTGCTCGAAGGTAATCTGCTCGAAATGTGGTAGCAATGTCAAAACATGTTCTTTGTAAGGGATGAGGTTTGGATGCTTAGTGTTCCACTCTCCTTTGATCTAACTGATGACCAAAGTTGAGTCCCCAAACACATCTAAGGATTTGATTCCCAAGTCTATGGCAGCCTTGAGACTAAAGATGCATGCTTCGTACTCTGCCATATTGTAAGTACAGTTAAAGCAAAGTTTGGCCGTGAAAGGAGTATGGCATCCTTCCGGAGATATGAGCACAGCGCTGATACCGTTACCAAGTGCATTGGATGCCCCATCAAAGTACAGGGTCCATCGGGATCCTTGTTCAGGTCCGTCATATGGTCTGATCTCTTCGCAGTTGTCCAATGTCATGATGTCTTCGTCAGGGAAGTCAAACTTCATGGATTGATAATCTTCTACAGCTTGATGAGCCAGATGATCAGCTAGCACACTGCCCTTTATAGCTTTTTGGGTCATGTATTGTATGTCGTATTCTGTTAAGATCATTTGCCATCTAGCTATCCTCCCAGACAGAGCAGGCTTCTCAAAGATGTACTTTATCGGATCCATCTTAGATATCAGCAAAGTGGTATGAGTCAACATATACTGTCTTAGCCGGCGAGCATCCCATACCAAAGCGCAGCAAGTTTTCTCGAGCAGTGAATATCTAGTTTCACAGTCGGTAAACTTTTTGCTTAGGTAATAAATGGCGTGCTCTTTTTGGCCAGACTCGTCATGCTGCCCCAGTACGCACCCCATTGAATTCCCTAAGATGGTCAGATACATGATTAGCGGTCTTTCCTCGACGGGAGGCATCAAGATAGGAGGCTCTTATAAATACTCCTTGATTTTATCGAAAGTAGTCTGACACTCATCGTTCCATCTGACTACTTGATCTTTCTTCAACAGCTTGAAGATTGGCTCACAAGTAGACGTTAGGTGAGAAATGAACCTGGCAATGTAGTTTAGGCATCCCAAGAAACCTATGACTTCCTTCTCAGTGCAGGGAACATGCATTTCTTGTATCGCTTTAACCTTGGCAGGATCAACCTCGATGCCTTTGTTGCTGACAATGAACCCTAAGAGTTTACCAGACCGGACTCCGAATGTGCACTTGTTTGGGTTCAACCTTAACTTGTACTCCTTCAATCTGACAAACAGCTTTTGTAAGTGATCAAGGTGTTCTTCTTCAGTTTGTGATCGGGCTACCATGTCATCTACGTAGACTTCTATCTCATGATGTATCATATCATGAAACAAAGCTACCATGGCGCGTTGATAGGTTTCCCCGGCATTCTTCAGTCCGAATGGCATCACTTTATAGCAGAACGTACCCCACTGTGTGACAAATGTAGTTTTCTCCATGTCCTCGGGTGCCATTTTGATCTGGTTATAGCCTGAGAATCCGTCCATGAAAGAAAATACTTTGTGCTGAGCTGTGTTGTCAACCAGGATGTCGATGTGTGGAAGTGGAAAATCATCTTTAGGGTTGGCCCTATTTAAATCTCTATAATCCACGCACATTCTTACTTTGCCGTCCTTTTTAGGCACGGGAACAATGTTGGCCACCCATTGAGGATAGGAAGTAACAGCCAGAAATCCAGCATTGAACTGTTTCATAACTTCTGCTTTGATCTTCTCTGACATGTCAGGTCTCATGCGGTGGACCTTTTGTTTCACTGGTGGACAGTCTTCTCTTGTGGGTAGACGGTGTACCACAATGTCTGTATCTAGTCCCGGCATGTCTTCGTATGACCAGGCAAAGATCTCAACATAATCATGCAATAGCTGAATTAGGCGCTCCTTGACACTCGGCTCTAGATTGGCACCTATTTTGATCTCCTTTTTATCTTCCTCAGTACCCAAGTTGATTGTATCCAACAGCTCCTCATGAGGCTAAATTGCTCTTTCCTCTTGTTGTAATAGTCTGGCCAATTCCCCTGGCACCTCACAATCTTTGTCACCTTCGTATTCGGCTTGGTAGATCAGATCTTCAGAGTCACTGAAGGCTATAGCAGTATCATTACCCATGGGATCCGGAATGGAAGGGTACATGCATTTGTGAGTGTGGGTGTGTGTAAGGGTATAGCCATCTTAAAATAATAAAATGTAAAAGAAAGAAAATGAGCATAAAAGGTTTATATGTGAAAAAGCATCCATGATTCATTGAATGACATATGAAGATGAAATAAAAACCCTTACAAATTGACCATTGTGCCTCGGGTAAGACACAAGGTTTTTAAAGTGTGAATTGTTCGTGAATATTACAGTCCAACAGAAATGTAAAAGATAAATTACTGAGATATGAAAGTTATCAGAACAAAGTCTTTGGCTTCCCAGTTGCAAAGTCCTCCGCTGACATTAGGAAATATCCAATCTTCCCAGCTTCCCTCCTCTTCATTGTCTTCCACTGCATTGACGCTTTGATTGTTAATCTTCACAGGTGGCCCCCCAGCACAGGCACGGCGCACAGCCTTCTGACCAGTCGAAGTAAACCCCAAGCCAAACTTGTCTGATTTGTACGGAATGTCTGGAAGCTGACCCCAGATTATGCATCCCCCTTCTTCCATTACTGCTCTTGCATCCTTTAAAGATGACATCCGAGGTGGAGGTCTTGTGATCTTAGGAATCGAGGATACCGCCTTGGTCGCCGCTATTTCTTCAGAGACTTCTTCAAAATTTTAGAAAGGGGTCTCAATGAATTCTCCATCCAATTCTACATATCAGAAAGAATTCAGATGACTAATCATGTACTCCTCCTCCCCATGGGCAGTTATAATCTTCCCTTGGACCAGGTATTTGAGCATCTGATGCAAAATGGAGGTGACAGCACCGACATTGTGGATCTAGGGGCGTCCACACAAACATGAATAAGAAGGACAGATTTCCATCACATAGAAGGTTGAGTTGAACACCTGAGTTTCCACCTTGATTGGGATGTCCACCTCCCCATGGACCATCCTCTTCGATCCATCAAAAGCTCGCACCACTATATTACTGGGTTTTAGAGTCAGCCCATCGCAATCTAACCTATCAAGGGCTTTCTTCGGCAAGAGATTTAAAGATGACCCAGTATCAACCAAGACATGAGCTAGGGTTATTCCTCTGCACTCCACTGAGACATGTAGTGCGTCGTTGTGTTTTCTCCCTCGGGGTGTCAAGTCAGCATCGGAGAAGCCCAGGCCATTATCAGCTGTCAAACTGGCCACACAGTCCTCGAACTGGTCAGCAGACGTCTCTTGCGGCACATGAGTTGTCTTCAGGAATTTTACCAGTGCTTTGGCATGTGCTTCAGATCACAACAGCAAGGCTAGCATAGAGATCTTGGAAGGGGTCTGCCCCAATTGTTCAACCACATCATAATCACTTTTCTTAATGATCCTCAAGATTTCTTCCATCTCCTTCTTGGATGTTTCAGGAATAGCTAGTGATTGAGCCTTCGTCTGAATAGGCTCCTCTTGAACATTCTTTCCTTTATTCTCAACAGCGGAAGTAGGGATAGGAATTGTATTGTCTATGTTGGTAGGTACACTTGCGGGTACAATCACTGGTACAAATGTGTTGTACCCCAAAATTTTCCCTCCCATATTCTTCAAGGTTTGCTAAGATCATGCTTCAAAATCTCTCAAGGGTTGCTCAGTCCAATTGCCTCCTAACACAGTCAAAGTTAGGGTTTTGGTTATGACAAAGAAATTGAAGTTTTCAAGGGTCCAATCAAGTCCCACATGCCTACATACATTGTCAAGCATCCATATGCCAAGTTTCAAGACTCACAGCACCAGATTGCACAGTCAAAAAATCCTAATTGCTTCACAGTCAACTGCAGGGGCAAAATGGTCATTTGACAGTCAAGAGTCAAAATTTTTGGTCAATATATCATTTTGAAGCCACAATCATTATTTGATCAATTCTTGATTATGATTCTCAAAACATGGCTCAAAAAGTCTCAAAATGCAAAAGTTTCTATTTTTGGACAGTTGAAAAAGTCAACTGCAATTTGACCAGGGTATAACTTCCTCATGGTTTATCAGAAAAATCCCATACAAAGCTCATTTTGAAGAGAATTACATTTCCTACATCTCACCTTCACACTTCAAGTCCAAGAAATGCTCTCACAAAAAGTTATCAATTTCAACATTATAGGTCATTTTCAAAAGTCAACAAAAAGGCACTTCAAGTCAAAGACCATAACTTGATATTGGTAAATCAAAATGACATGGTACCAAAGACATTGGTTAGAGGACTTCAAGACCTTTCCAAAATGTCCAAGAACATGATCAAAGCTTAAAAATTGAGCAAGATATGTCTTGTAGAAGTTGGGAAATTTTTGGGAATTTTGAAAAGTCAACTTTGCACAAAAGGCTTCAAAAATGCTAATGGGCCTCGATTTCTTCCATGAATCATCACCCAAAGGCTATGCACGACCCATTGACCTCCAAGGGAGTTATTTTCTCATTTTTGATTAATTATTTGAATTTTTATTATTATTAATTCACTTAATTAAAATTAAATATGAAAAAATAGCAAATAATACCTTTCAAATCTTTTTGTACAGAGATTTCATCCATTATGAATCAAATATTTCGTGCATCACTCAAAAGGGAAAGTTTCTACATGATTGTCAATGATTGGCATGAAAAAGATTGAAAAAAGGATATGGAAAATCAAATATTCAAAATCATAAATGGATGGATTTTGGGCTGGCTTTTTGACCTAATTCTACTCACATACATAT
This sequence comes from Vicia faba, assembly GCA_948472305.1. NCBI lineage: Eukaryota > Viridiplantae > Streptophyta > Magnoliopsida > Fabales > Fabaceae > Vicia > Vicia faba. The sequence continues at coordinate 1,439,756,517 of OX451737.1, read as the reverse complement.
GCAAGATTGAAACCTAAAGCATTGAACAGAAGGGCTGCGCAGGAATCAAAGAACCAAATTGCATTTTTTCACAAAAAAGTTGAAAACTGTTTTGACATCTAGAGCATAATTCAAAGCTCCAAACGCCTTCCAACACATTGCTAAGGGATCCAGGAAGCTTTTGCAATCGAAACCACATCTCCAGACCTCCAGAAGTGGTAGAACGGTGTCTTACTTTTCATGAAATTATCCATTCTCGTGTTTTGATTTTTAAGCATTGTTCATGCATTTTGTTGATTGATTCTTACTCACAATGATGTTCTGAAACTAATAGCACCATTTAATTGAACTAATGACGCCTATATCAAAATACGCCATTAACATCTTCTAGGGTTTCAGAAGCTTCAATTTTGGGGCTTTACACATATGGTAAAATCAGGCCTTGAAACCTATGCCAATGGAACCAGGACATCCAGACGAACCATTTGACCACCTCGCGCGCCTTTTTATATTTGCTTATGCGTTAATCGTTATTTTTCCTGGGCTTGTTTAGTGGGGGTTTAAAACCCCCGCTATTTGATTATGTTACAGGGATAAAGACGAAGAAGATGCTGGTGTGGCTTGACGTAAGTGGAGGATTCAAATCCTGGCGCGTGAATTTTTGTTGACACCACTAACCATTGTTTTCATATATTATATTTTCCAATCACTATGTTAACAAATACGCGCGTTGGTTCAGTTGGTAGTTGCGTTGTCATGCAGGTACTGGGACTTGGGTTCGATTCCCAGGTCCCCCATATTTCTCAATAATTTTGGTTGTAACATGTTCAGGTGAAATTTCTCTCCAGTGGTCCACCATGTGCGCATATGATTGTGCCTGCCAAGTGTCCAGGGGCTCCAATCTGATGGCCAGAATGGGAAGACCATCATGCACGCTAGTCAACCCTTCCACACATAATTCCTGAAAGTCAAAAAAGGCTTTATTCTTGGGCCAAAAATGCTTCAAACACACCTCCAAAAAGGGCCAGACACCCCCATGGTTTGCATATTTTTATTTTTATTTTAATTTTCCTTTTTATTCTTTTATTTGTTTTTATTGTTTTATTTAATTCACAAAAATAATTTTCATAACACAAAAATCAGAAATCAAAAAAATAAAATATGTTTATTTAATATTTAATTCATTAATATTTTTGTAAATAAAGTTTTAATAATCAACTTAGTAAAATTAGGTTAAAATTTTAATGTTTTTCTTAAATAACTAAAATATGTAGAAATTAGGTTTTTAGCATTTTTATTCTTTTTCTTAATAAATAATTTCTTCTTATTATTATTATTATTAATTATTAATTATTTTGTAAATAAACATGTCATTAATTAATTAGGGTAAATTAGGTTAAAACTTAAATATTTTTCTTTAACATATGTAAAAATAATTTAGAACTAGGGTTTCATTTAACTTCTAACTTTAATTAATTTTCTTTATTTCATAAATACCAAAAACCATAAAAAATCACTTCTTTTCTTTATTAAATAATTAATTAATTAATTTTTTTTAAAATTTCATTTAATCTTTAAAGGGTCCAACGCCCTCGAACATTCGATTCTAATTTCTTTTCGCGCGTTTGTCCTTATTTTTTGTTTCAAATATCATGTAATTGCTCAAGCCATGTAATAGTAATTAGGAATTTATTTATCTTCCGCATTTTTATTCAAAACGGGTCTTTGTTAATTTGGCGATGTATAGACCCGCGCCTTGTAATAGCGTAGGACTTTATTTTCCGCACTTTAATTTCCGCACTTTTAAACTGCTAAACCTTGCATGAAAGAATGTATGGCCAAAAATTAAAAACAATGCGTAGCTCACCAAGTGCATGACAAGATAAAACATAACTGAAAACAATACACAAATTCACACACCACTCTTAGGGTACGCCTCACTGTTGCCTTGCCCCTCGAAACGTGGTCGTCGAGTATAGGACGTTTTAGTAAGTCCTTATGTCCATGATCTATGGCATAGGGGTAGCTTCTAAGGTGTCCTACTGTTGCTCTGGTGACCACACTGTCCCTAACCCTCGAATTGACCCGAACACCTCCAATGGTGGTGCTACCTACCTCTCAATGGTGGGATGGCACTACCTTAAGGACATTTACACAGCCTAATTCCTTAGGGTAGGTGGATGACTCGTAGATACTTGCTCTATTCAAAAACAAATCAAAACTCCTTTCACACTGACACTTTCAAAAAGCTTTCAAAACAAATTTTTTCAAACACTCTTGAGGACTGATACAAGAGTCGATCTGAAATCTTTAAACGAAACTTTTTCAAACCCACTCACAATTGAAAAGCAAACAAACATTTTTGAAAACACAAATGAGCAAGTATCTAAGAGCCCATGGATAACCATGGATAGAAAGGGTGCTAACACCTTCCCTTTCTATAAATCTACCACCCGAACCGAGAAACAATCTCATAAGGAATTTTTCTGTGCTTTTGTCCTGTCCATGTTGGAGAAAATAAAAGACGGTGGCGACTCTTGCTTCCGCGACATTTCGCGAACCAGCGTTAAACAGTTAGTTCCAGATCCACCGATCACAGAACTGGCGACTCTGCTGGGGACTAAATTTTAAAGTGAGGTGTACCTTAGGACTAAGATCACTTGTGTTTTCAATTGCCTGAATTGTTTACTTTAAATTGTGGGTTGCATCGGAGTTACATAGATCCTAACCCAGATCTGGGGACACCTTGTTAGGTAGCATAAGCTGTGAGGGACCTGTCCGGCGTAGACCGACATGGGTGAAGCAGTGGCTACGTTGGTGTGGCACCTTGGTCTGTACCGATATCCCTTGTGTTGCAACGAGGAGAATATGGGTCTTCTGAGGAGTCATTAAGCACCAACCGACCTTAGAACCTTAAATGACCCAACTTGGCCAATAGAACAGTAGCAGTATGCTACGCCCATTGAGGCTAAACTCTCGTGATGGTTCTGGCTGCAAGAAAAGATTGCGATGCTGGAGTTATGACCGATTGAGGGTAGTCAGTGATATTGGGATCCTCTAGAACCCGGTTACTTCTGATAGGACAGGTCTGAACCAACAAACTGAAAGAGGGTAATACCTAGACCCCATGCTGGCCTAAACTCTAAGGGTTTGTCTTGTGTGACTTGTGTGCCTTATCATGTTTGCCTTTGTAAATATTTGTGGTGTGCTTTATCATAACATCATGCCATCATGAACATTGCATGCATCCTGCATAAGGACTGACCATTTCAAAGACAAGAGGGTTTCACCTTTGCTCTGTTTTCTAGGACATCATGATGCCTATGCGAAGGAATACTATCCGGTTCAACTTTGTTCACCCACCTGAGTTACTTGAAGAGTTGGTTAGCAGAATTCCAAATACTACTTCCTTCATCCAGAGGCATGGTTCTCTTCTCAGTTTAGTCACGGCAAAGTGGGACCAACAACTGATGAGTGTCCTGACACAGTTTTATGATCCCTTGTACCAGTGCTTCACCTTTCAAGACTTCCAGCTGGTCCCTACCCTGGAAGAATTCTCTGATTTGCTTGGCATCCCTATCTTGGATCAGACTCCCTACACTGGTTGGGAAAAGACTCTTAGGCTTGAGGAGATTGTTGCAGCCCTTCCCTTGACCAACCAAGAGGTAATAGACAACTGGGTGACTAGAAGCAAAGTCAAGGGTTTCTTGGCCAAGTTTCTGGTTGTTAAGGCTAACAGTTTCTGGAATGACCTGGACTTTAGGGCGTATGAAGACATCCTGGCTCTCTTAATCTATGGTTTAGTCTTGTTCCCTAATCCTGATAACTTCATTAACGTCACTGCCATAAGGATCTTCATGTCTCGGAATCCTGTGCCCACTCTCTTGGGTGATATCCTGCAACAACTTTATGCTCGTACTGCCCGAAGACGAGGAACCCTGTGGTGTTGCATCCCTTTGTTAGTGAGGTGGTTTATTTCGCACCTCCCTAAGTTCGTGCTGAAGAACAAAGAAGGAAGAGGTTGGGCTCATAGGTTAATGTCTCTCACTGATAAGGACATCATTTGGACTTTCAGGGGTTTGGATGAGGTAGCTGTTATTGATCGTTGTAGAGAATACCCTAATGTTCCTCTGATTGGTACCCAAGGAGGAATCTCTTATAATCCATGTCTAGCCCTCCGTCAGTTTGGAAGAGCCAGAAGAGCAGGGCCTCATGAGATGTTGGTGCCCCATATCAGTTTTAAGTTTCAGGTAGATAGTGACGAGCTGCGTCGTAGGTTCATCAAGGCTTGGGACAGAATTCATAAAGCTGACCCACAAGAGTCGGGACCAAAGACTTCTCTACCTATGGAAGCCTACTCCAAATGGGTCCGCATCCGTGCTCAGAAGTTAGGTATGCCATATGAAGCTGTCAGACCCATCATTCTTGAGTATCCTGATAAAGATGGGGTTCCCCCAATTGTTCTCCCTCCTCAGATACCTACTGATTATGAGACATTAAAGAGGTCTTGGGCGCAACTGCGAGAAGAAAGGGATTCTTATCGGGAAAAGTTCAACGAGCAGGAATTGAAGATCCAGAAGCTGACAAAGCAGTTGGAGAATGAGCGAGCTCTGAATGACTACATCCGTACTGAGAAGAGGAGACCCTGGGATCAATGATGAGCTTTGAATGTTCTTTTACAGTTTTATTTCCCTTTTTAGTATTTCCATTTTTATGTAACGCCTAAGGGCGATCTGTTGAACAATTTAAATTTCAAAGTTGAATCTAATGAAGTGTGTTCCTTTTTGTTTACAAAGTTGATTCCCGATTGTCTTTGAAAACATAAATCATACGCATTCCATTCATCATGTGCATAGCAGGTACTCTTCTTTTCAGGTTGCTTAATATTCTTCGCTGTTTATTTCAGCATCATGAACCCTGAGTCATCTACCGAGTAGTCTATCAAGGCCCTTCAGGCTCAGAACGCCCAATTTCAAGAGCTGATCATGGGTTTGGCTCAAGGTCAAGAGGAGCTGAAGGCTCTGCTGGTCAAGAAGAAGAAGAAGAAGAAGAGAATTGTTCTATTCAACACGGGCCGGAGGTTTGGTAACACACTGCAGCATGAGGAAGCTGGTTCTTCTATAGGCAAAGACAGCCCCCAGGGGGGAAGGGCTCCAAGTCCGGTGGTCTCTGACAACGAGACTGATTTTAATGAGGAACGGTATCCTCCAGCTGAAGACAGATACAAGCAGTTGGAAGACCGTCTGAACGCCATGGAAATTCAACAAGTGCCTGGTTTGGATTTCGGAGACTTGGGTTTATCTTCTGGTGTGATCATCCCGCACAAGTTTAAAGCACCATCTTTCGTAAAGTATGACGGGGCGTCCTGCCCTAAGCTGCACCTCAGATCTTATGTGCGGAAGATTCAGCCATATACAGTGGACAAGAACTTGTGGATCCACTTCTTCCAGGAGAGTCTTTCAGGGACTCATCTCGAATGGTTCTATCAGCTTGATGGAACCAAGGTTCGTAACTGGGAGGAGTTGGCTACTGCTTTTTACAAGCAGTATCAATATAATGCCGACCTCGCTTCTACACGTACCCAACTCCAGGGTATGTCGCTAGGATCGGGAGAAGGTTTTAAAGAGTATGCACAGAAGTGGAGGGATCTGGCTGGCAGGGTGCAGCCACCATTAACAGACCATGAGCTAGTGGATATGTTCTTGGGGACCCTATCTGGGCTGTTCTTTAATCATCTTATTGGTAATTCATCTGCAGGGTTCACAGACCTCATTCTGACTGGGGAAAGGATAGAGTCTGGTATGAAATCAGGTAAAATTCAGAAAGGTGCGTCCTCAAGTTTTGAGAAGAAGCCTTTCAAAAAGGAGGCCAGTGTTGTGTATGGGCCTAGGAGGCAAGACAAACCAGAGCGCCGCCAAACTGTCAACGCGGTGGTAATCGCTAAGCCTGCTGCCGCTCCTCGGCAAGCTAATCAACCAAGGGGTGAGAGACCCAAAAGAGAATTCACTCGGCTGAGTATGACCTTGTCACAAATTTTGCCGCAGCTGCTATCAACCAACTTGGTAACCGTCAGAGAGGCTCCGAAGGTTATGAACACTGCATCTCCTAAATATAATCCAAATGCCCGCTGTGCTTATCACTCCGATAGCCCGGGGCATTCTATTGATGATTGCTGGGCCCTAAGAAATAAGGTTCAGGACCTTATCGATGCGAAGGAGATACAATTTGAGGCGCCCGAGAGGCCAAATGTTATGACTGCTCCTATGCCCCAGCATGGAGTAAATGCTGTCGATGAAGACTTGTATGCAGTTTCTGTGAATGATGTGGCTACCCCTCTATTGACTGTTAAGAGGAACTTGCTGTTGGCCGGTTTATTTCCGGGTTATAGCAAGGGTTGCCTTTTGTGTGTTGTTTCCCCTACTGGTTGTCCGTTGCTGAAGTCAGGCATCCAAAGCCTGATGGACAGCAAAGAGATTTTGTTCAAGAAGACCGTTGTTCCTTGTGTTCCCGCTGAAGAAGTATCTGTCGTTACAATTTTCAACAATCCAATCAAGGCTCCCCCGAGGGAGCCAGTAAAAATCATGTATGGCGCACCCATTATTATTACTGTTCTGGGGCCCCTCCCCTATGAATCTGACAAGGCTGTCCCATGGCACTATGGGGCAGATGTATATGTACTTGGAGTGAAGCAGGAGTTCAATACCGGTACCAGTATCAGCAATATCACCGGTCCAGCTAAAGTAACTCGAAGTGGCGGGCTCTTCTCGCCTGACATTGCTCCACCAGTTATCCGAAGACCTCTTATAATAACGCATGCAAGTGCGCCTGTTTCCATGTCTGATCAAGTTGCTTCCCCTGCTGCCGAGTCATCTAATACTCGGGGCAAAGGGATTGAGGATGAGCCTGCCCGGATGGAGGCACCAAAGTCTGAATGTTGAAGACTCCCAGCAAGAGATGGAGGAAATTCTTAAGATAATCAGGAAGAGTGACTTCAATGTCGTTGAACAGCTGGGGCATACCCCCTCCAAGATCTCTATGCTCTCATTGCTGCTGTGCTCAGAGGCCCATGCCAAGGCCCTGATTTCATTTCTGAAGACGGCCCATGTGCCACAAGAGACATCTGCAGATCAATTCACTGATTGTGTAGCCAATTTGACAGCTGACAATGGCTTGGGTTTCTCGGATGCTGATCTTACCGCCAAGGGAAAGAACCACAATGATGCCCTGCATGTCACCATAGAATGCAGGGGCACTACTCTCGCTCACGTGTTGGTGGACACCGGTTCTTCCCTGAATGTATTACCCAAGAAGGCCTTAGACAGGCTGGATTGTGAGGGCCTGGAGTTAAAGCCTAACAATATCATTGTCCGAGCCTTTGACGGATCGAAGAGGATGGTTCATGGTGAGGTAGACATTCCTATTCGTGTGGGCTCTCAAGTATTCGACTCAACTTTCTATGTGATGGATATTCGTCCATCTTATTCCTGTTTGCTGGGTCGACCTTGGATTCACAAAGCTGGGGCAGTGACTTCCACTCTACACCAAAAGCTCAAGTACCCTGTCAGAGGGAAGATCGTTATTGTGCAAGGGGAGGAAGAATACATGGTTAGTCATTTGAATTCCTTCCGGTATATTGAGATGGACGGGGAGTTTATTGAAACCCCCTTTCAACATTTTGAAGAGGTACCTCCAACATTGGCGTCAGCTGAGACGGTAATTGAATAAGACTTTCCTTTGAAGATGGCCTCCCTGAAGGACGCTCGGGCTGTAATCGAGAAAGGTGAATGTGCTAACTGGGGCAGGCTCCCTGATTTCACTCCTAAAACTGACAAGTTTGGACTGCATTTTACTGCAGAGGCTCAGAGGGCTGTGCGCAAAGCAAGGACCGGAAGGCCTCCCGTGATCATCACCAACCCGGGAGTGAATGCTATTGGGGATGAAGACGAAGTGGAAGAATCGGAGTTCGATAGCTGGATCTACCCGACGACTGACGGTGGATTGACCAATTGGACCGCAAAAGATCATACACCTGTTACTTTTGTTACGCAGTAATGAATTCCTTTGTTTTTCTAATTTGTAATAAATAATAAACTAAACTTTATGGCCCGGTGTCTTACCCGGGGCACCGTGGCTTCATTTGTGAGGGCTTATTACTTGTCATCTCCATATATCATGAATAAAGACCTTGGATGTTTTTTCGCATTTCAAATCTTGTGCTCCCTTTCTTTCTTTCTTTCTTTATATATTGCAAAACAGCTATATTTACACACACTCACCTATACAGGTTTCAATCCACTAGGGATCTCACTGGTAACGACTCTGCTACTGCCAGTTATGACTTCGAAAATCCGATCAACTTAGCCGAAGACGAAGGTGAAGATGATTGCGAAGTGCCTGGTGAGCTTGCAAGACTGTTACTCCAGGAAGAGAGGGCAATTCAACCACATGAAGAGCCAGTGGAAACGATAAATCTGGGTACTGAGACAGATAGAAAGGAAGTCAAGATTGGTGCTAATCTGGAGCTCAGCGTAAAACAACGGTTGACTCAGATGTTGCATGATTATGTGGAGATCTTTGCCTGGTCCTACAAAGACATGCCTGGGTTGGATACTGACATTGTGGTCCATCATTTGCCTACCAAGGAAGACTGCCCTCCGGTTAAGCAAAAGGTCCGCCGTATGCGTCCAGAGATGTCTGAGAAGATCAAAGCTGAGATTATGAAGCAATTCGATGTCGGGTTTCTAGCAGTGACTTCTTACCCTCAGTGGGTTGCCAACATGGTGCCGGTGCCGAAGAAAGATGGTAAGGTCAGAATGTGTGTTGATTACAGGGATTTGAACAGGGCCAGCCCTAAAGATGACTTCCCTTTGCCTCACATTGATGTTCTGGTTGACAATACTGCTCAGCACAAGGTGTTCTCCTTCATGGACGGTTACTCAGGTTATAATCAAATCAAGATGGCGCCTGAAGATATGGAAAAGACTACCTTTGTCACTCAGTGGGGCACCTTCTGCTACAAGGTCATGCCATTCGGGTTGAAAAATGTTGGGGCAACCTACCAACGTGCCATGGTCGCTTTATTTCATGACATGATCCATCATGAGATTGAAGTGTATGTCGACGATATGATTGCAAGGTCTCAAGCTGAGGAGGAACACCTTGACCATCTACAGAAGTTGTTTAACCGCCTAAAATTGTACAAACTGAGGTTGAACCCAAACAAGTGCACCTTCGGGGTAAGATCTGGAAAGTTGCTAGGCTTCGTCGTAAGTGACAAGGGTATTAAAGTGGACCCTGCCAAGGTTAAGGCTATTCAAGAGATGCCAGTTCCTAAGACAGAGAAAGAGGTCAGAGGATTTCTAGGACGTCTGAATTACATTTCCCGGTTCATCTCGCATCTAACTGCTACCTGTGAGCCAATCTTCAAGCTGTTGAAGAAAGATCAGGTAGTACGTTGGAATGATGAATGTCAGACCGCTTTTGACAGAATCAAAGAGTATCTCCAAGAACCACCCATTCTTATGCCACCGGTTGAAGGGAGACCTCTAATACTATACTTGACAGTACTTGACAGCTCAATATGGTGTGTGTTGGGGCAGCATGACGAGTCTGGCCGAAAAGAGCACGCCATTTATTACCTTAGCAAAACGTTTACCGACTGTGAGACCCGATACTCACTGCTCGAGAAAACTTGTTGTGCTCTGGTATGGGCTGCTCGCCGGCTGAGACAGTATATGCTGACTCACACTACCTTATTGATCTCAAAGATGGATCCAATAAAGTACATATTTGAAAAGCCTGCTCTGTCTGGGAGAATAGCAAGATGGCAAATGATCTTGACAGAATACGACATCCAGTACACAACTCAGAAAGCTATCAAAGGAAGTGTATTGGCAGACCACTTGGCACACCAGGCAGTAGACGACTATCAGTCAATGAACTTCGAGTTTTTAGACGAGAGCATCATGATAGTGACTGATTGTGAAGTACCTGGACCGGATGAAGGACCTGAGGAAGGATCCCGATGGTCTATGCACTTTGACGGAGCCTCCAACGCTTTGGGTAACGGTATTGGCGCTGTGATCATATCCCCTCAAGGCATTCATACTCCACTTACTGCCCGACTATGTTTCAACTGCACCAACAACATGGTGGAGTATGAGGCGTGCATCATGGGTCTTCAAGCTGCGATTGACTTAAGGATCAAGTTTCTGAGTGTCTTCGGAGATTCCGCTCTCGTGATCAATCAGATCAAAGGCGAGTGGGATACGAAACATCTGAACCTTATTCCTTACAGGGAATGTGTGTTGACATTGATCCCCCATTTCACAGAGATAACTTTTGAACACTTTCCGAGAGAGGAGAATCAGTTGGCGGACACATTAGCTACGATATCGTCCATGTTCAAAGTCAAATGGGACAATGAGGCTCCCCGGATCATCATCTGGAAACTGGACGAACCGGCATACTGTTGCGATCTTGAGGCTGAGGTAGTAACTGAGAAACCCTGGTATCATGAGGTGAAAAGGTACTTAGAAGCTCAAGAATACCCCGAAGGTGCATCTGTCAACGATAAGAAGTTTCTGAGAAGGTTCGCAGCGAAGTTCTTCCTCAGCAATGGCATTCTATACAAGCGAAACCATGATTCAACCTTACTGCATTGTGTGGATAAAACTGAAGCAGAAAGGATCATGGCAGAGCTACATGAAGGTACCTTCGGAACACATTCCAGTGGACACACCATGGCAAAGAAAATCCTTCGGGCAGGATATTTCTGGTCCACGATGGAAGCTGATTGTTACCAACATTCTCGGATATGTCATAAATGCCAGATTTATGCAGATAAGGTGCACGTTCCTCCAGTGCCTCTGAATATCTTGACAGCACCTTGGCCTTTTGCAATGTGGGGCATAGATATGATCGGCGAGATCAAACCTACGGCATCCAACGGGCATCGCTTCATCCTGGTGGCAATTGATTACTTTACAAAGTGGGTTGAAGCAGCTTCCTATGCCACTGTAACCAAGAATGTCGTGGCACGGTTCATTCGGCACAACCTGATCTGTCGATACGGCGTCCCGGAAAGGATCATTACAGACAACGGTACCAATCTTAACAACAAGATGATCACTGAGCTCTGCGAGCAGTTCAAGATACAACACCACAACTCTTCTCCTTACCGACCGAAGATGAATGGGGCTGTAGAGGCAGCGAATAAGAATATCAAGAAGATTGTGCAGAAGATGACAGTGACCTATAAAGATTGGCACGAGATGTTACCGTTTGCTCTTCATGGGTACCGTACCTCAGCAAGGACGCCAACCGGGGCAACCCCTTTTTCCTTGGTCTATGGCATGGAGGCAGTCTTACCAATCGAAGTGCAGATACCCTCTCTCCGGATAATGAAGGATGCAGATCTGAGCGAAGATGATTGGATCCAGACACGACTTTATCAGTTAAACCTAATTGATGAGAAGAGACTCGCTGCTACATGTCATGGTCAAACGTACCAAAAACGGATGATCAGGGCATTTAACAAGAAAGTCAGACCGCAAGAGTATCAAGTTGGGGATCTGGTAATCAAACGCATCATCCTTCCTCAGAGTGATCCCAGGGGCAAATGGACCCCTACGTACGAAGGGCCATTTTTGGTTAAACATGTGTTCTCAGGAGGAGCCATGATTCTGACTACTATGGACGGTGACGACCTTCCTCACCCCGCCAATGCAGACATAGTAAAAAGATACTACGCATGATAAAAGACCCACTAGGTTGACATACCTAGGCAAAAATTAGGGCTTCCCGGCGAACCAAAAGGGTTCGGGCAAAATGAGGGATGAAATGAAAAAAAATCTGTACACCCGGCAAGTCGAAAACCTGAAAAGGCGGCTTGGGCAAAAATGGGTATCCCGGTGGACTGAAAACCCGAAAGGGCGGTCCAGGAAAAAGTTAGGGATTAAAGCGTAATACTATGTCTCATTGGATCACCTTGCATCCAGAATCCGGTATCAACATCAAGTTCAGACAGCATCGGTCAGTCAGCTTCATCGTCAACTGAGCAGCAAAGTGATGAGACGCTCGAAGATATAAAGGCGATAGCAGAGTTGAAACCTAGTGGGATTATTCTTTTCACATAGCTGTTTTGTTTTCCCTTTTTCACAAAAATTGTATAAACTCTTTTATTCGGCGGCGTTCTCCTACTAGGACGTCAGCCTTTTGTACATAAAAACGCCTATCTACAGGCAAATTCAATACAATTCACTTTTCAGACAAATTGCCCTTTGTTTTTCCTTTTTCTGTTTTGTTTTGCGAAGAACGTCCAAGGTTCAATTTGTGATATATGCATTTGACAATAATTGCTAACTCATAAATATTTGCATGCGAAACAAAGGATTAATTACAGGTAACACTAGAAACAAGGGCAATAATGAGTTGTCTAAGCGATCTAATTGCTCTGTCCACCAAGGTACCAAGGTAAGTTCAGCTGAAGAACATAACCAATATATCTTAATACCCCAGAGAGTGAGCCATCAAGTCAATACACTCTCCCCAAGCAGAGTTATACTGTCAACCTTAAGGAAATTGGGTGTCCCCCAGCGGATCTCAACATTCCTCAGCGAATTATACAAACATTCTTAACAAGCATCCCCGGCAGTCTTGATCTGAGATTGTTCCCTGGCGGAATACCAGACATTCAGTGGAGCCACTTCCCCAGTACATCTCAAAAATTTCCCCAGGAGAGTCCAATCTGAAGATTCCCCAGGAAAGCTGAATCATCTCCCCAGCAGTAAGCTTATCCCTAGTAGGTTCTGGAAGCTTCCCCCCTGCAGAGCACGAACGCGTCTCTCGGACTTTTTATGCAAAGGTTATTTCCCTACCAGGATATAACTGGGTTATCCTCAGCCAAAAGCCATGGAAAGATCGTCGTCGGCAAAGTCTTCCTATCCCCAGCGAAGTCTATTCCTTCAACATAACACATCAACGGTATCCCCAGCGGAGTTATCATCAACAAAGTACCTCTCTCCCCACAGAGTATTGCTCCCCAGCAAGGTCGCTAGAATAGCTTTCCCCGCAGAGTAATCTCCAAGTCTATTCCCCAACGGAGTCATCTTCCCCTACCGGTATTCTTGCAACCATCACTCCCCAGTGGAAACAAAGAATGCTATTCACATCAGCCCAAGATTTAACTTCCTGGCATTCATCAAGGATTTACTTTCCTAGACGAAAATACATTCATGAACATCGCATCTTCATACATTATAGCATGCATATACACATCATGAACATATAATCTCATCACGCATGTCATACATCATGACATCGCATACAACTAACGTTTTGTCTTTTCAGGACAAAAGTTAATACAAAGATGATTGCTATCAATAGTCGTGATTCCAGATCCGATTCCTGTATCTCGCCAGGGTGTATCTGTTGACGACTAATACCAGACCCGATTCCTGTATCTTGCTAGGGTGCGCCTGAAGAGTTTGAGGATCCGATTCCTGTATCTTGCCAGGGTGTATCTGTTGACGACTAACATTACCAGACCCGATTCCTGTATCTTGCCAGGGTGCGTCTGAAGAGTTTGAGAATCCGATTCCTGTATCTTGCCAGGGTGTATCTATTGACGACTAACATTACTAGACCTGATTCCTGTATCTTGCCAGGGTGCGTCTGAAGGGTTTGAAGATCCGATTCCTGTATCTTGCCAGGGTGTATCTGTTGACGACCAGTATTACCAGACCCGATTCCTGTATCTTGCCAGGGTGCATCTGAAGAGTTCGAAGATCCAATTCCTGTATCTTGCCAGGGTGTATCTGTTGACGACTAACATTACCAGACCCGATTCCTGTATCTTGCCAGGGTGCGTCTGAAGAGTTTGAGGATCTGATTCCTGTATCTTGCCAGGGTGTATCCGTTGACGACTAACAGTACCAGACCCGATTCCTGTATCTTGCCAGGGTGCGTCTGAAGAGTTTGAGGATCTGATTCCTGTATCTTGCCAGGGTGTATCTGTTGACGACCAACATTACCAGACCCGATTCCTGTATCTTGCCAGGGTGCGTCTGAAGAGTTTGAGGATCTGATTCCTGTATCTTGCCAGGGTGTATCCGTTGACGACTAACATTACCAGACTCGATTCCTGTATCTTGCCAGGGCACGTCTGAAGGGTTCGAAGATCTGATTCCTGTATCTTGCCAGGGTGTATCTGTTGACGACTAACATTACCAGACTCGATTCCTGTATCTCGCCAGGGCACGTCTGAAGAGTTCGAAGATCCGATTCCTGTATCTTACCAGGGTGTATCTGTTGACGACTATATTCTCCGGACTCGATTCCTGTATCTCGCCAGGGCACGTCTGAAGAGTTTAAAGATCCGATACATGTATCCAGCCAGGGCACATCAACGCAAAGAGTTTGAAGATTAACTCCTGTAACAGGCCAGGTAATTATTTTCTTGTCTCAGGTACGCAAATTCTCGCTAAGGAATCTCTTACGCGGTCGACAACCTCCCGATGGCATCTATAAGCCCATCTCTCCCATCCATCAGTATCCAAATGGAATCTATAAGCCCATTCCCTGCATTATGCTGCTGACACTCTACTATGTGAGTGCAAATTTCTGGGCACTCTAGTGTTCAATCATCTTTTACCCTCGGATTACGAAAGGCACGCCAGCCAATCTACATCCTCAGGTCTAAGAAGATTGAACAGGGGCAACTGTTGTACCCCAAAATTTTCCCTCACGTATTCTTCAAGGTTTGCTAAGATCATGCTTCAAAATCTCTCAAGGGTTGCTCAGTCCAATTGCCTCCTAACACAGTCAAAGTTAGGGTTTTGGTTCTGACAAAGAAATTGAAGTGTTCAAGGGTCCAATCAAGTCCCACATGCCTACATACATTGTCAAGCATCCATATGCCAAGTTTCAAGACTCACAGCACCAGATTGCACAGTCAAAAAACCCTAATTGCTTCACAGTCAACTGTAGGGGCAAAATGGTCATTTGACAGTCAAGAGTCAAAATTTTTGGTCAATATATCATTTTGAAGCCACAATCATCATTTGATCAATTCTTGATCATGATTCTCAAAACATGGCTCAAAAAGTCTCAAGATGCAAAAGTTTCTATTTTTAGACAGCTGAAAAAGTCAACTGCAATTTGACCAGGGTATAACTTCCTCATGGTTTATCAGAAAAATCCCATCCAAAGCTCATTTTGAAGAGAATGACATTTCCTACATCTCATCTTCACACTTCAAGTCCAAGAAATGCTCTCACAAAAAGTTATCAATTTCAACATTATAGGTCATTTTCAAAAGTCAACAAAAAGGCACTTCAAGTCAAAGACCATAACTTGAGATTGGTAAATCAAAATGACATGGTACCAAAGACATTGGTTAAAGGACTTCAAGACCTTTACAAAATGTCCAAGAACATGATCAAAACTTAAAAATTGAGCAAGATATGCCTTTTAGAAGTTGGGAAATTTTTGGGAATTTTGAAAAGTCAACTTTGCACAAAAGGCTTCAAAAATGCTAATGGGCCTCAATTTCTTCCATGAATCATCACCCAAAGGCTATGCACGACCCATTGAACTCCAAGGGAGTTATTTTCTCATTTTTGATTAATTATTTGAATTTTTATTATTATTAATTCACTTAATTAAAATTAAATATGAAAAAATAGCAAATAATACCTTTCAAATCTTTTTGTACAAAGATTTCATCCATTATGAATCAAATATTTCGTGCATCACTCAAAAGGGAAAGTTTCTACATGATTGTCAATGATTGGCATGAAAAAGATTGAAAAAAGGATATGGAAAATCAAATATTCAAAATCATAAATGGATGGATTTTGGGCTGGCTTTTTGACCTAATTCTACTCACATACATATGCAAGATTGAAACCTAAAGCATTGAACAGAAGGGCTGCGCAGGAATCAAAGAACCAAATTGCATTTTTTCACAAAAAAGTTGAAAACTGTTTTGACATCTAGAGCATAATTCAAAGCTCCAAACGCCTTCCAACACATTGCCAAGGGATCCAGGAAGCTTTTGCAATCGAAACCACATCTCCAGACCTCCAGAAGTGGTAGAACGATGTCTTACTTTTCATGAAATTATCCATTCTCGTGTTTTGATTTTTAAGCATTGTTCATGCATTTTGTTGATTGATTCTTACTCACAATGATGTTCTGAAACTAATAGCACCATTTAATTGAACTAATGACGCCTATATCAAAATACGCCATTAACATCTTCTAGGGTTTCAGAAGCTTCAATTTTGGGGCTTTACACATATGGTAAAATCAGGCCTTGAAACCTATGCCAATGGAACCAGGACATCCAGACGAACCATTTGACCACCTCGCGCCCTTTTTATATTTGCTTATGCGCTAATCGTTATTTTTCCTGGGCTTGTTTAGTGGGGGTTTAAAACCCCCGCTATTTGATTATGTTACAGGGATAAAGACGAAGAAGATGCTGGCGTGGCTTGACGTGAGTGGAGGATTCAAATCCTGGCGCGTGAATTTTTGTTGACACCACTAACCATTGTTTTCATATATTATATTTTCCAATCACTATGTTAACAAATACGCGCGTTGGTTCAGTTGGTAGTTGCGTTGTCATGCAGGTACTGGGACCTGGGTTCGATTCCCAAGTCCCCCATATTTCTCAATAATTTTGGTTGTAACATGTTCAGGTGAAATTTCTCTCCAGTGGTCCACCATGTGCGCATATGATTGTGCCTGCCAAGTGTCCAGGGGCTCCAATCTGATGGCCAAAATGGGAAGACCATCATGCACGCTAGTCAACCCTTCCATACATAATTCCTGAAAGTCAGAAAAGGCTTTATTCTTGGGCCAAAAATGCTTCAAACACACCTCCAAAAAGGGCCAGACACCCCCATGGTTTGCATATTTTTATTTTTATTTTTATTTTCCTTTTTATTCTTTTATTTGTTTTTATTGTTTTATTTAATTCACAAAAATAATTTTCATAACACAAAAATCAGAAATCAAAAAAATAAAATATGTTTATTTAATATTTAATTCATTAATATTTTTGTAAATAAAGTTTTAATAATCAACTTAGTAAAATTAGGTTAAAATTTTAATGTTTTTCTTAAATAACTAAAATATGTAGAAATTAGGTTTTTAGCATTTTTATTCTTTTTCTTAATAAATAATTTCTTCTTATTATTATTATTATTAATTATTAATTATTTTGTAAATAAACATGTCATTAATTAATTAGGGTAAATTAGGTTAAAACTTAAATATTTTTCTTTAACAATTAAAAATAATTTAGAACTAGGGTTTCATTTAACTTCTAACTTTAATTAATTTTCTTTATTTCATAAATACCAAAAACCATAAAAAATCACTTCTTTTCTTTATTAAATAATTAATTAATTTTTATTTTTATTTTTTAAATTTCATTTAATCTTTAAAGGGTCCAACGCCCTCGAACATTCGATTCTAATTTCTTTTCGCGCGTTTGTCCTTATTTTTTGTTTCAAATATCATGTAATTGCTCAAGCCATGTAATAGTAATTAGGAATTTATTTATCTTCTGCATTTTTATTCAAAACGGGTCTTTGTTAATTTGGCGATGTATAGACCCGCACCTTGTAATAGCGTAGGACTTTATTTTCCGCACTTTAATTTCCGCACTTTTAAACTGCTAAACCTTGCATGAAAGAATGTATGGCCAAAAATTAAAAACAATGCGTAGCTCACCAAGTGCATGACAAGATAAAACATAACTGAAAACAATACACAAATTCACACACCACTCTTAGGGTACGCCTCACTGTTGCCTTGCCCCTCGAAACGTGGTCGTCGAGTATAGGACGTTTTAGTAAGTCCTTATGTCCATGATCTATGGCATAGGGGTAGCTTCTAAGGTGTCCTACTGTTGCTCTGGTGACCACACTGTCCCTAACCCTCGAATTGACCCGAACACCTCCAACGGTGGTGCTACCTACCTCTCAATGGTGGGATGGCACTACCTTAAGCACATTTATACAGCCTAATTCCTTAGGGTAGGTGGATGACTCGTAGATACTTTCTCTATTCAAAAACAAATCAAAACTCCTTTCACACCGACACTTTCAAAAAGCTTTCAAAACAAATTTTTTCAAGCACTCTTGAGGACTGATACAAGAGTCGATCTGAAATCTTTAAACGGAACTTTTTCAAACCCACTCACAATTGAAAAGCAAACAAACATTTTTGAAAACACAAATGAGCAAGTATCTAAGAGCCCATGGATAACCATGGATAGAAAGGGTGCTAACACCTTCCCTTTCTATAAATCTACCTCCCGAACCGAGAAACAATCTCATAAGGAATTTTTCTGTGCTTTTGTCCTGTCCATGTTGGAGAAAATAAAAGACGGTGGCGACTCTTGCTTCCGCGACATTTTGCGAACCAGCGTTAAACAGTCAGTTCCAGATCCACCGATCACAAAATGTAATCTTCGGAACAGCCACGGGTCCAAAGACTGTTGTTGGAGGAGTAATCTCTAGAGAGAAGATCCTACCATTGTGGGTGATCTTGCTAGTTCCAACAATATTGCTAATGTCGGAATTGTCCTCTTCAGAGCTTTCTTCTTCAGCAGTCAGTTCATCCTGTTTAATACCTGTTGGCTGAAGATTTTGATGATACGGTTCGAAACGAAGCAAGTTGGGTGTTTCGTTGGAATAAAGCAAGATGTCATGTTTCGAAATGGTAGAAGCAGTGCTTCGAATGGGAATGTCAAAACTCGGAGCTTCGAGTGACAGTTATGGGGATATATTCAAAAGAAGTCTCGAAGTGGTAACAAGGCTGTGTCCAAGAAATGAGTTCGAAGCGAAGAGTGCCAAAACATTTGAAATTCAAACGCAAGCGGGATGTTCGAAATTTAAAATATATGCGCTGGAGCATTCGAAGACATGTGGAAGCTAGAGAGGGGCATTGCTTTGCATGTTCTGAATGTGGCAGTATCTTATAGGCAAGACCGTTATGGTCGAAGTAGTATAAATAGAAGTCTTAGCGTTAGGATTTCGTGTGTCATATCTATTGTACAAAATTCAGTAAACATTCAAAATACCACATGGCTAGGGAAACGAATGCTCGAACAATGTACGTATGATAACACCAAATATTTATGATTCAATAAAACTCTTTATCATTTCCAGTTTATCCTCTATCTTCATGTCAATATCATTCAAAAGTCTTTACATTAAAATCTTTTTCATTCAAATTCATCTACTGATTTCTTGCACTTGAAAGTCTTTCCCTCTATTCCGAGTACTTTACATTTCAGAAATTTTTATACCGTTTATACTGTTATCTTCATGCTTTTATCATTCGAATACTCTTTTCATCCAAAGTCATTTTACTGATTTCTTACATCTAAACGCTTTCTTTCTATTTCGAATCTTTTACATTCCAGAAACGCTTTTACATTACATGCTTTTATACTTCGAAGTTATTTACTTGTCTTTTTGCAGTTTTACATGTCTTTACAATTGAACCTTTATTCATGCAATTTAGTTTCGCACGTATTTACTTGATCATGTCATTAGATCTTTAATAGAGTAATCGAAGTAAGTTGAACACCTACACAACATTCTAAATACCAAACATGAATATCAGTTCTACAATGAGAATTATCCAAACGACCAATACACCATAGGATCAATCTAGTCGATCCTGCAAGTTACCAGAGAGATTAAATAACAGTCATTAAGATTATTTGATAGTTTGGAGGACTAGCGGTTGTTTACCAGAAATAACTGTAAACAAATTGGCACACTTGGTGGGACATCTTTGCCCCAATAGTACAAAATGTAACTGTGACAAACAGAGAAAACGCGGATAACATGAGTCGAATAGCAGATTTTTTCGCCCCCCAGAAAGGCGTAGGCAGAATCAGGAGGGAGTTCGAGCAAACGTACCTATCATAGAACAAGTTGCTAACGACCTACCCTATAGACCATCCAGAGAGGAGGTTAATTTTGGGGCAAGGGCACAAAGGTTAGAAGCCCCAATGATTCAAGGCCCACAAAGGGAAATTATGGAACCAGGGGTAAGGATGGAAAGGATAGAAGTCCCAGAGTTTCGAGAAGAACAGCCTAGAGGAGATGTCATGGTGGGTCGAAATCAAGATGTTGATGCAGTCGTTCACAGAATTCTAAATGATAACATCTTGGCCGAAAATAATTTAACCACAACGATAGAGAGAATCATGGCCCAGAATGGCCTCAACACAGGAATTAGAAGGCCAAACTATGCCTCTCCTATATTAGATTACATAATGCACACTGATTTACCAAGGGGATATAAAGTCCCTAAGTTTACAAAGTTTGCTGGGGATACCAATGAATCAACAGTCGAACATATAGCCAGGTATCTAACCGAAGCAGGAGATATAGAGAATAATGAAGACCTTAGGATCAAATATTTCCCAAGTTCCCTAACTAAGAACGCTTTCACATGGTTCACCATTTTACCTCCTGGGTCCATAGATACTTGGGCTCTGTTGGAGAGATTATTCCATGAACAGTTCTACACGGGACAATCTAAAATAAGTCTGAAGGAACTAGCCAGTGTCAAGAGGAAGTTTACTGAACCCATAGATGATTATCTGAATAGATTCAGGCTCTTGAAATCTAGATGCTTTACAGTAGTTCCTGAACATGAGTTAGTCGAAATGGCTGCTGGCGGCCTGGATTACTCTATTCGAAAGAAATTAGACACTCAATACTTGAGGGATATGGCTTAATTAGCCGATAGGGTTCGACAGGTCGAAAGGCTAAAGGCCGAAAAGGCCAGAGTTTTTAAAAATAACAAGAAAGAAAGGGTCTCCTATGTTGGAGCTGAGGAGGCAGAAGATTACCCTGAATTCGAAGAGGTCGAAATTAATCTCGCTGAATTAAAACAGGCTCCACCTTACTCCTGCAAATTATTAGTTCCCACAAAAGGGAAAGAAATTGTTGAAAATGAGAAAAGTGATAAATTCCCAAAGAAGGTTTATACCTTCGATGTAACTAAGTGTGACGAGATTTTTGATTTACTTGTCAAAGATGGCCAACTCATTGTGCCATCAAATGTCAAAATACCTCCTTTAGATCAAAGGAAGAAAAGAGGATTTTGCAAGTATCATAGTTTCCTAGGCCATAAAACCTCACAGTGTTTTCTTTTTAGGGACCTAATTCATAATGCAATTAAAGATGGCAGACTAAAATTCGCTGATAAACCAAAAATGAAAGTTGATGAAGATCCTTTGGATGTCGCAGACACCAATTACTCCGAGCCTGCGTGCATTGGAGAAATCAACATGGTGGAAGCGGATCAAAATGACGCTCCAGTAGGAGAGAAAGGTACTGAAAATGAAAGTTGGGTGTTAGTCGAAGTCAACAAGGGGGTCACTGAAGACGTCCACAAGCAACCAGAGACTTCGATCGAAGCAGCACCTTTAGCTGTTGCAAAAGAAATCCAGGCTACTGAAGGCCAGGAAAACCAAAAGCAAGAGTTGACACAGGTTACTGAAGGCCTGAGGCTAGAATTGGAGAAAGTCCAAATCACGAAGCCAACCTCCCCTCAGAAATAAATATGGGATACTTTAGGGGAGCCCAGTGGAAAGTTTGACTACTTGTCAAGTATTCTGCCCCAGAAAGTTCAAAAATCCAAATTGAAGATATAAAACCTACAGGATGGGGAGATGATGACACTAAGGGGGAGGATGTTGATGTAAACATGGTGAATATGGAGAGACCTCGTTCTGAAATAGAGGAGGTGGAGAGATACTTAGAAAAAGAAAAGTATAAAATGGAGGATAATTATGCTGGGGATGCTAGTCTTAAGGATTACCTCATGATGTGTCACAAAGGAGATACGGGAATGATATTATGCCCTAGGTGCAGCATCATCTGCAACCAGAGAATTGCTGAAAACTTCGAGAGGGTACAAAGGGCACGAACTGGCATCAACTGGCGCCAGGATAACCAGTTATTCAGGTGTTATCCTAAAGCTGGAGAAAGTTTGTTGGAATTTTTGGTTCGCTGTTACAAAGGGGCAACCAAATGCTTGATATGCCCAAGGTGTTCTGCTGTGTATGATCAAAGCATGGCCAGAGCCTTCGAAACAATCCCTTTTGCCCCGTGCTGGAACCACCAAGAGACTGGTCATATGGGCCAATGTTTCGATAACAAATACAATCAATGAAGGCCTGATAGTCCTCATCCCAAGGGCGCTCGAAGAGTGACGTTCAAAATTCCTGCTGAAATACCAACAGACAAATGGCTGCAAGTCAGAACTGACAAAGGCAAAGACAAATGGAGAAACAATGAACGAAACGCACGCCACGCTATGACATATAGAAGGCAGTTCAACATAGCGAAGAGGGAAGAAGTGAGGTTAGAGAACTACAAAGGAAGAAACCCCATGTCAAGATCTCAATGGCGAAGGCAACAGAGAATTCGAAAGGCTGAAAGGGAAGCTGTGGCAAATAAAGGAGCAACTTCAATAAAAAACCAAGGTGAATCTAGCACCAACAAACCCACACCAAATAATCAAACTGAAGACAAACCCCCAGTTAGTAGGAGACTCTTCTCTGAAGTACAACCAAATGAATCAAAGGAATACACTCCAGGTCCAGAAGAAGACGGAGATATGCTAACGGACAACTTCGAATCAGAGGGGGAGTCTTCGCTCAATATCAATTGCAACGTGGTATCTGTACTTCCTTGTGAGTTTGGACAGGAAACTGAAATCGAAGAGTATGAGGAAGAAGATACCATAGATCTGATGAAGCATATGCCTGTATGTTACTACGTGATAAATAACGGAGCTGTCGAGGAGCAGAATGCGTTCTTCGAACGTCCAGAACCAGCTACGAAAAATCATCTGGAGCCATTATTCATTCGGGCAAAGGTTGGTGCCCATGGTGTAAATAAGGTTTTAGTGGATGGGGGTGCTGCAGTTAACTTAATACCCCATTTCATGCTGAAAAAGTTAGAAATACGCGAAGGAGACATCAAACCACACAACATGGTTCTGTCCAATTATGAAGGGAAAGTAGGCAAAACATTGGGGGTGGGAATTCGACAGCCAGCCAGCAGGAATCGAAGGTACTATGCAAAGACAGCCAGCAGGCTGGGAATTCGACAACCTTGCTCATGATTGAGTCCTCCTTTTTTGAAAGGATTTCGGCCTATATGGCTGAGAACGAATCAAAGGCGGCCTTAGAGGCTGAAACAAATAAACTGGCTGTAAAGGTGAACGAAATAAATGGGGGTAGCTCGAAAGGCTCACCCTTTGAAGAACTCGAAATAGATCAAAGGCTGGACGCCATCTATGATAAAGAACCCTTAGGTTTCGGGAGGGACCCCATAGACTCAGGTGCCAAAATGTTGGCGCAGGATCCACTCGAAGAAGTGAATTTAGGGGATGAGAACACGAAAAGAATAACCTACATAAGCGCAAAACTTAACCCAGGCCTCAAGCAGGAAGTGATCGAAGTCCTCAAGGAAAACAAAGATTGCTTCGCGTGGGACTATGACGAAATGCCTGGTTTAAAGAGGGAGTTAGTGGAACACAGACTTCCAATCAAGGATGGCAAGAAGACCATCAAGCAAACTCCTAAAAGATTCGCACCAGCGGTTCTCACAAAGATCAAAGCTGAGATCGAAAGGTTGTTGCGCTGCAGATTCATCAGAACAACAAGGCTGGAGATTTCCTTGGCTTTGTGGTTCATAAAAAAGGAATTGAGATCAACCAAAATAAAACCAAAGCCATAATGAAGACGAAAGCACCTACATCAAAAAGGGAGCTGCAATCTTTGCTAGGGAAGATTAACTTCCTCAGAAGGTTCATTTCGAATCTGAGTGGAAGAGCCCAAGCTTTCTCTCCGTTGCTTCGTTTGAAGCAAGGCCAAGCCTTCGAGTGGAACAAAGCCCATCAGGAGGCATTTGACAAGATAAAAAGATATCTCTCTCAGCCTCCCATCTTGTCTCCACCTTCATGGGGAAAGCCCATGAGATTGTACATATCTGCCTCTGAAGTTAGTATAGGTAGCATGTTAGCACAAGAAGATAGCAATGGCATCGAAAGAGCCATATACTATTTAAGTAGAGTATTGAATGATGAAGAGACTAGATATAGCAATATAGAAAAGCTATGTCTCTGTTTGTACTTTTCTTGTATGAAACTTAAGTATTATATAAAGCTTGTTGATGTTTACGTTTCATCTCATTTCGATGTTATTAAACACATGCTTTCGAAACCAATAATGCATAGTAGAGTTGGTAAATGGGCTTTAGCCTTAACAGAATATTCTTTGACTTTCATGCCTTTAAAAGCTGTGAAAGGCCAAGTGATTTCTGATTTCATTGTGGACCATTCACTGGTTGAACAGACTGTCATGAGTTACGTTGAAATGCAACCTTGGAAATTATACTTTGATGGTTCGACCCACAGAAATGGTAGTGGTATTGGAGTCCTTATAATTTCTCCTGAAGGAATTCCAACAAAATTCAAGTATAAATTAGATGGTCCTCGTTGCTCGAACAACGAAGCTGAGTACGAAGCACTTATTGTTGGACTTGAAGCTTTGTTAGAATTGGGGGCAACTAGATTCGAAATTAAAGGAGACTCATAGTTAGTGGTCAAGCAAATAACAAAGGAGTATAAATGCATAAAGGAAAATCTAATGATATACTTCGTCATAGTTAACAGGCTACTTAGAAAATTTGAATACATGGATATTCAACATATACCAAGAATAGAAAACCAAGAAGCAAATGACTTAGCACAGTTGGCTTCAGGTTATAAAGTTTCTGCCAAAAACTTTGAGGATCTGGTCGAATTAAGAGGTAGAATTATGGCTACTAGATTCATACCAGGAGATCTAGAGAGTATAAAATTAGGGTATGATGAGAAACATGGATTCGAAGTATTAGCCATAGACACTTTATCAGATGCAGATTGGCGAAGTCCACTTGTGAGCTATTTAACAAATCCAACTTTGAATGTTGATAGGAAGATAAAATATAGAGCATTGTCATATGTCCTCATGGGAAACAAATTGTTCAAAAAGACCCAAGAAGGCGTATTGCTGAAATGCCTAGGAGAAAGTGAGGCATACTTAGCATTGTCAGAAGTCCACAATGGGGCATGTGGGGCACATCAAGCAGGTCATAAAATGAAATGGTTGTTATTTCGATATGGCATGTATTGGCCCAGCATGCTCAAAGATTGTATAGACTTT
The DNA here is from genome assembly GCA_948472305.1 of Vicia faba. Classification (NCBI taxonomy): domain Eukaryota; kingdom Viridiplantae; phylum Streptophyta; class Magnoliopsida; order Fabales; family Fabaceae; genus Vicia; species Vicia faba. Next base: position 1,439,731,277 of record OX451737.1, on the reverse strand, counting down.
GCTAAAGGGTGTGAAGAATGCCAGAAACATGTAGGGATTCAACATGCTCCTGCAAGTGAGTTACATTCGATCATTAAACCATGGCCTTTCAGAGGATGGGCATTGGATTTAATAGGAGAAATAAATCCTGCTTCGTCTAAAGGACAGAAATATATCTTGGTAGGAATAGATTATTTTACCAAGTGGATCGAAGCAATACCATTAATAGTTGTTGATCAAGAGGCTATTATTGAGTTCATACATAAACAAATTATCTATAGGTTCGGATTGCCAGAGAGCATAACCACAGACCAAGGTTCTGTGTTTACTGGTAGGAAGATGCAAGAGTTTGCTCAAGAAATGGGGTTTAGATTACTGACATCAACGCCATATTATGCTCAAGCAAATGGTCAGGTCGAAGCAGCTAATAAAGTCATAATAGGGTTAATCAAGAAACATATTGGTAAAAAGCCAAGGAACTGGCACAAAACTTTGGACCAAATATTATGGGCCTGTAGAACATCTCCTAAAGAAGCTACTAACACCACGCCTTTCCAACTCACATTTGGTCATGATGCAGTTCTGCCAGTAGAAATTCATCTACAATCAGTTCGAATTCAAAGACAAAATGAAATTCCAGCTGCATTATATTGGGAGATGATGATGAATGAGTTAGTTGAGTTGGATGAAGTTAGATTGCATGCATTGGAAATCTTGATGAGACAAAAGGAAAGGGTAGCCAGGGCATATAACAAAAGGGTGAAAGGAAAAGCATTCACTATTAATGACTTAGTCTGGAAAGTCATATTGCCCATGGACAAGAAAAATAAAACGTTAGGTAAATGGTCACCTCATTGGGAAGGACCTTTTCGAATAATAAAGATATTTTCAAACAATGCATATGAAATCGAAGAATTGGTTGATGATAAGCGAATCCTAAAGGTTAATGGGAAATATATAAAGAAATATAAGCCACGCCTGTAGGAGATTCGAATAATAACAACGTAATCAAAATATCATAAAGGAATGCCAAAATGGTAATATGGGATTGCCAAAATGGCGTTGTTCGGATATTACAGACCAAAACCAAATTACAAAACTAATTAAAACTAAGATTTAAAAATAGACATTATTCTTCAATCTATTAAAGGTACTTCGAAAGGACTCAAGCCTTTGTTGAGTAAAGCGCCTTGCTCCTTCTAGGGTATCTACTTCTCCTTTAAGTTGTTCTGCTGCCTCCATTTCTGCAAGTCCTTTGTTGAGGAGCTCTTCGAAATGTTCACCAGCAGTATTGGTTTCGTAGGCCAATTGTTGTTGTTGATCCTCCTTAACCTTTTGTTGAAGTTCGTGAATTTGCCTTTCCCAGAGAAGGATAGACTCAGCTCGAGCTTCATAGTCAGTTTTTGCTTGCTTTAGGTGCATGGCTTGATCTTCAGCTTCTTGAGAGAGCTTCGAAGCATGCTCATAGGCAGCGTCCATTGCAGTTCGTTTTTCTTAGACCTTTCTGGTAGCAAATTCATCTTGGAGAAGGCACCCAGTCACGTTGTCTAATAGAGATTGAAGGTCGAATAAGATAGTGCTGACTGGCAAGGAGCAGGTAGCAAGGTTGACTTGTGTAAGTAGCTCCTTCATGGTATAGCAAGTTGTACTATCATGTTTGAGCACTTCGAACAAATCCACATCAAGGATTGTTCTCCTAATTCTGGTAAGGAGTACAATTCTATCATCTGTGGGCAACAGATTGCTAGTCGAACTAGTACCAGCCCTAGCAGGAGGAATATCCCTTTGAGCTAGTTTCACCTTCATGTACCCAATTGGGTCATTTCGTCTTAGGAGGGCTAGCTCCTCTTCGGTCATCTGAGATAGAGACGATTGGGGAAGTTCCATGCGCAGGGGAGTCACATCCATTTCGACTTCCATGGGTTTATTGGTCGCTGTGATCGGTGGATCTGGAACTGACTGTTTAACGCTGGTTCGTGAAATGTCGCGGAAGCAAGAGTCGCCACCGTCTTTTATTTTCTCCAAATGGAAAGGACAAAAGCACAGAAAAATTCCTTATAGAGATTGCTCTCGGTTCGGGAGGTAGGTTATAGAAAGGGAAGGTGTTAGCACCCTTTCTATCCATGGTTATCCATGGGCTCTTAGATACTTGCTCAATGTGTTTTCAAAATTGTTTGTTTGCTTTTCAACTGTGGGTTTAAAAAGTTTCTTTGAAAGTTTCAGATCGACTCATGCGTCAGAGTGTTTGAAAAATTGTTTTGAAAGCTTTTGAAAAGTGTCGGTGTGAAAAGGTTTTGATTTGTTTTGTTTTTAAAGAGAGCAAGTATCTACGAGAACCTACCTACCCTAAGGAATTCGTCTGTGTAAATGTCCTTTAAAGTAGTGCCATCCCACCATTGAGAGGTAGGTAGCACCACCGTTGGAGGTGTTCGGGTCAATTCGAGGTTCGGGACATGGTGATCACCAGAGCAATAGGAAGATACCTTAGAAGCTACCCTCATGCCAGGTTCCCGGATCATGAGGACTTACTAAGACATCCTCTACTCGACGATCACCTTTCGAGGCAAGGCAACAGTGAGGCGTACCCTAGGGGTGGTGTGTGATTTGTGTGTCAGATTCATTTATTTTGTCTTGTCATGTCAATTGGTGTTCTACGCTTGATTTTATTTAAGGCCATTCATTCTTGCATGCTTTGTTAACAGTTAAAAGATTGCGAGAAAAAGTAAATCTAAAGCTATTACAAACGGCGCGGGTCCACATCGCCAAAATTAAACCGGACCCGATTTGACGGAAAGTAAATAAAGCAAAAGAAATAAAAGTGCGAGAAGTAATTGTCCGAGTTACATGGCTTTGGGAGAGGTACATGATTAATTAAGCGAAATAGAGTAAAGGTGCGAAATTAAATAATTAAATTGAAAGGAGGGCGTTGGACCCTTTTGCAAAATTAAATTAACAAGGAATTAAAATTAATATAAAAAAAAGGAATGTTTTTGGTATTTTGTGTTTTTTTAAGATTTAAAAGAAAAAAGATTTAATTAAAATGAAAATTGGATGCAAACCCTAATTTAATGGCTTTTAAGTTTATTGTGAAAATATTAGATTAAAACCTAAATTAAACCTAATTTTTTGTACAATTTAATTATGAAAATAAATAAATAAATTATATTATGGTAAAAAGGGAAAAAAAGGATAGAAAATGTCAATTAAACCTAATTCTATATTTTTTAGATTTATTAAAAAGAATTAAAATTGCAAAATCCTAATTATACTAAATTCAATTATATATAATTTATTTATGAAAATAATTAAAATAAAAATTTTTATTACATTTTTTGTCTTTTCTGATTTTTATGATGTTTTTCATATTTTGTAAAAATAATAATTAATTAAATTAAGATAATAAAGTAAATAAAATAATAAAGATAAAATATAAAAATATGGAAAAGGCAAACCAGGGGGGGTGGAAGTCCCCAAATAGGAGGTCAAATTATGAGGAATCTGGCCCAACAAGCAGTGGCCCTTTTTTACTTTTGCATGACACGTACACGCACATTGACTCATCCTCATGGTATCCATCAATTCTCAGCCTTTGATCTGATTCCACTAAGCACGTGGCTGGCTTGATATGGTGAGTGTATGGTGATCCCCAAAGTTATGCCTGTACCTGAACACACGTTGAAAAATAATATTGAGGTAACGTAGACCTGAGACTCGAACCCAGGTCTTGGACGTGAATGCATTCTTCGCTTGCCAACTGAACCATGAAACGCACGTTAACATGTTATGACAAATAAATAATAAAAGGAAAAACAAACGCGTTAGTGGATTTCTGGCGCGAATTTCAAACCGGCCTATCACGTTTTGACAACGAGGTTGTCTTCTTCATTGTTTTTATTTTTTTTCTGAAACAAGGCTGTAAGGCAACAGTTTTGGATGCGTTTCAGAAGAGGTCCTTTGAGAAAATAGCGATTGGCCCCTCAACACTCATAAATTGAGCGCGAGGGTTCCATCCTCTTCGTCTTCAAGCGCTGAGTCTAATGGTCATGGTTTCGTGGGCTAATTTTTCCTTATTGCAAAAGCCCTAAATTCCAGTCCTGCAAAACCCTAGAAATCAACTATGGTGAAATCACATACGATGCATAATAATCCAATTAAATACAATGGTTAGCTTTAGAACTTTACAAGGAACGTAAATCAAGCATTAAAAGTGATAATGGATGCATGAATCGTTGTGTATGACTATGAGTTTTTCTTGATACAGTCGGCCCTCGTTTTACCAATTCTTGGCGTTATAATGGATGATCTGGATTGGAATCGTTTCCTTGAAGCTTCAGGAAGCCAATGGGATGAAAATCTAGGCTGAAAACCACCCCTAACAACGTTTTCAGATTTGAGTTTTATGGCAATTTTTTCAAGTGTGTAATGTGTTCTTTTGTGCAGCTTTCAGTCTACTAGCATTAGGTTTATGATCTAGTATTTGTATGGAATGCATTAGGTTAGAAACATTGCCCAAAATCTCTTGAATTCATGAATTGGAGATTTGATTTGTTAAGGATCTTTTTTTAATCTTTTTCACATGTTCTTGTATCAACTTGCATCCAATCACCTCAAATCTTTCCTAATTAGCATGTGCACGAAATCTTGACCTTAAAACATGTATAAAAAGATTGGTTTAGGCAAGTTAGATATTTTTCATGTATTTAAATAATTTAAGTGAATTAATATAAATAATAATTCAAATAAATAAATAAAAAATGATAAAATACTTCCCTTTGGGCCAAGTGGTCGTGCATATGCTTGGAATGATGAATCATGGAAGAAAAATGGGCCCATTAGCATTTTTAGGTCATTTGGATCAAAGTTGACTTTTCAAAATATCCAAAAATTTCCCAACTTCCACAAGGCATAACTTGCTCAATTTTTAAGCTTTTCTCATGTTCTTGGACATTTTGGAAAGGTCTTTGAGTCCTCTAACCAATGCCTTTGGTCCCATGTCATTTTGATTTACCAATCTCAAGTTATGGCCTTTGACTTAAAGTCCCTTTTTGTTGACTTTTGAAAATGACCTATAATGTTGAAATTGATAACTTTTTGTGAGAGCATTTCTTGGACTTGAAGTATGAAGATGAGTTGTAGGAAATGTCTTTCTCTTCAAAATGAGCTTTGGATGGAATTTTTCTGATAATCCATGTGAAAGTTATGCCCTGGTCAATTTCAGTTGACTTTTTCAGCTGTCCAAATATAGTAACTTTTGCATCTTGATGATTTTCTGAGCCAAATTTTGAGAATCATGATCAAGCATTGATCAAATGATGTTTGTAGCTTCAAAATGATATGTTGACCAAAAATTTGAACTTTTGACTGTCAAATGACCATTTTGCCCCTACAGTTGACTGTAGTGCAATCTAGGGTTTTGACTGTGCAATTTTGAGCTGAATGCCTTGAAACTTGATATGAGGATGCTTGACCATCTTTGTAAGCATGTGAGACTTGATTGAGCCTTTGGAAACTTCCTTTTCTTGATCAGAACACAAACCCTAGTTTTGACTGCATGGGAGACTTTTGCACTGTGCAACCCTGGGGGGAATTTTGTGACTTGGCTTGGCAATTTCTTGGAGAATATGGGAGGGCAAATTTTGGGGTGCAACAGTTGCCCCTGTTCAATCTTCTTAGACCTGAGGATGCAGATTGGCGGACGTGCCTTTCGTAATCCGAGGGTAGAAGATGATTGAACACTAGAGTGCCCAGAAATTTGCACTCACATAGTAGCAGTGATGGGCTTATAGATGCCATTGGGAGATTGCTGGGTAGGATGATGGGCTTATAGATGCCATCTGGATGTTGATTGCGTAAGAGATTCCTTGGCGAGAACCTGCGTACCTGCAAAAGAAAAAGTGAGTACCTGACACGTTGCAGGAGCTGATTTTAGATGCTTGGTATAGATATGTCCTGACTGGTTACAGGAGCTGAGTCTGGAGTTTCAAACGGCGATGAATGAACCAGGGATGGTTACTGCCTTAGCATGAATGGTAAGAGAATCTTGGGCGACTTTAACTTCAACAACGCTCGTTGAGAAAAATCTTGGGTGACTTTAACTGCAACAACGCTCGTTGAGAAAAATCTTGGGTGACTTTAACTTCAACAACGCTCGTTGAGAAAAATCTTGGGTGACTTTAACTTCAACAACGCTCGTTGAGAAAAATCTTGGGTGTCTTCTACTGGGATAAGAATCAGGGAGATCTTAGGGTCGATCTGACTGAACCAGAGGAGGCTTTTTTGATAAGGATGTGATGAAGGAATCTGAGACGATTGCTACTCCAAATATATGATGAAGGAATCTGGGACGATTACTACCTCAGCAGGACGATGAAGGAATCTGGGATGATTACTACCTCAGCAGGATGATGAAGGAATCTGGGACGATTACTACCTCAGCAGGATGATGAAGGAATTTGGGACGATTACTACCTCAGCAGAATGATGAAGGAATCTGGGACGATTACTACCTCAGCAGGATGATGAAGGAATCTGGGACGATTACTACCTCAGCAGAATGATGAAGGAATCTGGGACGATTACTACCTCAGCAGGATGATGAAGGAATCTGGGATGATTACTACCTCAACAGAATGATGAAGGAATCTGGGACGATTACTACCTCAGCAGGATGATGAAGGAATCTGGGACGATTACTACCTCAGCAGGATGATGAAGGAATCTGGGATGATTACTACCTCAGCAGGATGATGAAGGAATCTGGGACGATTACTACCTCAGTAGGATGATGAAGGAATCTGGGACGATTACTACCTCAGCAGAATGATGAAGGAATCTGGGACGATTACTACCTCAGTAGGATGATGAAGGAATCTGGGACGATTACTACCTCAACGGGTAAAGACCTTTATCTGTTGATCGTTCTTTCCTGAAAAAGTAACGAATTAGTTGTATGCAATGTCATAATGCATGAATTGCATGATTTTAAGATGTTCTCAAGAATAAATGAGATTGGGGTGATATGATGCGTCTATGCATGCTATAATGATGTATGTGATGTTTTATGAATGTATGTTTTCGTCTAGGAAAGTAAATCCTTGACGGGTGCCGGGAAGTCATATCCTGGGCTGATGTTGAAGAATAGATTTTGCTTCCGCTGGGGATGATAACTGCAAGAATACCGGTAGGAGAAGATGACTCCGTTGCGGAATAAACTTGGTAAATGGAAGATTCTGCGGGGAGAAAAATACTCTAGCGACCATGCTGGGAAGCAATACTCTGTGGGAAGAGGGATGCCTTACTGAGTGTTGATAACAACTTGCTGAGGATATCTTTACTGTATTGGAAGTGCTGATAGACTTCGCTGGGGTAAGAAGACTTCGTCGAGGACGCTCTTTCCGTGGCTTTTGGCTGAGGATAACCCAGTTATATCCTGTTAAGGAAATAACTCTTTAAATCAAGCCGGACGACGCGTTCGTGTTCTGCGAGGGGATAAGCTTCCAGAATCTACTGGGGATAAGCTTATTGCTTGGGGAGATGGGTTCCAACTTTCCTGGGGGAATAGATTGGACTTTCCTGGGGAAGTTTTGATATGCTGGGGAAGTGATTCCTTTGAATGTTGAGATGCCGCCGGGGAACAATCTTTAGACCAAGATTGCCGGGTATGCTTGTTTAAGAATATGTATGCTGCTGGGGAGATTGAGATCTACGGGAGGATACTCAATTTCCTTGATAATCTGATAATAGCTTGGAGAAGAATGTATTGTTTTACTGAACCACTCTCTGGGGAATTAAGGTATCTGGTTATGTTCTTCAGCTGAACCTACCTTGATACTCTGATGGACAGCACAATTAGATCGCTTAGACCACTTATTATTGCCCCTGTTTCTATGGGAGAGGCACATGTGGGATGCTGATAATTGTTGAGGGTCAAACCTTCTTCTGGTAGGCAGGTGACAAGATGACAGGACATAGTCGTACACTTTGATCCCTAACTTTTGCCTGGACCGCCCTTTCGGGTTTTCAGTCCACCGGGATACCCATTTTTGCCCAAGCCGCCTTTTCAGGTTTTCGACTTGCCGGATGTACAGATTTTTTTTATTTCATCCCTTATTTTGCCCGAACCCTTTTGGTTCGCCGGGAAGCCCTTATTTTTGCCTAGGTATGTCAACCTAGCGGGTCTTTGATTCTGCGTAGTATCTTTTCGACTATGTCCATGTTCTTAGAATGCAGGGAGGTGCCCCTGGCTGTTTATGTTGCCATGTTACCAGAAGATGTCTGATCGTGCAAGATTCGTTGCTGGAGTGCCCCAAGTGACTCAGGCAGAGATTTGCCCCAGGCTTTTTGGCCTTTTGAGAGATTCTCTGGATCTTGACTTAACTGCCCCAGGTAATAGGCCATGATCAGATCTGCCCCTTGATTGGAAGTGCTTTTGTTCACTAGGTATTCATCGTGCGAATTTCCCTGCTGTTCAAACAAAAAGTCATATGCAAACAAAGTTATGTTAAAAATGCAAAGCTTATGTCTGTCTTGAAGATTTTGAAAATGCATTTTTTTTTCATAAAACATGTGGATGTTTGTAAAACATGATGTCAACTTTGTATTTACCGTAGCCTTAAGGAGTCAGGATACCTTTCGTAACAGTATGCTTTCGAACTAAGCCATGCTTCAGCTAGGACTTTTAAGGGTTATAGCGTGGCCTGGTTCACGGTTTAAGAAACAAAGGATAAAGGCTCAAATTTTATTTGTACCCACCCGCTCTTCGTGATGTTCTCCAAACCTAAACTCAGTTGATCATACGTTAGACCTTGTTGAGTCTTTGCTCTTGGTATACCAGTGATGGTTCGAATGTTGACAGTTTATTTCAAATAGGCAGTCATCTTTGTTTTTGTTGAGGGTTTGTATGACCTCTTTCTTTTTGATTTTTGTTATCCCTTTCTTTTTGCCTGAACTGTTTCCTTTTTGGAATTACAGTCAGCGGGATGCCCCAGTTTCATAAGTCCCTTTTACAGGTTTTGACTTCTTGGGCTATTCATTGATGATTTTTTTTGATAATGACTGCCTGTCCTTATGATTGTTCTGAACCATCATTGTCTTTCTTCGTTTTGTAAAGACTTTTTGGTGCCATTCGTTATGCACTTGGATCAACTGAGAGACTACCCTGCCCCAGGTTATGATTAAGGGTTCTGATTTTCGAAAATAAAACTCCTACTTCTTTGGCTCAGATGGGTTGACGAGGGATTATCATCCTTATAACTCCAGTGTTTAGGGATTGAAACAATGCCTGTACCTCATCAGCGGGGTCTGTTCAAAAGCATACTGTATATTATGGTATCGTTTTCGTCATCCTCCCTTAAGAGGCTTAGAATTTTAGATCAAGAGTTGACATCCGAAAAAATATGAAAATAATTTGCGTATAGTGAATACGAATATATTGCTTCAAAACAGACATGCGATGCATTAATGAAATAACAAAGTTTGACATGAATAAAATGTTTGAACAATCAAAGAAAAATACAACTTGAACATTTGAATGAACAAAAGACATTCTCGATGATTCGGTGTAGGATCAGTGTTCAAACTTGACCTCCTGGGCGTCAATCAAATCCTGGATCTTGTTCTTCAAGGTCCAACAGTCGTCGGTGTCATGTCCAGGACTGTCAGAATGGTAGGCACATCTCACACCCGGGTTGTACTTGGGAGAGGAAGTGTCAGGATTTTGAGGAGGATCCTTTAGTGTGATCATTTTCGCCTTCAGCAATTGCTGTAATGCCTGAGACAAAGACATGTTGATGTCAGTATACTTCCTATCTTGATGCTTTATCCTACGCCTATTGCTCTTTCTTGGTTGAACGGGCGTGGGATCAGAAATCTGGATTGCCCCTACATCAGGACGACCCTTTTTACCATGTATAGCATTGGACTCCTTCTTCCCACTGTGGGGCTTTTTCTGAGCATCAGCAGGTGCGGTTTCTTGAATCTTCCCCGACTTGATACCAGCTTCGATTCTCTCCCCAGTCAAGACAAGATCTGTAAACCCAGCAGCAGAATTCCCAATTAGGTGGTTGAAGAATGGACCAGACAGGGTCCCCAAGAACATGTCGACGAGCTCGCGGTCAGTCAGAGGTGGTTGTACCCTTCCAGCAAGGTCCCTCCATTTTTGAGCATACTCTTTGAAGCCTTCACCTGTACCCATAGACATCCCCTGAAGCTGAGTACGCGTGGGAGCGAGGTCGGCATTATACTGGTAGTGTTTGTAAAATGCAGTGGCTAAGTCTTCCCAGGTACGGATGTTGGCTCCACTCAGTTGGTAGAACCACTCGAGCTGAGTCCCTGAAAGACTCTCTTGGAAGAAATGGATCCATAAGTTTTTGTCAGCTGTATAGGGCTGGATCCTCCTTGTATAAGCCCTGAGATGCAACTTAGGACAGGATGCCCCGTCGTATTTAGCAAAGGCATGTACCTTGAATTTGCGCGGGATCACTACCCCAGAAGACAGACCTAGATCCTCGAAGTCCAGGCCAGGCACCTTTTGTATCTCCATAGCACTGAGCCGGTCTTCCAACTGTTTGTACCTGTCCTCAGCCGGAGGGTACTGCTCGTCGTTGAAATCTGTCTCGTTGTCGGAGACCACTGGACTAGGCACCTCTCTCTCATGGTGACTGCTTTCCCTTACAGACGGAGTAGTCCTCTCAGTTTCAGTCGGCAGTGTGTTCCCAGATCTGCGCCTAGGGTTGAACAAAACAGTCCTCTTCTTCTTCTTGTCCTTTTTCAAGAGCAAAGCCTTCAGATCTTGCTGCCCCTGGGTCAAATTCATGATCAGCCCTTGGAACTGGGCATTCTGAGCCTGGAGGGCCTTGATAGATTGCTCCGCGGATGATTCAGGATTCATGATGATCGGCTGAAATAAACAGCGAAGAAGGTAAGCAACCTGTAGAGAAAAGGGTACCTGTAATGCGATGATATGTATGATATGCATGCAATGATTTCAAGGACCCCGCGGGGTAAACAGAGAAACTTGTTAGAGTTGAGAACTGGTAACTTGATTGAAGGTACTTCATGTTGTTGAGAGTCCTTCGTCAAGGGTCAAAGGCTCACCATATCAAGTGGGTCATAGCCCCTGACACCCTTGGCTAGAGGAAAATAAATCCTCTTTGCCTCTTGCTAGATGTTTGATTTATCATGACCTGCATCACAAGCCCTTGAGATCCTTGAAATGGGTTAGGATGTATGCAATGGTATGATGTCATGCTATGCATGGGGTGATGTGGGTAAACCCTGTTATGAGTCCCAATTAAGGACTATAGACAGACCCTGCAAGAAATTTAGTACCCTTTTATGAGTCCCAATTAAGGACTATAAACAACCCTACAAGAAATTTAGTACCCTGTTATGAGTCCCAATTAAGGACTATAAACAAACCCTGCAAGAAATTTAGTACCCTGTTATGAGTCCCTATTAAGGACTATAAACAAAACCTGCAAGTAGTTCACGTGTCAGATAACAAGCATGCAAGTAGTCAAGTACGAAGGCACGCAAGTCACACAAGAGAAACCCTTAGAGTTTAGACCAGCATGAGGTCTGGGTATTACCCTCTTTCAGTTGGTTGGTTCATACCTGTCCTATCAAAGTAACCGGGTTCTTAGAGGATCCCAATATCACTGACTACCCTCAATCGGTCATAACTCCAGCATCGCAATCTTTTCTTGCGGCCAGAACCATCACGAGAGTTTAGCCTCAATGGGCGTAGCATACTGCTACTGTTCTATTGGCCAAGTTGTGTCATTTAAGGTTCTAAGGTCTGTTGGTGCTTAATGACTCCTTGGAAGACCCATATTCTCCCCGTTTCAACACGAGGGATATCGGTACAGACTAAGGCGCCACACCAACGTAGCCACTGCTTCACCCATGTCGGTATACGCCGGACAGGTCCCTCACAGCTTATGCTACCTAAACAGGGTATCCCCAGATCCGGGTTAGGATCTATGTAACTCCCATGCAACCCACAATAGTAAAGCAAGTAAATCAATACAATTGAAAACACAGTTATGAACTAACCCTAAGGTACACCTCACTTTAAGTTTAAGTCCCCAGCAGAGTCGCCAGTTCTGTGATCGGTGGATCTGGAACTGACTGTTTAACGCTGGTTCGCGAAATGTCGCGGAAGCAAGAGTCGCCACCGTCTTTTATTTTCTCCAAATGGAAAGGACAAAAGCACAGAAAAATTCCTTATAGAGATTGCTCTCGGTTCGGGAGGTAGGTTATAGAAAGGGAAGGTGTTAGCACCCTTTCTATCCATGGTTATCCATGGGCTCTTAGATACTTGCTCAATGTGTTTTCAAAATTGTTTGTTTGCTTTTCAACTGTGGGTTTAAAAAGTTTCTTTGAAAGTTTCAGATCGACTCATGCGTCAGAGTGTTTGAAAAATTGTTTTGAAAGCTTTTGAAAAGTGTCGGTGTGAAAAGGTTTTGATTTGTTTTGTTTTTAAAGAGAGCAAGTATCTACGAGAACCTACCTACCCTAAGGAATTCGTCTGTGTAAATGTCCTTTAAAGTAGTGCCATCCCACCATTGAGAGGTAGGTAGCACCACCGTTGGAGGTGTTCGGGTCAATTCGAGGTTCGGGACATGGTGATCACCAGAGCAATAGGAAGATACCTTAGAAGCTACCCTCATGCCAGGTTCCCGGATCATGAGGACTTACTAAGACATCCTCTACTCGACGATCACCTTTCGAGGCAAGGCAACAGTGAGGCGTACCCTAGGGGTGGTGTGTGATTTGTGTGTCAGATTCATTTATTTTGTCTTGTCATGTCAATTGGTGTTCTACGCTTGATTTTATTTAAGGCCATTCATTCTTGCATGCTTTGTTAACAGTTAAAAGATTGCGAGAAAAAGTAAATCTAAAGCTATTACAAACGGCGCGGGTCCACATCGCCAAAATTAAACCGGACCCGATTTGACGGAAAGTAAATAAAGCAAAAGAAATAAAAGTGCGAGAAGTAATTGTCCGAGTTACATGGCTTTGGGAGAGGTACATGATTAATTAAGCGAAATAGAGTAAAGGTGCGAAATTAAATAATTAAATTGAAAGGAGGGCGTTGGACCCTTTTGCAAAATTAAATTAACAAGGAATTAAAATTAATATAAAAAAAAGGAATGTTTTTGGTATTTTGTGTTTTTTTAAGATTTAAAAGAAAAAAGATTTAATTAAAATGAAAATTGGATGCAAACCCTAATTTAATGGCTTTTAAGTTTATTGTGAAAATATTAGATTAAAACCTAAATTAAACCTAATTTTTTGTACAATTTAATTATGAAAATAAATAAATAAATTATATTATGGTAAAAAAGGAAAAAAAGGATAGAAAATGTCAATTAAACCTAATTCTATATTTTTTAGATTTATTAAAAAGAATTAAAATTGCAAAACCCTAATTATACTAAATTCAATTATATATAATTTATTTATGAACATAATTAAAATAAAAATTTTTATTACATTTTTTGTCTTTTCTGATTTTTATGATGTTTTTCATATTTTGTAAAAATAATAATTAATTAAATTAAGATAATAAAGTAAATAAAATAATAAAGATAAAATATAAAAATATGGAAAAGGCAAACCAGGGGGGGTGGAAGTCCCCAAATAGGAGGTCAAATTATGAGGAATCTGGCCCAACAAGCAGTGGCCCTTTTTGACTTTTGCATGACACGTACACGCACATTGACTCATCCTCATGGTATCCATCAATTCTCAACCTTTGATCTGATTCCACTAAGCACGTGGCTGGCTTGATATGGTGAGTGTATGGTGATCCCCAAAGTTATGCCTGTACCTGAACACACGTTGAAAAATAATATTGAGGTAACGTAGACCTGGGACTCGAACCCAGGTCTTGGACGTGAATGCATTCTTCGCTTGCCAACTGAACCATGAAACACACGTTAACATGTTATGACAAATAAATAATAAAAGGAAAAACAAACGCGTTAGTGGATTTCTGGCGCGAATTTCAAACCGGCCTATCACGTTTTGACAACGAGGTTGTCTTCTTCATTGTTTTTATTTTTTTTTCTGAAACAAGGCTGTAAGGCAACGGTTTTGGATGCGTTTCAGAAGAGGTCCTTTGAGAAAATAGCGATTGGCCCCTCAACACTCATAAATTGAGCGCGAGGGTTCCATCCTCTTCGTCTTCAAGCGCTGAGTCTAATGGTCATGGTTTCGTGGGCTAATTTTTCCTTATTGCAAAAGCCCTAAATTCCAGTCCTGCAAAACCCTAGAAATCAACTATGGTGAAATCACATACGATGCATAATAATCCAATTAAATACAATGGTTAGCTTTAGAACTTTACAAGGAACGTAAATCAAGCATTAAAAGTGATAATGGATGCATGAATCGTTGTGTACGACTATGAGTTTTTCTTGATACAGTCGGCCCTCGTTTTACCAATTCTTGGCGTTATAATGGATGATCTGGATTGGAATCGTTTCCTTGAAGCTTCAGGAAGCCAATGGGATGAAAATCTTGGCTGAAAACCACCCCTAACAACGTTTTCAGATTTGAGTTTTATGGCAATTTTTTCAAGTGTGTAATGTGTTCTTTTGCGCAGCTTTCAGTCTACTAGCATTAGGTTTATGATCTAGTATTTGTATGGAATGCATTAGGTTAGAAACATTGCCCAAAATCTCTTGAATTCATGAATTGGAGATTTGATTTGTTAAGGATCTTTTTTGAATCTTTTTCACATGTTCTTGTATCAACTTGCATCCAATCACCTCAAATCTTTCCTAATTAGCATGTGCACGAAATCTTGACCTTAAAACATGTATAAAAAGATTGGTTTAGGCAAGTTAGATATTTTTCATGTATTTAAATAATTTAAGTGAATTAATATAAATAATAATTCAAATAAATAAATAAAAAATGAGAAAATACTTCCCTTTGGGCCAAGTGGTCGTGCATATGCTTGGAATGATGAATCATGGAAGAAAAATGGGCCCATTAGCATTTTTAGGTCATTTGGATCAAAGTTGACTTTTCAAAATATCCAAAAATTTCCCAACTTCCACATGGCATAACTTGCTCAATTTTTAAGCTTTTCTCATGTTCTTGGACATTTTGGAAAGGTCTTTGAGTCCTCTAACCAATGCCTTTGGTCCCATGTCATTTTGATTTACCAATCTCAAGTTATGGCCTTTGACTTAAAGTCCCTTTTTGTTGACTTTTGAAAATGACCTATAATGTTGAAATTGATAACTTTTTGTGAGAGCATTTCTTGGACTTGAAGTATGAAGATGCGTTGTAGGAAATGTCTTTCTCTTCAAAATGAGCTTTGGATGGAATTTTTCTGATAATCCATGTGAAAGTTATGCCCTGGTCAATTTCAGTTGACTTTTTCAGCTGTCCAAATATAGTAACTTTTGCATCTTGATGATTTTCTGAGCCAAATTTTGAGAATCATGATCAAGAATTGATCAAATGATGTTTGTAGCTTCAAAATGATATGTTGACCAAAAATTTGAACTTTTGACTGTCAAATGACCATTTTGCCCCTACAATTGACTGTAGTGCAATCTAGGGTTTTGACTGTGCAATTTTGAGCTGAATGCCTTGAAACTTGATATGAGGATGCTTGACCATCTTTGTAAGCATGTGAGACTTGATTGAGCCTTTGGAAACTTCCTTTTCTTGATCAGAACACAAACCCTAGTTTTGACTGCATGGGAGACTTTTGCACTGTGCAACCCTGGGGGGAATTTTGTGACTTGGCTTGGCAATTTCTTGGAGAATATGGGAGGGCAAATTTTGGGGTGCAACAGTCGCGTCACCGTCACCTTCACTCGTTTCCTGCTCATTGCCTTCTTCATTATCAACCAGATCCACCACTTCGATGTTATCATTCTCACTGCTATTTGCATCTGACTCTGTTCCAGCAGTCGAACCATTGTGGGCATCTTCTTCCTCAGACCCTTCCTCTGCAGATTCTTCGTTTCCTTGATCAGAATCATCCTTCTCTCCTTCAGCGTGAGTGTCCTTTGGATTCTCTTGAAGGGTTTCAAGAGGGGACTTTTGAAGAGAAGTTTTTTGTAAAGTCTCTGCAGATTCATGAAGTGGTGCTTCATTTGTTTCTTTCAGAGGGGGAGAAGTACTCTGGTCATCTTGCTGCTCTGAAGCCCCAGTCAGAACCGCCATGTTGGAGGATCCTTTATTCTGCACCAGGTTGCTGGAGTCCCCTTGAGGAGAAGAGTTGATGGGAGCAGCAGTCTTTGATGGAGAAGTCGAAGTGGTAAGAGTTGGGTTCAAAGTGTCCTACATAGGCAAAGGATATTAAGAGCACGCACCAAGGTAATGAATAATCATTTTGTTAAAAATTAGAGTTCAATTTACCTGTGGATTCTCAGAAGAGAGGTTGCTATCTATATGTTCCAACATTACGTTGGAGGTCGAAGGTGGATTTTTGGATTTAGTTGAGGGAGCAGCATCTCTGGAATCGAGTCCAGAGATACCAGTTGGTGCAGCACTTTTGGAAATTTCCTTCTTCTGCTTCTTCTTCGAAGCAGTTGGTGAATTCCCTCCAGCATTGGGATCCTTCCCAGTAGTGTTTGTTTTTCTTTTCTTTGGAGTGGTTGGCGGGAGTTTGTTAGTCTGAAAAGATTTAAACATGAGTTAGATCCAAATCATGAAACATTAGTGTATTCGAAACATCAAGGCTAATTGATTACCTGTGGAGTTGGAACAGCGGTTATTACTGGTGTTGTTGTTGTTGTTGCAGCAGTTGTTGTTGGTTTGGATAGAGTCACATTATCAATGGTTTCGACAGATGTTTGGGAGGCGCTTCCCTCTTTTGACTTTGAAGCAGCAGTCTTTATCCTGATGGCTGAAAATCGAAACAATTAAGGCAAAAGTTAAGAATGTAGAAATTAAGAAACATTTGGGGATTTTCCCAAGCATTCGCACCTGCGCCTTGATCAGATTTAATCGACATGGCAGAAAGGTCATAGCGAAGATGTCCTGGGAAATCGTGGAGCCAATGACGAGCCCATGTCACAGTCTCAAATGGCTTTGGTTTCTTTTGAAGATATTTGAACATTTCTTTGCAAGTGAACCACCAAGGGTATGGAGGAAACCAAGCCAGAGCCAGTTCTGAGGTAGGCAATCTAGGAAATTTAGGTGGATGCATTTCAAATGCCAACCTATACATATCCTCAGGTGACAACCCTGAAGGAAGTTTTAGCTTAGAAATTTTTTCTTTAAATTTTTCCTTCAAGGTCTCAGCCGCTTGATGCACAGTGGATTCCAAGTGTGTGGGATCATAAGTGGTTTCGAAATAATTTTGAAAAGCCCTAATCTCTTTGGCATGAGTGAACATACCTTTCTTGAAGTGTACTTGCACATCGAACGCATCAGTTAGTTTCTATTGAATAGAGAGGGTATCGAACATATAAGATTGGTAGAACTTTGTCCACCATTCAAGAAAACCCTTTGCTGTGAGGTGTGTAGGTTCGAAAGATATTAGTTCAAAGTGGGCGAAGCCTTGATATTGTTCTTGTTGTAATTTGGCTTCTCTCGCTTTGAAGGTTCGCCCAGAAGTGATGGCACTTTCTATTTGGAACAGGGGTTCAGGGATTAGTTGGCACAGGCCAAATTGTCTAGAAACGAAGTTGGGTTGATAAGCAAAAAGGAAGATTTGGTTCTTAGAAGGAGTAATTCGTGAGGAGATTAATCTGGGAAGCAAAAAGGCTTTCCAAACATCTTGAATTTCTTTGCTCTTAACTGCTTCTGAGAGAGCCATGGTGAACCATGATGGTCCATGAGTCCTTGAAGCGAAGGGCGCCATGGTCTCTTCGAATTTATGTCTCTTGGAGAAAATCATGATATAGTTGGAGAAGAGAACTTTGAAGTCATCCTTATCATCGTTTGGGGTAAGTCTTCGCAGCCTAGTACCTTCAATGATTCTATCCGCTATCTCCGGATCTTGTTCAACAATAGTGTTAGCAGTTGATAGTGAAGGTTCAAACATGGCATTAAGCCATAACTGGAGTAACCAGAAGGGGCCAGCTAGCAGGATGTTTTTGGGAGTGTGGGATTTCAAACTCGAAACGGTTGATCTTAAACTTTCATAAAGATTAACAAGTAACAGTTCGCTTAAACACACCCTCCGATTCTCATGTAAATCTCTAGCTAGAGGGATGAACCTGCTGGCTACCTGTAAGGACCTGCTGCAGAATACATACCTTGATAACCATAAGGTGAGGAAAGCAATGTGTTCCACATCTGACACACTGTCTCCTTTAGTGTGGTAGTGGCTAATGAACTTTGAAAAGCTGGCTAATTTGACTTTGAAGTCAATAATGCTTGAGTGCTCTTCATTGTCAGGAATGTAGGTTTCTCCTACTGGTGACAAACCAGTAATGGCTGCTATGTCAAAAAAGGTGGGTGTAATCATTCCCCCAGGGAGATGGAAGGTGTTGTAGGTACTGTCCCAGAAATATAAGGATGCAAATAATAATGGGTGGCTATAGGTGAAGCCTGGTTTCGATAATTTAATCAAGTTGTAAATGCCTAATTCCTCCCATTGCTGGGATTTTTTGGCTTCTACTTTGGTAAACCAGTTGTGGTAAGTTGTGTCAGAGGTGGGGCAGGATCGAAATGGTTTAAAGTTACTCTTCACATAATCCAGCACAAAAGGGTCCTTTGGGGGAATGATTGGAGTTTCCACGGTGGTCGAATCAGAAGACTCCCCTGTCTTAGGGGTATCCATTTTATTAAACAAAGGCTTAAAATTATAACAAACAGGAAAGATTTTTCTAGTATCTTTTAAGATTTCAAAGACTGTAAGAGGACCCATTAAAGCAAACCTCTTGCCAGCGGCGTTAGTGGGGATTAGTACCTGAGATGCGTAGAGTATTTCCTTCTCTTTGGAGATCATCTGAGGAATAAGCACAGATTGACCTTGATAGGTGCCAACCTTGCTTTCCATTATGGTTCCTGTGTTCTTTCCTTTCTTTTTGGAAGCTTTTTTCAGTTGGGATGATGTTGTAGAAGACATTGTTGAAGATTGTTGGAAGTTTTAGGGTTTCGGTGAGAAGAGAGGAAGAAAAGATTCAGAGTGTGGAAAGAAAAATAAAAGACTAAGTTGATGGGTTTTTTATAGTGTGTAAGTTTAAACATCCACTGAGTAAGATTAGGATACGTGGGAGTCGTGGGTTGGATTGAGAAGGAGGTGGCGTAAAAGTTGATATTGGTAATAGGCGTGATTAAATAATAATCATTGTTTTATAACTGCACCATGTTGTGAAATGGTTCAAGACGGTTAAGGAATCTGAAAAGCGTCGTGATTGACGTGACTGGAGTCATACGCAATAAATGTTACGATTACTCAAAGGTCACATCAAAATCTTGCATATATATTTAAAATAAGTATTTCTCAAAAGATCGAAATACATATTTTAAAGGGGCATTTTGTTGGCTGAAGATTTTGATGATACAGTTCGAAACGAAGCAAGTTGGGTGTTTCGTTGGAATAAAGCAAGATATCATGTTTCGAAATGGTAGAAGCAGTGCTTCGAATGGGAATGTCAAAACTCGGAGCTTCGAGTGACATTTATGGGGATATATTCAAAAGAAGTCTCGAAGTGGTAACAAGGTTGTGTCCAAGAAATGAGTTCGAAGCGAAGAGTGCCAAAACATTTGAAATTCAAACGCAAGCGGGATGTTCGAAATTTAAAATATATGCGCTGGAGCATTCGAAGACACGTGGAAGCTAGAGAGGGGCATTGCTTTGCATGTTCTGAACGTGGCAGTATCTTATAGGCAAGACCGTTATGGTCGAAGTAGTATAAATAGAAGTCTTAGCGTTAGGATTCCGTGTGTCATATCTATTGTACAAAATTCAGTAAACATTCAAAACACCACATGGCTAGGGAAACGAATGCTCGAACAATGTACGTATGATAACACCAAATATTTATGTTTCAATAAAACTCTTTATCATTTCCAGTTTATCCTCTATCTTCATGTCAATATCATTCAAAAGTCTTTACATTAAAATATTTTTCATTCAAATTCATCTACTGATTTCTTGCACTTGAAAGTCTTTCCCTCTATTCCGAGTACTTTACATTTCAGAAATTTTTATACCGTTTATACTGTTATCTTCATGCTTTTATCATTCGAATACCCTTTTCATCCAAAGTCATTTTACTGATTTCTTGCATCTAAACGCTTTCTTTCTATTTCGAATCTTTTACGTTCCAGAAACGCTTTTACATTACATGCTTTTATACTTCGAAGTTATTTACTTGTCTTTTTGCAGTTTTACATGTCTTTACAATTGAACCTTTATTCATGCAATTTAGTTTCACACGTATTTACTTGATCATGTCATTAGATCTTTAATAGAGTAATCGAAGTAAGTTGAACACCTACACAACAATCTAAATACCAAACATGAATATCAGTTCTACAATGAGAATTATCCAAACGACCAATACACCATAGGATCAATCTAGTCGATCCTGCAAGTTACCAGAGAGATTAAATAACAGTCATTAAGATTATTTGATAGTTTGGAGGACTAGCGGTTGTTTACCAGAAATAACTGTAAACAATACCATGGTAGTAGATTTCTCCACCATAGTTCCATGGTACTGACTTATCTGATTTGTATGGGGCAGGCCCGGGCATTGTAATCTTGAGCGGAGCAGTCTTTGGAGCAGGTGTAATCCTAACGGGTCTTTTAAGGGCCCTAGAAGGATTTGCGTAGATGGTTATTATTGAAACTTCTTTCACTGGAACTGGTGAAATAGGAGCTTTCTCAAACAAGATTTCTTGGTTATCAATCAGTTGTTGGATTCCTTTCTTCAACAGACGGCAGTCAAATGATGAGGACAGGAAAACATGGCAGTCTTTGTCACAACCTAGGAAGATGCCAGCTTTCAACAAATTCAACTTGATAATCGGGAGCGGAGTTAACAGTTCATCCACGGTAGCAACAAACAGATCTTCCTCAATAGCGTTGGCATTGTGACCATGCCTCGGCATTGGGGTGGAAATAACATTCAGTTTCTCAGGTGCTTCAAACTCAACTTCTTTTGCATCTATCAGGTCCTAGATTTTGTTCTTCAGAGCCCAACAGTTGTTGGTATCGTGCCCTGGACTTTCAGAATGGTACGCGCATCTAGCGTTGGGATGGTAATATGGAGAAGTAGTATTGGGATTTTTTTGTGCCTCTTTCAAAGTGGCTAAATTTAACTTCAGGAGATGTGGTAGAACTTGGGCTGGAGTCATGTTAATCTTGGTAAATTGTCGAACTGGCCTTTCTACCCTTTGCTGATTAGTTCTTGGTTGGTCTGATGCAGGCTTCAGAATCATTACGGCCCCCACTGTTGGTCGGCGCTTGGTTCTTCCCTGATTCCTCTGTGAATAGACAGCAGATACTTCTTTTCTTCCAGTGAAGGGCTTTTTTACAGCAGCTGAGGCAGATACGTCCTTCTGAATCTTCCCATTTCTTATACCAACCTTCACTCTTTCGCCAGTTAAAATCAATTCAGTAAACCCTGCAGAAGAACTCCCAATCAGATGATTGAAGAATGTGCCTGATAGAGTTCCCAAGAACATGTCCACCAACTCCCTCTCAGATAGAGGGGGTTGCACCCTTCCGGCTAGGTCTCTCCACTTTTTCGCTTAATCTTTAAAGCCCTCATTAGAAGCCATAACCATACCTTGTAGCTGAGTACGGGTTGGCGCCAAGTCGGCGTTGTATTGATACTGTTTATAGAAAGTTGTCGCCAAGTCTTCCCAATTATGGACATCTGCCCTCTCCAACTGGTAGAACCAATCAAGCTGCATTCCGGATAAACTGTCTTGGAAAAAGTGGACCCACAGGTCTTTTTCGGCAGAATGTGGTTGAATCTTCCTGGCATAGGATCTGAGGTGCATTTTAGGGCAAGACACCCCATCATACTTGGAAAACAGCGACACTTTAAACTTTGGAGGGATTACAATTCCTGACACCAGCCCTAACTCCTCAAAATCTAGCCCCGGTACTCTCTGGATTTCCATAGTGCTTAGTCGCTCTTCAAGGTGTTTGTACTTGTCATCAGCCGGAGGGTATTGTTGTTCAGAGTAGTCCTCCTCTTCCTCTTCTTCTTCTTCTTCATAATCCGATGGTACTGTCGTTTCTTTTCCTTTTCTTCCCCCTTCTCAGATGTTGTTGGGAATTCCAGGGTCCTTCTGGCTTGTCCCTGAAATCTTCTGCCCATGATAACCACACCAGTTGGCTTCTTCTTCTTTTTCTCTTTTTCTTTCTCTTTTTCTAGCAGAGTCTTCATCTCCTCTTGCCCCTTGGCTAAGGTCATGAGTAACTGTTGAAATTGTGAATTCTGAGCTTGCAAATCTTTGACCGTTTGTTCGATATCCATCTTACTGAAATAAACAGTAGAGAGATGAGGAAACTTGGTGTGAAGACTTGTTTATGCTTATGATGAATGCAATGTTTTCAAGGATTCATAAATTCAAATTTGTTTTAAACAAAAAAGAAACACACATCATATTAATAAGATAGAATTGTGAGTACATCAATGCCCCTTGGGAAAAATAATACAAAACTCTAAGGTAAAAAGACGTTGTGTATCCTCTTTGGTGCAATGTAGGTGTTGAGAGTCTGCTCTTCATGAAGTAGCCGAGTGAGTTCCAAAACCTTCTTCTTGCTTGCGTAGAATTGGGCTTCAAAAGTATCGCGCTCTCCTTTGAGCTGTATCCAACTCCTTTGTAGGTCTTCGAGTGATGTCGGCATGTCAGGATGTAGGATGGTGTATGGAACCTATCCTTCCTTAACAGGCTCTATAATCACTGGGATAATGGAGGGGTAAGGCATCATAAGACTTTGGGCGCGGGTTCGTACCCACTTGAGGTAAGGCTCAAGAGGGATGGAATTTTTGTTCCAAAGTCTTTCTATCCACCTTGTTGGGCATCCTCCAAGCTCGAATGAATCTCTGGCGAAGTCCTTGGTCGTTGTTTTCGTAGTCGAAAACCAATCCTTGAATCAGCATGTCATGTGGGCCATCCTTTCGGGCATAACCAAATTGTCTCAGAACTAAGCAGGGGTTGTAGGTGATGCCTCCCCTAATTCCAAGTAGAGGGACATTAGGGAATTCCCCACAATGGTCAACAAGGATAACATTCTCTTTGGATCGAGAACACCAATGGATATTTGAATGTGTAAGCGTCATTAACCTTTGTGACCACCTCAAACCTTGCTCATTATTCAAGACTGATTGGGTAAGATGAGAAATAAACCATCTTTCCAAAAGAGGAGTACAACACATAAGAACACCTCTTTTCCTCATTGTACGAGTGTGAAAAGAGTGGAGGATATCCCCAAGTAATGTAGGCACCGGGTTGCGAGACATGAAGATTTTGACAATGCTCACATCTATGAGTTGGTCAGGGTTAGGGAACAAGACCATCCCATAGATGAGAAGAGCTACAATCTCCTCAAAATCTTGCAAGTCTATAGAATTCCAACAACTTTGGGCCTTCTCAAACAGAAACTTTGACAAGAAGCCTTTGACACCACTTCTAGTTTCCCAATGAGTTGTGACATCAGATGAGTGCAAGTATAGGGCTTGAGAAATCTCTTCTGGATTTGGATCTCTTTCCGTACCGTTGAAGGATAGTTGATTGAGAATAGGAATCCTCAGAAGTTGAGAGAATTCTTCCAAAGTGGGCACAAGTTGATAGTCAGGAAATGTGAAGCAATGATGCAAAGGGTCAAAGAACTGGAAGAGAACTTTCAGCATATCCTCCTCTGTGTTGGAAGTGACCAAGTTGAGTAGACGACCATGTCTCTCGGTGAATGGAGAATTCTCAGGAATCCTTGAAGCTAGCTCCTTGAGTTGTGGAGGAATTATTACAAGGTTGATTTAGATAGTTTTCCTGCGAAGTGAATCCATAACCTACAAAACAAGAACAAAGATGAATCTCCAAAATCCTTGAAATGGTTAGTGAATGCATATGATGTTCATGATGTCCATGATGTTATGCACAAGTATATATGTACAAGCAAATCACACAAGTTCTTAGTTTAGGCTTGCAAGGGGTTTCATAGGTAAGTACCCTCTTGAAGTTTAGTTGGCTCAACTTGTCCTAGAAATAGTAACCGGGTTCTAAGGAGCTCAATATCACTGGATTGTTTCCTTGTTCATTGTTTCAATTCAAGCCTTTTTACTGGCGACCGAAATATTCCAAGGAACCAACCCTCAATGAGTGTAGTATCGAGTATCTACCAACTTCGAACTGCACCAAAGCCGGTCATCTCACTACATCCTAAAAGGCCAAGTTGGTCAAGTAAAGGTTCTAGAAGTTCATTAGTGCTTCATGACATCACTCAGTGGCCCTGTATTCTCTTTGATTGACTCAAAGGCTACCGGTACCCACAAATATGTCACAGTAATATAGCTATTGCTTAGACCATGTCGGTATACCCCGCACAGTTTCCACAACGTATTGCTATTTACCTATGATGTTTCCCAAATCCGGGTAGAGGATTCAAACCCAAACAAAGAACAAAAATGTAAATCAAACAAGTCAAACAAGGTAAGCATGTAAAGGTGATCTAAACCCTAAGGTAACCACACTTTTATAATTCTCCCCAGCAGAGTCGCCAGTTCTGTGATGTGGTGGGAGAACTGAATTGAGGTTTTGCGTTTCGTTGCAAATGTTGCGGTTAGCAAGAGTCGCCACCGACTTTTCTTTTATCCAAAAGGAAAGGTAAAAAAGCACAGGAAAGACCTTTGAGATGTTTTCTTGAGTTCAGGGGGTAGATTATGAAAAGGGAAGGTGTTAGCACCCTTTTCATCCATGGTTTTCCATGGGCTCTTAGTTACTTGTTTAGATCACTTGCTTTGCTTTGAAATTGTTTGAAATGGTGCTTGGTATGGTTTTGAAAGTATTTTGAAAAGAGGCATATGTTTAGGAAATCTTTGTAATGATTCTCATTCGTAAGAATGTATACAAAGATGTTTGTCTTTTGAAAAATGTTTCAATATTTTGTAAAATGTTTTGAAATGTGTGTGTGTTTGTTTTTGAAAATAGCAAGGGTTATTTTGAAATTGATCAAGTAACTAGAAGCTATCTACCTACTCAAATGTCTTTCTTGTGGATTTTTCATTCCTTTGACATTGTTGATTTACCATTGATTTGGTAAACAACCTTATCTTTGGATGTAAACGGGACGGGCGTGGGTCATCGTATGATCATGATAGCAATATTGCCAAGTATCTTAGCATGTTTGAGAGGCCAAGATCATCTTTGTTTAGGCAACCTATGTATAGCATCATCGAGGGACTATGATCTTATTTTGTTTTGTTTTGCCAAGATACTTCGCGTGCGTAACATGGCCATTTTTATTTAGGCAACCGAGTGGGAGAAACCCTAGGGGTGCTTGCGTGCAATGTGTGTCATTTTACATGCTTTTGATTTGTCTTGGATTAGGTCTTGTCTATTTGTTTTGTTTTTGGTCTTGTCATGCAAACCGTAATTTACTAACCATGGTATAAATGTGATAAATTGCGTAAATGTAAACTAAGCTATTACAACAATTATTATGGGAGGGGGATACAAGTTTTTGAATGGGGATATTGCATAAAATAAACCCTAAAAATACTATTACAACCCAATTGAATATTGTGCGAATTAAATAAATGTACAAATATTTAAAATGCAATAAAAATATATTTATGTTTAAAATGTTTTGTATGAGAAAATAAATAAATTAACCCTAGAAAATAAGGAAAAAATAATATTATTATTTTTGAAAGGGGGAAACCCTAATTTTTTGATCAATGAAAATATATGCTCTATATTAATATTTTGTCCATTTTTGTACAAGAAAATAATAAATAATATTATGTGCAAATATTAAAAATTAAATTTGTATGGAAAATAAATATTTTATGTGTATAAATAATAGAATAAAAATATTAAGTATTTTTAAATATTTACAAATTATTTTAAGAAAATAAGATCTATTATATTAAATAAACTATTTTTTATGCAAAAAATAAATATAAAAAAATGTGAAAATAAACAAATTATTTTTGGGTTTTTTTATTATTAGAAAAAATAAATGCAAGTAATAAATATAAAAATATGCAAGAAAATGCAAAAATATAAGAAAATAGTCAGGGGGTGCAAAAGTAATCCAGGGGGTGTGAAAATCAGAAACAAAAAGGCCAGGCACGCCAAAAAGCCCAAGCCAATCATCCATGTCCTCCAGCCATGTCCTGCACGAGCGTTTTCTTCAAATCTGTAACTTGCTAATGCTTGCACAAAAACAAAAACCCATAACATGAAACTTGTGGCATTTAATCTCACGATTTCAACCATATAAAATTTGTAACCTAACTCTCAAAGATCAGAGAGAATTTTGTCATCCCTAATTCGTGACCTAATTTTTTCATGAACTTCAAGCTTCAAATTCTCACAGCATAGTTAATATAAATGGAAAGTATGCATATGTACAGCTTCACCATGTTAAGGACTACATTTTTGCTTCACAAATTGTGGCTTGAGGATGCCTAAATACAGAGATAGAGTTTGAGAAAAATACCTCCTTCAGCTGGATTTGGATATGACAATATGGGGACTTTGAGGGACGCCTGAGAATCGTGTGAGCTTCCTTGAACTTCCTTCAAGCTATTCCAATGCCTAGTTTGCTTCGTGGATGGCTAGAACTCTTTGTAGAAGTCAAGCTGCAAGCTCCAAGTTTGAAAATGGCAATGGCTGAAACAGGGGTTACAGCAACAATATAAAGGCTTGGATAGCTTTAATATGATGTGGATAAGATGTTTCAAGTGTCAAGCCACAAAACGCACGAGCAAGAAATGAGTTTGTTATGGTTTTGCAGAAACTGGATGTTTGGGCAGAAAAATGATGTTTCTGAGTTTGAGAGTGTTTTGGATGCTAAGAAATCGTGTCCTGGCTTGTGATAAGTTTGTGAATATGTATAGAATGATACAAAGTCCACTCCTTATCAGCTGTACAAGTTCTGACCTCTTTTGCAACTTTTCTTGCATTTGAAGAAAAGTGAAGTGACCAATGCAAACATGCTTGTACTGGATGGCTTGTGAGCTTCAGAGAGTTGGTATACATTGCTTGTGGCCTGTGGAAATTGTTTGCATCAAAGGGACAAGTCCAAGGCTCAAGATGGACAAAGTTGCAAAAGCTCACTTTATGAAAATGGCATTGTGTACTTTTGGCCAAAAATGGAAATGTATCTTGTACAATGCTTCAAAATTGAAAATTAAGCCTTTAACCTATGAGTTTGCATTTAATTATGGAGTGTATAATGAGTTTAGAACCTGTAATGCAAGGTACAAGCATCATGGATCTGATTTGCAACTTGATACTTTATGAAAATGGCATGAACAAAAGTGGTAAAATGCCAATTTTTCTTCTTCGATTCTCCCTAACCACAAATGATCTTGTAGAGTTCTTGGACATTTTAGAAAGCTTGCAATGTTCTATATAATACATATTTGAAATTAATTTTGAGATACCTCTTGGAACTAGGTGAAAAATGTCCATGAAGTTGGGTCAAAAGACTGCCTAAATTAGGGCAAATTTTCACTAAGTTATTTAGTTCATGGACCTATATTCACAAATTCATAACTTGAGATCCAAGAATATTTTGGGAAAAGTTTGTGAAGCAAAGTTGTAGATTTCATGGAGGAATACAACTTTCATGTTTGAAGTTTTCTTTGAATCAAATTTCATCATGGTGAAAAAGTGGTGAAAAGTTGGGGAAAAATAAGAAAATTTCCATGCTTAGAAAAATTCTAAGTTATGAAAATTTTCAAATTCAAAACCCTAATTTTCAAAATTGGTTTTCTTGGTGAACAAGTTTCATATTTTGACATATCTTGATGAATTATGACCCTTGGCACTTGATTTTGACCAAAAAGTCAAAGTTTGACTTTTCAGTGTACAGTTGACTTTTGATCAGTTGACTGCAAAATTCATCTGTTAATCTAATGAACTTGAGATCTTTTGAACCCTGTAATTAGGTCAAGATGATGCCATTGAACCCTTGAAATCATGTTTGAACTCCATTGGTCATTGGCTAGGTTAAAAATCAGAAATTGCCCTTTCTCAGTCAAAACCCTAATTTTGACCATTTTGCCCTTTTGATGATTTGATCAAATTTCTTGAGGAGTTGTGATCCAAACTTGATCAAATGGTACATATGAGTCTAAAATGTTGTTGTGGATAAAAAATTATGAAGTTTAACTGTAAATTGGCCATGATTGACTTTTTCCCCAATACAGCTGATTTTTAGGTAAACTGTTCAATTGACTGATCAAAAATGTGGTTCAAGGCTTGAAACTTAACATGAGTAATTTTAGGAGTCCAAGATGATGTATGAAAGTCACATGAAGCATTGGTGGTCTAAAAATCCTTGTGCAAACTCAAACCCTAATTTTGGGTGATCAGTGCAAGATGAGATGTCTTGAGCTGAGCAAACCCTAATCTTGTCTTGAGTCTAAGAAGTCTTGTGAGAAAAATCTTGATAAATGAGAGGGAAAATTTTGGGGTAAAACACCGGTCTTTCTATTCTAGGCTGGTTGTTCCTTTGTTGAGTAGGTGCGGGCTTAGGGATCATGACGACCCCTATTGTTGGACAGTGTTCAGTTCTGTCCTGATTCCTTTGAGGGTACACAGCACCAACCTCTTTCTTCCCAATAAATGGTTTTTCACGGCACTGGAGGATGCGTCTTTTTGGATCTTCCCACTCTTAATCCCAGCTTCCACTCTTTCTCTGGTCAAGATTAATTCAGTGAAGCCTGTTGAGGAGCTTCTAATTAGATGATTAAAGAAAGGACCGAACAGGGTACCCAGAAACATGTCTACTAGATCTCTTTCAGACATGGGAGGCTAGACTCATCCTACTAAGTCCCTCCATTTTTGAGCATAGTCTTTGAAACCTTCGTTTGAAACCATATCCATACTATAGAGTTGAGTATGGGTGGGAGCAAGGTCTGTGTTGTATTAATATTGTATATAAAAAGCAGCGGCAAGGTCTTCCCAATTATGGATATTGGCCCTTTCTAGTTTATAGAACCAATTTAGTTGAGTCCCGGATAGACTATCCTGAAAGAAGTGGACCCACAAATCTTTGTCAGTAGTGTGAGGCTGTATCCTCCTCACATAATATAGGAGGTGCATCTTGGGACACGAAACCCCTTCGTACTTAGCAAACACTGGTGCCTTGAATTTTGGTGAAATAACAATCCCAGAAACCAAACCCAATTCTTCAAAGTCCAGCCCGAGCACTTTCTGAATCTCCATTGCATTTAGACGTTCTTCCAAATGTTTGTATTTTTCATCGGCCGGAGGCTACTGTTCTTCAGAGTAATCCTCTTCTTCTTCCTCTTCAGATTCTGGTTGGGCAGTCGCCTCCTTTCCTTTCCCTTGTTGATTATCTTTTTCACCAGACGATGTTGCGAAGTATAGAGTCCGCCTAGCTTGTCCCTTGAACCTTCTTCCCATATTCAAAACACCGATTGATTTCTTCGTTTTCTTCTTCTTTTCTTTGACCAGCAAGGTTTTCAACTCATCTTGTCCTTTTTCCAGAGTCAAGAACATTTGTTGAAACTGGGCGTTATGCGCCTGGAGGTCTTTCACTGTCTGCTCAAGATCCATCTTACTGAAATAAACAGTAGAAAGATAAGGAGACATGTGGTAAGAAACTTACTTATGTTATGATGAATGAAGATGCATATGTGATGATTTCAAGGAAATTAGAGATTTAAATTTGCTTTAGACCAAAAAAAGAACACACGTTATATTAATAAATCAAAGTTTGAGTACAACATGCCTCTTTGGGCTTACAAGAAATGAAAATACAAATAACTAAGACAAAAAAGTTGAGCGCATCCTCCTTGGTGCAATGTAGGCACTCAGACTCTGCTCCTCATGAAGCCGCTTGGTGAGTTCCAGAATCTTCTTCTTGCTGGCATAGAATTGGTCCTCTAAAGTGTCTCGCTCCCCCTTAAGTTGTATCCAATCCCTTTGCAAGTCTTCGAGAGAGGTGGGCATGTTAGGATGAAGGATAGTGTACGAGACATCTCCTTCCACAACAGGCTCTATGATAACTGGGAGAATAGAGGGATAAGGCATCATAAGACTTTGAGCACGAGCTTGTACCCATTTGAGATAAGGCTCAATAAGGATGGAATTCTTGTGCCCTAGTGTCTTGCTATCAACTCTATGTACCATGCCCCAAGCTCGCATGAACCTTTTGCGGTAATCCTGAGCATCATTCTCGTAGTCGAAGACGATTCCTTGAATGAGTGCATCGTGAGGACCATCCCTTCTCGCATATCCAAACTGTCGCAGTGCCAAACAAGGATTGTAAGTGATTCCTCCCCTAATGCCCAAGAGAGGAACATTAGGGAATTCTCCGCATCGATCAATGATGGTAACATTCTCCGAGGATCGGGGACACCAATGAATGCCTGAATGTGTAAGAGTCATCAGCCTTTGAGACCATTTCAAACCTTGTTCATTCTTCAAGATGGATCGGGGTAGGTGCAAAATAAACCACCTAGCCAAAAGAGGTGTGCAACAAAAAAGGGTTCCTCTCCTCTTTATAGTGTGAGTATGCAACGAATGTAGGATATCTCCAAGTAGAGTAGGTACTGGATTGCGTGACAGGAAAATCTTAACCGCATTCACGTCTATGAGCTGGTACGGATTAGGAAACAGTACCAACCCATAGATGAGAAGAGATAACACCTCTTCAAAATCTTGTAAGTCCAAGGTATCCCATAAATGATGAGCTTTCTCAAACAAGAACTTAGCCAAAAAACCCTTGACGCCTCTCCTGGTTTCCCAATTGGCTACTACGTCAGACCATTGTAAGGACAAAGCTTTAGCAATCTCTTCAGGTTTAGGGTCTCTTTCCATACCATTGAAAGGCACCTCATTAAGGATAGGCACCCCTAACAACAGAGAAAACTCCTCCATAATAGGCACTAACTGGTAATCTGGAAAAGTGAAGCAGTGATGTAGAGGGTCAAAGAACTGAAAGAGCACTTTTAACATTTCTTCATCAGGGCTTGAAGTGACCAAGCTGAGAACCCTACCACGTCTTTCTGTGAATGGAGAGCATTAGGGAACCCTTGATGCCAAATCCTTAAGTTGTGGAGGTACTTTTACCAGACTGATTTGGATAGTGAATCTGCGGGCGAGAGCCATGTCCTACAAAACAAGACAAAAATAAACGGTAAGAATCCTTGAAATGGTTAGTATGACATGCTATGTTATGATGTCATGATTATGCACAGATATAGCAGATATAGCAAGCACAAACAAGTCACACAAAAACCTTAGGTTTAAGGCTTGCATGGATTTTAAGGTGATACCCTCTTGAAGTTGGGTTGGTTCAACCTGTCCTAAATATAGTAAACGGGTTCTAAGGGATCTCAATATCACCGGTCTTTCCCCCAAATCTCGTTCCGATAGACAATTGACTTGCCACCAAACAAAATTCAAGGTTCGAACCTCAATGAGTGTAGTATCGAGTATCAACCGAATTTGGGTTTACACCAAAGATAACTATCTCACTACGTCCTAAAAGCCAAGTTGGTCAATTAAAGTGCTAAGGTCAGTTGACGCTTTATGATACCACGTAGCGGCCCCGTATTCTCCTTGATTACTCAAGGGCTACCGATACACACCAAAGTATCGCATCAACGTATCTACTGTTTCAACCGTGTCGGTATACCCCGCACAGTTCCCTCATAGTTTATTGCCACTTACCTAAAAATGTGCCCCAAATATGGGTGTAGGAATAAAGTAAACCCAAACAAGGAACCATAATGTAAAGCATGCAAGTCAAACAAAGAAAACAAGTAAATGTGATATAGTCCTAAGGTAACCCCACTTTTAAGTATTCCCCAGCAGAGTCGCCAGTTCTGTAACACGGTGGGAGAACTGACTTGGTTGTTTTGCGTTTGATCGCAATTGTGCGGATAGCAAGAGTCGCCACCGACTTTTCTTTTATCCAAAAGGAAAGGCTGAAAAGAACAGGAAAGACCTTTGATATGTTTTCTGAGTTCGGGGGGTAGATTATGAAAAGGGAAGGTATTAGCACCCTTTTCATCCATGGTTTTCCATGGGCTCTTAGTTGCTTGCTAGATCACTTGCTTTTGTTTGAATGTGCTTGTAGTGTGGGTTTTGAAAATATTTTGAAAATGTCTTTGTAATGGTTCTCATTTCTATAAGAACGCGTATAAAGTGTTGTTTCAAAAATTGTTCAAAGATGTGTTTGTGGAGTGTTTTTTTGAAAGTATTTGGAAAGATGTTTTTGTAATAGTTCTCGTCTCTATAAGAACTTATACAAAAAGCTTTTGTCTTTTGAAAAAAAGTTTTAATATGAAAGTGTTGGTGAAAAAATGTTTGGTTGTGAGCAAGCGAGCATCTAGGAGCAAATCTACCTACTCAAAAGGTCTTAAATGTTTCTTTTCCTCCTCCTTTAGATGTTGCTATCTTACCATTGATTTGTTAAGAAGCCCCAGCGTTGGATGTGAAGGGACAAGCGCGTGACGTTTGTACAGGCATAGAAGGTAACTTATGAGACGCTTTAGCAATTTTTCGTAAGGGACTAGATCGTTTTATCGAAGGCAACATCGAGAGACTACGATCTTTTTTTTATCGAAGGGTCTTTGCTAAAGGTCCCATATTCGAGGGACATTACTGTATTTCTGAGGCAACAAGCGAGGTTATCCTAGAGGTGCGTGTGTGAAAAATGTGTTTGATTCAAGTTAAGTTGTTCTTTGATTAGGTTATCTAGCGATTGATTTTAGATCTTGCCATGCACGCCTAATTACTATACAGTATAAGGAAAACAGTAAATTGCGGAAATTAAAATTCTACGCTATTACATACCTTTCGGGAATGGGGGTACAAATTTACAAATGGGGACGGATTAATTAAATGTCCAAATAGGCAAACAATACAACCAAATCTAATCAGGAAATTAATCGAAATTATAACAGTTTATGAAATAAAATTGATTGAAAAAGTATAAAAAAATTTGGTATTTTTTTTTGTGAGAAAATTTGAAAAGAGAATAAAAACCTATTCTATTTTTTTTTGAAATTTTTGTTTATCATGAAGAAATTAAACAATTTAAGAATGTTAACTAAAAAGTTATCTAATAAAATTATTCACAAAGTTCCTAAACTAATTTTAAAACTAAACTAATTATGAAAATTATCTAGTTTAAAAACATTATTATTAATTGAATTTTAAGAAAATTAAACAAAAATATTAAAACAAATGAAACTAAAAAAAATGTTAATGAAAAACTAACTAAAACAAAGGTACGAGTAGAAAATATGGGGGGAGGGGTGCTTCTTTTTTTTGAATGGGATTTAGAGCCCAAGAAGTTTTTTTTGTTTACCAAAAAGGAGAAATTATAAAATCATTAAAAGAGGAAAATGTCCGAGAAGGTCTCGAACCCAGGACCTTTCCTCCAAACCATCACACCTTAACCACTGCACCACCTGTTTCATTCATTATTACTAGTACTTCCATTAATATTAAAGACATGAATTGTGAGATGGGTTGGGCCAAACAATAGGCCCAAACCCGGTTTGTATTTTAAGGGAAAGGGGAGGAATTAAAAAAAAACCTAGATTGTAATAGAGGAGGCGCCGTGAATGAGCCCTCATGGGGAAGAGGAAAAAAGTTATGTTATTATTTTTTATTGTCTTAATTAATGTTTTTATTATTTCCAATAACCAAAGTAAAATTATAACCTTTCTCTCTTCTTAATGTCAAACAAAATCTTTCCCATGCCATTGTATCATCACCATCATCTCTTTCTACCTCTCCTAAAAAAAATGAAAAATACTCCCTCTGGTTCTCAATCGATAAAAAAAACAAAAAAACAAAAAAAAACTCTTAGCATTTTCTCTCTAACTCGGTTCTCTATGGCTTGTGGCTTCAACAACAACAACTATAGTTCATAGATTCAGATCTAGAATCATCAACAAATAACTCTAATTTATGCATATGTGAAAACCAACAACAACGTTAGAGTTGAGCGAACAGTGAAGGGAAAATGAATTACTGTTTTAGAGTCCAGAGGAGACAATTCGAGGTAAATCGATGTACTTCTGATTTCTCTACCCGTGTCGTTTCTTTTTGCCTCAATGTCAGAATCTTGCGCTTTGATAGTTATGCATGTTTCTGCATAGAATTTCCGGATGAAAAAAAAAGTTGAAGAGGAAGCACAATTTTTTACTGTTAAATCATGAACAGAAATGATGGTGGGTTGAAGAAAGAGGGTGGTGGTTGCGATTTTATGTAGAGGGCGAGAAAGAGTTTTTGCAGATTAGCCTTTTGAAAGAGGTTAGAATGTGTTTTTTTATGTGGGATTGTGAATTGAAGTGAAGATTTATGCAATGTAAGCTGAAGTTATAACAAGTTTAAAGTTTGTGTTACTTGATAGGTGCGGTTTTATTTGTGTTTGCTATTGTTCTTGGTTTGGTTTTTTGGGTATGCTGGCTTTTTACTCTTGGTTTAAAATCTGGTTCTATTATCTGCTTATGCTGGCTATTTGGCTCTTGGTTTCTTTCCTGACTATGGTTTTTTTGTG
The DNA here is from genome assembly GCA_948472305.1 of Vicia faba. Classification (NCBI taxonomy): domain Eukaryota; kingdom Viridiplantae; phylum Streptophyta; class Magnoliopsida; order Fabales; family Fabaceae; genus Vicia; species Vicia faba. Next base: position 1,439,696,626 of record OX451737.1, on the reverse strand, counting down.
CTGTTTATTGGCTTGGTTTGTATTTTGCTTGGCCTCCTCCCTGCTTTGTGAAACAACAATTGGTATTATAATGAAAACAAGGTAAAAAGTGGGGGGGAAATTTGAGGTTTTTGTCAATTTGTGGTTTGTTGACTTTGTCATTTTGAGCACAAGTTTTAAGTTTCCTATTTTGTGCAACATTTGGCATTACAGGTTTTTTGACTGTTGTATGGGCTGTATTGCTAGGTGATATCTCTTTCATCTTTCCTTTTTCATCTTTCCATGAAATAAAGTAATTTTGCTTATTTCACAAGAAATTCTGAAGGGTTTGTAAAAGATTTTGGAAAATGATGATATAGGTTTTATATGAGCTAGTGTTAGCTTGCATATTGTTTTTGAATTGCTGCCATTTCATTTGTTCTTACCTGCTGCTGCCTTGTTTTGTAATTACTTGTTGCACTTGTTTGGCAGCCTAGTTACTGCGCTAGTATATTTTGTTTGTTTGTGTCTTTGGCAGCCTACCTGCTGTTTGCCTTGCTACTACTGCTATGTTGCTGCTGTTTTTGTTTTGGTTCTGCTGCATTTTCTTTATGATGCTGTTTGACAGCTTTGGGATGTTTTGAAAAATATTTAGCATTTTCTTTTCCCTTTTGTGAACCAAGAAAAACCACACACATTTTTTTTGTGATTTGCAAAAGTAGGAGGATATATCTTATGATTGAAGACAAAAACCTTTGAATCTGATTCCTAACTACAAACCCTAATGATGAGTTTTCCTTGCTAACAAATAGCTCTTGCTTGAATTTTTCACAATGCTAGCTAACTTTTTCCTTTCTTGTTTCATGAACATGAGGCGTGGATGGCAAGCGAGGATTGAATTGATTACTTGAAGATGAAGCAACAAAGACTTTGAAAAAATAGAACAAAATTTCTTCCTTTGTAAACAATAGATTTGTAATCCTTTGTAAACAAAACAAAAATTTGTAATATATTTTCAATTGTAATGTAATAAACACAAAACCTTGAGAAAATTTGTGAATGATAAAATTTGTTGTACAAAAATTTGAGTTTTTGATTTAAACTTTGCAATTCTCAATTGAATGCTTTGAATAAAACATCTTGGTTTGGTAACTTGAACTTCAACCAATCACAAAGTGATCAAATAAACCAATGCGCCTTGTACTCCAATAAAATTCTTAAACAAAATAAATGTTTAAGAATTTAATTCCAATTTGGTTAACTCAAACCCAAAACCATGGTCATTTAAATGAAAGTCTTAATCTTCACATTTTGTCCAAATCGAATTTGCATTCAAAATGAACTTGCACGCCATGATCGATTAAAATGGAACTTCATTGCCAAAACAAACATGCTTTAAGAACATTTACCAATCTTGTAGAATTAACAAACTTCAACATGGGAAACATTGTCCTGAGGAAAACAAATTATGGTTAAGAATATTCGAAATCGAACAAATGACTTGCAACGATTCGATAACTTTCAAAGTCTTCCAAACACAATTTCCTTTTGATCTTTGAAGATAAACTCGTGAGCGACATCACTTATGACCATATACGGAAATAATCGTTGCAAGATCTTGTAATTTGAGGAAATCACAATTCTTAGAAACCAGGCGATAATTACTTAAGATTAGGTCAAAATCCATGAAGTGACTTCTAACGTATTCGGAATTTGGTGATCTTCTACACGTAATCAGCTCTTGATTCGTGAATAGAAAATGGAGATGACATCAAGGAGAATCATACGCAAAAAGAACCGCTCAAAATATCGAATAATGAAGAAGTTACGATTGGTTGAACTTGGTCTCATAAAAGGTCGACTTTTGGGTCAAATTGAGTATTCAAGAAACCCTAGGATAATATCTTGGATGAGAAATGGGAGTGAAAATTTTGGGGTACAACACATACCAAGGCAACCAAAGAGGTGGTGTTACAAATAGAGGAAGAGTTGGTGGTCGAAAACCTGACAAGAGTCACATTCAATGTTACAATTGTCATAAGTATGGTCATTATTCGAGGGATTGTCCAGAAAAATGAAAGAATCAAGAAAGTGATGCAAAGCTTGCAAAACATGAAGAAGGAGAGATGATGCTGATGGTCACAAGAAGAGATGAAGATAGATTCAAGGACCAATGGTACTTGAATTTAGGATTCTCATCACATATGTCTGGAAGGAAAGACTGGTTTGTCAACATAAAGCCCTCAATGAAAAATATAGTAAAATTCACAAATGACAATACCCTAGTAGCTGAAGGTATTGGTGATGTTATGATTATGAGGAAAGATGGAAAGAGGTCAGTAATTTCCAATGTGTTGTACATATCAGGCATGAAGAGCAATTTGCTCAATATAGGGCAGTTGGTCGAAAAGAATTGTAAAGTGTCGATCGAAGATAAGAGATGAGAGTCGTCGATGCAAATGGAAGATTAATCTTGAAGGCTCTTATGTATCAGAATCGAACCTTCAAGATCGAACTAAATGTGATGGAGCACAAGTGACTTTCGACTGCAGCTAGTAGAGATGAATGGATATGGCATTATCGACTAGGTCATCTCAACTTCAGAGACATCAGAGATTTGAAGATAAGAAATATGGTTTCAGGATTTCCAGAAATCAGCATTCCAAACGAGGTATGTGAGGAATGTGTGCAGGCGAAGCAACACAAGAATAACTTCAGCAAGGATACAGGAAGCAGGTCGAAGGATATTCTTGAAGTCATATACTCTGATGTATGTGGACCAATCCAGGTGGATTCGATGAGAGGTAACAAATGCTTTACTACATTCATAGATGATTTCAGTCAAAAGTTATGGACTTACCTGATCAAGAAGAAAAGTGAAGTGATCGAGATATTTTCCAAGTTTAAGTATATGGTCGAAAGACAAAGTGTTCAAAAACTCAAAGTTTTGAGAACTAATGGTGGTTGAGAGTATATGTCGAAAGACTTTAACATGTTATGTGAAAAGGAAGGGATTATGCATGAGGTGGTGCCACTCTATACTCCACAACATAATGGAACTGCAGAAAGGAAGAATCAAACCATCATGAATATGGTGAGAAGTATGGTGAAAGGCAAGAATTTACCTAAAGAGTTTTGGGGTGAAGCTGTTTTGACTACAACATACATTTTGTACAGATGTCCTACGAGGAAGCTAGAAAGAATTACTCAAGAAGAATGTTGGTCTGGTGTGAAGCCTAGCTTGAGTCATCTGAAGATATTTGGATCTATTGCACATAGACATGTGCCAGATCATTTGAGAAGAAAACTTGATGACAAGTCGAGTCAAATGATTCTAGTTGGATATCATTCGACAGGAGGTTATAAGTTGTTCGACCCAGTGAACAAGTAGATTGTGATCAACAGGGACGTGATCATAGATGAGCTTAAAGAATGGGATTGGACTGAAAATGTCAAGAAAGATTTAGTGAGAATCCTACTTGAAGAACCAGAAACTCAAGTCAAAAGAGAAGTTCGATAAGAGGAATAAACAATTATAGATCAACCAAGTACAAGTAGACCTCAAAGAACAAGGTGCATGTCTGCAAGATTGCAAGATTGTGTGATTACATCAAATGATGTGATAGATGATAAAGGTGAGTTGATACATTATGCTTTCTATGCAGATGTCGAACCTGACAATGCAGCTGAAGCATTGAAGGATTCAAAGTGGGTGAAAGCAATGAACGAAGAAGTGAAGTCTATCAAAGACAACAACACTTGGTCACTTGTCAAATTGCCTCAAGGCAAGAAGGAAATTGATGTTAGGTGGGTATACAAAGTGAAAAGGAATTCGAAAGGGGAAGTAACTCGACACAAAGCAAGACTTATGGTGAAAGGATTTCTACAAAAAGAAGGAATAGACTTTGATGAAGTTTTTGCACCTGTTGCTAGGATCGAAACAATCAAGTTGGTTGTTGGTCTAGCAGAAATAAACAGATGGCACATATGTCAGATGGACGTGAAGTGTGCATTCCTGAATCAACCATTAGACGAAGAAGTTTATGTTAAATAACCAGTTGGTTTTGTGAAACATGATGAAGAGAGAAAGGTGTACAGGCTGCATAAAGCCCTATATGGATTGAAACAAGCTCCAAGAGCTTGGAATAAGAAAATTGATAGTTTCCTAAGGGAGAAGGAATTTGTGAAGTGCACAACTGAAAATGGAGTATATGTAAGAAGAAGCAATAGTTAATTGCTTATACTATGTCTCTATGTCGATGATTTATTGATAACAGGTAGATGCAAAAGTGAGATCGAAGACTTCAAAGATGGTCTCAGCAAGGAATTCGAAATGTCTGATCTGGGTGAGATTTCATATTTCCTTAGCATCGAATTCTACAAGAGCAGTAGAGTTTTGATGATGCATCAAAGAATATATGCAGGAGAAATTCTCAAGAGATTTGAGATGGAAGAATGCAAGTCAACTTCGACACCTGCAGAACTAAGATTGCACCTGTCGAAAGATGCAGATAAAGATGATGTCGACCCAACCCAATACAGAAGACTTATTGGATCATTAAGATACCTTTGTCATACAAGGCCTGACTTAACATATAGTGTAGGTATGGTAAGTAGATTCATGCAAAAGCCAAAGGTATCACATCTAGCAGCGGTGAAGAGGATACTAAGATATCTCAACAGAAATCTCGAATATGGCATTTTGTTTCCTACAACTGATAAAGGAAAATAATGCAAGTTAGTGGGATACACTGATTCGAGTTGGTGTAGTGATGCTGAAGATCGAAAATCAACAACATGATATGTGTTTATGTTAGGTGGTGCATCCGTTGCTTGGAGTTCAAGAAAGTAACCAGTAGTGGCATTATCATCATGCGAAGCAGAATACGTAGCTGCTTCTCTTTGTGCATGTCAAGCAACTTGGATGGTGAACTTGGTCGAAGAGATAATAAGGAAAGATCATGGAGCAATTACCATAAAGATCGACAGCATGTCAGCTATCAATCTGGCGAAGAACTCGATAACACATGGTCGAAGTAAGTACATCGAAATGAGGTTTCACTATCTTCGAGAGCAGGTAGAAGACGGGAAGATGAATTTGGACCACTTCAGAACTGAGAATCAAATTGCAGACATCATGACGAATGGTGTGTAGGTCGAAGTATTTTGAAGACTAAGAGCCATGATGAAATGTAGATAGTTTAGACACAATGAATTAGGTGGTGTGTTAAATTTTAATTCATAGTATCGAAACTATGTGTGTCAAAGGGTTTAGAGGTGGATCGAAACAGGTTGCTCGAAGGAAGCCATTGCCCAGTCGAAGAGCTTGTGGATTGAAGCAAGCTGTACACAGATTAGATTTGTTTTAGATTTAGATAGATTTGATTTAAGTCTAAAATATAATATATTTGATTTAGATCTAAAATAAATATTTTGGGCTTTAATAGTTTTGGGACTAGGGAGCAAGCTAAATCTATAAATAGAGGGAGTAACCCCTAATTTTGTAATCAAGACAATCAAGTCAATTAATTGTAATCACATAATTTGCAGTTGCAAGTGATTAATAAAGTTTTTCCACAGTTTGTGGGCAGAGAGAAACTCTGCATAAAATAATTGTCTTCTTTCTTTTCATTTCTTTTCTCATAATTCATTGTCATTGTATGATGATATCAATCTTGTTCATCAAGATTGGTAGAAATTCATCATAGATATTTGGTGGATTTCCAACAATATCAAACATATTTATTGAAAAAATTGAGAAGTTTAATTTGGTAGAGTTTCTAACTCATTATTTTTCTTTAATTTTGTTATTGTTTGTTGATTGTCAACGATCTCTTTCTCTCGTGTTGTTCTTTATTTTAAAAAAATAATCCAAAATTTTTATTTTATTTTAAAAATCCAAAAGTAAATTTTACAAAACAAATATCTACTAAAAGTTATGAATTTCTACAATCTCTTCCCTTTAAATTTTTATCACATCATATAATTGATTAAAAAAACCGCTTAGGTTTCAACTCAATATTTTCATTTTTAACAAGAAAAAAAATTAAACCATCTAATTACTATCCATCGATCACTATAATTATTATTAGGGTTAAATATATCTTAAATTTTATTTTTAGTCCTCTAAAATATTTCTTTTAAAGAATCGTCCTCCTAAAATTTTCATCCACACTTTTGATCCTTAATACAAAAATCGTTGCTAAAAGTGTTTTTAATCCAGCCTCTAAGTAATAAACCTTCGCTAAATTGAAAAAATTATCACCAAATTGCAGGAGGGACCAAAAGTGTGCATGATAAATTTTATAAGAAAGTATCATTCTTTGGAGATAATATTTTGAGGGATTAAAAATGAAATTTGTGATATTTAGTAGAACCACAAACCTATTTAACTCTTATTATTATTATTATTATTATTATTATTATTATTATTATTATTATTATTATTATTATTATTATTATTATTATTATTATTATTATTATTATTATTATTATACTTTACTCATGTAACGAGTTTTGGTTTATCCTATGTAATTTTTTTAATCCCCCTATAATGTAATTTTTTTTTTGTTTTATCCCTTATACGTACGATTTGAACACTGGATCTGAAGAGTAAATAAAAAATCACTGACATTACAAGAAGTAAGTTACACACTAAAAGGGCAAAATATCACAATCTTTATATTAAAGGGGAAAATCCAAAAAAATAAAATTAAAGAGTAAATCAAAACTCGTTCACATTGCGGGGTAAAATATATTTAACTCTTATTATTATTATTCTTATTGTTATAATAATAATAATAATAATAATAATAATAATAATAATAATAATAATAATAATAATAATAATAATAATAATAATAATAATAATAATTTATTTTTGAAGAAACTAAAAAATATATATTAAACACGAAACAATTCTCTAAACACAAGACGTACTAGCAGAACTGCTCAAAGAAAATATACATCATCTAGAACAAAAACTATAACACACTTAAAAACCTAAACTAGACTACAATACATGTAATACATCGTAACCGGTTAACCCTTCAAATTTGATAATCAAAATAGAAAGATGACAAGTGAGACTTCAACCATCAGAAAGACTGAAGTTCAACCTTTTCACATATAGTCATCAATGAAATACTCTTATTATGAAAAACCTGTTGATTCCATATTTTCTAGATCAACCACACTGCTGCTACCAAAATGATATGAAATACCTGTTTGCACTCTTTTGCTCACTCAACCAAAGTCACAAATTGATCATGATGATCCATACAATTATCCTGAAAAACCGACACAAATTGTAACCATCCAGATAACGACCAAACTTTACCATAAAAGTCACAACGAACAAACATATGATCCCTAATCTCAAGCTGACCACACGAAGTTGACAACTTTGTGCCTCAGCTATGATAATATGTCTCCTAACCAAATTATCCTTTCGCCAGAAGTCTATTATGATATAACCGCCAAACAAAAAGGTTTACCTTCAGAGACACCGCTTTAGCCCACCAAACTTGAGAATCATATGGACGCTAAATATCCACCATCTTTTGTCAAGAAATGATACACACTACTCACATTATAACGATTTGAACCATGAAGTCTCCACACTCAAGAATCTTAAACAATATCCTGCAAAACAACAAAATCTAACTACAAAATACACTCCCCCACCACCAGTTCCTCCCATGCAAGCAATCTCCTACGCCATCTCCAAGCCTCCACATCCACCCCACCCTAAAGAAAACATGTTTGCTACTGATGCCTTCTTATACACAAATAACTCATAAAGTCTACTGAATCTAGTCATCAACACCCCTCCATCCAACCAAGGATTCCTCTAGAAAAGAGAGTTTACTCCATTACCTACAAATAGCTCAATATTATTGAGCAACCACCCACTGTCGAACATCTCAATCCCTTGCCTAATCTTATTCACACGCTGCCACCAAACAGATCCTCCAACATCCTCTAACACTATTTCTCCAATAAAATCACATTAAACTCCCTTAACCTTCTGACACCTAACCCACCATCCTCCTTACTTAAACAAATAATATCTCATTCAATCCACGCATTTTTCCTCTTATTTTCTCTACCACTCCAAAAGAAAGTATTAAATAAAAATTCAAGAAAAGAAATTATTATTATTATTATTATTATTATTATTATTATTATTATTATTATTATTATTATTATTATTATTATTGTTATTATTATTATTATTATTACTATTACTACTATTATTACTATTATTATTATTATTATTATTATTATTATTATTATTATTATTATTATTATTACTATTACCATTATTATTATTACTATTACTATTATTATTATTATTACTATTACTATTACCGTTATTATTATTACTATTACTATTATTATTATTATTATTATTATTATTACTATTATTATTATTATTATTATTATTATTATTATTATTAAAACTTTATTATTATTATTATTATTATTATCATTATTATTAAAACTTTATTATTATTATTATTATTATTATTAAAACTTTATTATTATTATTATTATTAAAACTTTATTATTATTATTATTATTATTATTATTAAAACTTTATTATTATTATTATTATTATTAAAACTTTATTATTATTATTATTATTATTATTAAAACTTTATTATTAAAACTTTATTATTATTATTATTATTATTATTATTATTATTATTATTATTATTATTATTATTATTATTATTATTATTATTATTATTATTATTATTATTATTATTATTATTATTATTATTATTATTATTAAAACTTTATTATTATCGTGTAAAATTGGAGGGAGTGGAAGCACTGTGAGAAGAAGAAAAGAACGAACCAAAATTTGCCTTGAACATAACAACGAGAGAAAGAGAAAGAAAAAATGTTCGGAACAGCAACCGCCACGACATGCACCGGCACATCAGTCCGATGGCAACCACTCCTTCCGCCGCTCCGCCGCCGCCTCCGCCCTGTAATCGTCAGTTTCAAAAACAACAACAACAGTAACAATAAACCAAACGATATGGATAGGGTTTTGAAAGAAGCGTGGCGAAAGGCTAACGATAAGTTCGAGCTTTTTCTCTTCGAAGCTAAGAAAACCGCCGAACGCATAGACCGTCGTTACGCTGTTTCTCAACGGATTTCTTCGGTTGCTTCCGCTGCTGCTGATAGAGCGCGTGAAATTGATAGGGATTTTGAAATTGGTGTCAAATACAGGAATTTCACTTCCGATTTTGCCCTTAACTGGCCTAAGGTTAGTTTCTACTCTTTGTTTTGTATTTGATTTTGTGTTTGTGAATGGTGATAACAATAGGAATTTTATGTTTTTTTCTGTGGTTATTTTGCAGTATAGAGCTCAGATTAGTAAATTTTTGGATAGTCCGGTTGGAAAAAGCTTCACGGTTAGTATCCATCCTTTCGTGTTCTTCTTTTTACCTGTTTGCATTATGTGTTTTTGGATGGATATATGTATGAGTCATGGAAAATGTCTTGTTTTTTAGGTTTTACATGGCTCCCTGAAATATTTTTAGGTATCAAAATATCTTGACAATGCTGTTAAATAGCCGGTACAGTCTTGGAGAAACCGCTATCGTTTTGCGATACACTATTTAATATAAAATATATGGATAGAATGGATGGGGAAATCAGAGTATTGGATAGAATGCGGGTTCAATTTGATTTCTTTCTGTTTTAACAATGAAACCTATTTAATACTTCCAAAATGGAAAAAAAGTATTGATGGCTTATGTATATGATACTATTATGCAATGTTATCAACGGTGGATGGTGGATCATGGGGGAAAGCAAAAATCCACCATATAATGCTACCATAAAACGCCATGGTGCCACCATCCTTCCCAAATTGGCCACGGCGGTTGTCAAAAGATCCACCTCCTCAATTCGCCATGGTTGATATTTGCCAACACTGCTAATATGCAACCTGATGTGTCTCAATATGTATCCAGAAGGAAACCAATAATTCTATTTTTTAAATTTCTAGATAAATCTCAGATACATGATACATCTTACCAGCTAAAGTCCCAATTCCCACCCGGATACTGCATGACACTCTGCAATTTTACTTACTTTTTTGCCATTTTGACTTATGTTTCCGTACTTCACAATTCCCCCAAAAACCTTGTTGCTTCTTCCATGTTGCATAGCACATCAAAACAGAACCCCTCTGAACCAATCAAGGATTGTAATTGGATAAACTGCTAGGTTAATTTTTGCTCTGGTTGACACTTCTGTTGTCTAAGTTGCTTCTGTATTTGGTGTACCTGCTTCATTGTTCTGGTGGTTCACACATTTTCTGCGCCCCATGTCATTTTCTTGCCAAGCTCCTTTCCTGCTTTACTCTATCGTTCATCTGCAGAGTTGCGAAGTTCTGAGCTGCAGAATTGTGCAGCTGGTGCTCATTATTTGTTCTGTTTCCACTGTTCTCGTTTCATTCTTTCTCACTGCTTTATCTCATGGATCCCCATTATTGCTCTGACCTGGACATTTCCTGAGTTCACATGTTCTTGTTTTGCTTCCCTAAGTTCCTTTCTTGCTCTACCTTTTCACACATCTCTCTTTAATTTTGTGGATTTATGTTATTTATTGTATATATGTTTATATTTAGAAATTTCCGATAATATATCTTGTTTTTTATAAAATGTCCTGTACCCTTGTATCCATATTATACCCTCATTATAGTATGACATTTATCCGGGCTTCTTAGATATATGTACATTCACTAATTACAGTTGATTCTCTCAGTCCTCCCTCTCTTAATAATTGCTTCAATTATGATAACTTTCTTTTAATTTTTATTTAAAAACCTAAGAAGGGAAAAACTAACCATAAACGTCATTTATATCAGTGTTATCAAATTGCCCCGCCATGGCCGCTATGGCAGATATACATGGCGGTTTTTGGGCTCGCTGCAATGGTAAATATCAGCCGCTATTGCGGGTTTTTCCGCCATAATCCGCAATAACGGCGCCACAATGCGGCCGCTATGGCGGGATTTTGGCTCTCCGCCATGGACCGCCATCCGCCATCGACAACACTGATTTACGTTCTATCCATTCATTTTAGATTCCACCTATTAACTCTATCAATTTAGTGGACATAACACTAGAAGTAACTGCCAGATTCCAGTAACATGTAAAAGCCAATTTGAACTCTGACTATTTGCCTCTAGATATGCTAACAGTGCGCATAACGAATATTTATCACTTTGACCTTTGATTTGTCTTGAATTTCATTTATCATGCTTTTTGAGTTTTGTTCAAATCAGGCAGACAGATTTGGGTATTATTTGATCTTTGGTATATATTATTTCTTCTAGTTTTCATCTTTTTCTCACTACTAACTTTCAATCCGTATTACCGTTTCATTTTCTTTTTTCAGACACTTTTCGTCATCTGGTTTGCATTTTCTGGCTGGCTTTTTCGGTTCCTGATAATTGCAACATGGGTACTTCCATTTGCTGGACCTCTTCTGCTTGGATCATTGGCCAACAGCTTAGTTATTAAGGTATCATTTCTATTGGGTTTTTAATGTATATATGTGGCATGTTTATTGTGTATGAATGAAAATTATACTCAAGTACCAGCATACTGCTGTACTCAATTCCAATGAACTTTTGCTTTTTCTAATAACATCCTCTAGAACATAATTCTCTGAAACAAGGGAAATAGTAAAGTGGAATGTGAAATTCTCTTTAAAAAAGCCTTGACATGGTAATATGAAATATTACAAAACTGAACTTGCTAATGCTTGCCAATATAATACATTTTTTAAAATCCTGAGGGGCCAATAACCCTTAGACGGCATAATTTTTTGGACAAGCCTCCTAAAATACAAGCATTTTATCTAACCAAGAATAACATTTATGGTAAGGGATTTCTTTCAGCCCTAGGCATGCAGCAATGTTGAATTCTCTCGAGGGTTTTCCGCCCATTGTGGTCCCCCCGGCTCGAGGGTTTTCCGCCCATTGTGGTCCCCCCGGCTCGAGGGTTTTCCGCCCATTGTGGTCCCCCCGGCTCGAGGGATTAGTCTCTGCTGTTGCGCACAAAGGGTACCCAGTTCCTACCGGAAAAAAAACCAAGAATAGCATCTTCCTTGAAACAATTATATGAAGTTTTCATTAGTTTTATTCAAAACTGTGCTACTTGGTATGTTCAATTAATTTATGTTAGTTTGGCCATACTCACATTCGTAAGTTCATTGGATTAAAATATTATGTTTGTCATTTATGGTAGTTATGTGTAGTTTATTTTTATGTGTGCTCTAGTTCATGATCATTTGAGTTATTTCATTTTAAACACCATTTGCTTTGAAATTAGCTCAAAAGTTTGTTTCTTTTTGTAATTGGACAGGGCTCTTGTCCAGCTTGCAAGACGCAGTTTGCAGGTTACAAGAACCAAATAGTTCGATGTACAAGCTGTGGCAACATTGTGTGGCAACCTAAAGGTAAAGGGGATTTCTTTACAAGAGGTGGTAGAAATAACTCAGCATCAAAGTCAGACCCTAACATCATTGATGTTGACTTTGAGGAGAAATGATGACATTATCAAATTAGCGCAAACAGATGGATAGACAATGCTCATATATATATTCGTTTATTGTCTCCGGGTTTTTTTCATAATTGAAGTTTGTTCTTACATTTGTGCTGTATGAAGCACTTATAGTCTGGGTGTAGTTGTAAATCTTTCTTTATAATGCGATGATAGTATAGTTGCGAAAGAACACGAAACAGGAAACAGAAGGAAGAATAAGAAAATGTCTGTTCAAAATGCATCAAGTTTTTCAAATTCATGTATTCTATGATCGATAGATTGAGATTATACACTTAAAATTTCACGCACAGTAATTTTTTTAATTTTAAAAAATCATAGATTTAAAAAAAATTATTTGTGATGTTTTAGTTATGCTTTGTATGGATTTTTTTTTTTTAGTTTTTGAAAAATATTACTTTAATAGGAGAAAAATATAACTTATTGTCTATATCTATATTAATGAAAAGTTATGTTATCATGGATAGTTCTTAACTTTAATATATTTTTTACTAAGATTTTTTAACTTTATTTTAATTTTAATTATTTATTAAATAGTATTAGTGGGTAGTTATGAAGCATTGACCGTGTAAAATTTTTTACATGTGCATTAATCTCTTTTTTAAAGAATTTAATTGAAATACACTGACAGTGTAAAAAAGTTTTATAACCGTCAGTGAATTATGATTGTTAAATTGTAAATGAATGATTGTGATGCAATCATATAAATTTTTATACCAATACATAATAATTAATCTCTTTCTTAAAAACCTCTCCGTAAATATTAAAATTAATTCTTTTAATGTTAACATATAATATAATAAACGGGTCCGTGATAATACCTTTAAGTCCTTCACTTTTAAACAAATGTTGGATGAGTATTTTATTTGACACCTTTAAAGTCAACATATAAAAAATACTCACATTTTTTTATAAATTACATGTTGAAATTTTTTTCTCTAGCGCAAAAAATCTTGTAGACTACATCAAAAATCGGGTATGCGATTTTAGTAATATTTTTGAAAAATCTGATGTAAAATCATAATTTTTTTTATAAAATATGCGATTTTGTAATGGATTTTTTTCAAATATTCGGCATAAAATACTAAATTTTAAGATTGATTTTATGTCGGATTTTTGAAATAATCGGTGTTAAACAGAGACTATTTTTTTATATAAATAAAAGTGTTGTTGTGCTGGATACAATGTAATGGGTGCCTGGGAAAATACTCATTTATGATGGAGTAGTTTGCTGATTTTTAAAGTCTTTTTATAAGTTTAGTTTTTAAGAAAACATGACAAATTTTTATGAGATTACTCTTCGCACCCTATGTGAAATTTTAAAAATACTTCTAAATTCTAATTTTTTTTCATCTGAATGAGCTTGAAATATACAATATTCTCATGAAACATACCAAAGCCAATGTTAAAAAATAATTCAATTTTATAATCCAAATTCTTCTATGATACTATTACTTAAATACACCATATTCTAATGTTAACATAAATATGCGGTGTTAACATAAAATTTAACATCACATTTCATAATCTAGAGATGATTGAAGATTGACGTATTTGAAAATCTTAGGGATTAATAAGTGCTAAATCTAAAATGAGAACACGGGATTGCAAGCACAAAATTTATTAAATAAAATCTGAAATTCACTACATAAAAAATATTGAATTTTATTCTCTAAATAGATGATCTTTGACTCACGCAAAAAATGTTTAAATACAAAAGAAAATAAATTCTAATGAGCTTTTAATCCAAAATAGAAATAAAATAGAAAAAAGAAATCTTAATGGACTTTTAATCTAAAATAGAAATAAAATAAAATAAAATAAAAAATGTTATTTTTGGGCATGAAACAAATTCAGATGGCTTAAAAAGCCCTCATACATGAGTCTCCTCCACCTCTGAAGAATTTGATTTCGAGTTCTCTTCTTGATAAAGAGTCTCACCTGCTTGATATTCATTAATGTCAACAACATTGAAAGTATTAGGTATATTCATGAAATCCGAGAGAGCTACAACATAAGCAATATAAACGATCTTTCGGTTCACTGTGAACGAGCCATACTTGCGTGGCTGCATATTGCTGTAAACACCAACTAAAAAACTCTTTTTACGCAAAAACACTATCACATCAAGGATTTAATTTTTCGGTGTTTATCTTGCGTAAGAGGCAAATCATTTGGTAGATGATTTATGGTCAATTTTTTGAAATTCTCGGATCTCTAGCACTTCTTCTAGAATTATTGTTTTCTCCTTTACAACATTCACCAACTCTTTACTCACCACTTGACAGAAAAATTTAGTTTCTTTAACAGGCTCATCAAGGTCCTTTTTACTATTTGTCATCACCAAGAAACTAGACTTCTTTACTCTTAGATTCTTATCAAAGTGCAAAACAGGTGCCATAAAATTTTTATGTGTGCCTCATGTAAACATCATCACATTATTCCGTCTTCGATAAGTGATATCATTATCAAATTTCCAAGACCTACCAAGTAAAATATGACAAACATCCATATCTAGAACATCACAAAGTACCTTTTTTGTAATGCTTTTCGATGGAGATAGGAACTCTAGATGCTAGTGTTACTCGAATTAAGGAGCCCTTGCTTATCTAACTGAGAGTGTATGTCTTCTCATGGGGTTCTATGGACAACTTTAAATAATCTACCAATTATCGTGAAACCAGATTTTTTATGCTGTCACTATCCACAGTCATATTGCACACCTTGTTTTTGATAGGACAATGTATAAATTCTTGCGTTGTACTTCATATTTATATCTAGTAAAATTCTCTATAACAAAAAGTTTACCCTCTTATCATATTCTTCCTCTTCAAACTCAACCCCTACATATTTATCATTCTCAATTGCATGTCTTACTCTTTCCTCTTCCTTTTGCTTTTCTTCCGCAATAACGACTCTTCTTGTTGGACAAACATTTGATCTATACCCTATTCCATTACAATGATAACACATGTCTCCAATGGATTCAACATATGGATTATTTTTCCTCTGATCTAGTGCTTACCCTTTTGGACACCGCTAAGGCTGCTAGTCCCCTTATTCTCAAAGTTAAAATCTTTAGTTGTTGCACTCTTTTCCTTGTCGCCTACTGATTCAAATTTATTTTGGGGTGAATACCTAAAAGGTGAGAAATTTCAAGGGTTTTATCCATCAAATTTGCCTTCAAATATAGATTGGATGCCTCAGCCAGGACCTATCGAGTCACTTTCTGGTTCTCTGATTCTCTCAATGCATTATGCTTAGAGAAACACAAGAACTCAACTGTGTATTCTCTTACAGTTCTCCTTCCATGAACACACTCAATATACATCTTATAAAGAATTTGTTCACATTCCTTTGATAAAAATCACTCCAGCATTAATTATTTCATTCTTCGCCAAGATCTGAATGACCATTTTCTTTGCTTCTACCTCTTAATAACAAGCTTATCACACCAGGCAACAACAATACTCTCCAGCCTAATCATCACCATCTTAACTTGCTTGTTCTCAGGGACGTCCATATCGTTAAAAAACCCGTCGACAACGACCTGCCAATCTAGAAACTAACCCACTCCCATTGTTTCAAAGAATAATGGAATATCAACCTTCACTCGATAATCATGGTATGTCGATTCGCGTGATCAACTACCTTTTTTTCGTAGGGTTCTTCTTCTTCAAAACTCGAATTTTTAGAAATAATAACATGGTGATTATTTCCATCCTGCAAAACCCTAACATGTTCTCCTCCCATGTCTCTTCACTAATTCCCGTTGTTGTTTGCATTGTTCACCTGATTTTATAAATTCGCCATCTATTCAGTCAAAGCAGTCAGAGTCGCAGTAAAAGCCGCGATAATTCCATCAAGATCTGCTATGGTCATCGGTTGATCTTCCATGGGTGATCAAGTTACAAAAATGAATAGGAGAAAACCTGCTCTGATTCCACCTAACTCAATCGAAAACCCTAGGGATTAGCAAACGCTTAACCTAGAATGAGAACTCAAAATTGCAAGCACAAAACCCGTCAGATAAACTCTGGAATCCACCAGGTAAAAAAAATCTGAATTTTATTGTCTAAAAAGATGATCGACTCATACAAAAAATGTTTAAATACAGAAGCAAATAAATTATAATAGGCTTTTAATCCAAAATAGAAATAAATATAGATAAAAGGAACCCTAATGAAATTTTAATTGTAAATAGAAATAAAATAGATAGAAAAAAAAAAATATTAAAAGGTTGTTTTTGGGCCTGAAACAAACTTGGATGGCTTAAAATTTTCACCTACATCAGAGGATGTTTCAACATCTTTAAAATATCTTTGATCGATCTTGCCACTTTCATATCCACTTTGATCAGATCCTTTCTTTACGAATTATGAAATATACTCCACATAACTCTTAAATCGTCATCCGTGATCAACTTAAAGTTATTGAACTTCAACTTTCCTTCGTTATCAAATGAGGGTGAGCGATACTCAATCTTAACCATCATTTGACTGTCTGGGTAATGCAAGATATTATCCAGTTTCTCTTTCAAAACTTCAAGAGAGTTGTCCTTTGTGATCCTAAATTCAAGAGAAGGACTCACACTGTTTAATTAAACTAATATGAGATACCAATTTTGAGACGTTCTGCGATGTTTTTGATAGTTACATATACATAAGAGGCATATTTATACAATTTTTTTAGAGAAATAAGGACCATACAAAAGCTATCCTGACTCAACTGTCATTCTGGAGTTTGAAATTTAGAGTTTGTCCAATTAAGGGTTTGTTCAGACATTGAATTCTGGAGGGACCCTTTTACGTATGAAAGGATAGCACAACAATGACTATGGTGTGTCTGCATTTTAAAATTCGGATTCATCCATTACAAAATCTAATATTGCAGGTAGTCAGTTTTATAAATATAACTTCCTAATTTTTATACAAGTAATGTTAGATATACGATAAAACACATCAAATTGTATTCGACTTATATTGTTGAATATGTCAATCCAACATTACATATAAAAAATGCACTATAAGATAAAACTAAAATGCATCAAAACACATGCCACCACCTAAATCTATATCTATAAGTGGTTATACCTTTGACTTTTCCTCGTTGTGGAATATCATTTATGGTAAGTTGTTGTTTGGTTTGTGAGATTGTTTGTGAAAATATTTGTTTGGTTCATGATCTTCGCTTGGTGTAAACACTCTCATTTTCTTTGTGAGATTGTCCATGAAAATATATGTTTGATTTGTGAGCCACGTATGATGTAAAAGCTCTCATTTCATTCGATATTATTCTAGTATAAAATCTCGTGTTTGGTCTATAGGTAGCCAAAACTCCAAATTTGTTTATAAGAAGATTCGTGGGCATAACATGTAAAAAGCTCACATCTATAATGAAAGTTCTCTAGAAGAAATTCTTGGGGAGAGGAGTCTGCCAAGTGGTTAGGCTGAACCACTATAAATATCTGGTGCAACCTTGTTATCCCTTATCTCTTTTTATCCATGTTATTTGTTAATTTTCGTGCCTTTGTCTCTTCTCCACTCTAATTTTATTCTATTTATTCATTCCACTTCTTACTCTTTGCTTAAGTTACAAAATTGTTTTAAACAATTGCTTTCACCAAAGATTTTTTAATTGAAGATTATTTTTTAAAGTAACACAATTCATCATATCTCTTGTGTTCGGAATCACTTATCCAACAATATAGAACAGCCTAAGCGCTTCGAAGTCAAAGTTAAAGAATAACTTGTTTGTGGATTAAAGAAAAATTTGTATGGTTTCAAACAAGCTTCACGATAATGTTATGAAAGTTGAATTCTTTCATAGAAAGAAATGTTTATGGTAAAACTACTATTGATAATTGTGTGTTTTAGAAAAAAAATTCTTTGATGGTGATTTTATTACCCTCTTGTTATATATTGATGACATATTGATTTTTCGTCACGACACTAAAAAAATTCAAACATTAAAGAAAGATTTAAGAAATATTTAAGAAAGTTCTTTGCAATGAAGACTTGGGTCTTGAACAACAAATCATTGGCATAAGGATTTCTCGTGATAAAAATAAATGTAAATTATGATTGTCTCAACACAATTGCATTGATAATGTGTTAGCGAAGTTTAACATGAGAAATTAAACCTCGCTATAGAATTCACACATCAAATTTACAAAGATAAGAGTTTGTGAGAAACATATGAATATTAGTCCCAATTATAATTTTAGCAATTTTACTCAATTATTGTTTATATTTTTTCATTTGCTTTATTTTTTCATGCAATATATTTTTTTCATTTGCTTTATTTTTTCATGCAATTATACACATTACTTCTGAATAATCTTTTTCACTTGTTCTAAACTCAAACATTAAACCTTCAAGCAAACACACATTTTCTCAAACTATCTCCACAAACTGTCCATCAGATTTTTTTCGAGTTTAATTTTTTAAGTGAACGAAAATTTATGATTTAATTTACTAAAATATCAACAAATAAATTGGCATGAACATTTAATATAGGAACATGAATTCGAACTTACAACATCTCTCTTATTCATTTTTAAAGAAGAAATTCTAACCACTAAATTATTTGGAAAAAAAACCATTTGAACTAAACAATCCTAACTTTGAATGAAAATTATATTGACTAGATTCCATTTGATCTAACAATAATGAATTTGACAAAAAAATTCATTTGATCTAAACAATAGTAATTTTGAATAAAAAATATGTTGATTAGAATCCATTTAATCTAAACAATAATAAAATTTCAACCACTAAATTATTTGATAAGAAAAAAAAACTATTTAATCTAAACAATAGAAATTTGAAATAAGATGAAAATTTGAATAAAATATCTATACAATATAATAAAAGGAAATGAATTCTAAGAAAAGTTTGCCACATGTCGCTTTATTAGATCCCATGCTATTTCTAATTATGCTATTTTAGGAAATCTTTCTATAATTGTATTATCTCCATTTTTTTATTGATTTTTAATTTGTTTTTATTTTTATTAATCTTTAATAATTATTCAAGTGTCTATTTAACTTCTCAAAATTGTGGGAAAACAAAAACTAAATACTCTTTTTAACTTTCTCATTTTGAATTTTCACTCTGCTCCATACATAGAGGACTCACAAGATATATTGGAGCTTGGACTATCCTTATCTGATTTCTACCAATACATCAAAATGATTTTTATTTGGTCTGTGTTCACTAAAATTCTCAATTTTATTATTATTATAGTCCAATCTATCTTTAATTTTTCAAACATACCGAATCTCTCTTCATTTTCTCTCTTTTTTAAAATTCTCTTTCATAGTTCCCTCTCTTCTTTCTTCCATGTTTTCTTTCCTCTCCCTTATCTCTTCATTTATGTGTTTTCAACAATAATATTGAAACTAAAATGTTTTTTTCAATCTTCAAACTTTAATTTCCTTTAGTTATATTTTTTGAATTGTTTTGAACAACTATGGATTTCATATCAATGATGTTTCAAATATGTGAAATCAGTGGTGTTATTTATATTTGTTAAAAATATAAGTGATGTTTTCAAATCTGTGAAATAAAAGAAGGTATTTTTTGTTGTTACATCTATATATGTTCTTCTTCATGGTTTTATCTCCCCGCATGAGGCACGTCAAGAGGAAACCCTTCAAAGAAGCCTTTCTCGAGGAAGCAAGGAGGCAACATGAATTTGGCTTCGGGAGCATCCCCTGTAAGATCTAGAATATTATCCTCCTCTGCACAACCCCTCTTTTTACCCGAGTTTTCCTGCATGCTAGGAGACTGATCGACGATCGAAGATGAAGAAGAAGTACTGGAACCGTTCTTGGGCTGGTTCGGGGTTGGGATGAAGTAACTCTTGGTTATATTTTTTTTAACCTTCGGGGCATTCCCTCTACTCTGCGCCATCTTGAATATGCGCTCCTGGAGACTTGACATCTTATCCGCGACAAATAACAAACACAAGTTAGTACGAAGAGGAGAAAAACATACGAGCATACTAAAAGAAAATAAAGCACACCTACCTAAAAGCACTACGGCTTCCTCGAAAGTTTTACACTCGAGGAGCTCCTTAGTATTGATGTGCCGAGCTTCGTATACAGGTTGGACCTCATCATCGAGGAACTCCTCCCCACTTCTCGTATCCCACTTGCAAGGAAATATACCACCAACAAACTTAGTAAGTTTACTATAAGACTCTTCATCTTCAAAGTCTAAATCACCAGGTCCGGTGAGGTAATAGTATATCCCCTTCTGGAAGTAACTATCAAACCAATGGAGAGGAAACTTCGAGACTAATTCTGACTCATTATTCCCGTCATCATCATAACACACATTTCTGTCCTTGTCAATTACAATCGCTCCGCTCGAATACTGAATCAAAGGCCTCCCATGACGCAGGTTTAATAAGGTAATACCTATCCTTGAAGTTACAAACATAGTCCATGAACGTCTTAAACAGCCTCCTCGACTGCTTCAGGGAGACCCAACTATGTTTTTCGTTCAAACTCTATCGATGGAGATGGAAGCATAAGAAGAATAAGGGGGTCGTGGTGCCGAGCCTGAGATATCGATACACGATCGTGAATTCCCAAATAAAGGAAATCACATTTAGGTGCAGCTGGGAGGGTATCTCCTCTAGATGAGAAAAAATCCCGATCTGAAAATTACTGAAGGGAAGCCAAAGTCCCAGCTCCTTGAATATGAAGTTGTACATTGGATGTGGTTCCCTGAGTAGTACGATAATTTCCTTTCGTCATCGATAGGTTTTTAAATCTACCAGTTCGCCTCGAATCCCTGCTCGCCCTCACCTTGCTCGACGATCCTGAACGCGTCACTCGAGGAGGCGATGAAGCGAAAGACTATACCCCAAGGTTCTGACCCGACCCAAGCCAAGTCGGTATCAGTAACTGTGTCGACCAGTTGAATTCCCTCGACATAACGAGCCATAAAACCTGAAAAGCAGAGAAAAACAGTGAATTCAATGATCAAATCAAATCCACCTTTCCACCGTAAATCAAGTGAAACAGCGTACAAAGGCACAAGATCAAATTTCCTAACCAAAGCCCTTACTTAACGGCAAAAGGAAAGTCATGACAAACCTTCATCGACTCAGGGTTAAATGGACATACAAAGGAAACTGCGGTGAGGACCCCTTCGATGCTTGCAAGCTTGTGAGTTTCGCAGAGAAAGCATCCCCGACATTTGAGCTTCATCAGGAATTCATGAATTTTGCGGGGAAAAAGTTTCCCTATCACATGAGCTTTATCATGAATTCACGAGTTCCGTGGGGGAAAAGCCTCCTTGCCACATGAACTTCATCATGAATCCAAGAGTTTCGCGGGAAAAAGTCTCCCTGTCACATGAACTTCATCATGAATCCATGAGTTTCGCGGGGAAAAATCTCTCCGACTATGAATTTCACA
The DNA here is from genome assembly GCA_948472305.1 of Vicia faba. Classification (NCBI taxonomy): domain Eukaryota; kingdom Viridiplantae; phylum Streptophyta; class Magnoliopsida; order Fabales; family Fabaceae; genus Vicia; species Vicia faba. The sequence goes on along the minus strand of OX451737.1, from coordinate 1,439,674,639 downwards.
TGAAATCAAACATATCCTAAGTTTTCTTAATCTAAAATGCACACTGCTAAGAACAAACTACCTAAAAGCATAAAACGATATATAAAGGAAACCAAGAGGAGAGAAAACTTATTGGGTTAAGAAGAAAAATAGAGACTGGTGAAGCTCCACTAGCGGTAACGACAGAAGAATTCTCTGAGAATTGGAGGACCAGAGAGGAGTAGGAGAGAGCAGATAAAATTGGCAGAAGGAGCAAAGTTGCGAATGACACCCATTTGCAACCATTTATAGCCAAATCTCCTCACACGAGAAACATGACAATGTATGAGAAGGCATGTCGTCTAAACGATGCATCATTATCTCTACTCCTAGGTCGTCATAACTCTATGCCTAAGACATAATTGCACATTAAATTCTATGACGCGTGGCTCAAGGAAAAATCATTTCTCTTCCCAAGACCCTCAGATTTTCTCGGGCACCTCCCCAGGGGAACAACGAGGAGAAGTTACAGAAATCATGATAACTCACGGGTTGGTCCGAGTTTACAACACGTGGCACGAGCAGTTGGAACTGTTGACCACGACCCCTACGTGTTATCTCGCCCATGCAGATGAGACAATAACAATCGCACACAAAATACCTTCCTCGTGCGCGCTATCCCATAGATGAAAATCGCCCAAGGTGAACATCACCTTTACAGACATATAAGTACGAGCATAAATGAAGGTCCACCTCGCGCAAGTCCTTTTTATCTTCCTTAACTTATGGGCTAACTCTAAGTCATTACTCCTTTGCATAGGAGCAACGAATTGGGGGCTCTTATTCCGAACTGGGCTCGTGCCTGGCCCACTGTCGGGAACAACCCAACTTGCCCATTGCATCAACAATGGCCAAATTCTGTGGGGTCCAAGCTGAAGACATGTCATCCACGTGCTCCTTACCCGAGAACACATTATCAACGTGTTACGCACTCTTCGAAGCCGTTACACCCTTTGTAATAGACGTGGTCATCCCACTAGCCGCAAATTCCATGGAGCACTTGACCTAAAGATAATGTGCACATGCTGTTCATCCTCACTACCATGTGAGAATCATGACAACCATCCATTATAGGCCTGGATACTCCGCCCATAATGGAGACCATTGGACCAGAATTATGGGCTCTATAAATACTCTCCTATGTAGGAGAGTCAGGTATCTTATTCACAACTCTCATACTCACTTACCTCTCACTCTTTTCTGAATTTGGCAACAGAGTGAATTGCAGGTAATGTAACACCACAATTTTTAGAATTATTTATTTAAATGATTTATTAGAAATATTTATGAATTATTGATGAAAATATGATGTTTTATTGAGTATGATGCGTGATGTGATGCTATGTTGTGGGATTATGGGAATTTAGATGAGTAAGGAGTATTTTAGTAATTTAAATAATTAGTTAATAATTATTTAAAATTAGTTAGAATTATTATTAATAATAAAATAAAGGAATAATTGGTGTAGAGAAGATAAGGGCAAGGCGGTAAATGACGAAAGGCTAAGTGAGGACAAATTAGGCAAAACATATTAGGGGTCCTAAGGTTAAACAAGGAATAGAAGGAAAAGAGTGGCATTGTGTACGATCGTAAAAACGTTGGAAGAACAGAGGAAAAGCTAGGGCACGAAGAACATAGGAATTCAGTAGATCGCGAAGAGGAAAAATCAAGCTAGAAATCTAAGGTAAGGGGGGGGGGGGTGATCTGTCATTATAATTGATATGAGGTTTAGAGATATGTAGAGATTTGTTGGGGTTTATGATGATTTTGATGATTGTTGCATTTGTGATGAATTTATGTTGAAATTGATGAAAATACCATGTTGATTTACCATGAGTTTGTGTATATAATGTATATAATATTGTGTGGTTGTTGTATGATGATTCTATATGGAAAACTATGAAAATATGGACTGTATTGGGATCAAATCATAAGAATATTTAAGGCTGAACAGGTGTAGAATCGCAACAGAGAGTTGTTGTCTACTATGCGTCAACGGGAAAAGGGATACGTCACTGGGCGAGGCAACATCGTATGGTCGTAGTCGGCCGAGCAAAGGAGAGAAGGAATGGGTGAAAAAGTGGTGCTTCTAGATTTTTGTATGGATAGGGTTGTCACGCTAGCGCATCGCTGGGCGATGCAGAAGCGAGAGGTGCGTCACCAAGCGATGCAGAAGTGAGAGGTGCATTGCCGGGCTAGCAAAGTGCTTCTCCAGGAAATAGATACCAGAGAAGATAGACGGTGTTGTCGCTCCTACATCGTCTTGCGAGCATCAGGCGAGCAGACTGCATCGCCGGGAGAGAACCAGGTGATGGACAATAGTAGAATGTTTAAAGTGCCATAACCTGAGTTTTAGAACTCTGTTTGAGGCGCCGTCTAAAGCATTGAATAGATAATGCGATGAACCACACGTGGGTGTAATAAAAGGATTTAAAAGAGGTATAGTTCCAATATCTAGGTTAAGATAGACTTAGATCCTTAAGAGGTAGGCTATAAAGATGCATGTTATCAAGATGAATTGTACTTGATATGATGATAATATGTTGTGACTATGAAGTGTTGAGTGATGTTGATGCTAATACGTTGATGTGTATTTATGCCTTGTAAATTTATTGATGAATCAATGAATGATGATGCACTTGACTAGATGTGGTTGTAAATAATTATGTTGATTGTGCATCATGAATTCATAGCATTGTTAGGACGAAAGTCCAATGTTGATTTAAGACTTAAGTCCAATGTTATTGAGGACGTTAGTCCAATGTTGGCCTTAATCCCATTGTGTGGGTAAAGTGCATTTGATGTTGTACTCAGGTTCCAAGAGGGAATAGATCCTATGGTAGGGATCTTTAGAGGGTAATTAGTCTAGTACTCATAACGAATAGTGAAACAGCCGGCTGAACAAATCATCGAGATAAAATAAATAAAGTCGCCATCAAACATTTTTTATCCCACGGGAAGGGAAAGGTAAACATCGAGTAAACTTGAGAAGGGTGAAATCACAATCAAACGACCGAGAGATCGGGTAAGGGAGTCTGTTACGTGAAGGGAAGGTATTAGCAACCCACACACCCGTAGTACTCTATGATATCCATTCTTGTTGTTCTAATCAAAGAGTGCGTTTCAAATTTAAGCTTACAAGATAAAAGAAAAATGCAAAGAAGGAATGCATGCGAAAGAAAACACAGGGAAAAGAAGAAAATATTTACAAAGTTTCGCTCGGATGAGCCCCGCGACCAGATGCCTACATATCCCTTTTAAGGAGTAATAGCATCATAGTTCAACTTACATGTTCCAATTTGTTTTGTGTTTTTTAATGAACAATGTTAATTTTTGTCTTCTGCCACAACTCGACCTTTGGAGACTCACACGTCAGCACATAAGTGAATTAACATATTCTTTTGAAATTTTGAAAGAAAGGCCCGAAGGCGAAAAGAATTTCCATTGGTTGATGTTTTTTACCTTGAAAAAAGATTTGAAAGTTGTTAGATGTTTTATGTATTTGCCACGAAAATGAAAGTTTTAGTTTTAATGCAATGATGCAAAAAGAAAAGAAAAACATCTAAGGGAGACTATCCTAAATCTATCCCTAATATTATCATACAATAATTGATCCTAAGGTCGATAATGAAAAGGGGAAATCTCTACCTATGTTAGCATGCATGGATACCTATCCTAATGTCTAGCTCGAAAGACACCCTGATCGAGCGATCCTAAGGGAACATACAAAGGTTCAAAACCTAAGGGAACATGGCATATACAAGGATGAAAAGAAAATAAGCAATCGACAAGCTCAAGAGAGCACACACATGTCATGAGAAGCGCACACTAGCTTAAGTCACAAAGGCCTAACCAAGATATTGCACATCGAGATAGGAAATGGGAAGCTTTAGCCAAGGGGTCATATCAACCGAGACAAATAAGCTATATGTGGGAATAAAATCCGTACCTTGGCATCATATTGCCAGGCAAGAAAGTAAGGGATAAACGCGAAGCGTCAACATCGACCAACATGAACTCAAGACAAATTATGGGGAATCGATTACAAATCCCTTTTCCATCTGACTGACTCGATAACAAGAGTAGAACACTCCAAAGCATCATAGTGCGTCACGAGCTAAGGATGACAAAGACGAAATGCGGGGGTTAATTGTGAACCCTTTTCGCTCGCCTATTTTTAAGGACTTATCAATGGTAGATGGGAATGGGCGCCTCTTTGAGGTCTTTGGGCACAAATATAAACAAGCTTACAGAATGCCCACTTCAAAGGTGGGTCTTTAAACAAGCCAAACACAAATAGCATACAATGGAACATAATATAGAATTTCCCTAAACGAGTCTTTAAATAAACCAGAGGGGTTCCTGACAATGATCAGCAACGGAGACCCATGTCATACATCTATATCTTACTTCTCATGGCAAGGAAAGCAATAAAGAAATGAGATAAAAATGCAAGAAAGTGAAAGCAGCCGCGTCAGCTACCAATCAAACGCGAATTCGTCAATAGCCGATGAAAGCAAAAGAGAAGCAGGGAATACGTTGAGCAAGCTTCACCAAGAAACAAACATAGTCATAAATGATATCCAACTAAATGAATACAAAAATATGTGCCACGAATGCACTGCATACCAGAGTTCATGCATAAAGTGTCATACATATCCAGACAATATACAACAAGTATGAATAAAGGACATTTCTCATGAAATGAGAAGCAAGGCGTGTCGCGTCGAAAGCGAGAATAAGCCACATGTTTTGATCATATAACCAATGTTGTGTTACATGATAAAACATAATAGAATGTACCTTGCACAATGAACAAACACATTAAAAGATAACAAGATAAATAATATCAGAACCGTGTCAAAAATCAATCTAATAATCAACAAATGGAATACCACACATGAGTATACAACAAATGAAGATTAAAATAATGATATTCTACACATATAAGTGTAAAAAAAATCTGTACTAAGAACAAAATCAAAATTCTGCATTAAATGGTAAAAACACGTTTTATGAAATTAGGCGTCCAGAAAAAATTGCTAAGAATGGAACGAAATTTACTCGGTAACCTAAACGGGCCTAGGAATCCAAATCAACAATCAATTCGGTCAAAAACATAGTGGAAGCATGACTTTTGCGCATGGTCAGTTGTAAAAGCGGTAAAAAAATATGTTCGGAATCTCATGAAATTCTCGTGGTAGTTTGCAAACGGGCCAACACACTTAAAAATGCAAACGATTTGGATTAATTCAAATCAGAAGTAGGATTTCCATGCAGGGGCAGTGACAAAATAGTAGAAAAAGTCGGCTCGGAATTTGATTAAAATTGCATGGTCGCTTGCAAAAACATCAACGGATTCAAAAATGTATCTGGTTTGAATTAATTCTAAGCCGAAACGGGACTTTTAGAGCGTTTTAAGGTGCAGGTCAGAAGCTCTGTTTAGGCATGAACCAAGTGAAATTTCATTTTGGAAACGTGAAAATTAGCTTCGAACACTATTTAAACGCCCAACATAAGTATCTCAAGTGTTAACGATAAAGCAATGTGTGACTTCGTGTTCAAAAAATGTCCAAAATGGATGAAAATGTGCAAAAATCAAATGTTGACTTAATTTCCAAATTCTACATTTTTTGTATTGAAAATGAGAGCTTATTTGTGCATAGACTTAGAAATTATGTTAATATATGATAAACAACAAAGTCTCACAATTAAATCTATAATTGATATTAAGTTAGAAATTCAGTTTGTTTTGAAAGTTTAGGCGTTTTGTACCGAATTTTAAATCCTAACCTCATATACATTGTGCAATTAAATAACAAGAAAACTTCTCTAATCACCACAAACCACAACAAGTTTTGACAATGGTTAGAATCAAGCATGTTATGTGTAAAACAATATCAAACAAAGCTCATGAAACAAGTTGTAGAAATTATGCATTAAAAGCAAATGATCTCATGAATATCAACACATGAATTGTAGATTCAAGAATCAAAGTTAAGCCAATTTTATATCACAACATCAATGCAACTTCTCCTTGAGTTCAAACAACCACAACTTCACCATTCCATCATAAATCTAGCCTATGCCACACCTCTCCATCATCATCCTATCAAAACAACACTCCTACAACTTATACTCCTTCTCTTAATTCAAGTTTTATTGCCTAAGCATTACCACAAACACCTTGTGTGCATTAGTTTCCTTCAACAAGAATCAATGTTCAATTCCACAAATTTTATGTTCAATTCTAAATTCTCAATCATGATTAACATCTAAACTCATAAACAATTGATGTTCAAAGCCTCAATTACACAATTCCAAAAGATCACATTACAATTCAAGAATCAATAGATTTGTAGAATTTCATCTCTTGAATAGAAGAGGAGATTGAAGTGATGATGAAGATGATCGGAACCGGAAAGAGAGATGTTGGAGGGAGCGTGCGAATGAAAGGAGTATGATCGTGGAATTTCCGCGGTTACTGGTGGTGGCGGCGGCTTCGATCACAGTGGTCTTTGTCGGATCGAAAGTGGTGACCAGTTCGCTGGTGATCGGTGGAAGAGAGTAGGAGATTATGAGTTTTGTGCAATTTCGCCTCTTGAGAGTGAGAGAGAATAAAGAGGGTTTATGAGAGGGAAAATGGAAAAATGATGTTATGAGAGAAATTAGTGTAAATGAGAATATATAGTATGGGCTAATATAAGTGGATTTGGTTAATGGGCTTAGAATAACCACAAATAATAGTGCAAATTTTTAATTCATTAGTGTCTGACACGTTTAAGTCAAATTCACAGGGAGCTCGATACAAAATTTAAAGTCGAGGAGTGAAACAAAAATGTAACTGGAGTCAATAAAGACCTCGTGTCAAAATATGAGTTCAATCCAATGAAAGACGAGTGAGATATTAATTTTTGAATATCGAGACATCGACATAAAATCCTTCAGCAATAGTTTTCGCGTCACTGTCAGACACAGACACCTTTTTAATCAAAACTAGTACTTTTCGGAGCATAATCTGGACTCGACTTTTGAAGAAAAGTTGTAGATCTGAGTCAGTAACCTTGTGTAAAATGATGGGTTCGATCCGATGAAAATTGACAGAGTTATGAATTTTCTCGTGAATTGGCAATTAAATTTGAATTTCCTTTTTTCCGTTCAGAAACTCCATTTTGCGAAACAAGCCAAAAACGAGGGTCTCCGGAGTACCGTTTGAATTTGGAATCTGAATAGAAATTATAACTGACACCATTTATAAATTTATGCCGAATGAACCGTCGCAATACAATAAAAATAGAAGGAGTTACGATTTTTACAATATCGAAAAACGGTGAAGAAAAATTCTGATTCAACATAATTATTTCTCTGGTAATATATGATTCCGGGGACTTTCCTCAAGGAATATGCTCTCGGTCTGAAAATATGAAACAAAGAAGACATCAAGACGGATTTTCCCAAAAAGAACCGCTCCAAAATGGTATTCCAGTCAAAAGTTATGAATTTATAAATATCCGCAAAATTACAGTTCAATACACTATTTTCACCGTTTTCACTATATCATTTCCAAGAGAATTGCATATTAGGAAGCCTTCCTCAAAGAATTAGATTTCGGTCTAAACACGAGAGTGGGAGAAGATATTAAGACGGTTTTAACACCTCCAGAATCGCCTTAAAAAGTATTTCAATCAGAAGATACATATTTTTGATTACCCGTGCAACGACGAACCGGGAAATAAATCCAGTATACTATCTTTAAAGAAATAAAATTCCAGGAGATTTTCTTCACACAATTAGCTTTTAATCTGAACATGAGAAATGATAAGAAAATCAATACAATCTTAATGCTCGAGGAATCCACTGAAAATACCAAATCAGATGAAAGTTGCAAATTTCCAAACACTTGGTGAACAGATAACCAATCATCAAATTCAAATACTGCTTCAGAGAAAATAAATTATTCAGAGACTTTTTGCACGTAATTGACTTCTGGCCTAAGCAGATGAAATAAAGAAAATAACAAGACGGTTATAATGATCGAGGAATCTTCTCGAAACACTACTCTGATGGCAAGTTGCAAATTTCTAAGCCCAAACCAGCAAATACGCTTTTTCTAGTTCACACTGCCTCAAATTCACCGAAACACCTAATTTTTCCATAATTCAGAGTGCATTGAAATACATGAGAGTTTTGATGAAGACTTGATTGGAAATTGCTTTGTTAACTTGGAAACTGTGTGGAGCATATTAAAATGCAGAAAACCTTGAATTTATATTTTTGCTGTACCGCTTGGTAAAACACTTGTCTCAGAGCTTGATGCTGATAAAATACTTTGATCCCATGAGTATAGATCCAATGACATGTATACATGCATATGGTAATGAAACATAAGTCAATTAGAATTAAAATAAAGAGGGTAAATTTTGGGGTATAACAAATAGGTACCACATGCATGAGTCTATTTTATTGCACTACATTTTATGTGGCATTGCATAATTATTGCTTAGATGAAGTTGTATACGTTGTTGTGCTAATTGATGATGTGTTGATAATGTTGTTGATTTTGATGCAATGTTGTTGTTGTTTGAACTACTATGTATATTCCGTATATCTTTTGTAATGAATGTGATTACTCACCCTTTCTATTTGAATGTTTCCTCCATGTGGGTAACACGCAGGTGATCAGGAGTAGTTCGTAGAAGCTTATAAGACAGTGTAGCAGTAGAAATGTTGAGACTAAGCCATTAGATTGACTTAACTCGTACGCATCAAATAAAAATTGCCACCATGCTTTATTGTTTCCAAAGGAAATGAGAAAAGAGCAAATAAAACCAAAAAAAGAGGGGGGAGAGAATCTAGGTACGGGGGTTGGTTATGAAAAGAGAAGGTATTAACACCCGAAACATCTATGGTACTCCACAAGAACCTCTTTGAAAATGTGTGTATTTTGGCTATAAAAGGTGTATACAAAAATAGATGGTGGAGATGAGAATAAAAGTATTTTTTACAATTTTTGCACCTGCCACGGTCGTGAGCTTTTTGTGCCTACATAATCCCTTCATGCAATAGAGGGTCAAGGTACTCGTATTTCACCTCAAAAGTTTTAAAACACATGTGTGTTGATTAATTTTAAGAAAACTGACATCACCGTCATGTCCGAATAGAAAACATACTTACTGCCCACAATTATAAGAAAGAAGCATTTGCTTCATCTCAAAATGGAGGATATATCTTGGATTAAAAATCCATCACTCAACACCCAAGTGTAAAATAGCTCTCTTCACTACATATCATAGAAGTATAGTAGCTTGCGTCACTACAAGATTAACAAGAGTCTAATCTTTTGAAAAAAAGGTTTTAAAGTAAAAAGCCAAAGTGGCAAGATGATTTGAGTGATATTAATGACATTTAGTCTTGAAAAAGATGTCAAAGTATGATTAAATTGATTAAAGGTTTGATTAAGAATTTTTTTTTTGAAAATGCATGGACATAAGTCCAAGTTTATTATGAAAACAATTCAAGTTTGAAAAACAAGAAGAGTTTTGAAAGGGAGGGAGAAGATTTTTGAAATTAAAGAAAGTGAGAGGAGAAGAAAGGGCTATCCTATGTACATATAGTAAAAGCTAAGGGAAAGAACGACCTAACCAACAAGAAGTCAAATAAAGAGAAAATTCATAAAAATATCAAATAATAAAATAAAATTATGAAAAAATAAGAATCAGAAAGATAATATTTGAAAGTATTTTTGTGAATTTTTTTTCATAATTTTCAAGTCAGAAATGAATATTTTATGAATTTTTGAAGTTTAAAACAATTAAATATAAAAATCAGAAAATAAAAATAAAGCTAAAATAATGTAGGTCATTGGATCATTGTCAAAACGTGTTAGTAAGAGATCCAAGGGATCTGACACGCTGTGCATGATATGGTCCTTTTTAAATTTCACACCGGATCATAATTAAATTCAGAAATTACAAAATCAAAATAAAAAAATATGGACCATTGGATCAATGTCAAAACATGTTAGTAAGCATATCCAAAGGACCTGACGTGCTGTGCATGATATGGACCTTAGGAAATAACACATAAAATCAATTAAATCCGAGCCAATCAAAATAAAACAAATGTCCAATGATCATTGGTTGAAGCATGACACGTAGGTCATCTTCAACCTCCAGACACCTGCAACTTGGGATTCTATGAGTTTCTTCAAACGGTAAAATTAGAAACTCATAATAGTATCATTGGACTAGTCTCTTGCAGACAATCCTAGCCCTACCATCGTGAAATATTTATATAAAACACAACATACTCGATTTGGAAAAAACCAGATCAAAATATGAAAACGAGTTTTGAAATTAAATGCTCAATTATTGATGAAAATGGAAGCCAAAAGAAGTATGAGAATCAGAAGAAGAAGGACCACATATTAGTAAATTGTTTGAATCAATTTGGTTATGAATTCTACCTGAATGAAACTCAAGAAAATGGTTATGGAAATGAACTTCTGTAACTCTAAATATGGCTCGATTTGCTTGGTTTAAGTGATGGAAAGTTTGTATAAATTGTGGAGAATGATGAATCAGAAGAGAATTTGAGGTGGGAAGGCTTGAAACTATGAAATGGATTTTCAAAATTTTAAGCTTCGAATGAACTTTGGCAGGATGGTTTTGGATGTTCAAGCTTATGAAAATGAATGGAATATGGTCTATATTTATAGGAGAGTCGAATGCCATCAAAAGAAGGGGTGGATGGATCAATTTGAATGGAAATCATGTGCACCTGTGGTCATGAGAAAAGTATGATCTCATGTGCATCAAAATTCATCCAAATGATGTGTTTTGATGCTCTAAATGCTTTAGACATCTTTGCTAATCATGTTTAAGTGAAAATATCGTGGAAATTTGGTGATTAGAAGCCACATTATGGAAATGATAATCTGACATTAGTGAGAAAATTTAGTTCTAAGGTACCATCTTTGAACTCATGGTGCACACAACTCAAGAGGCTCTATGGGATGATTCTTGAAGCTTTTGAAAGCTCATATCACCCATCTTCACAATGTGCCAAGAAATACTCCATTTGGTGATATGAGATGGAAGTTATGATCAATTTAAATCAAGAAAAACACACAAATATTTGACATTTAGAAAAATTCTAAGCATGAATCTTCATAATTACCTATAATGTTCTTCAAAGTTACATCACATTCCACTCAAAATTTGATCTTGATCCTTGAATATGAAATGGAGTAGACTCTTCAAATTTAATTGTAGAATTGAGATCATTCAAAAATCATAAAAATTGAAAGAGTTATGGTCTTTGGAAGATGATGAACAAATTTGGGGAAATTCACAAATGACCTATAATCTTTTCAATTCTTTAAAGACTTTCCATATATTTTCAAGCCCTGCACCTTGAAATAAAGTTGTAGTAGACATTCTCAAGTTTATTTTGAAAAAATAATGAGCTCAAGGAGATAAAATATGAGCAAGTTATGATCCTTTGAAGTCACGCAAGAGAGTTTGATAGCCTTTTCAAAGGAGTTTTAATATTCTTCAACCATTAATGATTTTCGACTCAAAATTAGCCTTAGACCCTTGAAGAGAAGTTATTAAGAACTATGTAAAGAGAATCATGGATTTTTAATTAACTAAAAATCTCAAAAATTGAGCAAGGTATGGTCTTTGGAAGTCAACCAACCCTTACTCAGAGAGTGCCAAATGACTTGTAACCCCTTTTAACTTTTGATGATTTTCCTTGCATAATTGGATCTTCTCATGTGAAGAGAAGTTGTTGTAGATGATTATAAGAATTAATAGCAAAAAGAACCAACTAAAAATTTTGAAAATTGAGAAAGGTATGCACTTGTGATCATTGAATCAAGTACTTGTTCAATTAGGTCAAACTTGTTGAATCAACCTTGAATCTTTTGAACTTTATTGGCAAAATAAAGCACGATGGGTCACATTAGGCCTTGAAATGATGTTATCTTGAAGCACACTCAAATATGGAGCTTAAGTCTCAATGAAACTTGTTGAAGAAGGCATGGAAATAAACACATGAACCTATGAATCTTCTTGATGAATTCCATTCTCTTTGAAGTAAGCTTGACCTAAATGAAATTGAGAGAGTTCTTTAAACCAAAGACTTGTGAGATCATCAACAACCTTGAATCTCAAACTCTTGGAACCCATTGAACAAATATTTGGCTAAGGTTTATATCTCAAAATCCTAGGTTAGATGGTGAGATGGATGAAATTATGTCATCACCTACAATATAAATATACAAAGAACATATATACATATTTTGATGTTAGTTAAGAGTTAATCAACATAAGATACACATGTACAAGATACACAATTGAAGGTGCTTTGTGATCTCTCAAGAGAAAATTTAAAGATAGGAGAGAGTAGGAGAGAGAATAAACCCTAAAGTGTGATCTTGATGCATTGTGATGATATGAGACGATGAGAGATCTTTGGGGAAAAAATTATGGTATAACAGATAGCTTGGAGTGTCGTTTTCTTTCTGTTGATTTTAGAAGGTCTTGCTCTGATATGTAACATCGGGGTCGGGAACGTTTGGTTTTGAACTTTATGTTCATTTGTTTTATTATGAGATCTTGAACTACCTTTCATGGTATTTAAGTTGTTTTGAAGTATGAACCACTGACAATCAAGTTTCTATGATGTGTTTAGTAAAGATGTTTTGAATAATGAATTTTGTTGTGAGTAGTTGAAATATTATGGTTGTTATTTTATGATGTATTTATCATAAATGGTTTTTAAAACCCGTGTTACGGAGTAAGACATGTATGTATGATGTATTATGAAGCATGTGACGCCCTGTTGTACCCCAAAATTTACCCTATTCATTTTGATCCTTTTGGCTTATATTTCATCATTACATGCAGGCATATAATTGGTTCTATGGTTATGGGATCAAGTTATCTCTAACAAGCCTCATCATATTACAGGTGAAGTTTATTTCGTCACCGTTTTGCAATGATTCAGAGTTCAAAGATTCACAAGTCCAATCTGGTGTGTCATATTCAGATGTTTTTTCATCAAGATATCCCTGGTGACATATTCTAAAATTCAGGCTTAGCTCGAGAGCCAATTCTTTAAAGAAGATCTCTGAATGTGCGAGTTTTCTCGAAGAAATATGGTGAAAAAGTATGCTGAAAATGCAGTTTTTACGCACTAAAAAATTCATAACTTGAAGCCCGTGGCTCGTTTTGAACCCGTTCCGGTGGTCAAAATTCCGTCTTGACGTCATCTACATTTTCATCTCTCACGCCTGGAAGCCAATTTCATTCAGAAAGTCTCTAAAAATATGTATTTATCAAGTGTTTTCCCACAGGAAAATTGTGACATATGTTTATCTGCTCCGTATTCAAAAAATCATAACTCAGTCAATTTTTATCGTATCAAGCTGGTTCCAGTGGTATTGTCTCACAAATTGAGTTAGTTAAATTTATATTTTCAAAAGAAAATGGTATCCCGAAGGCTTCTATTTTTGACCCGAATCGTGTGCAACTCACTCCAAATTCTGAAGCTGGAAATTAAGTTGTCACAAAACTTAAAAATTCATAACTAATTCACCGTTTATCCGATTGAGCCCATTTTCGGACAGAAGTTTATTTTCAATATCGGCTACATTATATTTTCACACTTTAACTTTAAAAACCACACTAAGGTCCCTGTGAATTTTCCTGAAACATGTCAAACTCAAGTGAATAAAAATCTACACTATTGCTTGTGGTTATTGGAGGCCCAATTGCATATCCAAAGACCATATCTTTGCCCTAATTTCCATTATATAATCTCATTATTTTCATACAAATAATAATACAAAAAAAAACCTTGCCACAACCTTGTCAAAATATCAAGTTCTTTCAAGAATCCTAAAAACCTTGAGATCTTTGTTACAAACCTCATCTCACTACAAACAAGCCATCTCATTCAATTTCAGGAACTCAGTAGGATTCAACACTATAGGTTTGGACCATTATAATGGTCCCATACATGTTTATTACAAAACACGCTGAGGCCATATCAAAACACCAACCAATGCATGGCAAAGGCTAGAAGGGCGTGAGTTCAACACCTACCCCTGACATTTTTATATTTTCTGTTTTGTAATCCTATTCCCATTGGTTTTTCTTCTCCTATATTTTTTGGCAAACTTAATTCTTTTTTTATTTATCATTAAACATAAACCTTTTTTATTAATTAAAATTAATTAGGTTTTAGGTTTTTTTAATTAACCTTTTATTTTCAAAATTAACCTTTTTTTATTAATTAAAATTAATTAGGTTTTAGGTTTTTTAACTTTTTTTTCAACATAAACCTTTTTTTTTAATTCAAATTAATTGGTTTTTAGGTTTTTAATAATCATAAATCATTTTTTTTCATAAAGTAATTACCAAAACATTTTCTTTGCTATTTTCATCTTATTTTTATTTTCCTAGATAAAGTGTATATGGCGCGTTCAACTGTAATAACGTATCTTTATTTTTCCACATTTTTCTATTATGTAACTGCTCCTAGTATGTAATAGTTGTAGGTTTTTATTTTTTGCACTTCACTATTATGTAACTTCCCCAAAGCTCTGTAATAGCCTAGGTTTACATTTTCGCCTTTACCTTCAGCTACTATATTTTTATGCAATTGTTAGATTAATAGGATTGTGTGGCAAGACATAAAAGAAATAATTAGCTAACCCTAATTGCAAGATAAATGAATTGAATCAACCATACTTTTCACACTTCACCTCTAGGGTAACCTCTCTCGTTGCCTCGGAAAAACAATGGTCATGTCCCTCGAAAAAACAATGGTCATGTCCCTCGAATCCGTAGGGATACCATTAGCAAAAACCCTCAATTAAAAATCATCATAAAGATCATAGTCCCTTGATGTCCCTTGAAGTTGCCTATGGTATATGATCTTGTCCCTCAATGTTGCTTACAAATATATATGATGACAGTCCCTTGAAATTACTAAAGGTATCTCTACATGTTGCCTTCAATGACCATAACGATGACCCTACGCCTGTCCCTCAAACATCTAAAGATAGGGGTTCCTTCTAACTAATGGTATAGATAGCACTATCCAAAGGAGGAGGAAAAATACAAGAAAGACCTTGAGTGGGTAGTTACTATTAATTGCTTGCTCACAACTTAAAACACTTTTTCACACCTCACACTTTCAAAAGCATTTTCAAAATGCTTTATCAACACTCTTGAGGACTGATACAAGAGTTATCATAAAGAAAACTGCCCTGCTATTTGGCAGTTCAAAACTTTTTCAAAAGCACACACACAAAACAAATATAGTGGGCAAGAAATTAAGAACCCGTAGACAACTACGGATGAAAAGGATGCTAACACCTTCCCTTTTCATAACTTACCCCCCAAACTCAAAATGTATCAAAGGCCTTTTCTGTTCTTTTCAGCTTTCCTTATTGGATAAAAGAAAAGTCGGTGGCGACTCTTGCTATCTGCAACAATTGCAATAAAACGCAATGCAAACCAAGTTAGTTCTCCCACCGTATTACAAAACTGACGACTATACTGGGGATTTTTGATTTGCCTAAAAAGAGGGGTTACCTTAAGATATTAGGTCACATTTACTTGCTTTAAACTATTTTCTTCGATTGCTTTACATTTGAGGGTTTTGTTCGGGTATTTTCTTGCAAAGATCCTACACCCGGATCGAGGAACACCATTAGGTAAGTAGCAATAAATCATGGAGGCTGTACGGTGTAGACAAATATGGATGATATGATATCTACATTTAATGTGATACTCTAGCTTGTACTAATGTTCCTTGAGTCAGTCAAGGATAACATTAGGCCTCCACATAGTGTTATTAAGCACTGACTGACCTTTAGAACCTTAAATTGACTCATCTTGGCCATTAGAAAGTAGTGAGATGGCCGACTTTGGTGCAGACTGAAGTTGGTTAATAATCGATGCTACACACATTGAGATTGGATTTTCGGGATATTTCGGTCGCAATTCAGATGCTTGAGCTGAAACAATGCCTGAGAGAAAGATCAACGATATGAGATCCCTAGAAACCAGTTACTATTGCTAGGACAGGTTAAGCCAACTAAACTTCAAAAGGGTACTTACCTATAGACCCCATGAAAGCCTTTAAACCTAAGGTCTTTATGTGACTTGTTTATGTTTGATATTTTGTTTTAAGCATGAACATAACATCATAAACATCATAACATAGCATTTTCACAAACCATTTCAAGGACCTAGGGATTTATCTCTTCTCTGTTTTATAGGTTATGGCTTCCGCTCGCAGAAATACCATCCGGATTAACTTCGTAGGGATAGTTTCCAAGCTTAGAGAGTTGGTATCAAGGGTTCCTAAAAGTTCCCAATTCAATAGAAGGCATGGTCACTTGCTCAGTTTGGTTACTTCTGATTTTGAAGAATGTATGATGAGCGTCCTATTCCAGTTCTTTGATCCTAAGCATCATTGCTTCACTTTCCCCGATTATCAGTTGGTGCCCATGTTAGAAGAATTCTCTAAGTTAATTGGAGTTCTTATATTAGAGCAATTAACTTTCACTGGTTAAGAACAAGATCCAAAGCCTAAAGATGTTGCCACAACTTTACACCTAAAACCATCTGACATTGAATCTAATTGGGAAAGGAGAAGTGGGGTTAAAGGTCTTCTTGCAATTTTTTTTGATAGAGAGAGCTTAGCTATTCCTAGACGCCGTGAGTTTCCATGATTTTGAGGATATCTTGGCCATTCTGATCTATGGTTTGGTATTGTTCCCTAATCTAGACCAACTTATAGATGTGAGCGCCATCAAGATTTTCCTTACTCACAATCCAATGCTTACATTCTCTCCACACCCGCACTAGGAAGAAACTAGGGGCTCTTATATGTTTCATACTGTTGTACCCCAAAATTTTCCCTCTCTTTTCTCAAGACATTTCTCACAAGATCTTCAAATAACTCAAGCTTGCACAAGGATTGATTAGGTCAAGCCATCTCCTCAACACTGATGCCTCAAATTAGGGTTTGAGTTTTCACAAGGACAATTAGACTTTAAATGCCTAAAATGACTTTCATGGATAATTATGGACCTTCAAGAATGTTCATGCCAAGTTTCAAGTCTTGCATCTCAAAATTGTTCAGTCAATTGATCAGATGACCTAAAATCAACTATATTGAGTAAAGAGTCAACTGTGGTCAACCTACAGTCAAATTTCAATATCTTGGACCAATATAAACATTTTGAAGTCATATGTATAAATTTATCAAGTTTGGATCACAACTCCCCAAGAAAATTGTTCAAATCATCAAAAGGGCAAAATGGTCAAAATTAGGGTTTTGACTAAGAGTGGTTAATCTTTGACTTTTGACCTAATACATGACTTATTGATTTGAAACATGATCTCAAGGATTCAAATGTATCATTTTGACCTAATTTCATATCTCAATTCACTTTTCAAGATCAATTAATTGATAGTTGAAATTTGGCCAACTGATGAAGAAGCCAACTATACACCAAAAAGTCAAACTTTGACTTTTCGATCAAAATTAATTTTCAAAGATCAAATTTCATCAAGACATTCAAAAATATGAAACTTTATCATCAATAAATCAAGAAAGTCGAAATTTATCTTAAAAAAAGTCAAACTTTTCAAGACTTAGAATTTTTCTATGTATTTTTAAGTCTTATTTTTTCACGACTTCATGCCAACTTTTCACCAAGATGCAAGATGATTCAAAGAAAATTTTCAACATGAAAGTTTTAGATCTTGATGAGATCTAAAACTTTTGTTTACTGATCAAGTCCTATAAATGCTTGGATCTTGAGTTGTAAATTCACAAAGTCATGCACTTCTTATAAAAAACACAGTGAAAATTTGACCTAGTTTTGATAGATTTTTGACCTAACTTCTTGGTATGTTTTCACCAAGCTCCAAGATGACTTTGTTAAAATGTCCAACATGAAAGTTGTAGAGGATGTTACAAGATTTACAAAATGTCCAAGAAATCATTGATATCATTCTTAATCTAAGAGAATCAAAGAGATGAAGTTAGGGTTTCAAACTTGAATTACAAGTCAATTTTGTAATAAACACATAATCAAATCTCAAATCATGCTGCATAATCTTTGCTTTGCAGGCCTCAAAATTTTGTTTCACTCCATAATTAATTATTTACACAAATGTTTGAACCATTATCCAAGTTATTGAACCATTATCCAAACCAAATTGCCATTGATGGAAGAAAGTTCACACTTCTATTTTGGAAAAGTGGCTTTAATCACAAAGTCCACTCTTCTTGAGCTTTGCACTTGTTTCTTCTGATCACACACAATCTAAAAGCCATAAGAAACTTGTCTAGAGCCTCTAACTACTCAGACCATACTTGTACTA
This sequence comes from Vicia faba, assembly GCA_948472305.1. Classification (NCBI taxonomy): domain Eukaryota; kingdom Viridiplantae; phylum Streptophyta; class Magnoliopsida; order Fabales; family Fabaceae; genus Vicia; species Vicia faba. The sequence continues at coordinate 1,439,656,202 of OX451737.1, read as the reverse complement.
TGCATTGAAACTATATTTTTCAAGTTGCTTTAAAAATAAGGCAAATCCACGAAACATGTGATTCTTGATTTTTGACTTCTCCAAGCATCCAAACTTCTTAATTATAAATAGAGACACTATTTGTGATCGAACACATGAGTTCACAAGCCATCAAGTATCCCAAAACTCCCTTAAACTCAAAAATGCACACAAACCTCCATTGTTGTCATTTCTGGCCAAGAAACTTGAAACACAAAATCTACTTATGCGTTTTTAGTTTTAATCAATCACAAAGCTTCTAATACACATATAAAGGCTATCCCAATACCTGCAACATAACTGTAACACCATCTTCCTCATCTTCCATAACCAAAAATAGAGGTCTGTAACTTGACTTCTCCAGACTATTTCAGCCACTCTCCATTCAAGCTAAGCATTACATTAGCTTCCTAGGGACTCAAGGAAGCAAACCTGATCACTGCAGCTCCTTGAATCAAGCTCATTCGCAAAACATGAATTCCATTTTTGAGGTAAGTTTTTTGAATTTCTATCTCTTCATACAAGCATCATTTAATTCTAATTTGTGAAGATAAGATGTAGATATCATAGCCCTGAAACTGACCATGTCCTTGGAATTTATTTATATTGCCTGAGTAGTGTGAATTTTAGTCTTTAACTTTCTGAAATATTTAGGTCAAAATTTGGTACCAATATAATTTGTGTTCATCTTTGAGAGTTAGGTTAATTAGTTTACATATTTGGAATCATGGTGAAATTTCTAACAAGTTTGATGTTTACACTTTTGAGAATGGTTGAGAAATGAGCAAGTTACATAATTCAAAAATGTTGTTCTTGGAAGCTGGTGCGAGGAAGAAGATGACACATGCCTAGGATGGGTTTTCAAATATATATTTATGGTTTTGTTTTAATAAACAGATGTATAGCCACCCAGTGGTAGAGTACGCATGTATAAGGCCTTACTATGCTTGGTCATGGGTTCAAGCCAGGCATGAGACACTTTGTCATTTTTTTTTGTAATTTCCTTTTCCTTTCTCACTCACAAGCGCGCATTGGGCCCTGGATCTTTGGGATTTTGTTTTTTTCGGATCAATACCTCCCCTTGTTATTTATCACATCCAACCCACTTATTTATTATTCTAATTACAAAACAAAAACAGGCTTTTGGGCCTAACAAAAATCTGTTTCTTCTATTAAACCACCCAAATCATTCACACCCTACTGACCCTAAATTTTATATTTTATTTTATTTTCTTTTCCTTTTTGATTATTATTATTAATATTATTATTCTTATTATTTTTATTTATTAAAAAATACCAAAAATATTTTATATTTTATTTAAAATATTTAGTATATTTTTATTTTACTTCTTTTATAACAAGAAAGACCAAAACTTTTTTTAACATATATCCTATTCTTAATTAAATTAATATTAGACTTAGTTTTATTTTAAATTTTCTTTCTTATTTAAATAATTTAGAATTTAGGATTTTAATTAACTTCTCTTTTAATTAAATTTAATCCAAACCCTTTCATAAAAACCCTAAAAAAGCTTTCTTGATTAATTCAATTTCTTTTCTCAAAATAACTTAGGTTTAGTTTATCTTTAATAAACTTAGACTAATTAAGTTAAACCCTTTCATATAAAAAACAAACAAAAACAATTGCCTTTTTCTTTGTACACTGCCTTTACATTCTTTTATAATACTCAATATGGTTGTAATAGTAAATTAGGGTTTATATTCTTTCATTCCCCCATTTGTAAATTTGTATGCCTTTACATTATTTTATAATATTCAATATGGTTGTAATAGTAAATTAGGGTTTATATTCTTTCATTCCCCCATTTGTAAATTTGTATCCCTATCCCTGATGATGTAATAACGTATAATTTTAATTTCCGCAATTTATCGCTTTCAATATAAATGCTAGTAATTAGGGTTTGTATGGCAATACTAAAATCAATCAAGTAGAAAAACCTAATCCAAAGACAAAATGCATGAAAAATAAAACACTTCACACACTTGTACCTCTAGGGATAACCTCACTTGTTTCCTAAGATAAAAATAGTCATGTTACGCAAACGTGGGATACTTTAGCAAAAACAATAAAAAACAAGATCATAGTCCCTCAACGATCCTTCCAATGTTGCCTTCATAAATGATCTTAGACCCTTACGAAAAATTGCTAAGGTATCCTACAATGTTGCTTTCTATGACTATACAATGACCCACGCCTGTCCCTTCACATCCAATGATAGGGATTCTTATCAATCAATGGTAAGATACTAATACCTAAAGGAGGAGGAAATGAACAAAGACTTTTTGAGTAGGTAGAACATTCATAGTTGTTTGCCCACGACTATTTTTAAAACATCTTTCAAAACACACCAACACTATGAAATGAACTATTTTCAAAACTCAACACTTTGTATGCATTCTTATAGAGACGAGAGTCATTACAAAGTTCGCCTAAACGAAAGAACTTTTCAAAACTACTTTCAAAACCTATCACAAACACATTTCAAACAAAGCATTTCAAAGTGAGCTAGCAACTAAGAGCCCGTAGATAACTACGGATGAAAAAGGTGCTAACACCTTCCCTTTTCATAACTTATCCCCCGAACTCAAGAAAATTCTCAAAAGGTCTTTCCTGTTCTTTTCACCCTTTCCTTTATTGGATAAAAGAAAAGTCGGTGGCGACTCTTGTTATCTGCAATAATTGCGATAAAATGCAAAACACCCAAGTCAGTTCTCCTACGGTATTACAGAACTGGTGTCTCTGTTGGGGAAAACTTAAAAGTGGGGTTACCTTAGAGACTAGATCATCTTTAAATGCTTTCATTGTTTGACTTGTTTGCTTTACATTTTTGGGTCCTTGTTTGGGTTTTATATTGATCCTCTACCCGGATCTAAGAAAATTATTAGGTAAGTAGCAAAGATTATGGAAACTTTACGGTATAGACCGATATGGTTCAAGCAATAGCTACGTTAATGTGACACATTTGTGGGTACCACTATCCCTTATGACAAATTAAGGAGAATGCGAGGCCGCTCTGTGGTGTCATGAAGCACTAAATGACCTTAGAACCTTTTGTTGAACAACTTGGCCATTAGGAAGTAGTGAGGTATCCGACTTTAGTGCAGTCCGAAGTTGGTTGATACTCGATACTACGCTCATTGAGATCAGACTTTTGGGATATCTCGGTCGCTAATAAAGAGGCTTGCGCTGAAACAATGCCCAATGGAGAAAGATTAATGATATTGAGATCCCTTAGAACCTGTTTACTTTCTAGGACAGGTTGAACCAACTAGACGTCAAGATGGTACTTACCTATGAACCTCATGCAAGCCTAAACCTAAGGATTTGTTTGCTTTACTTGTATATGTTTACTTGTACATAACATCATGACATCATACCATGGAATTTTGCACTAACCATTTCAAGGACTTTTAGGGTTTACCTTTGTGCTGTTTTGTAGGACATGGCTTCCATGCAAAGAAATACCATCCGAATCAACCTTGTGAAAGTGCATCCTTAACTCAAGGATTTAGCGTCAAGAGTTCCAAATGATTCTCCGTTCAACAAGAAGTATGGCCGTCTCGTTAATTTGGTTACCTCAAACTTCGAAGGAGACATGGTACATGTGCTTTTTCAATTATTTGATCCTAAACATCATTGTTTCACATTTCCTGATTACCAATTGGTGCCCACCATAGAGGAATTTTCTCAACTCTTGAGAGTGCCTATTATTGATCAATTACCCTTCACCAGTATTAAGAAAGACCCAAGACCTGAGGAGATCACTTTAGCTTTACATTTGCAACGGTCTGACATTGTGGCAAATTGGGAGACAAGATGTGATGTTAAGGGTCTTCATCCTGACATGCTTACTACTCTCGAGGAATTGCAAACATCATGGATTCAACTCAAGGGGGAGCGAGACACCTTTGAAACCCAATTCTACTCAAGCGATAAGAAAGTGTTGGAGCTCATAAGGCAACTTCACGAGGAACAGAACTTAAATGCCTACATTTCTCCAAAGAGGAAGCATCCATGGGAGACCTGAGCCTTTTTGTATTAGTTCCTTTTGTTTGTTTTCTTTTATTATAAGCCCAAGAGGCATTTTTGTAACCATTTGAACTTATTAATACAATTAATGTTTGTTCCTTCTTTGTTTAAACAAATTTAAATCTTAAAGGTCCTTGAAAACATTTGCATTCACATTACATGCATCATAACATAAGCAGGTTTTCCAACATAGGTTTCCTCATCTTTCTACTGTTTATTTGAGTAAGATGGATCTTGAGCAGACTGTGAAGGACTTACAGACATAAAATTCTCAATTTCAAGAAACCTTGCTCAACTAGGCCAAAGGGCAGCAAGAACTGATGTCACTTCTAGTTGCAAAGAAGAAGACCAAGAAGAAGGCTTTGATCAACATGGGAAAGAGATTCAAGGGCCCTGTTCGACAAGTTCAAGTGGTAGAAGACTCTTCCGGGGAGGATGAGAATCAGGATGGAGACGCAAGGAGCACCCACGCTGGAGGTGGTAACAATCCATCTCTGAGGATGAGGATTATTTTGACGAACAATATCCACCGACTGAAGATAAGTATGAGCAACTAGAGGACAAAATTGAAGGCTATGGAAATTCAAACTGTGCCTGGCCTAGATTTTAGTGATTTGGGTTTGGTTCCTGGGGTAGGAATCCCCCACAAATTCAAGATTCCAATCTTCGCCAAGTATGATGGCGTTTCATGCCCGAAGCTTCACTTGAGATCTTACGTCCGAAAAATTCAACCGCATACCACTGATAAGAAGTTATGGGCACACTTCTGTCAAGAAAGTCTGTCTGGGACTCAATTGGAGTGGTTTTACCAATTAGACAGTTCCAACATCCATACCTGGGAAGACTTGGCCATTGCCTTCTATCGTCAATATCAGTACAATGCCGATATGGCACCAACTAGAGTGAATTTACTAGGAATGACCATGGGTTCCAATGAAGGCTTCAAAGAATACGCACATAAATGGAGAGACCTAGCCGGCAGAGTGCAACCACCATTGACTGACAGGGAATTGGTAGATATGTTCATGGGAACATTGACTGAGCCATTTTCATCCTGCTAATTGGGAGCTCATCATCAAGTTTCATTGAGTTAATATTGACTGGTGAAAGGGTCGAGAGCGGTATTAAAAGTGGAAATATTCCCATGGCCTCTGCCTCTACATCAAATACTATGAAGAGACCTTTTACCGGTTAAAAAGAAACTAATGTCGTGTATGGGTCAATGGGTGATGTCAAGAAGGACCATCGTCAATATGTAAATGCAGTTCTAATATCCAATCCAACCTCTACTCAAAGACCACAACAAGCACACTACCAAAGGCCTGATATTCTAAGAATACAATTTACAAGGATCAACATGTCACTGTCTCAAGCCCTACAACACCCGTTGAAGGCTAATTTGGTAACATTGCGTGACCCTCCTTCAAATCCAAATGTTTCATCTCTAAAGTATAACTCGAACGCCAAATGTGTTTACCACTCCAATAGTCCTGAACATGACATTGATCATTGTTGGGCATTAAAATGCAAGATTCAAGACCTCATTGATAACAAGACCATTGAATTTGATCCTCCTCTAACTCCGGATGTAATCACCGAACCTATGCCAAATCATGGAAAATGTGTCGACGCTATTGAAGATACTGCCTTTGTTTCCTCTATTAATGACATAACCACTCCACTGAAGTTTGTCAAAAACAATTTGTTGAAAGCTGGGGTTTTCCCTGGTTGCCTTGAAGATTGTTGTTATTGTGCTGTGCAAATCAACGACTGTGAATGGCTGAAAAAAGGTGTCCAACACCTAATGGATAGCCATGAGATCCTATTTGAAAGAACTCCATCCGTAAAAAGTTTGACTGACGTTGTGCCTCAAGAAGTTGAAGACATATCCATCATCACTATCTCCAACAAATCTGTTAGGATCACCTCAAAAGGTCATATTAGGATTACCAATGAACCTAAGATAGCTCCATTGATAATTACCAAACCAGGGCCAGTCCCTTATTCTTCCGATAAGGCGGTACCTTGGAATTATGGTGCTGAAGTATACTACCATGGTATTAGACAAGACTCTTGGATTGATGAAGACAAGACTGCTGACATCACCAACATTGCTGGCTCTAGCAAGGTGACTAGGACGGGGGGAATCTTCTCTCCTGATATTTCACCTCCAACCACCATAACTACACCTGTTCCCATCACTGTTGATAAACCTAGTACTGATGCTAGGGGAAAAGAAAAGATGATTGAGCCTGCCAGGATGGAAGCGCCTGCCAAAGACATTATTACTGAGGAACCCTCTACTCAAGAGATGGATGAGATTTTAAAGATTATAAGGAAAAGTGATTATAAGATAGTAGAGCATTTGGGGCAAACCCCCTCTAAGATTTCTATGCTATGTTTATCACTTTTCTCTGATGTGCAAGCTTAAGCATTAATAAAATTTCTAAAGAAATCTCATGTTCCTCAAGAGACTACAGCTGATCAGTTTGAAAATTGTATAGCGAGCTTGACTGCCGATAATGGGTTAGAATTTTCGGATGCTGATTTAACTCCAGCCGAAAGAAATCATAATAAAGCTTCAATGTCTCAATTGAATGCAAAGGAACCACTCTAGCCCATATATTGGTGGATACTGGGTCCTCTCTGAACGTCTTGCCCAAAGATTCCCTAGATCGGTTGGATTGCAAAGGTTTGACTGAAGCCAAGTGACATTGTGGTAAGGGCATTCGACAGATAAAAAAGGATGGTCCATGGGGAAGTTGATCTCCTCGTCAAAGTTGGGTCTCAAATTTTTGATTCAACTTTCTATGTGATGGATATCTGTCCCGCCTACTCTTGCCTACTTGGGCACCCCTGGATACATGGGGCAGGAGCAACGACTTCTACACTTCATCAAAAGTTGAAATATACGGTCAGGGGAAAGATTGTTACCGTCTATGGTGAAGAAGAGTTTATGGTTAGCCATCTAAATTCATTTAAATATGTTGAGATGGGTGGGGAGTTCATAGAAACTCCCTATCAAGCCTTCGAAGTGGTTTCTCCCATGGTTGCTGCCACCAAGGTCTCTTATGATATTCTAAAAGCTGCTCAAGATGTGCCAAGGATGGCTTCCATCAAAGATGCTCGTGCTGTGATTGAAGATGAAGGTTGTACCATTTGGGGGAAACTCCCTGACATCCCGTTCAAATCAGATAAGTGTGTTTTGGGTTTCACTGCCAAAGCTCAAAAGGAGATCAGACATGCTCGTGCGGAGAAACCACCTCTTCGCATCAGTAATCATGAAGTGAATGCCCTTGAAGACTCTGAAGACGATTGTGACTTTGATGATGGGATCTACCCGACCGCCGAAGAAGGACTCAACAACTGGCATGCCAAGGATTTCATTCCCATCTCCTTCAATAAGGATTAATTACCATTTACTATTTTATTAATTTAAGAATTTTGTCTGTATTTTTATTGAAACAATGACTTTAAGCCATGTGCCATTCCCGAGGCACCATGGTCCATTTGTTAAGGGTTTGTCCATTTTCATATGCCATATGATCATTTAATGAAAAACATTGGACTCTTTTTCATTCAAATTTTACGCTCATTGTCTTACTTTCACTTTATTGCATTTTCAAAATAGCCATGTGATCTTACATGCACACACGCACATTTGCAGATTCCACACCCACTCTGGATCTCATTGACAACGACTCTACCATTGCGATATATGACTTTGAACATCCAATCTACCAAGCCTAAGACGAAGGCAAAGAAGAGTGTGAAATACCTGGGGAACTAGCCAGACTTCTGATGCAAGAGGAAAAGGCCATTCAACCACATGAAGAACTAGTTGAAATTATCAACCTAGGTACTGAGATAGACAGGAGGGAAGTCAAGATCGATGCCAACTTTGAAGACGGTGTCAAAAGCAGGTTGATTCAGATGTTGCACGACTACGTTGACATTGTCTACCAACAAAGTAAGATTTTCCTCCAGTTAAGCAAAAAGTTCGTCGTATGCGGCCAGACATGTCTGAAAAGATAAAAATTGAGGTGATGAAGCAATTCAATGCAGGTTTTCTAGCAGTGACGTCATATCCCCAATGGGTGGAAATGTGGTCCCAGTGCCAAAGAAAGATGGGAAAGTCCGTATGTGTGTAGACTATAGAGATTTTAATAGGTAAAGCCCCAAAGATGATTTACCACTACCGCATATTGACGTCTTGGTCGACAACACTACTCAACATAAAGTCTTCTTCTTCATGGATGGCTTCTCCAGCTACAACCAAATCTAAATGGCTCATGAGGACATAAAGAAGACCACCTTTGTCACACAGTGGGGCACTTTCTGCTACAAGGTCATGCCTTTCATTTTGAAGAATGCAGGGATATCCTATCAACGAGCTATGGTAGCTTTATTTCATGATATGATCCATCATGAGATAGAAGTGTACGTCGCTGATATGATTGCAAGATGGAAAGCTGAGGAACCACACCTTGATCATCTTCACAAGTTATTTGAGAGGTTGAATAATTACAAGCTAAGGCTGAATTCAAACAAATGCACGTTCGGGGTAAAGTCTGGAAAGCTTATAGGTTTTGTTGTCAGTGGAAAAGGTATCGAGGTCGACCCTACAAAAGTCAAAGCCATACAAGAAATGTCAGATCCCTATAATGAGAAGGAGGTCATGGGTTTCTTAGGTTGGCTCAACTACATTGCTCGATTCATATCTCACTTGACTGCTACTTGTGAGCCAATCTTCAAACTATTGAAGAAAGATCAAGTAGTCAGATGGAACGACGACTGCCAAGCAGCCTTTGACAAAATTAAAGAATATCTGCAAGAACCTCCCATCCTGATGCCTCTGATTGAGGGAAGACCTCTGATTATGTACTTAACTATATTAGAGAAGTCAATGGGGTGTGTGTTGGGCCAACATGACGAGTCTGGCCGAAAAGAGCATGCAATATACTACATGGGCAAAAAGTTTATCGACTGTGAAACAAGATATTCACTGCTTGAGAAAACTTGTTGCGCTCTGGCATGGGCTGCTCGCCGACTAAGACAGTTTATGTTTACTCATATGACTTTGTTGATTTCTAAGATGGACCCTATCAAGTACATATTCGAGAAATCAACTCTCTCTGGATGAATAACTAGATAGCAAATGATCTTGACTGAGTATGATATCTAATACACTACATAAAAAGCAATCAAAGGAAAAGTACTGGAGGATCATTTGGCCCATCGAGCAGTCAATGACTACCAGTCCATGAACTTTGAATTCCTGGACGAGAATATCATGCTAGTAACTGATTGTGAAGAGCCTGGACTGTATGACGGACCTGGACAAGGATCCCAATGGACTATGGTTTTTGATGGAGCTTCCAATGCTTTAGGTAACAAAATTGGTGCTATGATTATTTCCCCCGAAGGTGGCCATACGCCTTTCACTTCCAGACTATTCTTCGTCTGTACAAACAACATGACCGAGTATGAAGCATGCATCTTGGGTCTTAAGGCTGCCATTGACCTAAGAATCAAATTCTTAAGCATATACGAAGATTCAACCTTAGTAATCAGTCAAGTAAAAGGAGAGTGGGATACTAAGCATCCAAATATGACCCCCTACAAAGAGCTTGTGTTAACTTTGATCTCATGCTTTGAGGATATGACCTTTGAACACTTCCCAAAGGAAGAAAATCAGTTAGCAGATGCCTTAGCAACAATGCCATCCATGTTCAAGGTCAATTGGGACAACGAAGCTCCCAGAATTACTATCGAAAGATTTGACGAACCTGTGCACTGTTATAAGATTGACACTGATGAGGAAAAGCCTTGGTACTATGAAATAAAGAGATATCTTGAAGCACAAGAGTACCCTGAAGGAGCTTCAGTCAATGAAAAAAAATTCCTGCAAAGGTTCTCATCCAAATTCTTCCTAAGTAATGAGATTCTGTACAAATGCAACCATGATTCTACTCTGCTCCATTGTGTGGACAAGAAGGAGGCAGAGAAAATCATGGAAGACATGAATGAAGGTATCTTTGGAACTCACTCTAGTGGGAACACTATGGCCGAGAATATTATGAGGGCTGGTTACTATTGGTCGACTATGGAAACTAGATGTCACCATCACTTGAGGACTTGCCATTAGTGTCAAATCTATGCCGACAAGGTTCATGTGCCTCCAATTACTTTGAATGTCATGACTGCTCCGTGGCTATTTGCAATGTGGGGCATTGACATGATTGGAGAGATTAAGCCCACTGCCTCTAATGGATACCATTTCATCCTTGTTGCCATCGACTACTTCACCAAATGGGTCGAAGCTGCTTCATTTGCCCCAGTCACTAAGAACACTATAGCCCAGTTTATTAAGCATAACCTCATCTGCCGGTACGGTATCCCTAAAAGGATCATCATTGACAATGGAACTAATCTCAACAATGCTATGATCACTGAACTTTGCACCCTGTTCAAGATCAAGCATTATAATTCTTCTCCATACAGACCTAAGATGAATGGCACAGTGGAAGCTGCAAATAAAAACATAAAGAAGATTGTGAAAAAGATGGTAGTAACCTATAAAGACTGGCATGAGATGCTACAATTTGCTCTTCATGGCTACCGTACTTCGGCTCGAACCTCAACTGGGGCAATTCCTTTTTCTTTAGTCTATGACATGGAAGCTGTCCTACCTATGGAAGTGCAGATTCCTTCCTTAAGGATTATGAAAGAAGAAGACTTAGGCAAAGATGAATGGATTCAGACTAGGTTGGATCAATTGAACTTAATTGATGAGAAGAGACTGGCTGCTGTTTGTCATGGTCAAATGTATCAAAAGCGTATGATCAAGGCTTTCAACAAGAAGTTAAAACCTCATGTGTATCAGAATGGAGATTTGGTAATAAAGCACATCATTCTTCCTCAAGGAAATCCCAGGGGAAAATGGACTCGCACCTATGAAGGTCCATTTTTTGTTCAGAAAGTCTTCTCTGGCGGTGCCATGATGCTAACAACTATGGACGACGAAGATTTTCTACATCCTGTGAACGCAGACATAGTCAAAAAACACTACGCATAAAAATGACCCGCTAGGTTGACATACCTAGGAAAAAATAAGGGCATCCCGGAGAATCAAAAAGGTTCGGGAAAAATTTAGGAATATATACAAAAGATTGTACACCCGACAAGTCGAAAACCTGAAAAGGCAACTTGGGCAAAAATGGGTATCCTGGTGGACTGAAAACCTGAAAGGGTGCTCCAGGAAAAAGTTAAGGATCAAAGTGTACGACTATGTCCCGTGAATTCACTACAGCCAGCTTTATTACCAAGGTCCAAGTTCAATGGTATGAGATCAATTCAATTAACTTCTTTCAACAGCAAGGGATGATGTTCAAAGACATAGGGGGCAATAGAGGAATTGGAACACAATGAGATCACTTCCACATGGATATTATTTTTGTTTTTGCTTTGTATTCTTTCGAAGATTTCCTCTTACTAGGATCTCTGTCTCCTTGTACAAAAATGCCTATTTATAGGCAAAACAACAATACAAATATACTTTGAAGTGCAAACTTTTTGTTTTTCTGTTTTGAGTGCAAAAACATCCAATGAATAAAATTGAATGAACATATGCATATGAACATGATTAACTATTAACAAATGTATGTGTAAAAACAATAATAAAAATTTTCTTAAGGATTTGGGATATCCTCAGAGTTACTTCAACAAAATTATCCCCACATATTTGAATTCATACAGTATCCCTCCGGAGTTCCAATCTCCTGACAATCATTTCCCCTGCTGAGCTGGTCTTAAACTACAAGAGAAACCTTGCAGAGTTCGTCTCCAAAAGAATTCATATCCCCAATAAGGTCTTCAAAATACTTTCCTCAACAGGGTTTATTTCCCCAACAAACTACAAATTCCCCAGCTCGAGTTCTTTTCTCAGACCATTACAAATCAACGGACAAAACCCCTTGTCCCCAACAGAGTCGATACTATCCCCAGTAAGTTGCTGCAAAGCCTGGAATTCGACCAGATACGAGTGAACTTTCCTTCTCCACAGTCAAGTTATAATTCCCCAGTAGAGTAATGGACAACCAAGGTTCCTGAACTCTATCCCCCAAGCAGAAATCCACATTCCCCACATAATTTCCTCAGAACAACGAGATAGAAATCCCCAGTGAAACACTCTAAACAAAATCAAAGATACACATACTCTTCATCTCCAGCAGTAGTCTGGGATTTTGCTTCCCAATACTCCCCAACAATTTGTCAAGGACTTATTTTCCAGACAAAGATGCACTTCAATGTTTCACATTCATACATCATAACACATACATGACAAATGCGTACAACATAATCTCATTTATTTTGAGAACATCATTACGCCATGCATACATCTGCATGCAACTAACCCTCTTCCTTGCAGGAAAAATCAATCAACAAAACAAAAGACCTCTTCTAGTTAGTTTTATTTCTTCTAGATTAAAGACAGGCGAACGAAGACCTCTTTTGGTTAGATTTATTTCTTCCAGATTAAAGACAGGAAAACAGAGACCTCTTTTGGTTAGATTTATTTCTTCCAGATTAAAGACAGGCGAACAAAGACCTCTTTTGTTTAGATTTATTTCTTCCAGATTAAAGACAAGAGAACGAAGACCTCTTCTGGTTAGATTTATTTCTTCCAGATTAAAGACAGGCGAATGAAGACCTCTTCTGGTTAGATTTAGTTCTTCCATATTAAAGACAGGCGAACAAAGATCTCTTCTGGTTATATTTGTTTCTTATAGATTAAAGACAGGTAGGCGAAGACCTTTTTTGGTTGGATTTATTTCTACCAGTTAATGATAGGAAAATAGACAAACCTCTTCTGGTTAGAATTGTTTTCTTCAATTAATGACAGGTATTCAATAGACCTCTTATGGTTAGATTCATCTCTACCAGTTAATGACAGGCAATCAACAAACCTCTTTTGGTTAAGATTATTTCCCCAGTGAAGTCTCCAAACAACAGACCTCTTCCGGTTAGATTTATCTCTTCCAGTTAAAAACAGGCAAAAGACATCTACAATTTTAGTATAAATCGACCAAAGATTTATTCCGATACTTCTCTATCAACAGTACCTGTTGATGACATCTATAAGCCCATTTCTGACAAACTCTTCATCACGTCTTCAAATGGAATCTTTAAGCCCATTTCCGACATAATCAAGCTAACACATTAGCGAGTGCAAATTTCTGGGCACTCTAGTGTTCAATCATCTTCTACCTTCAAGTCACGAATGACGGATCCTCCAATCTAACTCTTCAGGTTTAAGAAGATTTAACAGGGGAAGCTGTTGTACCCCAAAATTTTCCCTCTCTTTTCTCAATACATTTCTTACAAGATCTTCAAATAACTCAAGCTTGCACAAGGATTGATTAGGTCAAGCCATCTCCTCAACACTGATGCCTCAAATTAGGGATTAAGTTTTCACAAGTAAAATTGGACTTTCAATGCCTCAAATTACTTTCATGGATCATTATGGACCTTCAAGAATGTTCATGTCAAGTTTCAAGTCTTGCATCTCAAAATTGCCCAGTCAATTGATCAGATGACCTAAAATCAGCTGTATTGGGTAAAAGGTCAATTATGATCAACCTACAGTCAAACTTCAAGATTTTGGACCAATATAAACATTTTGAAGTCATATGTATCAATTTATCAAGATTGGATCATAATTCCCCAAGAAAATTGTTCAAATCATCAAAAGGGAAAAATGGTTAAAATTAGGGTTTTGACTGAGAGTGGTTAATCTTTGACTTTTGACCTAATACATGACTTATTTGTTTGAAACATGATCTCAAGGATTCAAATGCATCATTTTGACCTAACTGAATATCTCAATTCACTTTCCAAGATCAATTAATTTATAGTTGAAATTTGGTTAACTGATGAAAAAGTCATTTATACACCAAAAAGTCAAACTTTGACTTTTTGATCAAAATTAATTTTTAAAGATCACATTTCATCAAGACATTCAAAAATATGAAACTTGATCATCAAGAAAGTCAAAATTTATCTTTAAAAAAGTCAAACTTTTCAAGACTTTGAATTTTTCTAAGTGTTTTTAAGTCTTATTTTTTTTATGACTTCATGCCAACTTTTCACCAAGATGCAAGATGATCCAAAGAAATTTTTTAACATGAAAGTTGTAAATTTTCTTTACTGGTCAATTACTATAAATTATTGGATCTTGAGTTGTAAATTCACAAAGTCATACATTTTTTTTATAAAAAACACTTAGTGAAAATTTGACCTAGTTTAGACAGATTTTTTACCTAACTTCTTGGCCAGTTTTCACCAAGCTCCAAGATGATTTTGTCAAAATTGCCAACATGAAAGTTGTAGAGGATGCTACCAGATTTCCAAAATTTCCAAGAACTCATTGAGATCATTCTTGATCTAAGAGAATCGAAGAGATGAAGTTAGGCTTTCAAACTTGAATTACAAGTCAATTTTGTGATGAACACATAATCAAATCTCAAACCATGCTGCATAATATTTGCTTTGAAGTCCTTAAACTTGTATTTAAATCCATAGTTAATGGTTTACACAAATTTTTGATCCATTATCCAAGTGATTTAACCATTATACAAACCAAATTGCCATTAATGGAAGAAAGTTCACACTTCCATTTTGGAAAAGTGGCTTTAATCACAAAGTCCATTCTCCTTGAGCTTTGAACATGTTTCTTTTGATCACACACAATCTTAAAGCCATATGAAACTTGTCTAGAGCCTCTAACTACTCAGACAATGCTTGTACTATGCATTGAAACTATATTTTTCAAGTTGCTTAAAAAACAAGGCAAATCCATAAAACATGTGATTCTTGATTTCTGACTTCTCCAAGCATCCAAACTTCTTGCTTATAAATAGAGACACTATTTGTGAGCTAACACATGAGTTCACAAGACCTCAAGCATCCCAAAACCCACTGAAACTCAAAACTGCACACAAACCTCCATTGTTGTTATTTTTGGCCAAGAAACTTGAAACACAAAATCTACTCGTGCGTTTTTAGTTTTAATCAATCACAAAGCTTCTAACACACATATAAAGGCTATCCCAAAACCTAAAATATAATTGTAACACCATCTTCATCATCTTCCATAACCAAAAACAGAGGTCTGTAACTTTACTTCTCCAGACCATTTCAGCCACTCTCCATTCAAGCTAAGCATTACATTAGCTTCCTAGGGACTCAAGGAAGCTAACCTGATCACTGCAGTGCCTTGAATCAAGATCATTTGCAAAACACGAATTCCATTTTGAGGTAAGTTTTATGAATTTCTATCTCTTCATACAAGCATCTTTTTATTCTGATTTGTGAAGATAAAATGTAAATATCATAGCCCTGAAACTGACCATGTCCTTGGAAGTCATTTATATTGCCTGAGTAGTGTGAATTTTAGCCTTGAACTTTATGAAATATTTAGGTCAAAATTTGGTACCAATAAAATTCGTGTTCATCTTTGAGAGTTAGGTTAATTAGTTTACATATTTGGAATCATGGTGAAATTTCTAACAAGTTTGATGTTTGCACTTTTGAGAATGATTGAGAAATGAGCAAGTTATAGAATTCAAAAATGTTATTCATGGAAGCTGGCGCGAGGAAGAAGATGACACAGGCCTAGGACGGGTTTTCAAATTTATATATTTATTGTTTTGTTTTAATAAACGGATGTATAGTCACCCCAATGGTAGAGTGTGCGGGTATAAGGCCTTACTATTGTGAATCATGGGTTCGAGCCAGGCATGGGACATTTTGTCATTTTTTTTTTTGTAATTTCCTTTTCATTTCTCACTCGCAAGTGCACATTGGGCTCTGGATCTTTGGGATTTTGTTTTTTTCGGATCAATACCCCCCCTTGTTATTTATCACATGCAACCCACTTGTTTTTTTATATTCTGATTACAAAACAAAAACAGGCTTTTGGGCCTAGCAAAAATCTGTTTCTTCTATTAAACGATCCAAATCATTTTCACACCCTAGTGACCCTAAATTTTATATTTTATTTTATTTTATTTTCCTTTTTAATTATTATTATTAATATTATTATTCTTATTCTTTTTATTTATTAAAAAATACCAAAAATATTTTATATTTTATTTAGAATATTTAGTATATTTTTATTTTACTTCTTTTAAAACAAGAAAGACCAAAACTTTTATTAAAAAAATTTCCTTTTCTTTATGAAATTAATATTAGACTTAGTTTTATTTTAAATTTTCTTTCTTATTTAAATAATTTAGAATTTAGGATTTTAATTAACTTCTCTTTTAATTAAGTTTAATCCAAACCCTTTCATAAAAACCCTAAAAAAGCTTTCTTGATTAATTCAATTTCTTTTCTCAAAATAACTCAGGTTTAGTTTATCTTTAATAAACTTAGATTAATTAATTATTATTTTTTAATTAAGTTAAACCCTTTCATATAGAAAAAACAAAAACAATTGCCTTTTTCTTTGTACATTGCCTTTACATTCTTGTATAATATTCAATATGGTTGTAATAGTAAATTAGGGTTTATTTGCTTTCATCCCCTCATTTGTAAATTTGTATCCCTATCCCCGATGATGTAATAGCGTAGAATTTTACATTTCCCCAATTTATCGCTTTCAATATAAATGCTAGTAATTAGGGTTTGTATGGCAAGACTGAAATCAATCAAGTAGAAAACCCTAATCCAAAGACAAAATGCATGAAAAAAAAACACTTCACACTCTTGCACCTCCAGGGCTAACCTCACTTGTTACATAAGATAAAAATAGTCATGTTACACAAACGTGGGATACTTTAGCAAAAATAATAAAAAACAAGATCATAGTCCCTCAACGATCCTTCCAATGTTGCCTTCATAAATGATCTTAGACCCTTACGACAAATTGCTAAGGTATCCTACAATGTTGCTTTCTATGACTATACAATGACCCACGCCTGTTCCTTCACATCCAATGATAGGGATTCTTATCAATCAATGGTAAGATACTAATACCTAAAGGAGGAGGAAATGAACAAAGACTTTTTGAGTAGGTAGAACATTCATAGTTGTTTGCCCATGACTATTTTCAAAACATCTTTCAAAACACACCAACACTTTCAAATGAACTATTTTCAAAACTCAACACTTTGTATGCATTCTTATAGAGACGAGAGTCATTACAAAGTTCGCCTAAACGAAAGAACTTTTCAAAAATACTTTCAAAACCTATCACAAACACATTTCAAACAAAGCATTTCAAAGTGAGCTAGCAACTAAGAGCCCGTAGATAACTACGGATTAAAAAGGTGCTAACACCTTCCCTTTTCATAACTTATCCCCCGAACTCAAGAAAATTCTCAAAAGGTCTTTCCTGTTCTTTTCACCCTTTCCTTTATTGGATAAAAGAAAGGCCGGTGGAGATTCTTGCTATCTGCAACAATTGCAATAAAACTCAAAACACCCAAGTTAGTTCTCCCACCGTATTACACATACCTTTTCTCTATAGGTGGTTTATTTTATACCTTCCTCGATCAGTAATGAAGAATGAGTTAGGCTTAAGATGGTCTTAAAGGTTGATGTCTCTCACGCTGATATCTATTGGTGTTCTCGCTCTCAGGAAGACGTCTCTATCATTGATCGCTATGTAGAACTTCCCAATGTGCCACTCTTTGGAATTAGAGGAGGCATCACTTACAACCCTTCTCTAGCTTTACGTCAGTTTGGTTACGCACGAAGGGAAGATCATCATGATATGCTAATCCAGGGTATTATGTTCGACTACGACAATGATCTACAAGGTTACCGTCTGAGGTTTATACGTGCTTGGGGAATGGTAAAGAAGATTGATAGTAAGACTTTGAGGCATAAAAATTCCATCCCTTTAAAACCCTACCTCAAATGGGTGAGAACTCGTTCTCAAAATCTTATGATGCCATATCCTGCCATCCTACCGGTGATCTTAGAGCCTATTATTAAAGGGGATGAGTGTTGCGTTACTCTTCATCCTAATATGCCAACAAATTTTGAAGAGCAGTAAAGGTCTTGGATTCAACTCAAGGAAGAACAAGACACCTTTGAGACTCAATTCTATGCAACTGAGAAGAAAGTGTTGGAACTGACGAGGCAACTTCACGAGGAGCAGCACTTTAATGCCTATGTCAACACAAAGAGGAAGCTTCCATGGGAAGCTTAAGAGTTTTAGAAATCTTTAATTTGTTTCTTTGTAATCGTTTGTTTCACTTGAACTTACTAATAAAAAATCTTTGTTTTTGTTTTGATTAAAAGAGTTTAAATCCCACGAGGTCCTTGAAAACATCGCATAAACATGTCACGCATATCACTACATAGGCAGGTACTTCAAGATAGGTTTCTTATCTTTTCGCTGTTTAGTTCAGCAAAAAAGGCTCTTGAACAAATCATTAAGGATCTTCAAACACAGAACGCTCAATTCTAACAGATGTTCCTGACTCTGGCTAAAGGACAGGAAGATTAAAAAGCTCTCATCACTAAAGAGAAGAAGAAGAAGGAGCTCAAAGGGATGTTCATCGTGCTCGCGCCGGAAGACCACCACTACGCATCAACAACCATGGAGTCAATGCTGTGGAGGATGCTGACAGTGACTGTGACCTGGATAGTTGGATCTTCCCTACTACCAACGATGGACTCAATAATTGGAAGGCTAGAGACTTTGTGCCAATCTCTTTTATCCAAGAGTAATTGTTCTTTTTTGTTTTTGGGATATGTAATTTTTGAACAAATTAAACTCTAAGCCTCGTGTGTTACCCGAGGTACAATGGTCTATTTGTGAGGGTTGTCATACTTCATTTTCATATGTCATTTTAATAAATCATTGGATGTTTTGTATTCAAATTTTACGCTATGTCTTTCTTTTTGCTTTGTTTTTCAAAATAGATAAGTGCTCTTACACACACCCACATATCAAATTGCAGATCCACATCCACCCTGGATCCCATTGATAACAGTTTTGTTATTGCCAGTTATGACTTTGAAAATACGATCTACCAAGACGAGGAGGAAGGTGATAAAGATTGTGAAGTACCGGAAGAGCTTGCTAGACTATTACATCAAGAGGAAAGAGCAATACATCCTTATGAAGAGCCGATCAAGGCGGCAAACTTAGGTATTGAGGAGAATAAAAAGGAATTCAAGATAGGTGCCAACTTGGAGAACGATGTCAAAGAATGGTTAATCCAGATGTTACATGACTATGTTGAGATCTTTTCTTGGTCATACGAAGACATGCCAGGGCTTGATACTGATATTATGGTTCATCGTCTGCCAACAAAAGAAGACTGCCCTCCAAGCAAAAGGTTCGTCATATGCATCCTGAAATGTCAGAAAAGATCAAGGCTGAAGTCATGAAACAGTTTAATGTCGGGTTTTGAGTTGTTACTTCCTACCCACAATGGGTTGCAAACATAGTTCCAGTACCTAAGAAGAACGGTAAGGTACGCATATGTGTGTACTACAGGGATTTGAATAGGGCGATCCCCATAGATGACTTTCCACTTCCTCATATTAACGTTCTGGTTGACAACACCACTCATCATAAGATATTCTCCTTCATGGATGGCTTCTCCGGTTATAATCAGATCAGAGTGACACCTAAGGACATGGAGAAGACTACATTCATTACACAATGGGGCACCTTCTGTTACAAAGTTATGCCATTTGGGTTGAAGAACACCGGGGCAACCTATCAGCGTGCTATGGTAGCGTTTTTCCATGATATGATCCATCACGAGATAGAGGTCTATGTTGACGACATGATAGCCAGGTCCCAGACTGAAGAAGAGCACATTAATCACTTGCAAAAACTGTTTGAAAGGATGAAAAAGTACAAGTTAAGACTGAACCCGAACAAGTGCACCTTTGGATTAAGATCTGGTAAGCGCCTAGGTTTCTCCGTCAGTGGCAAAGGTGTTGAGATAGATCCTGCAAAAGTTAAAGCTATTTAAGAGATGCCAACTGCCCATATTGAGAAGGAAGTTAGAGGTTTCTTGGGACGTCTAAACTACATTTCCAAATTTATTTCCCACCTAACCGCTACTTGTGAACCAATCTTCAAGCTACTGAATAAAGATCAAGTAGTGAAATGGAACGACAATTGTCAGATAGCCTTTGACAGAATCAAGGAATATCTTCAAGAACCTCCAATTCTGATGCCACTAGTTGAAGGAAGACCTCTGATCATGTACTTAACAGTGTTAGAGAATTCAATTGGGTGTGTGTTGGGGCAACATGACGAGTCTGGTCGAAAAGAGCATGCAATATACTACCTTAGCAAAAAGTTTACCGACTGTGAAACAAGATACTCAATGCTCGAGAAAACTTGCTGCGCTTTGGCATGGGATGCTCGCTGACTAAGACATTATATGTTGACTCATACTACCTTATTGATCTCTGAAATGGATCCTATCAAATACATATTCGAGAAGCCCACTCTCTCCAGAAGAATAGCAAGATGGCAAATGTGAAAGAACAAGATTAGTTCTGACCTATCTCAAGAGTTTTGATGATAACTAAATAATATTTAAGATAATTTATGCTATGATGAATGTGTTTTGAATGTCTTAGTTAATGTTCTGACAGAAAACATTCTAAAGTACTAAGCAAAGATTATGAAGAAGTTCTTTGATAAAAGAACCTTTTATTCAAATGCATCTGCTGACTCTGGTAAGACACTTTATTTGTTAAATATATCTTCTAACTTCTAGCAGGCTCCTTGTTCAGAAGATAACTTGAAAGCAAGCGCTGTTCAAAGTTCTTAGCAAGCAATGCACTGCCAAGAAGATGAGTGAAGCATGTTCTGACTTAAACACATTGGAGAAAACTATGAAGTAACGTTTTAATCAACTTGTCTTGTCAAAGCAAAGGAAAACATGTTCTTATATTCTGACGTTTGCTCATTAATTCAAAGACGGCTGAAAGCACTCAAGTGCCTACAACTAGTTTCTTGGAAAATGGAATATTGCAAGGATACACGCAAAGCATTTAATGCTCTCCATCTTTCCTGAAGGCAACAACGGTCTTATTGTTCCTACTATAAATAGAAGGACATTTATTGCAAGCCTACAACTTTAAGTGAACCAAGAAAACCAATCAAATTTTCAAAAGAAGCAAGAAACTACGTGAAAGATCCAAAAGCTCACAAACTCATTGTTCATACAATTTGTGCATTATATTCTAAAGTGAAGAATCACAGTTGTGATATAGCTTGATTAGAAGCAAACTCTATTTCATTATCTGTAAAGAT
Source organism: Vicia faba (assembly GCA_948472305.1). Lineage (NCBI taxonomy): Eukaryota > Viridiplantae > Streptophyta > Magnoliopsida > Fabales > Fabaceae > Vicia > Vicia faba. The sequence continues at coordinate 1,439,634,828 of OX451737.1, read as the reverse complement.
TAAACTCCTGTATTTGTTCCATGAGAGACCAAGTTTGGTCAGATTTCTCAAGCAGACTAGGACTAGATTTAAGTCTTAGTGGTGTTAGTCACTTGTAAGTTTACCTGTGCATTGTTAGTCACAACATTTGTTGTGTGATTGTAATCAGTTGATTATAGTGGATTAAGTCCTTGTTGAGAAAGGCGAAATCACCTTGGTGGGTGGACTGGAGTAGTTTGAGTTCAAACGAACCAGGATAAAAATAACTGTGTTCTTCCATTATTGTTTGAGCTTTGTTTTGAAAACGAAAAGAGTCACTTATTCAACCCCCCCCCCCCTTCTAAGTGTTTTCTTACCCCTTCAATTGGTATCAGAGCTTGACTCTGAGCACAACACTTAACCGTGTCAGGAAAAGATCCAGAAGAAAACATAATGGCCGCTGAACAAAACAATAATAGTTACAACAAACCTCCAATGTTTGATGGAGAAGATTTTGAGTACTGGAAAGATAGACTAGAAAGTTTCTTTCTAGGTCATGATAGTGATCTTTGGGATATAGTCTTGGATGGTTACAAACATCCTACAGATTCAGAAGGAAACAAAGTGGATAGAAAAAATATGGATAAACAACAGAAAGCTGATTTTAAAAATCATCACAGAGCTAGAAATATTTTTTTAAATGCTATCTCTAAAGTAGAATATGAAAAAATCACTAATAGAGATACATCGCATGATATGTCTGAGTCTCTCAAAATGACTCATGAAGGAAACACTCAAGTTAAGGAGTCTAAAGCTCTGGCTTTAGTTCAGAAGTATGAAGCCTTCAAAGTTGAAGAGAGTGAGTCTATAGAAGCAATGTTCTCTAGGTTTCAAACTCTGATCACTGGTCTGAGAGTTTTGAACAAAGGATATACTAAAGCAGATCATGTGAAAAAGATCATCAGAAGCTTACCCAGAAGATGGGCACCAATGGTCACTGCCTTCAAGGTGTCAAAAGATATGAACAATGTGTCTCTGGAGGAACTCATCAGCGCTCTTAGAAGTCATGAGATTGAACTGGATGAGCATGAGCCTCAGAAGAAAGGTAAGTCTCTAGCCCTTAAATCAATTAAGAAATTTGATACTAACGCTTTTCAGGATGAAGAAGAAAACTCTGAAGAATCAGCTTCAGAAGAAGACGAACTATCTTTGCTCTCTAAAAGGATCAATCATCTATGGAAGCACAGACAAAAGAAGTTCAGGAACTTTAAGAAGTCAGAAGATAAACCGAAATCTTCTGGACACAAAAAGTCAAACAGAAGAGAGATCATCTGTTATGAATGAAAAGAACCTGGTCACTTCAAAAGTGATTGTCCAAAGCTTCAAAAAGAAAAACCAAAGAAGATATTTGGAAAGAAGAAAGGAATGATGGCAACCTGGGATGACTCAGATTCTTCTGAAGATGAATCTGGTTCTGAAGATGAAAATGCCAACCTAGCTCTGATGGCTATCACAGAAGATGACTCAGACTGTGAGTCAGAACAAAGAGAGGTATTTTCTGAATTTTCTAGAGAAGAACTTGCTGATAGTTTATCATAACTTCTGGAAAACTATAGTAAGCTCAAAATCAAATACAAGAAACTCAAGAAGAGTCTTGCATCTGATATTGAGAAACTTGAAATAGAAAAATCTGAACTTTTAGAAAACAATTTTAAACTTAAAAAGGAAATTCAAATTGTTCAAAAGAATTTTAGTTCAGAGTCTGTGTCTAGTTCAAAAGATATTCTGAAAGAATATGACTATAGCTTTCAATATTTTCTTGCTAAAGGCATAGACAGAAGCAAAATGGCTTCAATGATCTATGGAGTTAGTGGGAAAAACAGAAGAGGAATTGGATATGAACATCCCAAAGGGAAGGAGACATACATTCCAAAACCTGTTGCTAAAATGACCTTCACTTACAAACCTCTGAATAAGCAATTCAAGTTTGGACACTCACATGATATAAAATATACATCACATTCTGGAAACTCTTATGCTAACCCAAAAGGACCCAAAAAGATATGGGTACCTAAGGATAAAATAATATTTGTTGCAGATGTCCTTAACAACTCAATTGAAACACCAGTCATGGTACCTGGACTCTGGGTGCTCACGACACATGACAAGAAAAAGGTCTATGTTCCAAAGCCTGAAACTTAAAGATGGAGGAGATGTGAAGTTTGGAGGTAATCAGAAAGGGAAGATTATTGGTTCTGGAACCATAGGAAACGGTAACCTTCCTTCTATCTCAAATGTTTTATTAGTAGAAGGATTAGCTCATAATATATTGTCCATAAGTCAATTAAGTGACAATGGCTATGACATTATCTTCAATCAAAACTCATGTAAAGTTATAAGTCAAAAAGATGGATCAATCCTCTTTTCTGGAAAGAGAAAGAACAACATTTACAAAATTAATTTATCAGATCTTAAATCTCAAAACGTCAAATGTCTTTTGTCTGTTAGAAATGAGCAATGGGTATGGCACAAAATATTGGGACATGTCAGTCTTAGAAAAATCTCTCAACTAAATAATTTAAATTTAGTCAGAGGACTTCCCAATCTGAAGTACAACTCAGAAGCTCTGTGCGAAGCATGTCAAAAAGGAAAATTTTCAAAACCTTCCTTTAAATCTAAAAATGTTGTCTCTTCCTCTAAGCCATTAGAGTTACTTCATATTGATCTGTTTGGGCCAGTTAAAACTGCATCCATCAGAGGCAAGAATTATGGATTGGTCATCGTTGATGACTTCAGCAGATGGACATGGGTAAAGTTTTTAAAATACAAGGATGAGTCACATTCTGTATTCATTGACTTCTGTACTCAAGTGCAAAATGAAAAAGATTTTAAAATCACAAAAGTTAGAAGTGATCATGGTGGTGAATTTGAAAATCATTATTTTGAAAAATATTTTAAAGAAAATGGTATTGTTCATAATTTTTCTTGTCCTAGAACTCCCCAACAAAATGGAGTTGTAGAAAGAAAGAATAGAACATTACAAGAGATGGCTAGAACCATGATCAATGAAACAAATATGGCTAAGCACTTTTGGGCAGAAGTTGTGAACATAACGTGTTACATTCAGAATAGAATCTCTATAAGACCTATTCTTGAAAAGACTCCCTATGAATTGTGGAAAAACAGAAAGCCCAACATTTCTTATTTCCATCCTTTTGGATGTACTTGTTTTATACTAAACAACAAAGAAACTCTGAACAAGTTTGATTCCAAAGCACAAAAGTGTTTCCTGCTTGGATACTCTGAACGCTCAAAAGGCTATAGAGTATACAACACAGAAACTCTGATTGTTGAAGAATCAACCAAAGTCAGGTTTGATAATAAGCTTGGCCAGCAACAACCAAAGCAAATTGATTTTTCTGTAGGTACAGAAGATCATCCCTCAAACTCTGAAATTTCAGAAGCAAAAGAAGACGTAGCAGACCATCCTCTTGACAATGCTCTGAACAATCTCAGAATCTCTGACCAACCCACTCAGAAAAGGTTTCCTAGAATATCTTCAGCTCATAAAGAAGACGTAATCATTAGAAGAAAAGAAGATCCCATCAGAACAAGATCCTCTCTCAGAATCAATGAAGAATCTTTGTTTGGTTTGGTCTCTCTGATTGAGCCAACTACCATTGATGAAGCTCTGGAAGATAATGATTGGATCTTAGCAATGCAAGAAGAACTAAATCAATTCTCCAAGAATGATGTATGGAATCTAGTTACAAGACCCAAAGGATTCAATGTTATAGGAACCAAATGGGTTTTCAAAAACAAATTGATCAAACAAGGAGAAGTAATCAGAAACAAAGCACGACTGGTTGCACAGGGTTATAGTCAACAAGAAGGAATTGATTATAATGAAACCTTTTCCCCAGTCGCCAAGTTAGAATCTATAAGATTATTAATTTCTTTTGCTGTACAAAATAACATTTCATTATATCAAATGGATGTTAAAAGTGCATTTCTAAATGGTTATATTGAAGAAGAAGTATATGTCCATCAACCTCATGGATTTAATGATTCAAAGCATCCATAACATGTTTTTAAATTAAAAAAGTCTTTGTACGGTTTAAAACAAGCTCCCAGAGCTTGGTATGATCGTCTGAGTAATTTTCTATTAGAAAAAGATTTTACCAGAGGGAAAGTGGACACAACTCTTTTCAGAAAAACATTTAAAAATGATATTTTAATTTGTAAAATTTACGTTGATGATATAATTTTTGGAACCTCTAATATCTCCCTTAGAAAAGAATTTGCTAAGACCATGCAGGAAGAATTTGAAATGAGCATGATGGGTGAATTGAAATTCTTTCTGGGAATTCAAATCAACCAGACTCCAGAAGGTACTTTCATACATCAGATGAAGTATGTTAAAGAACTTCTGAAGAAATTTCAAATGTCAGAAAGCAAAGATGCCAAGACACCTATGCATCCAACCTGCATTCTAGGTAAAGATGAGGTAAGTATGAAAGTAGATCAGAAGCTCTATAGAGGTATGATTGGATCCCTTCTCTATATGATTGCATCTAAACCTGATATATTATTTAACGTGTGCTTGTGTGCTAGATTCCAATCAGATCCTAGAGAATCTCACTTAACAGCTGTTAAGAGAATGCTTAGGTATCTGAAAGGTACTACTAATCTTGGTATGTGTTACAGAAGATCACAATATTACAAACTAGTAGGTTATTGTGATGTTGACTTTGCTAGAGATAGAATTGAAAGAAAAAGCACCTCTGGAAGCTGCCAGTTTTTAGGTGACAATCTTATCTCATGGTACAACAAGAAGCAAGCAACAATTGCACTATCAACCACAGAAGCTGAATATATATCTGCTGCTGGATGTAGCTCTCAGATGATTTGGATGAAAAGTCAACTAGAAGATTTCAACCTTTATGAAAGTAAGATTCCTATCTTCTATGACAATACTTCTGCTATTTGTCTTTCTAAAAATCCAATCTTACATTCTAAAGCCAAACATATAGAAATTAAATATCATTTCATAGGGGACTATATTCAGAAGGGAATTTTAAACTTAATTTTTGTAAAAACAGACCATCAATGGGCTGACATTTTTACCAAACCCCTTTCAGAAGATAGATTTAATTTCATTCTGAAAAATATTTGTATGGAATTATGTCCTGAATAAAATAATATTTATTTTCTGTGATTGACTTCAGAACATTCTGAAATGAATGCTCTAATCAACAACTCTTCAGAAGTTAGAAGAGAATTTGTAACATAAGCTATATGAAAAGTTATGGAATATTCTAACGCTTCATGTCCAAGTGTAGTTCAGAAATTCATTAGAACAAACAGCTGTTACATGCATCCTTTAGAAGATGAACACGTGGCGTGTTTCTGAAAGGTCAAGCATGCAAAAGCTACTGATGACGTTCTAGGTAACTGTTGATGATTAGCCATAATCCCACGTTTTCCCTCATTTTTAGAAAATCATTAAATGCAAGTAATGATGAGATTCGTTTTTAAATCCGTTTTAATCTTTCTTTTAATTAATGCCTATAAATACTTTTTGAAAAACCCTTTTCATTCTTTACCGTCTCTTTCAAAACTCAAGCGTTTTTTTACTGTACTTTTCTCTTAAAACCCTTTTCTTCAATTTCTCTTTTCTAAAGAACTTCAATGGCTTCTTCTTCTTCTACCCACTCTGAGAAATACATTATACCTGAAAGGACAACTCTCATTCCGATAGAAAGTTTGGAAGTTTTGAGTGAGCTAATGGTATACTTTGAGAATCTCAGAGAGAATGGATTTGACTTGTTCCCTGCTGTGAAGTTTCAAGGTTGGGAAAGCTACTTTGATCGTCTTATTGGTCCAGTCTTTCCACATTTGGTGAAAGAATTCTGGATTCACGCTATTGCAACCCCAAAGTTATTCTCTCCTTTGTAATGGGCAAGGAAATATCCATTACAGAAAATCAAATCAGAAAGTTGCTGGGATTTAAAGGACTTGGAGTTACAGGAATGCCCAGTGGAAGAATGGAGATGTCTAGGGTATATTCAGAGATTTTCACTAACGGTCAAGGTTCCTCCAAAGTCAGGGATTTGAAAGACAAATATAAGATTTGGGCAAGGATTATTCATGGATGTATTCACCACAGGAAAGACACCAGCTCTCCTGATTACATCAATGCTGATCAACAATATTTACTGTTTTGCCTTGGAACCAATGTCAAAATTGATTTGCCCTACTTGCTTTTTGAACATCTCTGGAACCATGTCAAAGAAACCAGAGAAGTTGAAAGGATGAAGAACCCCAAATCAAAGAGGAATTGGATTCCTATGGGGAGGTTATTATCAGACATTCTGACTGAGTATGGTCTGATTGCTCACCTAAAAGAAGCAAATCTTCTGGGGGAGCTTGAACCTATCTGTGGTAAGACTATGACTGGAAAGAATTTGCTGAAAAGGAAAATTATTGACAAACTGCTGGTGGAACCCACTCCATGTGTGTCAACTATTGTGAAGAGGAGAAGGATTCCTATTTCTGAATTTCCTATGTTCAACTCAGGGGATCATCCTCGTATCATTTTGCACTATCTTGAGATCTGCAAAGAAACATGATCACCCATTGATCCAGCTTGGCTTCAAGGAAGAAATTAAGCTGCTCCTGATGTTGTTCTCTAAGAATCTGTGAAGAGAAAAGCTGTAGAAGGACCTTCTGAACCATCTATTTTTCAACCTATTCCTGCTGAACGTTTTTCAAGACCCCCTCCCAGACCTCTATCACCCAGACCCACTGGATGGTATGATGCTGGCTCTTGGAGAATTCCAGGGATTAATGAACCTCTAGCAACCATAAAACCTCCTTTCAACCTACCATATGAGAATATTTTTGCTATGAATCAGCCACAACCTCAAAATCCCATTACCACTCCTGCTTATACAATAATAATTTCGCCTGATGTCACTCCACCCACTTCACCATAACATACAACACCTATCTCAACTCCTCAAATTCCAGAACAACAACCTTTTGAACAAACTGAAACTGCTGAACCATCCGTACCTCATGAAATATCAGAACCTCCTATTTGTGTTAACCAACCTGAACCTGAACCTACCAATAATCCTGAACCCAATAGTTTTTTAAGAACTATAGTGGACTTTCAATCTCTACAATTCTTGAAAAACAAAACCTGTTCAGCCAGATGTAAATACTTTGTTTTAGAATTTTATAACAAATGTTCAAGCATGGTTACAACCGCTGAAAGAAGATTGCTCCAGAAGCGTGAACACAGCAGCAACAGATCTTCTATGGGAAACCATCAGAAGAACTTTGGTTGCTGAATCATGGAAGTTACAGGACTTGTGCCATTTTCAGGTGCTGGACAACTTTTCCAAACTTCTGCATGCTTTCAAGACAGAAGCTGCTGACACTTGGAATAAGAAGTCTTCGCTAATGATTGTTGATACACCAGCTGATAAGATGGACATATCAGAAGATGAATCTGAAGAATCCTCTGAAGATTCAAATCCTCTGGCTATTGTTCTATTGAATCAACTTTCTGTTAAGGCTGGACCTGAACCTGTGCCAACTCTTGCAATGGATCTGGGCACTCTGCTTTCCACCTTTGTGAAGTCTGACTCAACGGTTGCTGCTTCTGAGCCTGTTTCTACTGAAGCTTCATCATCTTCTGCTTCTACCTCACTCATTATGGACACTCTGAAAGAGCTAAAGAAGGAGAATGAAGTCTTGAATAAACGCATGGACAAGCAAGATCAAACAAATCTAGAGATCAAGAACTGGATGGCGAAACAAGACGAATCTGCCTCTGAGATCAAGAATCTTCTGATGGCTCTTGTCACTAAGAAATCCTAGTTTCTTTTTGTCTCTTATTTGAATGTTTTGTTTGTACTTCTGGATATCTATTTTTAACCTTTTTATGAAATCTTTCAAAATTTCTCATTTATTACGCTTTTTGATTATGCCAAAAAGGGGGAGAAAATGTGCATTCTTGAACTAATCAATGTTTAACAGTTATGGGACTAAGTCTCAGACATTCTAACAAATTTGCAAGAATTCCTTCTGTGCAAAAGATTTTTTTTTTGCAGGTATCACTTTAACTCTGAAAGAATATTCCAGCTAAGATTTATCTTCTTGAAGAAGTTCTGAAGAAATTCAAGAAGGTTGTGTATTACTCTGACTAAATAATCTCAAGATGTCTTACGCATAGAAATATTCATTTCAGGGGGAGATTCTTATCTCTTAATCCGTTTCTTTTCTTTATCTAAAATAATTTTTTTGTCATCATCAAAAAGGGGGAGATTGAAAGAACAAGATTAGTTCTGACCTATCTCAAGAGTTTTGATGATAACTAAATTATATTTAAGATAATTTATGCTCTGATGAATATGTTTTGAATGTCTTAGTTAATGTTCTGACAAAAAACATTCTAAAGTACTAAGCAAAGATTATGAAGAAGTTCTTTGATAAAAGAACCTTTTATTCAAACGCATCTGCTGACTCTAGTAAGACACTTTATTTGTTAAATATATCTTCTAACTTCTAGCAGGCTCCTTGTTCAGAAGATAACTTGAAAGCGAGCGCTGTTCAAAGTTCTTAGCAAGCAACGCACTGCCTAGAAGATGAGTGAAGCATGTTCTGACTTAAAGACATTGGAGAAAACTCTGAAGTAACATTTTAATCAACTTGTCTTGTCAAAGCAAAGGAAAACATGTTCTTACATTCTGACGTTTGCTCATTAATGCAAAGACGGCTGAAAGCACTCAAGTGCCTACAACTAGTTTCTTGGAAAATGGAATATTGCAAGGATACACGCAAAGAATTTACTGCTCTCCATCTTTTCTGAAGGCAACAACAGTCTTATTGTTCCTACTATAAATAGAAGGACATTTATTGCAAGCCTACAACTTTAAGTGAACCAAGAAAACCAATCAAATTTTCAAAAGAAGCAAGAAACTACGTGAAAGATCCAAAAGCTCACAAACTCATTGTTCATACAATTTGTGCATTATATTCTAAAGTGAAGAATCACAGTTGTGATATAGCTTGATTAGAAGCAAACTCTATTTCATTATCTATAAAGATTAAACTCCTGTATTTGTTCCTTGAGAGACCAAGTTTGGTCAGATTTCTCAAGCAGACTAGGACTAGATTTAAGTCTTAGTGGTGTTAGTCACTTGTAAGTTTACCTGTGCATTGTTAGTCACAACAGTTGTTGTGTGATTGTAATCAGTTGATTATAGTGGATTAAGTCCTTGTTGAGAAAGGCGAAATCACCTTGGCGGATGGACTAGAGTAGTTTGAGTTCAAACGAACCAGGATAAAAATAATTGTGTTCTTCCATTATTGTTTGAGCTTTGTTTTGAAAACGAAAAGAGTCACTTATTCACCCCCCCCCTTCTAAGTGTTTTCTTACCCCTTCAAAATGGTCCTGACAACATACGACATTCAGTACACCACTCAAAAGGAAATAAAAGTAAGTGCATTGGTAGATCATTTGGATCATCAGGCTGTAGACGACTACCATTATGTGAATTTTGAATTCCCGAACGAGAACGTTATGCTAGTAACTGACTGTGAAGAACCTGGACTGGATGAAGGACCTGAAAAAGGATCCCGATGGACTATGATTTTTGATGGAGCTTCCAACGTGCTTGGCAATGGCATTGGTGCTGTGATTATCTCTCCCAAAGGTTTCCATACACCCTTCACTTCCAGACTATGTTTTGATTGTACCAATAATATGGCCGAATATGAAGCATGCATTATGTGTATCAAGGCTGCTGTAGACATGAGAATCAAGTTATTGCAAGTATATGGAGACTCCGCCTTAATAATCAGTCAGATTAAGGGAGATTGGGATACGAAGCATCCTAATATCATTCCTTACCGAGAGCATGTGTTGACATTGATCCCGTATTTTGAAAGATTACCTTTAAACATGTCCCATGAGAAGAAAATCAGTTAGCGGATGCGCTAACTACCATGTCATCAATGTTCAAGGTCATATGGGATAACGAAGCCCCTCAGATCACTATTGAAAGATTAGACAAACCAGCATACTGTTATGAGGTTGACACTGAGGGAGTAGAGGAAAAACCTTGGTTCCATGAGTTGAAAAGGCACCTTGAAGCTCAACAATACCCCGAGGGAGCATCCATCAATGATAAGAAGTTTCTAAGAAGATTCTCCGCCAAGTTCTTCCTTAGTAACAAAATTCTCTACAAGCGTAACCATGATTCAACTTTGCTTCATTGTGTGGACAAGAAAGAAGCTGAGAAGATCATGGAGGATATGCACGAAGGTATCTTTGGTACTCATTCTAGTGGGCACACAATGGTTAAGAAGATTCTTAGGGCAGGTTACTATTGGTCCACTATGGAAACAAATTGCCATCACCACTCCCGAACTTATCACAAATTCCAAATCTATGCTGACAAAGTACATGTGCCTCCGATTCCTTTAAAATTCTTGACTGCTCCTTGACCGTTTGTAATGTGGGGCATTGATATGGTTAGATAGATTATACCTACCGCTTCCAATGGACATATCTTCATCCTTGTTGCCATTGATTACTTCATGAAGTGGGTCGAGGCAGCCTCATTCGCTTGTGTTACCAAGAATGTTATGGCTCAGTTCATCAAGCATAATCTTATCTGTCGGTATGGTATCCCAGAAAGAATTATCAAAGATAATGGTACAACCTCAATAATACTATGATCACCGAGTTTTGTATGCAATTTAAGATCCAACATCATAACTCTTCTCCTTACTGGGCGAAGATGAATGGAACTGTGGAGGCCGCCAATAAGAATATAAAGAAGATTGTACAGAAGATAATGGTAACATATAAAAACTGGCTTGAGATGTTACCATTTTCTTTTCATGGTTATCGTACCTCGGTGTGCACGTCAACAAGGGAAACCCCATTCTCCTTAGTCTACGGTATGGAAGTTGTCATACCTGTCGAAGTCCAGATTCCTTCCCTTAGAATTATGAAGGATGCAGGCTTAAATAAAGACAAATGGATTCAGACTAAACTTGACTAATTGAACCTGATTGAAGAGAAGAGGCTCACGGCTGTTTGTCATGGTCAGATATACCAGAAATGTATGATCAAATCTTTTAACAAGAAGGTTAGACGTCAGGTATATCAGGTTGGTGATACAAGGTGATCCCAGGAGCAAATGGACTCCTACATACGAAGGACCATTTATGATCAAGAGTATATTTTTCGGTGGAGCTATGATATTAACCACCATAGACAGTGACGACCTTCCGCACCCTGTAAACGCGAACATAGTTAAAAGATACTACGCATGAAAAAAAGACCCGCTAGGTTGACTGGCCTAGGAAAAAATAAGGGCATCCCGGCGAACTAAAAGGGTTCGGGCAAAAATTAGGGATATATATGAAAAAAAATCTGTACACCCGGCAAGTCGAAAACCTGAAAAGGCGGCTTGGGCAAAAAAGGGGTATTCCGGTGGACTGAAAACCCGAAAGGGCGGTCCAGGAAAAAGTTAGGGATTAAAAGCGTATGACTATGTCCCGTTAGATCACCTTACATCCCGACTTTGTTATCAAATTCGAACAGTACGAATCAATTCAGCCAACTTCGTCCAAACGACAAAGTGATGAAACACTCAAAGATATAAAGGCAATAGCAGAATTGAAACCCAATGGGATTATTTCACATAGCTGTTTTTCTTTGTGTACCACTTTGTATATTTCTCATTTTACGACAATATTCTCTTACTAGGATGTCCGTCTCTTTGTACAAAAGCGTCTGTTCTAGGAGAAACTTCCTCAAATTAATACAAAAATTCTCTCTTAAAGTTCAAAACTATTTGTTTTTATTTTCCGTTTTGTTTGCAAAAACGTCCAGTGGTTATTTTCGATGAACATATGAATTTGAATGTGATTACTGTTTACAAATGTATGCATTTAAAATAGGAAAGACAATTACTAAGGGCTCTAAGAGTTGGGGCGATGTTGAAAGTCATCCATAAATCCCCACATAGCAACCACCTCTAAAGGACTATCTTCACAAGTTTACCCTCGACGGAGATATATTCCCCAATAGGTACAGAAACAGGACTATCTTCACAAGCCTAATGATTTCAACTACTCCAACATTTCCTAACAGATAAGGAAGTTCAATCATTTACCTATCATCTTGAAGAATTCCCCAGCACGGTCTATGGATTAATTGGGTTCCCCAACAGAGTTTCATAAAATCCCCAAGCAGTCTGTGATACAGTGGGAGAAATGACTTGAAGGTTTTGTGTTTTATCGCAAATGTTGCGGTTTAGCAAGAGTCGCCACCTACTTTTCTTTTATCCAAAAGGAAAGGTGAAAAAGCACAAGAAAGACCTTTGAGATTATTTCTTGAGTTCGGGGGGTAGATTATGAAAAGGGAATATGTTAGCACCCTTTTCATCCATGGTTTTCCATGGGCTCTTAGTTACTTGCTGTTGTACCCCAAAATTTGCCCTCCCATATTTTTCAAGATTTTCCAAGATCAGTCTTCAGATCATGCTTCAAAATCCCCCAAGGGTTGCACAGTCCAATTGCCTCCTAACAGTCAAAAATTAGGGTTTTGGTTCTGGCAAAGAAATTGAAGTTTCCAAGGGTCCAAACAAGTCCCACATGCCTACATACATTGTCAAGCATCCATATGCCAAGTTTCAAGACTCACAGCATCAAAATGCACAGTCAAAAACCCTAATTGCTTCACAGTCAACTGCAGGGGCAAAATGGTCATTTGACAGTCAAAAGTCAAAATTTTTGGTCAACATCTTATTTTGAAGCCACAAACATCATTTGATCAATTCTTGATCATGATTCTCAAGGCATGGCTCAAAAAGTCTCAAGATGCAAAAGTTTCTATTTTTGGACAGCTGAAAAACTCAACTGCAAATTGACCAAGGCATAACTTCCACATGGTTTATCATAAAAATTCCATCCAAAGCTCATTTTGAAGAGAATGACATTTCCTACAACTCATCTTCACACTTCAAGTCCATGAAATGCTCTCACAAAAAGTTATCAATCTCAACATTATAGGTTATTTTCAAAAGTCAACAAAAAGGCACTTTAAGTCAAAGACCATAACTTGAGATTGGTAAATCAAATTGACATGGGACCAAAGACATTGGTTAGAGGACTTCAAGACCTTTCCAAAATGTCCAAGAACATGATCAAAGCTTAAACATTGAGCAAGATATGCCTTGTGGAAGTTGGGAAATGTTTGGGAATTTTGAAAAGTCAACTTTACTTCAAATGCCTCAAAATTGCTAATGGGCCTCAATTTCTTCCATGAATCATCACCCAAAGGCTATGCACGACCCATTGACATCCAAGGGAGTTATTTTATCATTTTTGATTAATTATTTGAATTTTTATTATTATTAATTCACTTAATTAAAATTAAATATGAAAAAATAGCAAATCACACCTTTCAAATCTTTTTATGTAGAGATTTCACTCATTATGTGCTCAATATCTCGTGTACCATTCAAAAAGGAAAGAATCTTCCATGATTTGGCATAATTGGCATGAAAAAGATTGAAGAAAAGATATGGAAAATCAAATATTCAAAGTCATAAATGGATGGATTTTGGGCTGGCTTTTTAACCTAATTCCATTCATATACATGTGCACAATTGAAACCTAGGCCAAGAGACACAAAAGATGCGCTCAGAATACAAGAACAAACTTGCACTTTTTCACAAAAAATTTGAAACTGTTTTCATGGCTATTGCACGTTTCAAAGCCTAAAAGCCATTCCAATACATTCCTGACACTACCAGGAAGCTATTCCAATCGAAACCAGCCCTCCATACTCAAGGAATTGGTAAAACCGGATTGCACTTTTCATAAAATTTTCAATAATCGTGTTTTGATTTCTAAGCATTGTTCATGCATTTTTATTGTTGATTTACACTAACATGAATGTTCTGAAGCCATTGATACTATTTAATTGAATTAACAACGCTTGAATCAAGATCTGCCATGGACGTGTTCTAGGGTTTCAGAGGTTTTAAATTGGGGTTTCCTTCATAAGGAAAAATTGGCCATTCAAACCAGGACCATTGAAACTGTGACCTCCAAACGAAGCTAAATCACCCATCGCGCCCTTTTTATGCTTGCCTATATCCTGATCGCTATTTTCTAGCACTTGTGTTTAGTGGGGGTTTAAAACCCCCGCTATCTCTTGTTTTATTTTCAGGCAAACGAAGAAGACGCTGAGTTGTTGGCTTGTGGTTGGTCAGTTTGAATACTGGCGCATTTTTTTGTTCTTCCAGCATAATATCGTTTTCTCTCTCATAATAATCATTGTCCACTAAACTAACAAAGTAACGCGCTAGTTCAGTTGGTTGTTGTGTTGGCATGAAAGTACTGGGACCTGGGTTCGATTCCCAGGTCCCCCATATTTCTCAATAATTTTGGTTATAATATGTTCAGGTGTTGCTTCTCTCCAGTGGTCCACCAAACGCCCAATGCCTGTGCCTGCCACATGTCCCCAGGGTCAATCCAAAGGCCATCACATGAATTCCACCATGCACGCTGGTCAAACATTCCATACACAATTCCAGAAAGTCAAGCAGGGCCTGGTTCAATGGGCCAAATTACTCCAATAAAACCTCCAAATTGGGTCTGAATACCCCCCTTGTTTGTATTTTCTTTCTCTCTTTTTTTTCTCTTTTATTTATTTTAATTATTTTAATTGTTTCTTTTAATTCACAAAAATAATTTTCATAATACAAAAAAAATCAGAAATCACAAAATAAAATATGTTTATTTAATATTTAATGCATTAATATTTTTTGTAAATAAATTTAATAATCAACTTAGTAAAATTAGGTTAAAATTTTAATGTTTTTTCTTAAATAACTAAAAAATGTAGAAATTAGGTTTTTTTAAGCATTTTTATTCTTTTTTTAATAAATAATTTCTTCTTCTTATTATTATTATTATTATTATTAATTATTAATTATTTTGTAAATAAACATGTCATTAATTAATTAGGGTAAATTAGGTTAAAACTTAAATATTTTTCTTTAACAATTAAAAATAATTTAGAAACTAGGGTTTTATTTAACTTCTAATTGTAATTAATTTTCCTTATTCTCATTAAACACCAAAAAACCAAAAAAAAACAATTTCTTTTCTTATTAAATAATTAATTAGCCTTTTTAATTTCATTTAATTTCTTTAAAGGGTCCAACTCCCTCGCACATTCGATTCTAGTTTCTTTTCGCGTGTTTGTTCTTATTTTTATTTCAAATATAAAGTAATTGCTCAAGCCTTGTAATAGTAATTAGGAAATTTATTTACTTTCCGCATTTTATTAAAAACGGGTCTTTGTTAATTTGGCGATGTATAGACCCGCGCCTTGTAATAGCATAGGACTTTTATTTTCTGCACTCTAATTTCCGCACCCTTTTAAACTGCTAAATTTTGCATGAAAGAATGAATGGCCCAAATAAAATCAAAGCGTAGCTCACCCAATGCATGATCAAGATAAAACATAACTGAAAATGACATACAATTCACACACCACTCTTAGGGTACGCCTCACTGTTGCCTTGCCCCTCGAAACGTGGTCGTCGAGTATAGGACGTTTTAGTAAGTCCTTATGTCCATGAACATGGCATAAGGGTAGCTTCTAAGGTGTCCTACTATTGCTCTGGTGACCACACTGTCCCTAACAAACAAATTGACCCGAACACCTCCAACGGTGGTGCTACCTACCTCTCAATGGTGGGATGGCACTACCTTAAGGACATTTACACAACCTAATTCCTTAGGGTAGGTGGATGACTCATAGATACTTGCTCTAATTCAAAACAAATCAAATCAAAAAACTCTTTTCACACCGACACTTTTTCAAAAAGCTTTCAAAACAATTTTTCAAACACTCTTGAGGACTGATACAAGAGTCGATCTGAAACTTTAAACGAAACTTTTTCAAACCCACTCACACTTTGAAAAGCAAACAAATATTTTGAAAACACAAATGAGCAAGTATCTAAGAGCCCATGGATAACCATGGATAGAAAGGGTGCTAACACCTTCCCTTTCTATAAATCTACCTCCCGAACCGAGAAACTATCTCATAAGGAATTTTGCTGTGCTTTTGTCCTGTCCATGTTGGAGAAAATAAAAGACGGTGGCGACTCTTGCTTACCGCGACATTTCGCGAACCAGCATTCAAAAACAGTCAGTTCCAGATCCACCGATCACAGAACTGGCGACTCTGCTGGGGATACTTATAAAGTGAGGTGTACCTTAGGATAGTTCATAACTGTGTTTTCAATTGCTGTGTTTGTTTGCTTTATTATTGTGGGTTGCATCGGAGTTACATAGATCCTAGCCCGGATCTGGGGATACCCTGTTAGGTAGCATAAGCTGTGAGGGACCTGTCCGGCGTAGACCGACACGGGTGAAGCAGTGGCTACGTTGGTGTGGCACATTGGTCTGTACCGATATCCCTTGTGTCGCAACGAGGAGAATATGGGTCTTCTGAGGAGTCATTAAGCACCAACCGACCTTAGAACCTTAAATGACCCAACTTAGCCAATAGAACAGTAGCAGTATGCTACACCCATTGAGGCTAAACTCTCGCGATGGTTCTGGCCGCAAGAAAAGATTGCGATGCTGGAGTTATGACCGATTGAGGGTAGTCAGTGATATTGGGATCCTCTAGAACCCGATTACTTTTGATAGGACAGGTTTTGAGCCCACCAACTTCAAGAGGGTAATACCTAGACCCCATGCTGGCCTAAACTCTAAGGGCTCTTTGTGTGACTTGTGTGCCTTCAAACTTGACTATTTGCATGCTTGTTATCTGACACATGAGTTCCTTGCAGGTTTAATAGTCCTTAATTAGGACTAATTACAGGGCCTACTTACATCACTCCATGCATAGCATAACATCATACCATTGCATACATCCTGCATAAGGACTAACCCATTTCAAGGATCTCAAGGGTTTGTGATGCAGGTCATGATGAATCAAAATGTCTAGCAAGGGGCAAAGGGGATTTATTTTCCTCTAGCCAAGGTTGATAATTTGAGTCAGGGGCTATGACCCACTTGATATGGTGAGCTTTAACTCTTGAAGAAGGTTCCCCTAGCCAAGGTTGTTTGGAAAGCAAAACAAGGTTGATGACTTGAGTCAGGGGCTATGACCCACTCGATATGGTGAGCCTTGACTCTTGAAGAAGGACTCTCAACAACAGGAAGTTCCTTCAATCAAGCTACCCAAATTCAAATTCTAACCAATTTCTCTGGTTACCCTGCGAGGTCCTTGAAAACATCGCATGCATATCATACATATCATTGCATAACAGGTACCCTTTCTCTACAGGTTGCTTACCTTCTTTGCTGTTTATTTCAGCAGTCTCATCATGAATCCTGAAACATCTACTGAGCAATCCATCCAGGCCCTCCAGGCCCAGAATGCCCAGTTCCAGGAGTTGATTAAGAATCTAGCCCAGGGGCAACAAGATCTGAAGACTCTGCTTTTGAAAAAGAAGAAGAAGAGGACTGTGTTGTTCAACCCTAGGCGCCAATCTGGGAATGTATCACAAAATGATGTTGATCAAGCTGCTTCCTCTGTTGGGAAAGATAATCCCCAAGGAAGGGAGGTTCCTAGTCCGGTGGTCTCCGACAACGAGACTGATTTTAATGATGAGCAGTACCCTCCAGCTGAGGACCGGTACAAGCAACTAGAGGATCGTCTGAATGCCATGGAAATTCAACAAGTGCCTTGGTTGGATTTTGGAGACTTGGGTCTATCTTCTGGTGTGGTGATCCCACACAAATTCAAGGCTCCTTCTTTTGCTAAGTATGATGGGGCATCCTGTCCCAGGCTGCACCTCAGGTCTTATGTGCGGAAGATTCAGCCGTATACTGCAGACAAGAGCTTATGGATCCATTTCTTCCAGGAGAGTCTTTCAGGGACTCATCTCGAATGGTTCTATCAACTGGATGGAACCTCCAATCGTACCTGGGAGGATTTGGCTACTGCTTTTTACAAGCAGTATCAGTACAATGCCGACCTCGCTCCTACACGTACCCAACTCCAGGGTATGTCGCTAGGATCGGGAGAAGGTTTTAAAGAGTATGCGCAGAAATGGAGAGACCTTGCTGGGAGGGTACAACCGCCTTTGACTGACCGCGAGCTCGTCGACATGTTCTTGGGGACCCTGTCTGGTCCATTCTTCAACCACCTGATTGGGAATTCTGCTGTTGGGTTTACAGATTTGGTCTTGAATGGGGAAAGGATTGAAGCTGGTATCAAGTCTGGGAAGATACAGAAGGATGCTTCATCGAGCACCGATAAAAAACCTTTTAAGAAGGAATCCAGTGTTGTCTATGGTTCAAGGAGACATAATAGACCAGAACACGCCAAGCTGTCAATGCAGTGGTGATCTCAAAACCTGCTGGCGCTCCTCAGCATCACAATCAACAGAAGAGCGAGAGAAGGCAGTTCACTCGGCTCAGCATGACCTTGTCCCAGATGTTGCCACAGTTGCTGGGGACCAAGCTGGTGACTCTAAAAGAAGATCCAAAGAATCAAAATACAACGTCACCCAAGTATAATCCCAATGCCCGCTGCGCTTATCACTCTGGCAGCCCGGGGCATACTACAGATGATTGTTGGAGCTTGAAAAATAAGATCCAAGACTTGATTGAATCCAAGGATATTGAGTTCGAGGAGCCCGAGGCTCCCAATGTGATCACTGCTCCCTTGCCAAGACATGGCTAGGATAGAAAGCACTTTTTGTTCATTTGAATTCAAGTTGTATTTTTCTTTGTTTATTCAAACAATAATATTCATGTCAAACGTTGTTATTTCATTAATGCATTACACATGTCTGTTTTGAAGTAATTATTTCGTGTTCACTATATGCAAACTGCTTTCATATTTTTGTGATGATCAACTCTTGATTGAAAACTCTAAGCCTCTTGAGGGAGGATGACGAAAACGATACCACGATCTTTACAGTATGCTTTTGAACAGACCCCGCTGATGAGGTACATGTATTGTTTCAATTCCTAAACACTGGAGTTATAAGGAAGATAATCCCTCGTCAACCCCTTCGAGCCAAAGAAGTAGGAGTTTTTCTTTTCGCAAAATTTAAAACCCTTAATCATAACCTGGGGCAGGGTAATTCTCTCAGTTGATCCAAGTGCACAACGAATGACATCAAAGGAGTCCTTCCAAAGCAAAAGACAGTGATGGTTCCGAACAATCATAAAGACATGCAGTCATTATTTCTCAAAGCAAAAGCCCAATAAGTCAAAACCTATGAAGGAGACTTACAAAACTGGGGCATCCCGCTGACTGTAATCACAAAAGAAACAGTTCAGGCAAAAAACAGGGATAACGAAATAAAAAAAAAAAGGAAAGAGGTCACACAAACCCTCAATAACAAAAAGGAATGACTGCCTATTCAAAATAAACTATCAACATCCGAACCATCACGAGAATATCAGGACAAAAACTCAAATAAGGTCTAACGCACGATCAGCTGAGTTTAGGATTGAAGAACATCACGAAGAGCGGGTGGGTACAAATAATTTGAGCCTTTATCCTTTGTTTCTTAAACCATGAACCAGGCCATGTTATAACCCTTAAAAGTCCTAGCTGAAGCATGGGTTAGTTCGAAAGCATACTGTTACGAAAGGTATCCTGACTCCTTAAGGCTTGCAGTAAAATGACGAGTTGACATCGCAGTTTACCAAATTCACTTGTTTTTACTAAAAAATGCATTTTCAAAAAACTTCAAGACAGACATAAGCTTCGCATTTCTAATATAACATTGCTTGCATTGACTAGTTGTTTGAACAACAGAGAAATTCGCATGACGAAAGTCTAATGAACAAGAGTATCTCCAATCAAGGGGCATGGCATGATCATTATCCGTCATCTGGGGCAGTTAAGTCAAGATTCGGAGAATCTCTCAAAAGGCCAACCAGCTTAGGGCAAATCTCCATCTGGATCACCTGGGGCATTCCGACAACGAATCTTGCCTGATCAGACATCTTCTAGTGGTACGACAACGCAATACTACTGACAGGGGCATCTCCCTACATTCTAAGAGCGTGGACATAGTCAAAAAAATACTATGCAAAATCAAAGACCCGCTAGGTTGACACACCTAGGCAAAAATAAGGGCTTCTCGGCGAACCAAAATGGTTCGGGCAAAATAAGGGATGAAATGAAAAAAATCTGTACACCCGGCAAGTCGAAAACCTGAAAAGGCGGCTTGGGCAAAAATGGGTATCCCGGTGGACTGAAAACCCGAAAGGGCGGTCCAGGCAAAAATTAGGGATCAAAGTGTACGACTATGTCCTGGCATCTCGTCACCTGTCTACCAGAAGATTTGTCAATTACCCCCACAGGTGTCTTCTCCCACAGAAACAGGGGCAATAATGAGTTGTCTAAGCGACCTAGTTACTCTGTCCACCAAGGTACCAAGGTAAGTTCGGCTGAAGAACGCAACCAAGATATCTTAACTCCCCAGAGAGTGAGCCAGCAAGTCAACATACTCTCCCCAAGCAATGTTATACTGTCAGCCTTAAGGAAATTGGGTATCCCTAGAAGATCTCAACATTCCTCAGCGCAATATTCCCAACAAGCATCCCCGGCAATCTTGATTTAAGATTGTTCCCCGGCGGTACGAACATTCAGTGGAGCCACTTTCCCAGTGCATATCAAAAATTTCCCCAGGAAAGTCCAGTCCAAAAGCCTCCCCAGGAAAGTTGAATCAATCTCCCCAGTAGGAAGCTTATCCCCAGTAGATTCTGGAAGCTTATCCCCTGCAGAGCACGAACGCGTCCCCCAACTTTGTTCAAAGGTTATTTCCCTACCAGGATATAACTGGGTTATCCTCCGCCAATTACCACCGAAAGATCTTCCTCGATGAAGTCTTCCTATCCCCAGCGGAGTCCATTAAAACTTCCAACATAACAATGGTATCCCCAATGGAGTTCTCATTCATCTCAGCGAAGCACCTCTCTTCCCACAGAGTATTGTCCCCCAGCAAGATCGTTAGAGTAGTTATTCCCCGCAAAGTAATCTCTTCATCAAGTTTATTCCCCAATGGAGTCATCTTCTCCCACCGGTTCATTCTGGCAATCTTCATCCCCAACGGAAGCGAAGAACTCTCTTCAACCATCAACCCAGGATTTAACTCCCGGCATTCGTCAAGGATATATTTTCCTAGACGAAAATACATTCAAAAACATCACATACATCATGATACATGCATAAACGCATCATATCTTACAATCTCATTTATGTTGAGAACATCATTGCTTGATCCATGGCATGCATTACATACGACTGACTTTTACATTTCAGGAAAGATCCAGTTAAGTTCTCAGCTATTCCAAGACCTTGCCTGGTCCAGTTAAATCGACTCCTAAAGATTTTTCTGATGCCGATCCAGTCAAAGGCCTTCTCTGGTCCAGTTAAATCGATTCCTAAAGATTTTCCTGATGAAGACCCAGTGGAAGACTCCAAGACCTTGCCTGGTCCAGTCAAATCGACTCCTAAAGATTTTTCTGATGCCGATCCAGTCAAAGGCCTTCTCTGGTCCAGTTAAATCGATTCCTAAAGATTTTCCTGATGAAGACCCAGTTGAAGACTCCAAGACCTTGCCTGGTCCAGTTAAATCGACTCCTAAAGATTTTTCTGATGCCGATCCAGTCAAAGGCCTTCTCTGGTCCAGTTAAATCGATTCCTAAAGATTTTCCTGATGAAGACCCAGTTGAAGACTCCAAGACCTTGCCTGGTCCAGTTAAATCGACTCCTAAAATTTTTTCTGATGCCGATCCAGTCAAAGGCCTTCTCTGGTCCAGTTAAATCGATTCCTAAAGATTTTCCTGATGAAGACCCAGTTAAAGACTCCAAGACCTTGCCTGGTCCAGTTAATTCGACTCCTAAATATTTTTCTGATGCCGATCCAGTCAAAGGCCTTCTCTGGTCCAGTTAAATCAATTCCTAAAGATTTTCCTGAAGCCGATCCAGTTGAAGATTCCAAGATCTTGTCTAAATCCAGCTAAATCGATTCCTAAAGATTTTTCTGATGACGCCAAGACCTCCTCTGGTCCAGTTAAATCGATTCCTAAAGATTTTTCTGATGTTAACCCAGTGAAAGAAGACAAAGCCAGTTAAATCGATTCCTAAAGATTTTTCTGATGCTAATCCAAATCTAGTGAAATCAATTCCTAAAGATTTTTCTGATGCTGCTAAAGTTATTCCAAGACCTCCTCTAGTCCAGCTAAATCGATTCCTAAAGATTTCTCTGAGACAAAACCTTTTAAAGTTCCAGACTCGATTCCTGTATCTCGCCAGGGCACATCTGAAGAGTTCGAAGATCCGATTCCTGTATCTTGCCAGGGTGTGTCTGTTGACGACTATATTCTCCGGACTCGATTCCTGTATCTTGCCAGGGTGCGTCTGAAGAGTTTGAAGATCCGATTCCTGTATCTCGCCAGGGTGTATCTGTTGACGACTAACATTACCAGACTCGATTCTTGTATCCAGCCAGGGCACATCTACACAAAGAGTTTGAAGACCAACTCCTGTAACAGGCCAGGTAAGTATTTTTCCTTTTTTCAGGTACGCAAGTTCTCGCTAAGGGAACTCTTACGCGATCGACACCCAGATGGCATCTATAAGCCCATCCACCTATCCATCACCTCTCAACGTGGCATCTATAAGCCCATCTTCCTATCCATCAATCAGCAAATGACGTCTGTAAGCCCATTCCCATCATCACACTGCTAACATGTGAGCGCAAATTTCTGGGCACTCTAGTGTTCAATCATCTTCCACCTTCGGATTACGAAAGGCACGACAGCCAATCTACATCCTCAGGTTTAAGAAGATTGAACAGGGGCAATTGTTGTACCCCAAAATTTGCCCTCCCATATTCTTCAAGATTTTCCAAGATCAGTCTTCAGATCATGCTTCAAAATCCCCCAAGGGTTGCACAGTCCAATTGCCTCCTAACAGTAAAAAATTAGGGTTTTGGTTCTGGCAAAGAAATTGAAGTTTCCAAGGGTCCAAACAAGTCCCACATGCCTACATACATTGTCAAGCATCCATATGCCAAGTTTCAAGACTCACAGCATCAAAATGCACAGTCAAAAACCCTAATTGCTTCACAGTCAACTGCAGGGGCAAAATGGTCATTTGACAGTCAAAAGTCAAAATTTTTGGTCAACATCTTATTTTGAAGCTACAAACATCATTTGATCAATTCTTGATCATGATTCTCAAGGCATGGCTCAAAAAGTCTCAAGATGCAAAAGTTTCTATTTTTGGACAGTTGAAAAAGTCAACTGCAAATTGACCAAGGCATAACTTCCACATGGTTTATCATAAAAATTCCATCCAAAGCTCATTTTGAAGAGAATGACATTTCCTACAACTCATATTCACACTTCAAGTCCAAGAAATGCTCTCACAAAAAGTTATCAATCTCAACATTATAGGTCATTTTCAAAAGTCAACAAAAAGGCACTTTAAGTCAAAGACCATAACTTGAGATTGGTAAATCAAATTGACATGGGACCAAAGAAATTAGTTATAGGACTTCAAGACCTTTCCAAAATGTCCAAGAACATGATCAAAGCTTAAACATTGAGCAAGATATGCCTTGTGGAAGTTGGGAAATTTTTGGGAATTTTGAAAAGTCAACTTTACTTCAAATGCCTCAAAATTGCTAATGGGCCTCAATTTCTTCCATGAATCATCACCCAAAGGCTATGCACGACCCATTGACATCCAAGGGAGTTATTTTATCATTTTTGATTAATTATTTGAATTTTTATTATTATTAATTCACTTAATTAAAATTAAATATGAAAAAATAGCAAATCACACCTTTCAAATCTTTTTATGCAGAGATTTCACTCATTATGTGCTCAATATCTCGTGTACCATTCAAAAAGGAAAGAATCTTCCATGATTTGGCATAATTGGCATGAAAAAGATTGAAGAAAAGATATGGAAAATCAAATATTCAAAGTCATAAATGGATGGATTTTGGGCTGGCTTTTTAACCTAATTCCATTCATATACATGTGCATAATTGAAACCTAGGCCAAGAGACACAAAAGCTGCGCTCAGAATACAAGAACAAACTTGCACTTTTTCATAAAAAATTTGAAACTGTTTTCATAGCTACTGCACGTTTCAAAGCCTAAAAGCCATTCCAATACATTCCTGACACTACCAGGAAGCTATTCCAATCGAAACCAACCCTCCATACTCAAGGAATTGGTAAAACCGGATTGCACTGTTCATAAAATTTTCAATAATCGTGTTTTGATTTCTAAGCATTGTTCATGCATTTTTATTGTTGATTTACACTAACATGAATGTTCTGAAGCCATTGATACTATTTAATTGAATTAACAACGCTTGAATCAAGATCTGCCATGGACGTGTTCTAGGGTTTCAGAGGTTTTAAATTGGGGTTTCCTTCATAAGGAAAAATTGGCCATTCAAACCAGGACCATTGAAACCGTGACCTCCAAACGAAGCTAAATCACCCATCGCGCCCTTTTTATGCTTGCCTATATCCTAATCGCTATTTTCTAGCACTTGTGTTTAGTGGGGGTTTAAAACCACCGCTATCTCTTGTTTTATTTTCAGGCAAACGAAGAAGACGCTGAGTTGTTGGCTTGTGGTTGATCAGTTTGAATACTGGCGCGTTTTTTTGTTCTTCCAGCATAATATCGTTTTCTCTCTCATAATAATCATTGTCCACTAAACTAACAAAGTAACGCGCTAGTTCAGTTGGTTGTTGTGTTGGCATGCAGGTACTGGGACCTGGGTTCGATTCCCAGGTCCCTCATATTTCTCAATAATTTTGGTTATAATATGTTCAGGTGTTGCTTCTCTCCAGTGGTCCACCAAACGCCCAATGCCTGTGCCTGCCACATGTCCCCAGGGATCAATCCAAAGGCCATCACATGAATTCCACCATGCACGCTGGTCAAACATTCCATACACAATTCCAGAAAGTCAAGCAGGGCCTGGTTCAATGGGCCAAATTACTCCAATAAAACCTCCAAATTGGGTCTGAATACCCCCCTTGTTTGTATTTTCTTTCTCTCTTTTTTTTTTCTCTTTTATTTATTTTAATTATTTTAATTGTTTCTTTTAATTCACAAAAATAATTTTCATAATACAAAAAAAATCAGAAATCAAAAAATAAAATATGTTTATTTAATATTTAATGCATTAATATTTTTTGTAAATAAATTTAATAATCAACTTAGTAAAATTAGGTTAAAATTTTAATGTTTTTTCTTAAATAACTAAAAAATGTAGAAATTAGGTTTTTTTAAGCATTTTTATTCTTTTTTTAATAAATAATTTCTTATTATTATTATTATTATTATTATTAATTATTAATTATTTTGTAAATAAACATGTCATTAATTAATTAGGGTAAATTAGGTTAAAACTTAAATATTTTTCTTTAACAATTAAAAATAATTTAGAAACTAGGGTTTTATTTAACTTCTAATTGTAATTAATTTTCCTTATTCTCATTAAACACCAAAAAACCAAAAAAAACAATTTCTTTTCTTATTAAATAATTAATTAGCCTTTTTAATTTCATTTAATTTCTTTAAAGGGTCCAACGCCCTCGCACATTCGATTCTAGTTTCTTTTCGCGCGTTTGTTCTTATTTTTATTTCAAATATAAAGTAATTGCTCAAGCCTTGTAATAGTAATTAGGAAATTTATTTACTTTCCGCATTTTATTAAAAACGGGTCTTTGTTAATTTGGCGATGTATAGACCCGCGCCTTGTAATAGCGTAGGACTTTTATTTTCCGCACTCTAATTTCCGCACCCTTTTAAACTGCTAAATTTTGCATGAAAGAATGAATGGCCCAAATAAAATCAAATCGTAGCTCACCCAATGCATGATCAAGATAAAACATAATTGAAAATGACACACAATTCACACACCACTCTTAGGGTACGCCTCACTGTTGCCTTGCCCCTCGAAACGTGGTCGTCGAGTATAGGACGTTTTAGTAAGTCCTTATGTCCATGAACATGGCATAAGGGTAGCTTCTAAGGTGTCCTACTATTGCTCTGGTGACCACACTGTCCCTAACAAACGAATTGACCCGAACACCTCCAACGGTGGTGCTACCTACCTCTCAATGGTGGGATGGCACTACCTTAAGGACATTTACACAGCCTAATTCCTTAGGGTAGGTGGATGACTCGTAGATACTTGCTCTAATTCAAAACAAATCAAATCAAAAAACTCTTTTCACACCGACACTTTTTCAAAAAGCTTTCAAAACAATTTTTCAAACACTCTTGAGGACTGATACAAGAGTCGATCTGAAACTTTAAACGAAACATTTTCAAACCCACTCACACTTTGAAAAGCAAACAAATATTTTGAAAACACAAATGAGCAAGTATCTAAGAGCCCATGGATAACCATGGATAGAAAGGGTGCTAACACCTTCCCTTTCTATAAATCTACCTCCCGAACCGAGAAACTATCTCATAAGGAATTTTGCTGTGCTTTTGTCCTGTCCATGTTGGAGAAAATAAAAGACGGTGGCGACTCTTGCTTACCGCGACATTTCGCGAACCAACATTCAAAAACAGTCAGTTCCAGATCCACCGATCACACTTGCTAGATCACTTGCTTTATGTTTGAAATTGTGCTTTGTGTGGTTTTTGAAAGTATTTTGTAAAGAGGCCATTATTTAGGCAATGTTTGTAATGATTCTCTTTCGTAAGAATGTATACAAAGATGTTGATCTTTTGAAAATGTTTTCAAGTTTGTAAGATGTTTTTAAAGTGTAAGTGCTTGTTTTGAAAATAGAAAGGATGTTTGTTTGAAATTGAGTAAGTAATTAAGAGAATTATACCTACTCAAATGTCATTCTTGTTCATCTTCTTTTCCTTTGATATTGTTGTCTTACCATTGATTTGGTAAGCAACCCTATCTTTGGATGTAAATGGGACGGGCGTGGGTCATCGTATAACCATGATTAGCAATATTGCAAGGTATCTTAGCATTCCTTTTTTAGGGACCAAGATCATTTGTAAGTCAACTTAGATAGCGTCATCGAGGGACTATGATCTTTTATTTGCTTGTTTTTGCTAAGATACCTTACATGCGTAATATGATCATTTTTGTATAAGGAAACCAAGTGGAATAACCCTAGGGGTTCTTGTGTGCAAATGTATTGTTTTCATGCTTGTTTTTATCTTGAATTAGGGTTTTCTAAGCATTGGTTTTAGTCTTTCCATACAAACCCTAATTACTAGCATGTTATGTATAAAACGATAAATTGTGGAATTTAAAGTTACTACGCTATTACAATATTTGTGGGGAGGGGGTGTACAAATTGAATGGGGATTGCAAAAATGTAAACCTAGTTAGTCTATTACAACCATATTGAATTTGTATCAATGCACAAGGAATTTAAATGGATACAATGTATAAAATGAATAAATGTACAAAATGCAATAATGTGAAGTAAATGGATATTTATTTGGTTTTCATGAGAAAAAGAGAAATTGTCTTAACCTAATTAATTAAAGAAAATAATTAATTAAACTTTAAATTTATTAAGAAAAAGATTTAAATAAAACCCTAGTTCTATTTATTAAAATAAAATAAATTAAGTTTATAAGAAAAATGTTTTTTTTTGGTATTTTTGTCTTGAAAATATTTATAGTATTATAAAATATTTTTGGCCTTTTTTATATATAAATAAATATATTTTAATAGGTGTAAAAGAAAAGTAAATATTAACCTAATTTTAATTATTAAATTTACAAGATAGTTTGTAAAAAATAAATAAAGTATAGTTAAATAAAAATATTTTTTATGAGGAAAAAATAAAATAAACTAAGTCAAAATATAAATCTATCATTTTTTGTATTTTTTATGATTTTTAATATTTAGAAAAATATTTAAGAATATAAATGAAATAATAAAAAAAGAAAAGAAAATAAACTGGGCCAGGGGCGTACAAATGAAACAGGGGGTTAACTAGTAAAAACAAAAAAAAAAGAATGACAAAAAAGCCCAACAGGGCCCAGCGCCTGCAAAAAAGACAAAATCAGAAAACAAAATGTGAAAAAAATGAAAAGGGTACCACTGGTGCTCAAACCCAAGCCCCAAAGGTTACAGGCGCACGATTCTACCACTGAGATGGCTATACATCCATTAACATAGGCAAATCAATAAATATGTAAGGCAAAACGCGCCCTGATGACTTCATCTTCAACCTCCAGCCAGACCAACTGTAACTTGCTTATTTCTCATCAAAAATGAAAACTGTAAACATGAAACTTGCAGCAAATTTTATCAGGGTTTCAGAAATATAAAGCATTGAAACTATAGATCAAAGATAAGCATGGATTTTAATGGCCCTAATCTGAACCCTAAAAATCTCAGAAATTTCAGTTTCAAAATTCTCTAAGCTCAAGCAAAATTAATGGAAACTATGGACATGGTTAGCTTTAGGGCAATGATATCTACATGTTTTATTCACAAATAAACTATTGATGATGCCTGTATGAAGAGTTCCAAGTTGAGAAAACTTACCTCAAAACTGTAAATCGTGTTTTGAGTTTGAGCTTGTTTCAAGTGATGGTGATGATCATGTTAGCTTCCTTGAGGTCCCAGGAAGCTAATGCAATGATTAGCTTGAATAATGGATGGCTGAAATGGTGTGGAGAAGTCAATGTGCAGAGCTGAGTTTTTGGAAATGGAGGATGGTGTTAATGGTGTTACAGTTCTAAAACATGGTGTGGGATCAACTCTATATGATGTTTAGAAACTTTAGAAACCAAAAGGCCAAGAAACGCACGAGTAGATTATGAGTTTCAAGTTTTTGGTCAGTTTATATGAAAATGGAAGTGTGAAGTGTGATTCTGAGTTCTAGGTGCTTTCAAGGCTTGAGCATTCATGTGTTTATGGTCTAAAGTTTGTGTATGTATAAACAAAAGTGTTTTAGAGCTTTGGACAATCAGAAGTACAAGTTTCTAGCTTTTTGCAAGGTTACTTGATTTTGAAGAAAAGAGGGAAACAAGTTTCAAGAAGAGGTACAAGCATGGGATGGGTGATTGTAAGTGTTTGAAACATTTCTCATGAGTTATAGGACTGGTTTGATCAGAAGAGAACAAGTGCAAGGCTCAAGAACAAGTTTTGTACAAAAAGTTGCTTTATTAAAATGGCAATGTGATCTTTCTTCCAAAAATGGATATAGAGCATGTCCATGCATTGAATGCTTGAAGTGAGGGCTCTAACAGCTGTGTAAACCAATAATTATGGAGTTCCTAACAATTTTGAGGCCTGCAAAGTAGTGCTTATGCAGCATGGTTTGAATTTGAATTTTGTTCATCACTAAAATGACTTGTAATTAAAGTGACAAAACCTTAACTTCATCTCTTCGATTCTCCCCACTCAAGAATGATCTCAAGGATTTCTTGGAAATTTTAGAAAGCTTGCAATGTTCTCTACAACCCATATTTGAATTGATTTTTAATAACCCCCTTGGAACTATATGAAAAAGTTCCATGAAGTTGGGTCAAAATCCTGACCAAATTAGGGCAAAATTTCACTAAGTGTTTAATTTCATGACCACATGTTCATAAAATTATAACTTGATATCCAAGCACTTTTGGAAGGAGTTGTGTAAGGCAAAGTTGTATATTTAATGGATATCTACAACTTTCATGTTGAAAGTTTCTCTTGAATCATCTTACATCATGGTGAAAATTTTGCTCAAAGTTATGAAAAAACATGAAATTTCCAACACTTAGAAAAATTTCTAAGTTTAGAAATTTTGACTTTTCAAAATAAAATCTTGACTTTTTGTTTTCTTGATGAATAAGTTTCATATTTTGACATGTTTTGATGAATTATGATCTTTGTCACTTGAATTTGACCAAAAAGTCAAAGTTTGACTTTTCAGTCTACAGTTGACTTTTGATCAGTTGACTGAAAAATTCATATGTCAATCCAATGGACTTGCAATGTTTTGAACCATGTCATTAAGTCAAAATGATGCAATTGGACTCTTGAGATCATGCCTTAAACCAATTGACCATTTGCTAGGTCAAAAATCAGAAATTGCCCTTTCCCAGTCCAAGCCCTAATTTTGACCATTTTGCCCTTTTGGAGATTTGATCAAATTTCTTGAGGAATTATGGTCCAAACTTGATCAAATGATACATATGAGTATAAAATGTTGATGTGGATAAAAAATTATGAAGTTTGACTGTGAATTGGCCATAGTTGACTTTTCCCCCAATACATCTGATTTTAGGTCAACTGCTCAATTGATTGAGCAAAAGTGTGATCCAAGGCTTGAAACTTGACATGAGTAATCTTGGGGTTCCATAATGATCCATAAAAGTAATATGGGGCATTGGAAGTTCAAAAATCCTTGTGCAAACTCAAACCCTAATTTTGGTCATCAATGCTTAAGGAGGTGTCTTGAGCTGATCAAACCCTAGTGCAATCTTGAGTCAAGGAGATCTTGTGAGAAAATTCTTGATGAATGAGGGAAATTTTTTGGGTACAACAGCTTCCCCTGTTAAATATTATTAAGCCTGAAGAGTTAGATTGGCGAGTTTTGCCATTCGTGACTCGAAGGTGGAAGAGGATTGGACACTAGAGTGCCAAGAAATTTGCACTTGGTGATATAATGGTAGATGGAATGGGATTAAAGATTCCATTTGGAGAGATGATAGAAAGTTGTTGGAGATAGGATTGTAGATTCCATACAGAAATGATTGCTGAACTGAATCTGAGAGGGAAACTGAATGAGTATCAGAATGGCATCCGTGTCTGGAGCGTATCTGAACTGTATCTGAAAGATGAATCTGAATAAGTATCAGAATGGCATCCGTGTTTGGAGCGTATCTGAACTGTATCTGAAAGATGAATCTAAATGAGTATCAGAATGGAATCTGTGTCTGGAGCATATCTGAACTGTATCTGAAAGCTGAATCTGAATGAGTATCAGAATGGCATCTGTGTTTGGAGCGTATCTGAACTGTATCTGAGAGTTGAATGATCTTCAGGATGGCATCCGTGTCTGGAGCGTATTTGAAGTGTATCAAAACTTGAGTCTGAATGAGTATCAGGATGGCATCCGTGTCGGGAGAGTATCTGAAATGTATCTGAGAGTTGCATCTGAATGAGTATCATAATGGCATCCGTGTCGGGAGCATATCTGAACTGTATCTGAAAACTCTAAACATTGTCAATGGTAGATGTTAACCTTATCCTGAAAAGGGTAAAATGTTAGCTAAAATGCGAAGTCATGTTGTATGAAATGCATGGTATAATGCATTTGTGTTATCAATGTTTATGATATATGGATGCAATGTATGCGTATGTGAGCTAATCTGTTGTGCTGTGTGTTGGATTTGAGGAAAAGAAATCCATGACCACTGTTGAGGATATGTAAGTCTTCATGTTGTGAAGTTGAAGTGTTGATGAATTTCCACTTAGAGAAATAAATTCTGTTGTAAGGGAAATGTCGTGTACTGCTTGAAAAATCCTGCTTGGGGAATCTAGAGAAATTGGATGACTTCTATTGGGGATTGATAAATGGACACTTTGTTCCGCTGGGGATTAAACTGCGTACTGCAGGGGACTTTATGGAAATAGCTTAGAGAGATTTCCCTATCCCTTAAAGCCATCAGTGATTGTCTTTCTATTTTGTTTATTTGTAAACAGTAATTATATTCAAATGCATATGTTCAAAAATAAATCATTGGACGTTTTTGTAAACAAAACAATAAAGAAAAAACAGATAGTTTTGCACTTTCAAAGGGATATCTTTGTATTGATTTTGAGTAAGTATTTTTGTACAACGAGACAAACATTCTAGTAAGAGAATGCTGTCGTAAAAAATGAAATTTGATACAAAGAAAAGATAGCTATGTGAAATAATCCCATGGGGTTCCCATTCTGCTATAGCCTTCGTGTCTCTGAGCATCTTGTCTATTTGTTGCCTTATACGAAGATGATTGAATTGATTAGAACCGTTGAGTTTGCAGGTTGTCCGTAAGGTGATCCAATGAGACATAGTCATACGCTTCAATTCCCTAACTTTTGCCTGGACCTCCCTTTCGGGTTTTCAGTCCACCGGGATACCCTTTTTTGCCCAAGTCGCCCTTTCGGGTTTTCAACTTGCCGGGTGTACATTTTTTTTTGTTTTATCCCTAATTTTTGCCCAAACCTTTTTGGTTCACCGGGATGCCCTTGTTTTTCCTAGGAGTGTCAACCTAGCGAGTCTCTTATGTGTAGTATCTTTTGACTATGTCTGCATTCGCAGGGTGCGGCAGGTCGTCACCATCCATGGTGGTCAAGATCATTGCGCCACCAGAGAATATGTTTTTGATTACAAATGGTCCTTTGTATGTAGGAGTCCATTTCCCTTGGGATCACCTTGCGGTAGTATGACACGTTTGATCACTAGATCCCCAACTTGATACACTTGGCGTCTGACCTTTTTGTTGAAAGACTTGATCATCTGTTTTTGATACATTTACCCATGACAGACAACAATAAGTCTTTTCTCATCAATTAAGTTCAGTTGATCAAGTCGAGTCTGGATCCAATCTTCTTCATTCAGCCCCACATCCTTTATAATTCTTAGTGAAATTCTGGCAACAAATACTTAATGTCACAATGAATGTTATGACACTGTATCTGACAAATTGTACACCAATCAAACAGTAATCTAAAAGACAGTAAAGAACACAATCAATTGTTAACCCAGTTCAGTGTATAACAACACCTACATCTGGGGGATACCAAGCCAGGGAGGAAATTCACTATAAGAGGTATTAATTTAGGAATAAACCAAACAGTTTATCTCCTTCACTTAAGACCTACCCAATGCAACTTCAATCTAAGTCCTACTTAAACCTGAGTTCCTACTCACTCCCCCTCAATCACAGCAGTGATACTAATCTACTGATTAATAAGATTATGAAGACATTCTTCAATACACACGCTTGATTTTGCTTCAAAGCTTTAATCAAGAGACACAACACTCGTGCTTCAAAGCTTTGAGTGATAAACAACCCTTACAACCAAATCCTACTCCAAGTCACTTATCAAAATGATAATTGCTTGGCTCACAGTAGTTACAACTATACAATGCCTTATTAATCTTCTGTCAAAAGCGCTGCTCACCATTAGGATTCATGAGAAATATATATGCAGTCTATTCTTCATTTACGGCTTCCATAAAAATAGCTAGGGTTAACCAAAGTTAACCTAAAGAATTGGTATTGAGTTTTCATCATAACAGATTAGGGTTAAGCAAGGTTAACCTAATATCCACGTGAGCATCTGATCTGGACAATATACTTCAACTCAGAGTAGCATACCAGATTCCTGAAAATTCTCAGGAACAATAAATCTGCACAACAACTTGATCAGTACAGGATGTCTTAACATTGGTTATGACATCATGTATCCTGCTCATTGATTTTGGTAGAATTCAGTACATATGATCATAGCTTAATCATCATGATATTCACTCATACTGAGTTGTTCCTGTAGAACATTCCTTCTACAGATTTTACCTTTATCCCAGAATGTTATGACATCAGTCATGACATTCGCAAATCTGGTTTTACCAAAAATTAATGCCAACAAACAAACACTTACAAACTCCCCCTTTGGCAAATTTTTGGCTAAAACCCCTAAACAATCAGAGATTAGAATGCAGCAGAATTTTTAATAACAGCTAATCTAACTACCAATATCTAATTCTACCAAAATTACCACAATTTCTTCTCCCCTTTTTTAGCCATAAAGGGGCCAAAGGTACTAGTACTTCAAGTTATACAGTCATCAAAAGGAAATCCAAAATACACAGAGATAGAGAGAAGGTATCAAATAGCAGCAACAAGTTCCAGCAACAATCTTTTCAACTCAGCAAACACAGACCTTCAGGTACTATCATCCCCTGAGGAAGCACTATTTTCAGCAGCATCTTCTGGTGAGCTTCTTGCATAACCATCATGTTGTTCTTCATCAGCATCCTCTTCCCTCATTTGTTCTTCATTCTCCTCCTGTTCCAGACTAGCAATCAGCTCTTCAAGAGTCCTTTTTCTTGCATCAAGCTCTCTGCAGGTTTCTTTTAGAACAGCTATAACATCAACTCTCTTGGAATGAGCTTTGACATTTGATGTGTCAGCATATGTCATAACAATGTCAGGGACATGTGTTCCCTGAAACAGCTTATAGTGAAAACCAAGTGCAGGGGCTCTTCTGCACACAGAGTCCTTTTCAACCAGGATATCAGGATACTGATCAATGATTATACCACACAGGAGAGAGGGAAAAGCAATAGGGCCTTTAATAGCACAACTCTCAGCATGTTTCAATGTTTGATCAAAGATGTAGTTGCCATAATCAAAGTTTGTTCTGGTTCCAACAACATAGATAAATCTTCCCAAACCAGTGGAAATGGTGGATTTGTGGTTGGTGGGAACCCAGTTAGCTGCACCAATTTTGTGCAGTATGACAAACTTCATACTCAGCTTGCTTGCAGTTAGCTTCCCTTTCAAGGGCCAGTGCTTGACTTGCTTGGTAGTGATGGTTTGACAAACCTGGTTGTCATTAACTTCAAGCTTAGGCTGAGCATCATCAGGCCTCCCAAGGTATTTGTTTATCACAGTAGGAGAGAAACTTACCTTCCTTCCTCTTACATAAACACTCTTAAAATAAGCTGACTTTCCATCAGCACATCCACCAGACAAATTTACTATGAATTCTTTGACAAGAATCTCATAGCAGTTGGAAAACTTGACCACGGTTTTCATCAGTCCAGCAGCCTTGATGAGATCCATGACTTCCTTACACTCAATAGCACTTCTGTTCAGCTCCCTCTCTAAGGCAATCCTTTTCAGAAATACATACTTCCACCTGCTTGCATTTTCTGGATGGTGAAAGGAGATATTGTCAATAGCAACCTCAGGAACCTTAGGCAGTTTGCTAGAAGAGGGTTTCTTCCTGAGAGAAATGTTTGGAACATTGCTCTCAACATCAAAATCAAAGTCTGATTCCTTATCAGATTCAGAGGGTTCAAGAGCCTTTCTTTTCTTGGCTATAGGTTGTCTCAAGGGTTTTGAGAGACTACCAACAGATACCCTAGCTTTTACCTTACCCTTCCCTTTGGAAGTTCCATCCTTTTGATCCTTCTTAGCTTCTTCTCTAGCCTTGTTCTCAGGCCTAACTTTCTCATGAACAACTTCAGTAGCCTTCTCTTTGGAGGGGCTTTGGGAAGCACTCTGCTTTTCTTTTCTACTCATCACCCTTCTTGCTATGCTAGGGTTGATATTAGCAATTAAATCATTGTCAGAAAATTCTTCATCAA
This sequence comes from Vicia faba, assembly GCA_948472305.1. NCBI lineage: Eukaryota > Viridiplantae > Streptophyta > Magnoliopsida > Fabales > Fabaceae > Vicia > Vicia faba. The sequence goes on along the minus strand of OX451737.1, from coordinate 1,439,599,390 downwards.
CATTAATGACAGGAGGTTCAACAGCTTTGTCAGTAGTGGTCTGGTGATCATCAGGTTTCTCTGGAGATTTTCCAATGTTGTCATCAGGTGTCTCAACATTCTGAGTGACATTGGGATCACTTTCTAAATTAGGGCTAGCAGTTTCTTGGTTCAATGGTACATATATACCAGGAACAGAGTGATTCTCATTAAGAATCCTAGTGACTAGTCTGGCAATAACTTGATGAACATAAGCAGAACCTTCCCTATTAGCTATCTCTGGAGGAACAGAGGATGATGGTTGAGAAGATTTACCAGAGGGAGAAGCTTGTGATCTTCTTGCATGTCTGGTTCGCAGCTTCTTGACCTTAGTAGGATCAACTTCCATTGCACAAAGTGGAGTTACCTCAAGGACATCAGCATCCATGGGGTTTACGATTGCCCTAGGTTCAGTGTCAGAGGGTGAGGAAGATGCAGTTGCCTTTGATGAAGATGATGACACAGATTGTTGAGACATTTTCAGAGATTGAGAATACAAGTGACAATGAGTGTGAAATTTTCTTTTGAGGGAATGGAGAGTGATGCAGCAAACTGAGAAGATGGAGATATAAATATGTCTATTCCTCTTCTTAAACTTTTGGAAAGAAAGAGGGAAACAAATGATTAGCCCAATCAGAAGAAACTTGATTAAAATATTTCTTTCAATCCTTGTATTAAGCAAAATTAATTGCTACATCTCTTCATATTGGCAAATACCCAGCTTGCCCCTTAAATTCTCAAACTGACTAGCATCAAGTGCCTTGGTAAAAATATCAGCCAGTTGTAGTTCAGTGGCAACATGTTCCAGCTTAATCACCTTCTCCTCCACAAGATCTCTGATGAAGTGATGTCTAATGTCAATATGCTTAGTCCTGCTGTGCTGTATAGGATTCTTGGATATGTTAATTGTACTCAAATTGTCACAGTACAATGTCATGACATCTTGTGTGACATTATACTCAGTCAGTATCTGTTTCATCCAGATCATTTGAGAACAGCTGCTACCAGCTGCTATGTATTCGGCTTCAACAGTAGATAGAGATACACAATTTTGTTTCTTGCTGAACCAAGACACAAGATTATTTCCCAAAAAGAAGCATCCTCTAGAGGTGCTCTTTCTATCATCAGTACTGCCAGCCCAATCAGCATCACAATAACCAGACATAATTGGTTCACATCCATGGGAGTACAACATACCATAATTGTAAGTTCCACTCACATACTTCAGAATTCTTTTCACCTGGTTGATGTGACTTTGGGTTCAGCCTGGTATCTTGCACATACTCCAACTGCAAAGGCAATGTCAGGTCTGCTGGCTGTTAAGTATAGCAGACTTCATATCATGCTTTTGTACAAGCTTTGATCCACATGTGCCCCACTTGTGTCTTTGGACAACTTTAAATGAGTAGGTGCAGGAGTCCTTTTATGACTGGCATTCTCCATCCCAAACTTCTTGACAATATTCTTTGCATACTTGCTTTGAGACAGAAAAATTGAGTCTTCCATCTGTGTGACTTGTAGTCCAAGAAAGTAGGTCAATTCTCCCATGAGGCTCATTTCAAATTCAGCTTGCATCTGGTTAGAAAAATGTTTAATCATTTTATCTGACATTCCTCCAAACACTATGTCATCAACATAAATTTGAGCTACCATTATATTTCCTCCTTCATCCTTGAGAAAAAGAGTTTTATCCAAACCTCCTTTCCTGTATCCTTTGTCAGTGAGGAACTTTGTCAACCTGTCATACCAAGCTCTAGGAGCTTGTTTTAGACCATATAATGCTTTCCTCAATTTGTAGACATGATCAGGACAGTTTGGATCCACAAATCCTTTAGGCTGTTCCATATACACTTCCTCATTTAAGTACCCATTTAGGAAGGCACTCTTCACATCCATCTGAAACAGCTTGAACTTAAGGAGACAAGCAACTCCCAATAGAAGTCTGATTGATTCCAGTCTGGCTACATGAGCAAAAGTCTCATCAAAATCAACCCCTTCAACTTGAGTGTATCCTTGAGCAACAAGCCTTGCCTTATTCCTGGTGACAACTCCTTCAATATCTGACTTGTTCTTGTAGATCCACTTTGTGCCAATGATGTTTGTTCCTTCTGGTCTAGTAACTAACTCCCATAATTCATGTTGCTTGAACTAGTTCAATTCATCTTGCATTGCTCCAATCCAGTATTCATCGTCAAAGCCTCTTTAACATTTTTTGGTTCAATCTTAGACACAAAGCAAGAGTTTGTGATGATTTCTCTAGATCTTGTAGTGACTCCACTGTTAGGATCTCCTATGATGAGTTCCTTAGGATGATCTTTCTGAACTTTGATGGAAGGATCTTTGTTAGCTTCCTTTGATTCAGACTCTGATGGAGTAGGATTAGGCATATCATCCTTTTTAGACACTTGTGTTGAAGTCTCAAAGAATGTCTCAACATCATATGGGACATTTGTTTCCTCATGGTGATCATCAACTATGACATTTATAGACTCCATCATAACTTTGGTCCTGGAATTGAACACCCTATATGCTCTGCTGTTGGTAGAGTATCCTAGGAATATTACTTCATCACTTTTAGGGTCCATCTTTCTCCTTTGTTCACAATCTGTCAGAATATAGCATTTGCTCCCAAAGACATGGAAGTACTTCACTGTAGGCTTTCTTCCTTTCCATAGTTCATAAAGGGTGGATGATGTTCCCTTTCTCAAGGTGACCCTGTTATGGACATAACAGGCTGTATTCATAGCTTCAGCGCAAAAATGAATAGGAAGCTTGTTGGCATGTATCATTGCTCTGGCAGATTCCTGTATAGTCCTATTTTTCCTTTCCACAACTCCATTTTGTTGAGGAGTTATAGGTGTAGAGAACTCATGATTGATTCCTTCTGAGGAACAGAACTTATACTATTTTCAAATTCCTTACCATGATCACTTCTGATTCTGACAATGCATCCTTCTTTTTCTCTTTGAATTCTTTTGCACAATTCCTTAAATACATCAAATACATCCGACTTTTCCCTAATGAAGTTTATCCAGGTGAATCTGGAAAAATCATTCACAACAACATAGGCATATCTCTTTCCACCAAGACTTTCCACCTGCATGGGACCCATCAGATCCATATGTAGAAGTTCTAGCACCTTAGAGGTGGTCAGATGTCTTGTCTTTGGATGTGACATTCTAGTTTGCTTTCCAACCTGACATTCACCACAGACTCTCCCTTCATCAATCTGAAGCCTTGGAATCCCTCTGACAACCTCCATGGATATGATCTTTTTCATTCCTCTAAGATGTAAATGACCAAGTTTTTGGTGCCACAGTTTCACTTCCTTTTCTTCTTTGGCTATAGAGCACACAAAAGAGTAGTTAGTGTTCTCAGACTCCCATAAGTAACAATTGTCTTTTGATCTGACTCCTCTCATTACAACTTCTTGTTTTTCATTAGTTACAAGACATTAAGACTTGGTGAAGTTGACCTTGAATCCTAGATCACATAATTGACTGATACTTATGAGATTAGCAGTCAAACCATTTACCAGCAACACTTTATTTAGGTTTGGAACTCCAGGGCAGTCCAAGTTTCCAACTCCTTTGATTTCTCCTCTAGCACCATCTCCAAAAGTGACATAACTAGTAGTATGAGGTTTGACATCATTCAGCAGATTCTTGATTCCAATCATGTGTTTAGAGCAACCACTGTCAAAGTACCAGTCTTCCTTGGCAGAAACTCTAATGGAGGTATGAGCTATCAGGGTTGCAGTCTTTTTGTTCCACTGTTGAGTATATGGTGCCTTGTTAGTCTTAGGTTTGACATATGGGGTTTGATTAGGATATCCATATAATCTGAAGCAGAATGGCTTTATGTGACCAAACCTTCCACAATAATGACATCTCCATCTTTTATACTTTTTCTTCATATTTCTCTGTTCTTGTTGTTGATTCCTATGTTGTGACATCTGCTTTGACATTTGTTTATCAGGCCTGGTCTTCTTCTTGTCAACAACAGATTTCTTTGCAGCCACAAATCCTAGACCAGACATGTTTCCTACATTTTGTCCAGCCTGAAGGATTTCTTCCAACTTGTCAGTTCCATTTGTTAACATCTTGACAGACTTAGTCATCTGATCAAGTTTGGAGTTCAACATTAGAACTTCACCTTCGAGATGGCTTATAGTAGCAGTGTCTGCCTTCTTCTCAGCCTCCAACTTCACTATGAGATTTTTCTATTTCTCATTTTGCTGACAGACTTCAGCACTTCTGATACATAGCTTCTTGTAGGAGTCAATAAGTTCTTCAAATGTCACTTCCTCATCACTAGAATCATTATCAGAGTTACAAATACCAGATAGTGCAGTAACTAGTTTAGCAGATTCTTCTTCAGAGTTACTTTCTGAGTCACCATCAGACCAAGTAACAGACATTCCTTTCTTTTGTTTCTTTAGAAAGGTAGGAATTCAGCTCGAATGTGCCCATATCCTTCACATCTATGGCATTGGATTCCTCTGCTTTGATTTCCCTTTTCTTCAAACTTAGTTCTTCTGCTGGAGTCATAGGATCTGCTAATGTCAGAGGAAACGTTCTTGACATTTGACCTTGACTTTAGGTCCATTCTCTTGATGAGTTTGTTGAACTGCCTTCCAAGCATTTCTATAGCTTCTGAAATATTCTCTTCATCACTCTCCTTGCTTTCATCTTCAGTATTGGATACAAGGGCTATGCTCTTGTTTTTCTTATCAACATTGTCACTGATCCCCATCTCAAATGTCTGAAGTGACCCAATGAGTTCATCAACCTTCAAGTTGCATATATCCTGAGCTTCCTCTATAGCAGTCACTTTCATTGCAAACCTTTTAGGCAAGGATATGAGAATATTTCTCACCAGCTTTTCTTCTGACATCTTTTCTCCCAATGCTCCTGAGGTGTTGGCAATTTCCAAGATGTTCATGTGAAACTCATGAATGGTATCATCTTCCATCATCCTTAGATTCTCAAATTTGGTAATGAGCATCTGAAGTCTTGACATTTTTACTTTGGATGTACCCTCATGGGTGGTTTTGAGAGTGTCCCAAACATCCTTGACCAATTCATATTGATGTACTAGTCTGAATATGTTTCTATCAATTCCATTGAACAAGGCATTCAATGCTTTAGAGTTACCCAGGGCTAACTCATCTTCTTCTTTGCTCCATTCTTCCTCAGGTTTCAGACTAGTCGTCCCATCTTTCCCAGTTATGGTGGGATGGTTCCATCCTTTGTCAGCAGCTCTCCAAGCCTTTTTGTCCAGTGACTTCAAGAAGGCAATCATACGAGGTTTCCAGTAGTCATAATTTGATCCATCCAGAATAGGTGGTTTGTTCCCAAATCCTCCTTCCTTGTCCATAGCGCCAGAAAATAATACCCCTAAATCTCACCCAGAAAGACAGGCAGGGTGCCTGCTCTAATACCAATTGAAATTCTGGCAACAGATACTTAATGTCACAGTGAATGTTATGACACTGTATCTGACAAATTGTACACCAATCAAACAGTAATCTAAACGACAGTAAAGAACACAATCAATTGTTAACCCAGTTCAGTGTATAACAACACCTACATCTGGGGGCTACCAAGCCAAGGAGGAAATTCACTATAAGAGGTATTAATTTAGGAATAAACCAAACAGTTTATCTCCTTCACTTAAGACCTACCCAATGCAACTTCAATCTAAGTCCTACTTAAACCTGAGTTCCTACTCACTCCCCCTCAATCACAGCAGTGATACTAATCTACTGATTAATAAGATTATGAAGACATTCTTCAATACACACGCTTGATTTTGCTTCAAAGCTTTAATCAAGAGACACAACACTCGTGCTTCAAAGCTTTGAGTGATAAACAACACTTACAACCAAATCCTACTCCAAGTCACTTATCAAAATGATAATTTCTTGGCTCACAGTAGTTACAACTATACAATGCCTTATTGATCTTCTGTCAAAAGCGCTTCTCACCATTAGGATTCATGAGAAATATATATGCAGTCTATTCTTCATTTAGGGCTTCCATAAAAATAGCTAGGGTTAACCAAAGTTAACCTAAAGACTTGGTCTTGAGTTTTCATCATAACGGATTAGGGTTAATCAAGGTTAACCTAATATCCACGTGAGCATATGATCTGGACAATATACTTCAACTCAGAGTAGCATACCAGATTCTTGAAAATTCTCAGGAACAATAAATCTGCACAACAACTTGATCAGTACAGGATGTCTTAACATTGGTTATGACATCATGTATCCTGCTCACTGATTTTGGTAGAATTCAGTACATATGATCATAGCTTAATCATCATGATATTCACTCATACTGAGTTGTTCCTGTAGAACATTCCTTCTGCAGATTTTACCTTTATCCCAGAATGTTATGACATCAGTCATGACATTCGCAAATCTGGTTTTACCAAAAATTAATGCCAACAAAAAAACACTTACACTTAGAGAGGGGATCTGGACCTCAATAGGCAAGACAACCTCCATGCCATATACCAAAGAGTAGGGTATTGCCCCGGTTGATGTGCATGCTGTGGTACGATACCCGTGAAGAGCGAATGGTAACATCTCATGCCAGTCCTTGTATGTGACTGTCATTTTCTATATGATCTTTTTAATGTTCTTATTTTCGGCTTCGGAAACATCATTCATCTTTGGCCAGTAAGGGGAAGAATTGTGATGCTGGATCTTGAATTGCTCGCACAGGGCGGTGATCATAGTATTGTTCAGGTTTGTACCATTGTTTGTAATGATCCTCTCCGGGATACCATAACGACAGATGAGATTCTGCTTAATGAACCAGGGGACAACATTCTTGGTAACAGAAGTGAAAGAAGCTGCCTTCACCCACTTTGTAAAATAGTCAATGGCCACTAAGATGAAGCAGTGTCCATTGGAGGCTGTTGGCTTGATTTCCCCAATCATATCAATCCCCCACATAGAAAAGGGCCAAGGAGCCGTCAAGACATTCAGAGGAACTGGAGGTACGTGCACCTTGTCAGCATAAATCTGACACTTATGGCAAGTTCGAGAGTGTTGATAATAGTCTGCTTCTATGGTAGACCAGTAATAGCCTACTCGTAGGATTTTCTTTTTAATTGTATGCCCACTGGAATGGGTGCCAAAAGTGCCTTCATGTAACTCATCCATGATCCTTTCAGCTTCAACTTTGTCTACACACCGAAGTAACATAGAGTCATGGCTGCGTTTGTAAAGAATGCCATTACTAAGGAAGAAATTAGCAGAGAATCTCCTTAAGAACTTCTTACCATTTACTGAAGCTCCTTCTGGGTATTCTCGAGTCTCGAGATACCTCTTGACTTCGTGAAACCAAGGTTGGTCCACTACTTCTTCAGTATTAATCACGTGATAGTGTGCTGGTTCATCCCTTCGCTCAATGGTGATCTGGGGAGCCTCGTTATCCCATTTAAGTTTAAACATAGATGACATTGTGGCTAGTGCGTCTGCTAGCTGATTTTCTTCTCACGGGAAGTACTCAAAGGTAATCTTCTCAAAATGTGGGAGCAATGTCAAAACATGTTCTTTGTAAGGGATAAGGTTAGGGTGTTTGGTGTCCCATTCCCCTTTGATCTGACTAATGACCAAAGCTGACTCTCGGAATACATTTAAGGATTTGATCCCCAAATCTATGGCAGCTTTAAGACCAAAGATGCACGCTTCGTATTCCGCCATGTTGTTTGTACAATTGAAGCAGAGTATTGCAGTAAAAGGAGTATGACATCCTTCTGGAGATATGAGTACAACATCGATACTGTTGCCGAGTGTGTTAGATGCCCCATTAAAAACCAGAGTCCATCGTGATCCTTGTTCAGGTCCATCATATGGCCTGAATTCTTCAGTTGTTTACCATCATGGTGTCCTCATCTGGGAATTCGAACTTCATGGACTGGTAGTCTTCCACAGCTTGGTGAGCAAGGTGATCAACTAGTACACTGCCCTTTATTGCTTTCTGGGTAGTATACTATATGTCATATTCTGTCAGGATCATCTGCCATCTCGCTATTCTCCCAGAGAGAGCAGGTTTCTCAAAGATGTATTTTATTGGATCCATTTTAGATATCAACAAGGTAGTATCAGTGAATTTCTTGTTTCATAGTTGGTAAACTTTTTGCTCAGGTAATAAATAGTGTGCTCTTTTCGGCCAGACTCGTCACACACCCCATTGAATTTTCCAACACGGTCAGATACATGATCAATGGTCTTCCCTTGACTGGTGGCATCAAAACAGGAGGCTCTTGCAGGTACTCTTTGATCTTGTCAAAAGCAGTTTGGCACTCGTCATTCCATTTAACTACTTGATCTTTCTTCAGTAATTTGAAGATTGGCTCACAAGTAGCTGTCAGGTGAGAAATGAATTTGGAAATGTAGTTTAAACGTCCCAAGAATCCTCTGACTTCCTTCTCGGTACAAGGAGTAGGCATCTCTTGTATCGCTTTCACCTTGGCAGGATCTACTTCAATACCATTATTGCTGATGTTGTACCCCAAAATTTGCCCTCCCATATTTCTTAACACATGGCAAGTGAGGTCCCCAAATTGCTCAAGAAAGTTCAAGAATTGACCAGACAAACTCTCTCCTAAGACAGTATACCTCAAATTAGGGTTTCCATCTCCATCAAGATGTGTGAACCACAAAGGACTCAAATTCTCACCATTGTCCTAGTATGTTCTCAAGATCATCCATGTCAAGTTTCAAGCCTTGCAAAATAAGTTTGCTCAGTCAATTGCTCAAATGCTTGAAAATCAACTGTACTAGGTCAAAAGTCAATTGTGGCCCACATACAGTCAAACTTCAAGATTTTTGGTCAACATCCTCATTTTGAAGTATTATTCATCATTTGATCAAGGGTTGATCATGATTCCTCAAGGATTGCTCACAATACATGAAAACCCAAAAGTTGCTAAATTAGGGTTTTATAGGAAAAGTCAACTCAACTTTGACGAAGCATAACTTTCTCATACTTTATCAGAAATGACCCATCCAAATCTCGTTTTGAAGAGGATGAAATTCCCAACAATCCATATTCAGCTCCCAAGTCCAGAATATGCACTCACAGAAAGATATGAATTTTGACATTATAGGTCCTTTTGAAAAGTCAACAAAAAACACCTTTTGGGTCAAAGCTTCATACATGAATATGGAAGACTCAATTGAGATGAGACTAAAAGGGTTGTTTAGAGGACATCCTAACCTTTCTTAAAAGTCCAAGAACATCTATCTAGGGTCAAAATTGAGAGAGTTATGCATTGGCCAAGTTGACCATTTTTGCAAAATTGCCAAAAGTCAAATGTGCTCAAATTTGCATTTTTTGCTAAATGGGCCCAACTTTTTATGCTTGCACCTTAATTATAATGTGGTCCACGACTCAAATGTTCACTCACCCATTATATGCTTCATTTTTCAATTTATTTTGATTTTTCATTAATTAAAAGGTGAATAAAATCAAATAAATGATGAAAATTAACAAAGATATGATTTGATTTGTTTTTTTAATAGATTGGCAATCAAGATATGCTGAGTTAACAAGATGAAATCGAATCAATGGAAATTGGTACAAGAAAGGCATGGTTTGGATCAAAATAGCAACATATCATATAGCTTGCAAATCAAATCAAATCTTGGATAAATGCAAAGATTTAGTCCATGTTTGTAAACCTAATTCACTCTAGGTTATATAGTGAACAACCCCAGATCAAAATATAAGGGTTAGAGTCGTGAAAAAGGCAGAGCAAAGTCACAAAATTCAAAGAAAAGTGTGAATTGGTTTTCATTCCATAGGCCATCTCAAGCCATCCTAGCTATCCCAATCCATTGCTGGACGTCCCAAGAAGTTGTCCCAATCATTTGCAAGGCCTGGAACACCCAGAAATGCGCGCTACATCTCATACGGTTTGACATAATTTTCCAATTCGATTATCATAACTCTTGCATCATTAGCACTTTTGATTGTTATATTCGTGTTTGCAAGCTAACCATGTCATTTAATTGCGTTTTTGAAGCCTGTACACGATGTTGCCATTGCTAGGGTTTTTGTGTTATTTTTAGGGTCTTTTTGTACAGGAACAATTGGGCTTTGAATCAGGTACCATGATGCTCGTGAGGATGAGACGAGTTGATTGGTACCATCACCTTTCATTTATCTTGCGCGTACAACATTTTTGAAATGTGCAGGGTTATACCTACAATGGATGTCTGTAGGTAAAAGTCTCTTTTTCTAAAACGACGGTTACAGGGAAGAAGAAGATGGGTGTCAGCCAACCATTGGAACGTTTGAATCTCGCGCGCTTTGGAATTATCTCTTTTATTTTTCTTATATTATGTTTTATTATTATTCTAATGACAAGTTAACAACGTAACTCAGTTGGCAACACATCATTGGTAGGGAGTACAAGGACCTGGGTTCGATCCCAGGTCCCAACAAAATGCATTTTCTTGTTTTATCTTTGAAGATCCAAAGCAATACTCCCTCACATGCCTTCCATACACCCTCAATGCCTGGCCACTGGATGCCCAGCTAGTCAGATCCAACGTGCCAGCAATGAAGGTCCACTGTATTCCTCAAAGTCAACGATGCACCAGATCCAGTGCTGACCAGGCCTGGAGCCTAATGGGCCAAAGATTTTAAGTTCCACAACCCCCAGTATTGCTATTCCACATAGGCCCATTCTAAATTTCTTTATTTTATTTTTATTATTTTTTCTTTATTCCTTGCAATTTACTAATTTATATTTTAAAATCAATTTTTTATAAAAATCCCAAAATCAAGAATTCATAAATTTAGAGTTTTTTTTTTATTATCAAATTTAATTTTCAATTAATTAGCTTAATTTAATTAGGGTAACTTTAATTTATATTTATAATTAAAATCAATTAGAAAACTAGGTTTAAATTCTTGATTTAATTCTTTTCTTTTTTCAAACAAAAACACAAAAATAGGTTAACTTAATTATTTTTCTTAATTAAAATTAATTAGTAATTAGGTTCTTTTTTTAATTCAATTATTCCTTATTTTCTCAAACAATAAAACATGACAAAAAAACATTTTTTCTTTAATCAATCGCAAGTAGGATTAGTCAAAGGGTCAAAACCCTAATCGCCTCACATTTAACTTACCGCGCGCATTTGCTTTTGCCATTATTTTGTAACTGTTCAGGGTTTGTAATAGTTAACTTAGGGTTTTTATTTACTGTTTAAATCCCCGATTTTTGGTTATGTAATTAATCCCCCTCCCTGGAGCCTTGTAATAGCTAGGTTTATTTTCTCGCATTTTTACTTTCCGCAAAACTCTTAACTGTTAGATGTATGTTTAGGATTGTATGGCAAGAATGCATGACAAAATTAAAATGGTTAGAAAACCCTAATGTACAAAGATAATAAACTGAAAATAAATCACTCGCACATATTCACTCTTAGGGTATACTCTCACTTCAGTTGCCTTCGGTAAATGATCATTAAGCATAGGGTGTCTTAGTGGTTGCCCTCCCGTCTAAAAGATCAAATTGTCCCATTCGAATGTTGTGTGATACGGTGGGAGAACTGACTAGGGTTTTGCGTTTGTTTTCGCAAATGTTTCGGTTGAGCAAGAGTCGCCACCGACTTTTTATTTTATCCTAAGGAAAGGTTTAAAAAGCACAGCAAAAACCTTTGAGATATTTTCTTGGGTTCGGGGAGTAGGTTATAGAAAGGGAAGGTATTAGCACCCTTTCTATCCATGGTTATCCATGGGCTCTTAGGTACTTGCTTAGATCAACTTGCGTTGGTTTTCAATTGTTTGAAATGGTGCTTTGTGTGTGGTTTTGAAAATGTTTTGAAAAAGATGCCTTATCTAGGCTACCCTTGTAACAATTCTTTACTCGAATGTTTTACAAAAGGTGTTTGTCTTTTTGAAAAGATGTTTCAAGGTTTTTTTTTGAAAGTTTGTTTTGAAAGTGTTTGTGAAGTGTGGTTTGAAAAATAGGCAAGTGTTTTTGTTTTGCAAGTTGACAAGTACTTAAGAGCTATCTACCCTAAAGTTCTCAAAGATTATTGCTATGTCTTAACCCTTTTAACAATTTTGTTCCACCATTGCATTTGGTGGACAATCTTGTGTTAGGATGTTAAAGAGACGGGCGCGGGTCATCGTTTAGACCATAATTGCAATGGTGCCAAGTATCTTTGGGCAATTTTCTTTTAAGGGACTTGATCATTTTTAGGCAACCTTTCGAAAGCGTCATCGAGGGACTTATGATCATTTGATTGTTTGTTTTGTTTTTTTTTGCCCAAAGAGACCTAACATGCAATATGGCCCATTTATTGAAGGCAACAAGTGGAATACCCTAGGGGTGCAAGTGTGATATGTGTTGTCTATTTTCATGCTTGATTATCTTGAAATTAGGTCAAACTATTTTTGTTCTTTTTATTTGCATACAAACCCTAATCCTAACATGGTATAATTAGAAAGCATTAAAGTGCGAAAAATAAAGTTCTAAACTATTACAACACAATATGGGAAGGGGGGGTACAAATGTTCAAATGGGGGGTATTTGACAAGGAGATTAAACCTAGCTATTACATCAATTTGGAATTATTTACAAGATAATTAATTTGCACAAATTAAATAGAAATAAAATAAATATGCAAGATGCAAAAAAAGGGTTTTTATATGTATGGAAAAAGGTATTTTTATATGTCAAAATAAAATAAAATGAAAAGTATTATTTTTGGAGTTTTTGTGTTTTAAGGGCAAAACCCTAATTTATTAAATAAAATATATTAACTTATTTAATATGTACAAATATTTATCAATTATATACCAAATAAAATAAAAATGAAGTATGTTTGTCAAAATGTATTTTTACTATCAAATATTAATGAAAAATAAAATGTATATATTTTTGTATTATTTACTAAATATTCTAATAAATATATATGTATATGTATTAATTTCTAAATATGTATTATATATACAAAAGTAATAATATTTAATACTTATAAAAAAGGTATATTTTATATAAAATATTTTAAGAAGATAAAACAAAATAAAAATGAAAATCAAATGTGTTTACATTATTTTTTAGTATTTTAAGTAAAAAGTGTTTATTCATTTATTTATGTACAAATAACTAATCTAAACAAATAAATACCTAAAAAATTCAAAAATGGTTTAAAAAATTATTTTTATGTTTTTAATATTATGAGGAAAAATAAATAAGTCAGGAATAAAAAACAAAAGTCAAAAAAATATAAAAATAAGCCAAATGGGCCTAGGGGGTGTGAAAGTAAAATCAGGGTGTAAAAAGAAGTGTGAAACAGGCCCAGCCCAAATGATCTTCTTCAACCTCCAGATTGTTTGAATCAAGAACAAAGCGCGTGTTTTCCATTGCCAAGCCTAGATCCTGATTCTTTGACTTTCATCAAAAACTTACAACAACAAAGTTATAGAGCATCATGTCACGATTCTAAACATGTAAAGAAATCAATCTAACTCTCAGAAATGAGAGAGAATTTCTTCTCCCCCAATTCCTGACCTAGTTTTTTATCAATGTTCAGACTTAAAATTCTCTAAGCATACATAGTATAAATGAAATCTAATCACATGGGCATGTTCAGGGCTATGAATGTGACATGTTTTCTTCACAAACCTAAAGCTAACAATGCCTGGATAGAGAGATTCGTGTTCATGAACTTACCTGTTCAGCTGAAGTTGTATCTGATGATTGAGGTACTTTCAGAGCAAGGTGATGATTGGTACAACTTCCTTGATGTCCAGGGATGCTATTCCAAGCTTTACTTTGTCTTGAAACCTTTTGAATCGAGCTATTGAACTTCAACTGCAAAACAAGAAAGTGAAAATGGTGATGTAGCCTGGGAGTGTTACAGGTCGTGTTTGATGTTTGGATTAGCTTCAAGGGATGTTGTAGGATGTGTTTGATGTGGTTTTAGCAAGAATGCATGAAAGGGATGAGAGTTGGCACTCAAACTGCAGCAGATGCTCTGTTTGGGCAGTTTGAGGGTGGTTCTGTGTTCTAGAGGGCAATGGAGGTGTTGGAGTCGTGTTCTAGCTCAGTTAGGATGTTTAGGATCTGTTTGACAAGTTTGTTTAAGGGTTCTTTAGCTGAGATGAAAGTTGTTGTACAAAATGCTATGTTTCTTATACTTTAAGTAAGCAATGGCCAAGTTGAGTTCTAGGCAGGTAGAGGCCCCTCTAATGTGCTGCATAACTCAGTCTTGATCAGTGTCATTAACTCCTAAACTTGTGCCAAAGAGATTTCAAATGTACTTGCTTGGATTTGCATTTTGACATAAAGCTCACTTTTGCAAAAATGGTTAAAGTGCTTTATCTACTTTGGGATTAAACCATTATACAATGCTTGAACACATAGGACATGGTCTTGGCACAAAGAGTTTGCATTAAATTATTGAGTGCAAATGGGATTAGAGGCCTGTAATGTAGCATAAACCAAGCTGACTTGAAAATGGCAATGTGTATGAACATGTCTTGGTCAAGAACAAAAGTGACTTTTGCCCAACTTGCCAAATTCGATTCTCCCTAACCATGAGGTTGTTTGATGAGTTCTTGGACATTTTGGAAAGCTTGGAATGTGTACTACAACCCATATTTGAAATGCAAATTGAAAATCCAAGTGGAAGTATATGAAAAATGGTCTTGAAGTTAGGTAAAAACCTTTCCTAAAATAGGTCAAATTTTCACTAAGTTAAGAATGGTTTGGTACCCTTGTTCCAAATATTGTAACTTGAGATACAAGCCTATTTTGGGAAAACTTTGTGAATCAAAGTTTTAGATTATGCAATAGGCTACAACTTTCATGTTTTTACTTTTGCTTGAATACAAATGAATCTTGGTGAGAAAGTGGGGCAAAGTTAGGAAAAAATTAGGGTTTTTCATAACTTAGAAAAATTCTAAGTTATGAAAAATCTTCATTTCAAACCCTAATTTGCAATTTTGGATTTCTTGATGAACAAGTTTCATGATTTGGCATGTTTTGATGAAAAATGAATCTTGACCCTTGATTTTGACCAAAAAGTCAAAGTTTGACTTTTCAGTATACAGTCAAAATTGATCAATTGACTAGGAAATTCAACTGTCAATCTTGTGCATTTGGGATCTTTTGAACTTGTTGAGCATGTCAAGACAATTCCATGGAGTTCTTAAGTCCATATGTGAGCTTGGTTTGCCATTGGCTAGGTCAAACAGTCAAAAATTGCCTTTGTGCAGTCAAAACCCTAAAAATGACCATTTTGCCCTTTTGGTGGTCTGATCAAATTTCTTGTGGAATTGTGATCCAAACTTGATAAAATGGTCCATGTGAGTTTATAATGTGGATGTGTGTCAATTTTCATGAGATTTGACTGTCAATTGGCCACAGTTGACTTTTTCCCCAATACAGCTGATTTCTAGGTCAACTGTCCAATTGACTGGGCAAAACTTGGAATCAAGACTTGAAACTTGGTATGGATAAACTTTGGAGTCCAATATGAAGCATGAAAGTCATCTTAGGCATTTTAGGTCAAAACATCTCTGTGCAAACACAAACCCTAATTTGGGTCAACAGTGCAAGGAGAAGTCTTGAGCAGATGAAACCCTAACTGGATCCTGAGTTCCAAAGGCTTTGTGATGAGAAATCATTGAGAGATGGGAGGGCAAATTTTGGGGTACAACATGTTGCCTCGGAAATGTTTCCTCGAAAAGATCTTAAGACTTTAGGGTTGCTACTAAGGTGTCCTAATATTGCTTTAGTGACCGTACGTCCCTTTCGAATTGACCCTTACAAACTCCAACAACGATGCTACCTATTTCTCAATAGTAGGATAACGCTGTCTAAAGGAAACAAGAATAGAAACGATCTTTTTTCGAGTAGGTAGAATCTTAAGTACTTTCTCAATAAAAACCTTTCACACAAACACTTTTCAAACAAATTTTCAAAACAACTTTGTCACACCCTTGAGGGCTGATACAAGGGTTATCACGAAGTAAAACATTTTTTCAAAAAAACAAGCACACAAACACAAGAAATTTAAAAACGAGCAAGTACCTAAGAGCCCATGGAAAACCATGGATAGAAAGGGTTCTAACACCTTCCCTTTCTATAATCTACCCCCTGTACTCAAAATATCGAAAAAGGATTTTTTATGTACTTTTTTCCTTTCCGGTTGGATGAAATTAAAGTCGGTGGCGACTCTTGCTTACCGCAACATTTGCGAACAAAAAACGCAAACCAGTATAAATAGTCGGTTCTGCCACCGTATCACAGAACTGGCGACTCTGCTGGGGAATTATAAGTGGGGTATACCTTAGGATCCAGGTCATTAAAATTACTTCTCTTGATTGCTTTGTTTTCTTTATTTTTGAGGGTTTTATTTGGGGTTACTATAGATCCTATACCCGGATCTGGGGGCACTCATTAGTTAAGTAGCAATAGACTGTGAGGGAACTGTACAGTGTAGACCGATACGGTTGAAGCAGTAGCTACATTGGTGTGGCACTTTGGTTGGTACCGGTATCCCTTGTGGTGAAACGAGGAGAATATGGGGCCGCTGCATGGTGTCGTGAAGCACTAACGAACCTTAGAACCTTAGTTGAACAACTTGACCATTAGAAAGTAGCGAGATAGCCGACCTCGGTGTAAAGCTGAGAACTGGTTGATACTCGATGCTACACTCATTGAGATCATACTTTCGGAATATTTCGACCGCAAGAAAAGATTGCGTGAGCCGAAACCATGACCGATAAAGGATGGTCAATGATATTGTGATCCTCTAGAACCTGGTTACTTTTCTAGGACAGGTTTGAAACCAACTTAACTTCAAGAGAGTATTACCTTTAACCTCATGCAAGCCTTAAACCTAAGGGCTTTGTGTGATTTGACTGTGTTTGCAATACCTGTGTTTGCTATACCTGTGGTTTATCATGACATCAAGCATCATAACATGGCATTCATGCTTCATTACATTAACCATTTCAAAGACCAAGGGAATTTATCTTTGTTATGTTTTGAAGATCATGGCTTCCGTGCGTAGAAATACTATCTGAATCAGCTTTGTGAAGATACCTTCCCAACTCAAAGAGCTAGTATCAAGAGTTTATGAAACTTCTACTTTCATTAAGAGACACGGTAAACTTCTCAGCCTGGTTACTTCCAACTTTGATGAACAGATGATGAGCATACTTTTTCAGTTCTTCGATCCCAAGCATCACTGCTTCACCTTTCCAGATTATCAGTTGGTACCCACCTTGGAAGAATTCTATCAGCTATTGGGCATACCCATTCTTGAACATGTACCCTTCACAGGTATAGAAGAAGTTCCTAAGCCAGAAGTCATTGCCTCATCTTTGCATTTGAAATGAGCCGATGTGGTATCCAATTAGGAAACTCGAAGCAGAGTCGAGGGTTTTCTAGCCAAATTTCTAATAGACAAGGCTCCGTTATTTTAGGATGATATGGATTTTCAGGCTTTTGAGGAGGTCTTGGCTCTTCTTTTCTATGGTTTAGTTCTCTTCCCTAATCCGGACTCCTTCGTGGATGTGAGTGCTATCAAGATTTTCCTTTCTCGCAACCCTGTGCCTACCTTGCTTGGAGATATTTTGCACACTCTCCATACTCGTACCATGAAGAGAAGGGGGACTCTTATGTGCTGCATGCCGTTGTTGTCAAGGTGGTTTATTTCTCTCCTCCCTAAGTCTGTACAGAAGAGAGAAGAAGGTTTAGGTTAGTCGCAAAGGATAATGTCACTCGCTCATACGGATATTCTTTGGTGTTCCCGAGCTATGGAAGACATTGCTATTATTGACCGCTGTGGGGAGTACCCTAATGTCCTATTACTTGGTATCAGAGAAGGTATAACTTACAATCCTTGTCTAGCTTTGCGACAGTTTGGTCATGCTCGAAGGGATGGTCCCCATGAGTTACTTATTGAGGGCATTGTATTCAACTATGAGGATGATGTTAATGAGTATCGCCGGAGGTTCATACGAGCTTAGGGCATGGTAAACAGATCTGACCCCAAAGATTTGGGACCAAAGACTTCCATTCCTATGGAGCCTTACCTCCAATGGGTACGAGCTCGTTCCCAGAAGCTTATGATGCCTTATGTGTCCGTATTACCAGTGATTGTGGAGCCCACTACTGAAGAAGGAATTCCTTACACGGTTCTCTATACTTACATGCCCACTGATCTTGGGGAGTTACAGTGGTCTTGGATTCAACTGAAGAATGAGCGAGATACTTACAGGGACCCGTTCCGGGATCAAGAGAGGAAGGTTTTAAAGCTCACCATGCAGCTCCAGGAAGAAAGAGTGCTCAATGATTATATCAGCACAAAGAGAAAGCGTCCATGGGACTTTTGATTTTTCTTTTCTAGTTTTCAGATTTGTTTTATTTACTTATTTGTAACGCCTTAAAGGCATTTTGAACCTTCAAATTTAAGCTAATAAAGTTTTTGTTTATTTTGGTTTGCAAATTTAAATTTCCCGAAGTCTTTGAAATCATTACATGCGCACCCCATTATCATACATATCATTACAGGTACCACTACAGGTTTCTCATCTTCTTCGCTGTTTATTTCAACAGAAATGTCTTCCGATCAAGCCATCAAAGATCTTCAGGCACAGAACGCCCAGTTCCAACAAATGTTCATAAATTTGGCAAAGGGGCAAGAAGATCTGAAAGCCCTAATTCTGAAAGAGAAGAAGAAAAAGAAGAAGGTTATCGGTATTCTGAATATGGGAAGAAGGTTTGGAGAGCGGTTGAAGCAACAAAATGATCTGACCTCTTCATCCAAGGAAGGGGAGAATCAAGAAGAAGAGAAAGACCCCAGTCCTGTAGTTTCTGACAATGATATTGATTATAATGATGAGCAATATCCTCCTGCGGAGGATAGATACAAGCAGTTAGAAGATCGTCTGAGTGCCATGGAAGTTCAGAGGATACCTGGACTAGATTTTAGAGAATCAGGACTGGTATCGGGAGTGGTCATCCCTTAGAAGTTCAAAGCTCCGATTTTTTCCAAGTATGATGGAGTGTCCTGCCCAAAGCTCCATCTCCGTTCTTATGTCAGGAAGATTCAACCCCACACCGCTGATAGAAATTTGTGGGTGCACTTCTTTCAATATAGTCTGTCAGGGACTCAACTTGAATGGTTCTACCAGTTGGAGGGAGCCAGTGTCCGAAACTGGGAAGATCTTGCTGCTGCTTTCTACAAGCAGTATCAGTATAATGCCGACCTTGCTCCCACTCGTACTCAACTCTAGAGTATGTCCATGGGTGCAGGTGAAGGTTTTAAAGATTATGCTAAAAAATGGAGAGACTTGGCTGGGAGAGTTCAACCCCCTTTGTTTGATAGGGAGTTGGTTGATATGTTTCTAGGAACGCTATCATGTCCATTTTTCAATCACTTAATTGGCAACTCGTCATCTGGTTTCACCGAGCTGATTTTAACTGGAGAAAGAGTAGAAGCTAGAATTCAGAGTGGTAAAATACAGAAGGATGCCTCCTCGAGTTCAGCAAAGAAGCCTTTCGCTGGTAAGAAGGAAGCTAGTGCGGTCTATAGCTCGAGGGGCCAAAGCAGATCCGAACATCGTCAAACGGTAAATGCTGTAGTGATACCAAGACCCACAGTTGCTCTATAATGCAACAATCAACAAAGGGTGGAAATACCACAACGGTAGTTTACCCGCATCAACATGACTTTGGATGAAGTTCTACCTCATTTATTAAAATCTAACTTGGCAACCTTAAAAGAGGCTCCCAAGAATCCAAACACTACCTCTCCCAGACACAATCCCAATGTGTGGTGCGCCTACCATTTTGAGAGTCCTGGCCACGATACAAATGATTGCTGGGCTCTGAGAAATAAAGTACAAGACTTGCTTGAAGCCAAGGAGATAGAGTTTGATGCTCCAGAAAATCCGAATGTTAATACTGCTCCCATGCCCAAACATGGTCGTGGAGTTAATGTTGTTGACACTGATTTGTTTGTGACCTCTGTTGAAGAAATTTCTACTCCTCTTATGACTTTTAAGAAGAATTTGCTATTGGCCGGTTTATTTCCAGGTTGTGGTGAAGGTTGCCACATGTGTTCGATTCTACCTTCTGGTTGCGTTTGTTGAAGTCAGGTGTTCAGCGCCTGATAGATAATAAAGAGATTTTGTTCGAGAACACTGTGATCCCTGTTGTTCCCATTGAAGATGTTGCTATTATAACCATTTCCGCCAATCCTTCCAAGGTTTCATAGAGAAGACCTGTTAGGATTACACCTGTTCAAAGAATTGCTCCATTGATAATCACTATTCCTGGTCCCATCTCGTACACCTCATACAAGGCTGTCCCATGGCATTATGGTGCTGATGTGTACTATCATGGCATTAAACAAGATCTGAAGAATGAAGAAGCTGATACTGATGTAAGTAATATTGTAGGGACTAGTAAGGTTACCCGAAGTGGAAGGGTTTTCTCTCCTGAGATTGCTCCGAGGATCATCAAGCCTACTGTTATTTCAACTGCTGCTCCAACCAGCACTCCTGACATTTCTCCTGTTCCTACTCCAGTTATTACCCCTGTTGCTGAGCCATCTAGGACTCAGGGCAAGGAAATTATAGGTGAGCCTGCCCGGACGGAGGCACTTAAGAAAATCATTGTGGAAGCCTCTAAACAAGAAATAGAGGAAATACTGAAAATCATTAAGAAGAGCGACTACAATGTGGTCGAGCAGCTGGGGCAGACCCCATCAAAGATATCCATGTTGTCTCTGCTGTTGTGTTCTGAAGCCCATGCGAAGGCTTTGATTGCATTTCTCAAGACTGCACATGTGCGGCAGGAAACTTCAGCAGATCAGTTCAAAGATTGTGTGGCCAGCCTGACTGCTGACAATGGGCTGGGTTTTTCAGATGCGGATCTGACACCAAAAGGAAGGAAGCATAATGATGCTCTGCATGTCTCGATTGAGTGCAGGGGCACCGCTATGGCTCATGTGCTGGTAGATACCGGGTCTTCACTGAATGTTCTGCCGAAGAAAGCGTTGGACCGTTTGGATTGTGAGGATTTGACTCTAAAGCCTAGTTACATTATGGTAAGGGCTTTTGACAGATTGAATAGAATGGTGCACGGGGAGGTGGACATCCCTGTTAAAGTGGGTTCTCAGACTTTTGGGTCCACCTTCTACGTAATGGATATCAGGCCGTCATATTCTTGCTTGTTGGGTCGTCCTTGGATCCATGAGGCTGGGGCAGTTACTTCCACACTCTATCAAATGCTAAAGTATCCGGTGAAGGGAAAGAATGTCACAGTGCAAGGTGAAGAAGAATATATGGTGAGTCACCTCAATTCCTTTCGCTACGTAGAGATGGACGGGGAAGTCATAGAAACTCCTTGTCAGAATTTCGAAGAGGTCCCTCGGGTCTTGGCATCAACTGAAGTTACTTCCAATAAACCTCCGTTGAAGATGGCTTCTCTCAAGGACGCCAATGCTGTGGTTGAAGAAGGTGGGTATACCAATTGGGGTCAGCTCCCTGATTTCACTCACATAATTGACAAATTTGGTTTAGGCTTTACTACAGGGGCTCAAAGGGCTGTTAGGCGCGCTCAGGCTGGAAGACCTCCTCTACACATAAACAATCGGGGAATTAATGCAATTGAAGACAGTGAAGAGGATTCATACATCGATAGCTGGATCTACCCAACAACCAACGATGGACCGAATAACTAGACGGCTAGGGACTTCATACCTGTTTCTTTTATTCCGCAGTAATTGAATCATTTGTTTTAAGATTTGTAATAAACAATTAGAAACTTTACGGCCCGGTGCCTTGCCCAAGGCACCTTGGCTTTGCTTGTGAGGGATATTATTTTTCATTTCATATATCATTAATAAAGTATTGGATGTTTCTTGCATACAAATTTTATGCTCCCTGTTTTTTCTTTTATGTCTCTCACTTTATCAAAACAGCTATTCTCTTACACACACTCACGTATCATACTGCAGATCCATATCCACTCTGGATCCCATTGATAACAGCTCTGCTACTGCCAGTTATGACTTCAAAAATCCGATCAACCAAGCCGAGGACGAAGGTGAAGATGATTGTGAGGTGCCTGGAGAACTTGCTAGACTGTTACAGTAGGAAGAGAGGGCCATACAGCCTCATGAAGAGCCAGTTGAGTCAGTGAATTTGGGTACAGAAGAAGACAGGAAAGAGGTTAAAATAGGTGCGAATCTGGAGCCTAGTGTCAAACAACGGTTAATACAGATGCTACACGACTATGTTGAGATCTTCGCCTGGTCCTATGAAGACATGCCTGGTTTGGACACTAATATTGTGGTACATCGCTTGTCTACCAAAGAAGACTGCCCTCCGGTAAAGCAGAAGGTTCGCTATATGCGCCCCGACATGTCAGAGAAAATCAAGGCAGAAGTCATGAAACAGTTCGATGCAGGATTCTTAGCTGTCACTTCTTATCCGCAGTGGGTTGCCAACGTTGTTCCGGTACCTAAGAAGGACGGTAAGGTACGAATGTATATGGACTACAGAGATCTGAACAGGGAAATCCCAAAGGATGACTTCCCGCTTCCTCACATTGATGTTCTGGTCGACAACATCACGCAACATAAGATCTTCTCTTTCATGGATGGTTTTTTTGGCTACAACCAGATCAAGATGGCTCCTGAGGACATGGAGAAGACAACCTTCGTTACACAGTGGGGCACCTTCTGTTACAAGGTAACACCTTTTGGGTTGAAGAATGCTGGGGTAACTTATCAGCGCGCCATGGTCGCTTTGTTCCACGATATGATTCACCATGAGATCGAGGTTTATGTTGATGACATGATAGCTAGGTCCCAAACTGAGGAAGAGCACCTTGATCATCTCCAGAAACTGTTTGACAGGTTGAAGACGTACAAGCTGAGGTTGAATCCGAACAAGTGTACCTTCGGGGTAAGGTCTGGTAAGCTTCTGGGTTTTGTTGTCAGTGACAAAGGTATTCAGGTAGACCCTGCAAAGGTAAAAGCCATACAAGAGATGTTGGCTCCCCGCACAGAAAAAGAAGTTAGAGGTTTCTTGGGACGCCTAAATTACATCGCCAGGTTCATTTCACATCTGACTGCTACTTGTGAGCCAATCTTTAAGCTGCTGAAGAAAGATCAAGTGGTAAAGTGGAATAATGAATGTCAGACCGCCTCCAGTTGAAGGAAGACCTTTGATATTATACTTGACAGTGCTAGACATTTCAATGGGGTGTGTGCTGGGGCAACATGATGAGTCTGGTCGAAAAGAGCATGAAATTTACTACCTTAGCAAAAAGTTTACCGACTGTGAGACCTAATACTCATTGCTCGAGAAAACTTGCTGCACTTTGGCATGGGCTGCTCGCCGATTGAGACAGTATATGCTGACTCACACTACCTTGTTGATATCAAAGATGGATTCGATCAAATATATTTTCGAGAAGCCCGCCTTATCTGGAAGAATAGCAAGATGGAAGATGATCTTAACCGAGTACGACATCCAATACACAACCCAAAAAGAAATCAAGGGGAGTGTATTGGCGGATCATCTGGCGCATCAGGCCGTGGATGACTACCAGTCCATGAATTTCGAGTTCCCGGATGAGAACATCATGTTGGTAACCGACTGCGAAGAACCTGGACCAGATGAAGGACCCGAGGAGGGATCCCGATGGTCTATGTATTTTGATGGAGCCTCAAACGCATTGGGTAATGGAATTGGCACTGTAATTATATCTCCTGAGGGCTGTCATACTCCGTTCACCTCCCGATTATGTTTTAACTGCACCAACAATATGGCGGAGTATGAAGCATGTATCATGGGTCTTCGAGCTGCTATTAACCCGAGGATTAAGTTTTTAAGTGTATTCGGGGATTCTGCTCTGGTGATAAGTCAGATCAAAGGCGAGTGGGATACAAAGCACCCGAATCTCATTCCTTACCAAGAATATATACTGACATTGCTCCCACACTTTGAGGAGATAACCTTTGAACATTTCCCACGAGAAGAGAACCAGTTGGCGGATGCGCTAGCTACCATGTCTTCTATGTTCAAAGTTAGGTGGGACAATGAAGCTCCCCAGATTACCATTGAGAGGTTGGATGAACCCGCACACTACTGTGAGATCAACACCGAAGAAGTGGCAGACAAACCCTGGTTTCACGAGGTAAAGAGGTATCTTGAGGCTCAAGAATACCCCGAGGGGACATCTGTTAACGATAAGAAGTTTCTGAGAAGGTTTGATGCAAAGTTCTTTCTTAGAAATGGGATCCTCTATAAATGCAACCATGACTCCAAACTACTACGGTGTGTAGACAAGAGCAAAGCAGAAAGGATCATGACGGATCTACATGAAGGCACTTTCGGAACCCATTCTAGTGGACACACCATGGCTAAGAAGATCCTACGGGCAGGATACTACTGGTCCACTATGGAAGCCGATTGTTATCAGCACTCTCGAACCTGTCATAAATGCCAAATCTATGCTGATAAGGTGCATGTGCCTCCAGTCCCTCTAAATGTCTTGACAACTCCTTGGCAATTTGCAATGTGGGGCATCGACATGATCGGCGAGATCAAACCTACTGCATCTAACAGGAATCGCTTCATTCTGGTAGCAACTGATTACTTCACGAAGTGGGTTGAGGCAGCTTCCTTTGCTACAGTAACCAAGAACGTCATGGCACGGTTCATCCGACACAATCTGATCTGTCGATATGGTGCCCCAGAGAGAATTATTACTGACAATGGTACAAATCTCAATAACACAATGATCACCGGGCTCTGCAAACAGTTCAAGATTCAACATCATAACTCTTCTCCCTACCGACCGAAGATGAATGGGGCCGTTGAAGCAGCTAACAAGAACATAAAAAAAAATTATGCAGAAGATGACGATGACATACAAAGACTGGCACGAGATGTTACCATTTGCTCTTCATGGGTACCGTACCTCAGCACGGACGTCGACAGGGGCAACACCCTACTCTTTGGTGTATGGCATGGAGGAAATCCTACCCATCGAAGTCCAGATACCCTGTCTCAGAATCATGAAGGATGCGGGTTTGAACAAAGACGACTGGATCCAAACCTGACTTGATCAGTTAAATCTAATCGATGAAAAGAGACTTACTGCTATCAGCCATGGTCAGACGTATCAAAAGCGAATGATCAAGGCTTTTAACAAGAAAGTAAGACGTCAAGAATATCAAGTTGGGGATCTAGTGATCAAACGCATCATACTACCGCAAGGTGATCCTAGGGGCAAATTGACCCCCACATACGAAGGGCCATATGTGGTTAAGAACATTTTCTCAGGAGGAGCTATGATTCTAACCACCATGGACGGTGACGACCTTCCTCACCCCGTCAATGCAGGCATAGTGAAAATATACTACGCATAATCAAATACCCGCTAGGTTGACTGACCTAGGCAAAAATAAGGGCTTCCTGGCGAACCAAAAGGGTTCGGGCAAAAGTGAGGGATGAAAAGGAAAAAACTGTACACCCGGCAAGTCAAAAACCTGAAAAGGCGACTTGGGCAAAAAAGGGTATCCCGGTGGACTGAAAACCCGAAAGGACGGTCCAGGAAAAAATTAGGGATCGAAGCGTAACATTATGTCTCATTGGATCATCTCGTAACCAGACTTCAGTATTAACCATCAAGCTAGGATAGCGCCAATCAATCTGATCAACCTTCGGCCAAGTAGCAAGGTGATGAGACGCTTGAAGATATAAAGGAAATAGTAGAGTTGGAACCTGATGGGATCATTTCACATAACAGTTTTCTTTTTTTTACAAATTGTAATTTCTTTCGGCGGCGTTCTCTTACTAGGACGTCAACCTCTTTGTACAAAAATGCCTATTACGGGCCAATTGCAAAAATCAATACAATGCATTTTCACAAGAAATCTCAATTTGTTTTTCTTTTTTCTGTTTTTTTTTGCAAGAACGTCCAATGATTCATTTTTTATATATGCATTTGAAAATAATGACTGCTCATAAATATTTACACAAGAAACAAAAGACGATTACTCGTAATGTCAAAAATAGGGAAAACAAGAAGTGCCCAAACCTTACAGTTACTCTTCCTATCAGGTATCGGGATAGAGCCAGCTTGAGAACACGAGTAGTGGTACATACGCTCCCCAATGAGTAAAAAGGATCCAAAGACAAGTGATGTTAGATTTCCTGAACAGGACATAACTCTCCCCACCTGAGGTCCACAATCACGAGTGAGTCAATAAATTTTTCCCCAAGCAGAGTTTATTTCTCACACAAGCAGAAATTCAATCTCCAACAGAATTCATTATCACCAGCAACGAAAATTCATCCCCAACTGAGTTTATTTCTCCAAATCAGAAGATCTATCAACAGAGTATCTCCTCTCCAACAGAGTTATTCCCCGTAGAGTTATCCTCAGACAGGGTCTCTTCCGGCAGAATATTCACCAGTCAAATGGACGTGAATCCCCAGCTAGTCATCTTTGTTCACCATCCCCAACAGAAGTAGAGGAACTATGGTTTTTTTACAGTAGTCAAGAATACCATTTCTCATACTCTCCAAATAGCAGTCAGAGACTTATTTTCCCGGATTCAGATTATTACGTCAGCATTTCATGTTAATACATCATGACATGTGCATACATTACATATAACATAATCTCAGTTATTTTGAGAATCTCATCTCAATGCATCTCATGCATCGCACATAACTAACCCTGTATTTCTTTCAGGAAAGACAGTTATTATCAACAATTTCCAGCAGGTCCATGATCAACACTCGAAGCTAAACATAGTAATCATCGGTGCGAAAAATGCAACCTTACACAGGTTCCTTCTGAAGTTTTACACAGACTTATCCCGAAGTAACCTTACCCAGGTTCCTGCCGCAGTTTTACCCAAACTCCTCACAAAGCAACCCTATTATCCAGGTTCCTTCTCAGTTCAGATGCAGTTTTACCCAAACTCATCGCGAAACAACCTTACCCAGGTTCCTTCTCACAACCCTACTATCCAGGCTTTCATCTTGAAGTAACCCTACTATCCAGGTTCCTTATCACAGCCCTACTATCCAGGCTTTCATGTCGAAGTAACCCTACTATCCAAGTTACTTCTCACAACCCTAATGTTGTACCCCAAAATTTGCCCTCTCAATTCTCAAGGCTTTTCTTACAAGGATTTCAAGGTTCAAGCTTGAACAAGTTCATTGGGATTTTCCAATACCAAAATTAAAAGGAAACTGTCAAAAAGGGAGAAAACAGATAAAAATAACATTTTGACAAATTTGGAGGAAAACAGGTCTCCTTCGATTTAGCACCCTTCAGTTTTCTGTTGGCCCCTTCGATTACTCAAAATGGCTGCTAGCGTGCCTTTTTCGCCTGGGCATGTGACTTCTTGTTGCAGGCTTCGTTTGTGTCTTTTGTTTCCTGCACACTTGCTTTGAAAACCAATTTTTGTTGCCACAAGTGTCCCATGCAGGGCAAGCCTTTCGATTGGATAAGTATGCTGCCTGCATGCTTGCAATCGAAGGCCATGACCTACTGGCCACATGTACCCTCTGTAAGGCAAAGTCTTCATTTGGACACAAGTGCCTGCATGCAAGTCTTCGTTTGGGCACTCACCTTCTGTGTTCCTGTATGCAAACTTCAGTTGAGCAAGATCCTCCTTCGAATGCAGCTTGGATTACATCCTTCGTTTGGAGCAAGAGCCTCCTTCGAATGCAACTTGGGTATGTCCTTCATTTTGAACTTAAAGCCTCCTTCGAATGCAAGTTTAGGTACATCCTTCATTTGGATTTAAAACCTCCTTCGAATGCAACTTGGGTACATCCTTCGTTTGGATTTGAAACCTCCTTCGAATCCACTTGCACCAAGGGCCTCTTGCAGACTTTGCCTCTCACAAGTTTAGTTTGAGCCAAGAGATATATTCATACAATATTTGACTAAGTTCTTGCTTCCCTTGAAGTAACACCCTTCGATTCAGAAGCCAGGAACTTCCCTCACGCTAAAAGGCAATGACTCCCTTTATGATTGTTTCGATCCACATGCTTCGATTGGGATACATGCTTCCTTCGAACACGAGCTTTCGATTAGGAAATATGTTTGTTTCGATCCAAGCTTCAACTGGGCATTAGATTCCTTCGAATAAGCTTGTTTCGACCACAAGCTTCGACTGAGGCAAAGACTTCCTTCGAACAAGTGCTTTTCGATCTCATTCTTTCATTCAACTCAAGACAAAATCTCATTTGCCAGGCTATGTTACTTCTGAATCTTTACATAATCAGAGGCTTGTACAAGGGTTTTAAACTTTGTCTTTTGGATAATACTATCTTTGGTTAAAGGCTACATACCCTTTCTTTTCATAGAAAGTACTTTTATCACAAAAGCAACTTTCCACCTGAATTTTGTCTGAACGAAAAGCAGGGCCAGAGGCACAAGTCTAATCAACTGCAAACAGGCCCCCCCACTTGTACCTTTCACGTTATCTATTATTTTATTATTTTGTAAGGCTGGCTATTGAAAACACGTCCATTCTTTTTCTCTATAAATAGAGGAATTTTTGCAAAGATAAGGAAGGATCTTTGGACCAGAGGAACGAATCTCCAAAATTTTCTCAAACACAACAAAACTCTCAAGTTCATCAACACTTGAAAAATCACAAAAAAAGCCCAGATTCACATACTTACTTCCTTCGATTCTGAAGAACAAGTACTCTTCAGTATCCTTCGAATCCAGTTTAGAAAGAAACATAAGACTTGTTTCTTCCCTTCCTTCGAATCCAGCATTCCAAGCACAACTGTTGGCCCCCTATTTCAAATCCAGAAACCTGAGCCTCCACTCAAGGTCCCACACCCATTCAAAGCCTCCATCAAGGTAAGTCACTCTTACCCTTTAACCTTTCATTTCATGGCATAACATGTAAATAATCTTTTCGTCCGTTTCAAGCATGTATATACCATTGTTCCTTTCGATTCCACCCTTTTAACATGTTTTCAGAGTTAACCCTTTCATTTTGATTTCTGTTTACCTGAACTAGCTTTAACTATTAAACTATTTTCAAGACAAATACTAGCATGGCCTCATGCCATGTTTCCATTTAATGCTTTAAATGAAAGAAACAAGAAACAAGAAATAGGAAACGAAGCTTCTGGCTTCTACCTTTTTTCTCCAGGTCAAACGAAAGGGAGAACTAGAAGGCTTTGAACCTCCAGTCAAACAAGGCAACAAGGCAGAACCAGAAGGCTTCACCATACACTGACTACCTGCCCAATCGAAAGACATGACTTTGCTGATTCCTAAAGCCTATCAAAAGAAATAGCAAGAAGGGTGAGTCGAAGGTTACAGGCTAACGCTCCTGTAGTCGAAGGAAACAAAAAAGGCAGATTCGAAAGGGGCCATGAAGATTTGAGTCGAAGGGTGCTACTGCCTGGGTCTAAGAGCTCATTTTCCTTCTTTTTATCTTATTTTTGCCTTTACATTTCTATGCACTTAAATATGGTTGTAATAGTGTAGGATTTATTTTCTTTGCACTTTTTATTACATTTGTACAAATGCTAGTAATTAGGTGTGTATGGCAAGATAAAAACAACAAGTAGACAACCCCTAATCAAGACTAAATGCATGTAAATAAAACACATTTGCACACTTACACCTCTAGGGTAATCTCACTTGTTGCCTATCGAAAAATAGTCATGTCCCTCGAGCATAGGCGTTTTAGCAAAGACCCTCGATAAAAGATCGTAGTCCCTCGATGACCCTCGATGTTGCCTTCGGTAAACGATCTAGTCCCTAAAACGACATTGCTAAAACGTCCCATATGTTGACTTCTATGACTATACAAACGTCCCAATGCCCGTCCCTTCACATCCAACGATGGGGCTTCTTACCAAATCAATGGTAAGATAGCCACATCTAAAGGAGGATGAAAAGAATATTTAAGACCTTTCGAGTAGGTAGATTCGCTCCTAGTTACTCGCTTGCTCACAAAAAAATATTTTTATACACCCACACTCTCATCTTTGAACTATATTCGAAACAAACACTTTGTAGGCGTTCTTATAGAAACGAGAACCATTACGAAGTTCCATTTTCAAAATACTTTCAAAAACACATCTCACAAACACACTTTTGAACTATTTTCGAAACAAACACTTTGTAGGCGTTCTCATAGAAACGAGAACCATTATGAAGTTCCATTTTCAAAATACTTTCAAAACACACACCACAAGCTCATTCAAACAAAAGCAAGTGATCTAGCAAGTAAATAAGAGCCCATGGAAAACCATGGATGAAAATGGTGCTAATACCTTCCCTTTTCATAATCTACCCCCCGAACTCAAAAACATCTCTAAAGGTCTTTCCTGTGCTTTTTCACCTTTCCTTATTGGATAAAAGAAAAGTCGGTGGCGACTCTTACTAACCACGACATTTGCGATAAAACACAAAACCTCAAGTCAGTTGTCCCACTGTATCACAGAACTGGAGACATTTATTTGCTGGGGATCTTGTATAAAAGTGGGGTTACCTTAGGGTTTAGATCACATTTATTTGCTTACATTGTTTGACTTGTATGCTTTACATTATGGTTCTTTTGTTTGGGTTTGAATCCTCTACCCGGATTTGGGAAACATTATAGGTAAATAGCAATACGTTGTGGAAATTGTGCGGGGTATACCGACATGGTCTAAGCAATAGCTATGTTAGTGTGACATATTTGTGGGTACCGGTAGCCTTTGAGTTAATCAAAGAGAATACGGGGCCGCTGAGTGATGTCATGAAGCACTAATGAACTTCTAGAACCCTTTACTTGACCAACTTTGCCTTTAGGATGTAGTGAGATGACCGGCTTTGGTGCAGTCCGAAGTTGATAGATACTCGATACTACACTCATTCAGGTTTGGTTTCTTGGGATATTTCGGTCGCCATTAAAGAGGCTTGAGCTGAAACAATGACCAAGGAAACAATCCAGTGATATTGAGCTCCTTAGAACCCGGTTACTATTACTAGGACAATATTGAGCCAACTAAACTTCAAGAGGGTATTTACCTATAAAAACTCCATGCAAGCCTAAACCTAAGGATTTGTTTGCTTTGTGTGAATATAATTGTTTGTATATACACTTTCTTACTTTGCATACTTGCGCATAACATCATAACATCATACCATATCATTTTCAATAACCATTTCAAGGATCTCGAGGGCCTATAATGCAGGGTCACGTTGAACCAAGATGTCTATCAAGGGACAAGAGGATTTATTTTCCTCTAACCAAACGCCGTCAAAGATCAAGTACAACAACTTGAGTCAAGGGCTATGACCCACTTGACATGGTGAGCTTAATTCTCGTGGAAGGACATCCACCGATACAAAGTTCTCCAATCAAAATGTTGATCAAAGTTTAACTTCTAACTTTTTCTTGTGTTTACCCTGCGAGATCCTTGAAAACATGCATCCACATATCATGACAGGTTTCTCCCACACAAATCTCCTTATCTTCCTACTGTTTATTTCAGTAGAGATGGATCTAGAGAAGACTATCAAGGACATCCAGGCTCAAAACGCTCAACTTCAAGAGATGTTTTTGAACCTATCCAAGGGGCAAGAAGAGGTGAAAGCTCTCTTCACTAGGGGCACGACCATGGGGAATCCCGATGATAACAAAAATGACCAGTTGGAACGGCTACAAACCGAGATAGCCATAATGAAGGTCCAAATGATGGGACAACTGGTGGGCCAGATGGATCTTATCCAAAATCTGGCACAAGGACAAGAAGAGCTGATGGTCCTCATCAATAAGCTTCGTCGGGGTGAATGTAACCAAGTGGGGCAAACACCCAGGATTGTGGATCAAATCATCAATCAGTCTCCCATGAGACAAGGAACCGAGAGTGCACCTTTCCAATTTGCTTCCGCGTCACGAGCCCAACAACAACCTCGCCAACAACAACAGGGCAATCAGCGTAGGCGGAATATATATGAAAGACGCTTCACCAAAATTGACATGTCATTATCTCAAGCACTGCAACACCTGTTGGAAGCCAAGCTGGTTGTATTAAGGGACCCTCCTCAGAATCCCAACACAGCCTCCCCAAGGTACAATCCAAATGCAAGATGTGCATGCCAGTCCAACAGCCCTGGACATGACACCGATAGCTGCTGGACATTGAGAAATAAAATTCAAGACCTGGTCGACGAGGGAGCTTTCGAGTTCACACAAGATGGCCAGACTGAGTTCTTCTGTCATCCTTCAAAGGCTCACCACCTAAAGTGACAAGTTCGAACAAAGAAGCTTTTGTTTATTTGAATTTTCAAGTTGTGATCTCTTTTGTTATTCAAACAATTATCTATTAATGTCAAACTTTGTTTCATTAATGCATTGCATATGTTTGTCTTGATTTGATCCACTCATTTTCATTACATTTAAACTATGCTTTTTACTCTCTTTATGACATTCAACTCTTGCTAAAACTTGCAAGCCTTTAGAAGGAGGATGAAGAAAACAATGCCATAATCTCATACAATATGTTTTTGGACATATCTTGCTGACGATGTACATGCATTATTTCAAATCTTAAACACTAGAGTTATAAGGAAGATAATCCCTAGTCAACCCCTTCGAGCCAAAGAAGTAGAAGTTTTCTATTTTAACACAAATTGAAACCTTTAATCAAAACCTGGGGCAGGGTAGTCTCTCAGTTAATTCAAACACGCGTTAAAGATGCAAACTCTCATCTCGTAATACAACGAATGAAGTCAAGAAACATTCCTCTGGAATCAAAAGACGGGGATGGTTCCCTATCACATGGGCAGTCATTATCTCTCAAAAAGAAAAGCCCACTAAGTCAAAACCTACAAAGGAGACTTAAGAAAACTGGGGCATCCCGCTGAATGTAATCTCAAAACAAGAACAGTCAGGCAAAAATTAGGGATAACAAATCAAAAGAAAAAGGTCACTACAAATCCTCAACAACATGAAAAAAAATGTTGCAAAAATGACTGCCTTCCAACAAACTTAACTTGTTTGTACCATCACCAAAATGTCATCCCAGACTCAATTGGAGTTC
Source organism: Vicia faba (assembly GCA_948472305.1). Lineage (NCBI taxonomy): Eukaryota > Viridiplantae > Streptophyta > Magnoliopsida > Fabales > Fabaceae > Vicia > Vicia faba. The sequence goes on along the minus strand of OX451737.1, from coordinate 1,439,566,262 downwards.
AAACGTACAATTAACTGAGCTTAGGACTGAAGAACTTCACGAAGAACGGTGGGTATAAATACATTTGAGCCTTTATCCTTTGTTTCTTAAACCGTGAACCAAGCCACGTTACAACCCTTCAAAAGTCCTAATTGAAGCATGGGTTAGTTCGAAAGCATACTGTTACAAAAGGTATCCTGACTCCTGTAAGGCTTTACTCTAAATCTTTAGTTTGAGTTTTTCTTACAAAATTTCTTTACTCGCTAAAACGCATTCTTAAAAACTTCAAGATAGACATAAACTTTGCATTACTTGAATATCATTGTTTGCATGTGGCTATTTGTTTGACAGCGGAGAAATTCACACAACAAACATCCGATGAACGAAAGCTCTCTCAGTGAACAAAATCACTTCAAAGAAGGACGACACTTCCATTGACAAATCTCCTATCAATAAGGGGACATGACATGTCACTATCCAACACACCTGGGGCAGTCCAGTCAAGATTCCAGGAAACCTCTCAAGAAGTGCAGAGTACCCAGGGGCAGGCCTCCATCTCTGTCACTTGGGGAATTAAACGTCAAATCTCAACAAAGAGTTACGTACAATCAAACATTTTTGGAAATGCCACGAACATTTGCTACTAGGGGCAATGATGAATCTCCCCAAAGTCCTTCTCATAGGATGACTCCCCAGCCAGAGTTTAATCTCTGAACACCTTTCCCCAGCTGAGACAACTTCAAGAATCCTCGAAGACTTTCCCCAACATAGTCTTCACCTCTCAAGCAGACCGGCAACAGGGTTTATTTCCCCAACAAACGGTAGGATTCCCCAACTTGAGTTTGCCTCTCCGACTACTACAAATCAAAGGACCACAACTCCTATTCCCCAGTAGAATATTCTACAAATCCCCGTCAAGTTACTATGAAACCTGGACCCGACCAGATATCAGTTCAACTTCGATTCCCCAGTAAATCAATGGACAACCAAGACTCCTGAATTCTTTTCCCAAGCAGGAATAAAAATTCTCCCCACAGAGTTTTCAATATCCCTCAGTAGAGTTCTCCTCAAACAACAAAACAGGAACCCCCGGTGGAAACATTCTAAGCAAAGTTTGAAGACACACATACTCACCAACATCAGTCCAGGATTTAACGACTCCCCAACATTTGTCAAGAACTTATTTTCCCGGACAAAAATACATTTTTTAACATTTCAAATTTCATACCTCCTATTTACATACATGATAAAGTGCATACGACACAGTCTCATTTATTTTGAGAACATCGTGACATCATGCATTTCATACATCATGACATTGCATACAACTAACGTTCTACCTTTTTCAGGAAATATCGATCAACAGATGGTTACCATCAACCTTTTCAAGTTCCAGATTAATACCTGTAGCAAGCAAGGAAAACTATTTGTGGACGACTGATTATAGATTAATACCTGTAACAAGCCAGGAAAACTATCTACATAAAGAGATTGAAGATTAATACCTATAGCAAGCCAGGAAAACTTTCTTTCTTTCTCAGGTCAGAGATTAATACCTGAAACCAGACAGGACAACTATCTCGTCGACCAACCTTTTCAAGTTCCAGATTAACACCTGTAGCAAGCCAGGAAAACTATCTTTCTTTCTCAGGTCATAGATTAATACCTGAAACCAGACAGGACAACTATCTCGTCGACCAACCTTTTCAAGTTCCAGATTAACACCTGTAACAAGCCAGGAAAACTATCTACATGAAGAGATTGAAGATTAATACCCGTAGCAAGCCAGGAAAACTATCTTTCTTTCTCAGGTCAGAGATTAATACCTGAAACCAGATAGGACAAATATCTACTCGACCAGCTCAAACAACTCAACCTTTTGAGACAGTTCAGATGCGATCCAGATATGGATGGCATTCCGTTGTACCCCAAAATTTACGCTCCCATATTTCTCAAAACATTTCAAGAAAAATTCACAAGTCCAACCCGGCGCGTCATATTCAGGTGTTCTTTCGCCAAGATATCTCTGATAACGTATTCTCAAATTCAGGTTCGGCTCAAGATTCAATTCTTTAAAGAAGGTATCTGAATGTGTGAGTTTTCTCGAAGAAATATGGTGAAAAAGTGTGCTGAAAGTGCAGTTTTTACGCGCTAAAAAATTCATAACTTGAAGATCGTGGTTTGTTTTGAACCCGTTCCAGTGGCCAAAATTCCGTCTTGACATTATCTACGTTTTCATCTCTCACGGCTGGAAGCCAATTTCGATCAGAAGGTCTTCAAAAATGTGGATTTATCAAGTATTTTCATACAGAAAATTTGTGACAGAAGTTAATTTGCGTCATGTTCAGAAAATAATAACTTGGTCTATTTTCATCGTATCGAGCTGGTTCTGGCGCCAAAATTTCACAAATTGAGTTGGCTACATTTTCACAGAAGGTATTGAGTTCAAACGGTATTCAAAAGGCCTTCATTTTTTGCTCAGAGTGCGTGACACGCTGAAAATCCTGAATGCTGAATATTATTTCATCTGGGCCGAAACTTCGAAAATTCATAACTCGGTCAATTTTTATCGGATTGGGCTCATATTTTTACACAAGGTCACTGACTCAGAGATCTAGAACTTTTCTTCAAAAGTCGAGACCGGATTATGCTCCGATCAATACCAGTTTTTTATTGAAGAACGTGTCAGAGTCGACACTGGAGCCCAAAATATGTTTGTCTGAGCTGAAACTTCAAAAATTCATAACTAATTCACCGTTTATCTGATTGAGCCTATTTTCGGACAGAAGTTAGTTCTCGATGTCGGCTATATTTTGTTTTCACATTTAAACTTCAAAAATTGCACTTAAGTCCCTGCGATTTAGCCTGGAAAGTGACGAACTCAAGTGAACATTTGAGGCCCAATTGCACATTCAAAGCCCATTTTCTTTACCCTAATTTCCATTATATAATCACCTTCTTTTCACACAAACGAGAGAGGAGAAAAAAAGAGAAAAAAAACTTTGCCACAACACTGTTAGAATATCAAATTCTTTCAAGAACCCTAAAACCTTGAAATCCTTATTACAAATTCCTCTCTCACTACAAGCAAGCCATCCCAGTTAAAAACCAATATCTCACTACAAACAAGCCATTCAGTTACAAACCAACATCTCACTACTTCTTCAGTAAGAGTAAGGCTGGCTTGATCTCCATGATCAAAAGGGCATAAAAGCATTCATGTCACTACTTTTCCAGTAAGGGTAAGGTTGATTTGATCTCCATGATCAAAAGGGTATAATCATTCATACATGTCATATTGGCCTAAACATTAAATTTCTTCATATATTGGCTTTATTTGTATTTTATGATATATAGTAATTTATTTAATGTGTTCATGAGATTCAACACTGTAGATTTAGACAGGATCCCATGCAGGTTCATTAAGGAACGTTGAGGCCAGAACACAAATGGCCAAAAGCCAAATGACCAAAACAGAACAGCTTACACATGACACCAATACATGGTGAGGCAGACATCTTGAGAATGTTAAGGAACGTTGAGGCCAGAACACAAATGGCCAAAAGCCAAAACATAAATGGCTAAAACAAAACAGTTTACACATGACGCCAACAGTTGTTTCACCCCTCCAATCAGGCCCGTATACTCCTAAACTTTCTCTATATTTGTATTATGTTCCTTTAATTAATTAATCGTTATTATTTTTATTAATCACTAACCAATTAACATTTTTTCCTAATAAAATCAAAAACACAAAAAATATTTTATTTATTAAAATTAACTTCATCACTTTTATTTTTGTAAATAAATTAATTTAATCAATTTAGCTTTAATTAGATTTAACTTTTAATATTTTTTGCAATATTTAAAATCAATTTAGAATATTAGGTTTTTATTAGCATTAATTCAATTTATTTTATTTCTTTAAAAACTCAAAAACCCAAAAATATTTTAATTAATTAATTAGTTTATTAATTTAATTGTTCATTTAATTTAATTTCTTTTAATCCAAAAATAACCAAAATCACTTTCTTTCAAAAAAAGGGTCAAAACCCAAAAAAACTCGCATCCGATTTAATTTCTCGCACGCGATCCATTTGATCATATTATTGTATCTGTTTCCCGGAATGTAATAGCTTTTAATTAGGACTTTAATTATTTACCGCTTTATTTTACTTTCCGCAATTTAAATTAAAGGGTTTGTTTTTGGCGATGTAAATACCCGACGCCTTGTAATAGCCTAGATTTAATTTCCCGCAATTTACTTCCCGTAAATTATTAAACTGTTAATTATGCATGACAAGATTTGTATGACAAATAAAATCAACTCGTAGATCACAATTGCATGATCAAAGATAAACATTAACTGAAAAACAACACACAAGCACATACCACTCCTAGGGTACGCCTCACTCGTTGCCTCGAACGTGGTCGTCAAGTATAGGGTGTCTTAGAGGTCGCCCTCCTGTCTAAAGATCCAGTTGTCTCGAAACGGTTGCCTCGGATAAAAAGATCTAGGACATTAGGGTTACTTCTAAGGTGTCCTACTATTGCTTCGGTGACCATACATTGTCCCTTATAATCGAATTGACCCGAATAACTCCAACGACGGTGCTACTTACTTCTCAATAGTGGGATAGTACTGTCTAAAGGACTCTTACACAGCTTAATTCCTTAGAGTAGGTAGATTTCTCCTGGGTACTTGCTCTTTCAAAAAACAAAAACATCTTTTCGCATCTACGTTTTCAAAAGTTTTTTTCAAACAAACACTTCATACACTCTTGAGGACTGATACAAGAGTTACCTAGAAGTTTTTCAAACTAAACTTTTTCAAAACCCACATACACTTGAAAAGCAAACAATTTTTGAAAACATAGTGAGCAAGTACCTAAGAGCCCGTGGATAACCATGGATAGAAAGGGTGCTAACACCTTCCCTTTCTATAATCTACCTCCCGAACCGAGAAACATCTCGAAAAGGAATTTTGCTGTGCTTTTGTCCTTTCCTTGTTGGAGAACATAAAAGACGGTGGCGACTCTTGCTTACCGCGACATTTCGCGAACCAGCTTAAAAAACAGTCAGTTCTATTTCCACCGATCACAGAACTGGCGACTCTGCTGGGGACTATTTAATAAGTGAGGTGTACCTTAGGATTAGACCACTCTTATGTTTTAAATTGTATGCCTTGATTGCTTTTACATTTGTGGGCTTGCATCGGAGTTTCATAGATCCTAACCCGGATCTGGGGAATACCCTTTAGATAGCATAAGCTGTGAGGGACCTGTCCGGCGTAGACCGACACGGGTGAAGCAGTGGCTACGTTGGTGTGACACCTTGGTCTGTATCGATATCCCTTGTGTTGCAACGAGGAGAATATGGGTCTTCTGAGGAGTCATTAAGCACCAACCGACCTTAGAACCCTAAATTGACCCAACTTGGCCATAGAACAGTAGCAGTATGCTACACTCATTGAGGCTAAACTCTCGCGATGGTTCTGGCCGCAAGAAAAGATTGTGATGCTGGAGTTATGACCGATTGAGGGTAGTCGATGATATTGAGATCCTCTAGAACTCGGTTACTATTTTCTAGGACAGGTCTTAACCAACAAAACTGAAAGAGGGTAGTACCTAAAACTTCATGCCAGCCTAAACTCTAAGGGCTCTCTGTGTGACTTGTGTGCCTTCAAACTTGAACTACTTGCATGCTTGTTATATGACACATGAGTTTCTTGCAGGTTTTGTTTACAGTCCTTAATTTGGGCTCATAACAGGGTTTACTTACATCACTCCACGCATAGCATAACATCATACCATCATACTATTGCATACATCCTGCATAAGGGCTAACCCATTTCAAGGATCTCAAGGGTCTGTGATGCAGGTCATGATGAACCAGACGTCTAGCAAGGGGGCAAAGGGGATTTATTTTCCTCTAGCCAAACATGATACCTTGAGTCAGGGGCTATGACCCACTCGATATGGTGAGCTTTGACTCTTGAAGAAGGACTCTCAACAACATGAAGTTCCTTCAATCAAGCTACCAGATTCTAACAATTTTCTTGTTTACCCCGCGAGATCCTTGAAAACATTGCATGCATACATGCATATCATTGCATTACAGGTACCCTTTTACAGGTCACTTACCATCGTCGCTGTTTATTTCAGCAATGGCTTCCCAACAAGACAACCAGGATCTTCATGCTCAAGAGACTCGGTTTGGGGAGATCCTCCTAAATCTATCCAAGGGGCAGGAAGAGCTGAGAACACTCCTCACAGGGACTTTGGTCAGGAACAGTCCAGAAGACGGTAAGGATAAACGGCTGAAACATCTGCAAGCTGAGGTGGATACAATGAGAACCCAGATGCTGGGGCAGATGACTCTCATTCAAGACTTAGCTCAAAGACAAGAAGAGCTCAGGGTTCTCGTCAACCAACTGCTTCGGGATAACTAACTGGGGCAAACATCTAAGGTTGAAGAGCCAGTCATCATTAAATTCCCTTTGAGACAAGAAGACAAGGGAAAAGCTCATCAACTTGCTTCAGGGTCACAAATTCAGCATCAATCTCACCAGCTTCAACAAGACGGTATGCAGCAAGTAGTCAGGGTTGGAGACCAAACCGGTAATCAGCCTCCAAGAAGTCAAAGGTTTGGTTCGATGAATAGACCTCTCCAAGCTGCTACTACTTCACAGGTCCAACAACAACCTCGCCAAGAACAATGGGTTGATCAGATCAAGCTAGGTAAGCCTAAGAGGCAATTCACCTAGCTCAACATGTCACTGTTTCAAGCCTTACAACGCCTGTTGAAATTGAATCTGATTACACTAAGGGACCCTCCTAAGAATCCCAACAAGACACCTTCAAGGTATAACCCCAACGCCCGCTGCGCTTATCATTCAGACAGCCCGGGGCATGCCACAAATGACTGCTGGTCTCTGAAGAACAAGATCTAGGATCTGATTGATGAAGGAGCAGTGGAATTCACCCAAGATGGCCAGGCTGAGTTCTTCTACTATCCCTGCAAAATTCACCATTTGAAATGACAAGTCCTGAGACGAGAAAACTTTAGTTCATTCGAATGTTCAAGTTGTATTTTTCTTTGATTGTTCAAACAATTATTGTCATAGCAAACTTTATTACTTTATCAATGCATCGCATATGTCTGTTTTGAATCAATATATTCGCATTCGCTATATTCAAACTGCTTTCATTTTTTGATGTCAACTCTTAATAATTCTAAGCCTCTTGAGGGAGGATGACGAAAACGATACCACGATCTTTACAGTATGCTTTTGAACAGACCCCGCTGATGAGGTACAGGCATTGTTTCAATTCCTAAACACTAGAGTTATAAGGAAGATAATCCCTCGTCAACCCCTTCGAGCCAAAGAAGTAGGAGTTTTTTTCTTTTCACAAAAAATTAAAACCCTTAATCATAACCTGGGGCAGGGTAGTTCTCTCAGCTGATCCAAGTGCACAACAAATGACATCAAAGGAGTCCTTCCAAAAACAAAAGATGGTGATGGTTCCGAATAATCATAAAGACAGGCAGTCATTATCTCAAAATAAAAGCCCAATAAGTCAAAACCTATGAAGGAGACTTACAAAAACTGGGGCATCCCGCTGACTGTAGTCACAAAAAGAAACAGTTCAGGCAAAAAGACAGGGTTAATGAAATAAAAAAGAAAGAGGTCCTACAAACCCTCAACCAAAAAGAAATGACTGCCTATCCACAACAAATTGTCAATATCCGAACCATTACCGGAATATCAGGACAAAGACTCAAACAAGGTCTAACGCACGATTAGCTGAGTTTAGGTTTGAAGAACATCACGAAGAGCAGGTGGATACAAATATAATTTGAGCCTTTATCCTTTGTTTCTTAAAACCGTGAACCAGGCCACGTTATAACCCTTAAAAGTCCTAGCTGAAGCATGGGTTAGTTCGAAAGCATACTGTTACAAAAGGTATCCTGACTCCTTAAGGCTCGCTGTAAAATCCTGAGTTGACATCACATTTTACAAAATTTGCTTGTTTTACTGAAAACTGCATTTTCAAAAAAATTCAAGACAGACATAAGCTTTGCATTTTGAATATAACTTTGTTTGCATATGACTATTTGTTCGAACAACAGAGAAATTCGCACGACGAATATCTAGTGAACAAAAAGCTTCTCAAAAGGATCACCTCAAGTGGAGGAAACACTTCCAACCAAGGGGCACGACATGATCATTGTCCGTCATCTGGGGCAGTTAAGTCCAGATTCAGAGAATCTCTCAAAGGCCAATAGCCTGGGGCAAATCTCCATTTGAGTCACTTGGGGCATTGGACCTGAATTCCAGCAATGAGTCTTGCATGATCAAACAAAGATCTTCTGGTGGTATGGCGACACAACGCAACAACAGGGGCACCTTCCTACATCTTGAGAGCGCGGACATAGTCGAAAAAAATACTACGCGTAATCAAAGACCCGCTAGGTCGACTGGCCTAGGCAAAAACAAGGGCTTCCCGGCGAACCAAAAGGGTTCGGGCAAAAATAAGGGATGAAATAGAAAAATCTGTACACCCGGCAAGTCGAAAACCTGAAAAGGCGGCTTGGGCAAAAATGGGTATCCCGGTGGACTGAAAACCCGAAAGGGCGGTCCAGGCAAAAATTAGGGATCAAAGCGTACGACTATGTCCCGTCATCTCGTCACTTGCCTACCCAAAGAAGATTTGTCAATCGGCAGGTATCAAGCACCTCATAGGCCTTCTTCTCCCGCAGAACCTGGGGCAATAGGAATTGTCCAAATGATCTAGTTGCGCTGTCCTCCAGGTACCAAGGTAAGTTCAGCTGAAGAACATGACCAAGATACCTTCACTCCCCGCAGAGTAAGACAAGAGTCAGCCATGCTCTCTCCTCAAGCAGAGTTGGTCTCCCATAAGCCCTGAAAAGGCACAGTATCTCCAGCAAGTCAGCAACACTCTCCCCAAGCAGAGTTAGGCTACTGTCAGCCCTAAGGAAGTTGGATATCCCTAGAAGATCTTAATATTCCCCAGCGGAGTATGCAGACGTTCCTAAGCAAGCATCCCCGACAGTCTTAATATAAGATTGTTCCCCGGCGGAATACAAACACCCCAGTGGAGCCACTTCCCCAGTATAGTCAAACGTTTCCCTAGGAAAGTTGAATCAATCTCCCCAGTAGATTCTGGAAGGATATCCCCAGTAGATTCTGGAAGCTTATCCCCAGTAGATTCTGGAAGCTTGTCCCCCGCAGAGTGACAAAGCATCTCCCCAGCTTTATTCAGAAGGTTATCCCCCACCAGAGCTTATAACTGGGTTATCCTCAGCTAATTACCACGGAAAGATCGTCCTCGGTGAAGTTCTTCCTATCCCCCAGTGGAGTCCATCAAATTCTTCCAACAGAGCTTATCAGCGGAATCCCCAGCGGAGTTATCATCAAAACCTCAGCGAAGTATCTCTTTCCACAGAGTATTTCCCCGCAGAGTAATCTCTCCAACAAGTTTATTCCCCAACGGAGTCATCTTCTCCTACCGGTTTATGCTTGCAACCATCATCCCCAGCGGAAGCGAGAGACTCTACTCTCGACATCAGCCCAGAAGTTAACTTCCCGACATCCGTCAAGGATTTCTTTTCCTAGATGAAAATACATTCATAAACATCACATCTTCATACATTATAGCATGCATACGCATCATATCACAAATCTCATTTATTTTTGAGGACATCTTAATATCATGCAGTTCATGCATCATGACACTGCATACAGCTAACGTTTTGCCTTTTCAGGAAAAAAGGTCAATCCAAAGATGATTACTATCAACTGTCGCAATTCCAGATTCGATACCTGTATCTAGCCAGGGCATATCTGTGAGCAATTGATTGTGGATTCGATACCTGTATCTAGCCAGGGCATATCTACGTTAAAGAGATTAAAGAGATAGCTGGGAAATGCTCCAGATATGGATGCTGTTCTTTTGCTTATTCAGATTTTCTCTTCAGAGATAGCTTAGAGATGCTCCAGATATGGACGCTGTTCTTTTGCTTATTCAGAGATAGCTTAGAGATGCTCCAGATATGGATGCTATTCTTTTTCTTATTCAAAGTTTCTTCTCAGAGATAGTTCAGATATGCTCCAGAACCGGATGCTATTCTGTTGCTTATTCAGAGTTGCTTATTCAGAGATAGCTTAGAGATGCTCCGGACCTGGATGCTATTCTATCGCTTATTCAGAGTTTCTTCCCATAAATGGCTTAGAGATGCTCCAGATATGGATGCTATTCTTTTGATTATTCAGATTTTCTCTTCAGAGATAGCTTAGAGATGCTCCAGGCATGGATGCTATTCTTCTGCTCATTCAAGAGTTTCTTTTCGGAGATAGCTTGGAAATGCTCCAGATATGGATGCTATTCTTTTGCTTATTCAGAGTTTCTTCTCAGAGATAGTTCAGATATGCTCCAGAACCGGATGCTATTCCGTTGCTTATTCAGAGTTACTTATTCAGAGATAGCTGGGAAATGCTCCAGATATGGTTGCTATTCTTTTGCTTATTCAAAGTTTCTTCTCAGAGATAGTTCAGATATGCTCCAGAACCGGATGCTATTCTGTTGCTTATTCAGAGTTGCTTATTCAGAAATAGCTTGGAAATGCTCCAGACATGGACGCTATTCTTTTGCTTATTCAGAGTTTCCTTTCAGAGATAGCTTGGAAATGCTCCAGACATGGACGTTATTCTTTTGCTTATTCAGAGTTTCCTGTCAGAGATGGCTTAGAGATACTCCAGATCCGAATGTTATTCTTTTGCCTATTCAGATTTCTCTCCAGAGATGGCCTAGAGATGCTCCAGATCCCGACGCTATTCTACTGCTTATTCATATTCAAACTTCTAAAGACAACTTAGAGATGCTCCAGACCCGGATGCTATTCTATTGTTTAGTCCAGATTCATTCAAAATATATTCCAGATACGATCCGGATTTGGATAATACTCTGTCACTCACTCAGATAAAATATGGATATACCCCAGACGCGTCGGTCATTCTACTATTTATTCAGACGTCAGCAATTAGATATAGACTAGATATGCTCCAGACACAGAAGCTATTCTATTTCTTATTCAGATTCAACTATCCATGACATTTCCAAATGGCATCTATAAGCCCATTCCCGACAAGGTTCTGTCACATCTCCAGATGGCATCTATAAGCCCATCCTCCTATCCATCATCTTTCCAAATGACATATGTAAGCCCATTCCCGACATCACATTGCTGATACTACACCATGCGAGTGCAAATTTCTGGGCACTTTAGTGTTCAATCATCTTCCACCTTTGGATCACGAAAGGCACGCAAGCCAATCTACATCCTCAGGTTTAAGAAGATTGAACAGGGGCAACTGTTGTACCCCAAAATTTGCCCTCCCATATTTCTCAAAACATTTCAAGAAAAATTCACAAGTCCAACCCGGCGCGTCATATTCAGGTGTTCTTTCGCCAAGATATCTCTGATAACGTATTCTCAAATTCAGGTTCGGCTCAAGAGTCAATTCTTTAAAGAAGGTATCTGAATGTGTGAGTTTTCTCGAAGAAATATGGTGAAAAAGTGTGCTGAAAGTGCAGTTTTTACGTGCTAAAAAATTCATAACTTGAAGATCGTGGTTTGTTTTGAACCCGTTCCGGTGGCCAAAATTCCGTCTTGACATTATCTACGTTTTCATCTCTCACAGCTGGAAGCCAATTTCGATCAGAAGGTCTTCAAAAATGTGGATTTAGCAAGTATTTTCATACAGAAAATTTGTGACAGAAGTTTATTTACGTCATGTTCAGAAAATAATAACTTGGTCTATTTTCATCGTATCGAGCTGGTTCTGGCGCCAAAATTTCACAAATTGAGTTAGCTACATTTTCACAGAAGGTATTGAGTTCAAACGGTATTCAAAAGGCCTTCATTTTTTGCTCAGAGTGCGTGACACGCTGAAAATCCTGAATGCTGAATATTATTTCATCTGGGCCGAAACTTCGAAAATTCATAACTCGGTCAATTTTTATCGGATTGGGCTCATATTTTCACACAAGGTCACTGGCTCAGAGATCTACAACTTTTCTTCAAAAGTCGAGACCGGATTATGCTCCGATCAATACCAATTTTTTATTGAAGAACGTGTCAGAGTCGACACTGGAGCCCAGAATAAGTTTGTCTGAGCTGAAACTTCAAAAATTCATAACTAATTCACCATTTATTTGATTGAGCCTATTTTCGGACAGAAGTTAGTTCTCGATGTCGGATACATTTTGTTTTCACATTTCAACTTCAAAAATTTCACTTAAGTCCCTGCGATTTAGCCTGGAAAGTGACGAACTCAAGTGAACATTGGAGGCCCAATTGCACATTCAAAGCCCATTTTCTTTACCCTAATTTCCATTATATAATCACCTTCTTTTCACACAAATGAGAGAGGAGAAAAAAAGAGAAAAAAAACTTTGCCACAACACTGTTAGAATATCAAATTCTTTCAAGAACCCTAAAACCTTGAAATCCTTATTACAAATCCCTCTCTCACTACAAACAAGCCATCCCAGTTAAAAACCAATATCTCACTACAAACAAGCCATTCAGTTACAAACCAACATCTCACTACTTCTTCAGTAAGAGTAAGACTGACTTGATCTCCATGATCAAAAGGGCATAAAAGCATTCATGTCACTACTTTTCCAGTAAGGGTAAGGTTGATTTGATCTCCATGATCAAAAGGGTATAATCATTCATACATGTCATATTGGCCTAAACATTAAATTTCTTCATATATTGGCTTTATTTGTATTTTATGATATATAGTAATTTATTTAATGTGTTCATGAGATTCAACACTGTAGATTTAGACAGGATCCCATGCAGGTTCATTAAGGAACGTTGAGGCCAGAACACAAATGGCCAAAAGCCAAATGACCAAAACAGAACAGCTTACACATGACACCAATACATGGCGAGGCAGACATCTTGAAAATGTTAAGGAACATTGAGGCCAGAACACAAATGGCCAAAAGCCAAAACACAAATGGCTAAAACAAAACAGTTTACACATGACGCCAACAGCTGTTTCACCCCTCCAATAAGGCTCGTATACTCCTAAACTTTCTCTCTATTTGTATTATGTTCCTTTAATTAATTAATCGTTATTATTTTTATTAATCACTAACCAATTAACATTTTTTCCTAATAAAATCAAAAACACAAAAAATATTTTATTTATTAAAATTAACTTCATCACTTTTATTTTTGTAAATAAATTAATTTAATCAATTTAGCTTTAATTAGATTTAACTTTTAATATTTTTTGCAATATTTAAAATCAATTTAGAATATTAGGTTTTTATTAGCATTAATTCAATTTATTTTATTTCTTTAAAAACTCAAAAATCCAAAAATATTTTAATTAATTAAGTAGTTTATTAATTTAATTGTTCATTTAATTTAATTTCTTTTAATCCAAAAATAACCAAAATCACTTTCTTTGAAAAAAAGGGTCAAAACCCAAAAAAAACTCGCATCCGATTTAATTTCTCGCACGCGATCCATTTTATCATATTATTGTATATGTTTCCCGGAATGTAATAGCTTTTAATTAGGACTTTAATTATTTACCGCTTTATTTTACTTTCCGCAATTTAAATTAAAGGGTTTGTTTTTGGCGATGTAAATACCTGACGCCTTGTAATAGCTTAGATTTAATTTCCCGCAATTTACTTCCCGCAAATTATTAAACTATTAATTATGCATGACAAGATTTATATGACAAATAAAATCAACTCGTAGATCACAATTGCATGATCAAAGATAAACATTAACTGAAAAATAACACACAAGCACATACCACTCCTAGGGTACGCCTCACTCGTTGCCTCGAACATGGTCGTCAAGTATAGGGTGTCTTAGAGGTCACCCTCCTGTCTAAAGATCCAGTTGCCTCGAAACGGTTGCCTCGGATAAAAAGATCTAGGACATTAGGTTACTTCTAAGGTGTCCTACTATTGCTTCGGTGACCACACATTGTCCCTTATAATCGAATTGACCCGAATAACTCCAACGACGGTGCTACCTACTTCTCAATAGTGGGATAGTACTGTCTAAAGGACTCTTACACAGCTTAATTCCTTAGAGCAGGTAGATTTCTCCTGGGTACTTGCTCTTTCAAAAAACAAAAACATCTTTTCGCATCTACACTTTCAAAAGTTTTTTTCAAACAAACACTTCATACACTCTTGAGGACTGATACAAGAGTTACCTAGAAGTTTTTCAAACTAAACTTTTTCAAAACCCACATACACTTGAAAAGCAAACAATTTTTGAAAACATAGTGAGCAAGTACCTAAGAGCCCGTGGATAACCACAGATAGAAAGGGTGCTAACACCTTCCCTTTCTATAATCTACCTCCCGAACCGAGAAACATCTCGAAAAGGAATTTTGCTGTGCTTTTGTCCTTTCCTTGTTGGAGAATATAAAAGATGGTGGCGACTCTTGCTTACCGCGACATTTCGCTAACCAGCTTAAAAAACAGTCAGTTCTATTTCCACCGATCACACATTCTGATACTTATTCCAAATTCCTTCTAGAGACAGTTCAGATACGCACCAGATATGGATGCCATCCTGATACTCATTCAGATTCAGCTTTTAGATACAGTTCAGATACGCACCAGATATGGATGCCATCCTGGTACTCATTCAGATTCAACTTTTAGATACAGTTCAGATACGCACCAGATATGGATGCCATCCTGATACTCTTTCAGATTCAGCTTTCAGATACAATTCAGATACACACCAGATATGGATGCCATCCTGATACTCATTCAGATACAGCTTTCAGATACAGTTCAAATACGCACCAGATATGGATGCCATCCTGATACTCATTCAGATTCAGCTTTCAGATACAGTTCAGATACACACCAGATATGGATGCCATCCTGATACTCATTCAGATTCAGCTTTCAGATACAGTTCAAATACGCTCTAAATACGAATGCCATCCTGATACTCATTCAGATTCAGCTTTCATATATAATTCAGATACACACCAGACATGGATGCCATCCTAATACTCATTCAGATCCAGCTTTCAGATACAATTCAGATACGCTCCAGATACGGATGCCATCCTGATACTCATTCAGATTCAACTTCTAGATACAGTTCAGGTACGCTCCAGATACATATGCCATCCTGATACTCATTCAAATACAGCTCAGATACATTCCAGACATGGACACAATTCTGATACATATTCTTCTAATTTACAAATTACAATTCAACAAGCATTCTTGGATGGCATCTACAAGCACATCTCCAACAAGTTCTATCACCTCTCCAAATGGCATCTTAAAGCCCATTCCTCCTATCATCGCATCGCCGAGTGCAAATTTCTAGGCACTCTTGTGTCCAATCATCTTCCACCTTCGAGTCGCGAATGGCAAAACTCGCCAATCTAACTCTTCAGGTTTAAGAATATTGAACAAGGGAAGCTGTTGTACCCCAAAATTTTCCCTCTCAACTCTCAAGGCTTTTCTTACAAGGATTTCAAGGTTCAAGCTTGAACAAGTGCATTGGGATTTTCCAATACCAAAATTAAAAGGAAACTGTCAAAAAGGGAGAAAACAGATAAAAATAACATTTTGACAAATTTGGAGGAAAACAGGTCTCCTTCGATTCAGCACCCTTCAATTTTCTGTTGGCCCCCTTCGATTACTCAAAATGGCTACTAGCGTGCCTCTTTTGCCTGGGCATGTGACTTCTTGTTGCAGGCTTCGTTTGTGTCTTTTGTTGCCTGCACGGTTGCTTTGAAAACCAATTTTTGTTGCCACAAGTGTCCCATGCAGGGAAAGCCTTTCGATTGGATAAGTATGCTGCCTGCATGCTTGCAATCGAAGGCCATGACCTACTGGCCACATGTACCCCCTGCAAGGTAAAGTCTTCATTTGGACACAAGTGCCTGCATGCAAGTCTTCGTTTGGGCACTCACCTTCTTGTGCCTGTATGAAAACTTCAGTTGAGCAAGAGCTTCCTTCAAATGCAGCTTGGATTACATCCTTCGTTTGGAGCAAGAGCCTCCTTCAAATTCAACTTGGGTATGTCCTTCATTTTGAACTTAAAGCCTCCTTCGAATGCAAGTTTAGGTACATCCTTCGTTTGGATTTAAAACCTCCTTCGAATGTAACTTGGGTACATCCTTCGTTTGGATTTGAAACCTCCTTCGAATCCACTTGCACCAAGGGCCTCTTGCAGACTTTGCCTCTCACAAGTTTCGTTTGAGCCAAGAGATATCTTCATACAAGATTTGACTAAGTTCTTGCTTCCCTTGAAGGAACACCCTTCGATTCAAAAGCCAGGAACTTCCCTCACGCTAAAAGGCAATGACTCCCTTTATGATTGTTTCGATCCACATGCTTCGATTGGGTAACATGCTTCCTTCGAACACGAGCTTTCGATTGGGCAATATGTTTGTTTCGATCCAAGCTTCAATTGGGCATTAACTTCCTTCGAGTAAGCTTGTTTCGACCACAAGCTTTGACTGAGGCAAAGGCTTCCTTCGAACAAGTGCGTTTCGATCTCATTCTTTCATTCGACTCAAGACCAAATCTCATTTTCCAGGCTATGTTGCTTCTGAATCTTTACATAATCAGAGGCTTGTACAAGGGTTTTAAACTTTGTCTTTTGGATAATACTATCTTTGGTTAAAGGATACATACCCTTTCTTTTCATAGAAAGTACTTTTATCACAAAAGCAGCTTTCCACCTGAATTTCATCTGAACGAAAAGTAGGGCCAGAGGCACAAGTCTAATCAACTGCCAACAGCCCCCCCCCCCCCCCACTTGTACCTTTCACGTTACCTATTATTTTATTATTTTGCAAGGCTGACTATTGAAAACATGTCCATTATTTTTCTCTATAAATAGAGGAATTGTTTCAAAGAAAACAAAACTCTCAAGTTCATCAACACTTGAGAAATCATAAAAAAAATCCCAGAATCACATACTTACTTCCTTCGATTATGAAGAACAAGTACTCTTCAGTATCCTTTGAATCCAGTTTGGAAAGAAACATAAGACTTGTTTCTTCCCTTCCTTCGAATCCAGCATTCCAAGCACAACTGTTGGCCACCTCTTTCAAATCCAGAAACCTGGGCCTCCACTCAAGGTCCCACACCCATTCAAAGCCACCATCAAGGTAAGTCACTCTTACCCTTGAACCTTTCATTTCATGGATAAACATGTAAATAATCTTTTCGTTCGTTTCAAGCATGTATATACCATTGTTCCTTTCGTTTCCACCCTTTTAACATGTTTTCAGAGTTAACCCTTTCGTTTTGCTTTATGTTTACCTGAACTAGCTTTAACTATTAAACTATTTGCAAGACAAATAATAGCATGGCCTCAGGCCATGTTGCCATTTAATGCTTTAAATGAAAGAAACAGGAAACAGGAAATAGGAAACGAAGCTTCTCGCTTCTACCTTTTTTCTCCAGGTCAAACGAAAGGGACAACCAGGAGGAAATCCATGTTGACTTCTAGGCCCAGACGAAAAGCATACCTTCACTGATTCCAGACTCAGTTGAAAGGCATTCCCTCACTGCTTTCAACCTCAAGTCGAACAAGGCAACAAGGCAGAACCAGAAGGCTTCGCCATACACTGACTGCCTGCCCAATCGAAAGACATGACTTTGCTGATTCCTAAAGCCTGTCAAGAGAAATAGCAAGAAGGGTGAGTCGAAGGTTACTGGCTAACACTCCTGTAGTCAAAGGAAAGTAAAAAAGGCAGATTTGAAAGGGGCCATGAAGATTTGAGTCGAAGGGTGCTACTGCCTGGGTCGAAGAGCTCATTTTCCTTCTTTTTATCTTATTTTTGCCTTTACATTTCTATGTACTTTAATATGGTTGTAATAGTGTAGGATTTATTTTCTTTGCACTTTTTATTACATTTGTACAAATGCTAGTAATTAGATGTGTATGGCAAGATAAAAACAACAAGTAGAAAACCCCTAATCAAGACTAAATGCATGTAAATAAAGCACAATTGCACACTTACACCTCTAGGGTAATCTCACTTGTTACCTATCGGAAAATAGTCATGTCCCTCGAGCAAGGGCGTTTTAGCAAAGACCCTCGATAAAATATTATAGTCTCTCGATGACCCTCGATGTTGCCTTCGGTAAATGATCTAGTCCCTAAAACGACATTGCTAAAATGTCCCATATGTTGCCTTCTATGACTATACAAACGTCCCAATGCCCGTCCCTTCACATCCAACGATGGGGCTTCTTACCAAATCAATGGTAAGATAGCCACATATAAAGGAGGAGGAAAAGCACATTTAAGACCTTTCGAGTAGGTAGATTCTCTCCTAGTTACTCGCTTGCTCACAACAAAAACATTTTTATACACCCACACTCTCATCTTTGAACTATTTTCGAAACAAACACTTTGTAGGCGTTCTTATAGAAACAAAAACCATTACGAAGTTCCATTTTCAAAATACTTTCAAAAACACATCTCACAAACACACTTTTGAACTATTTTCGAAACAAACACTTTGTAGGCATTCTCATAGAAACGAGAACCATTACGAAGTTCCATTTTCAAAATACTTTCAAAACACACACTACAAGCACATTCAAACAAAAGCAAGTGATCTAGCAAGTAACAAAGAGCCCATGGAAAACCATGGATGAAAATGGTGCTAATACCTTCCCTTTTCATAATCTACCCCCCGAACTCAAAAACATCTCTAAAGGTCTTTCCTGTGCTTTTTCACCTTTCCTTATTGGATAAAAGAAAAGTCGGTGGCGACTCTTGCTAACCGCGACATTTGCGATAAAACGCAAAACAGAAAGCTAGTTCTCCACCGTATCACACCTACTATCCAGGCTTTCATGTCGAAGTAACCCTACAATCCGGGTTCCTTCTCACAACCCTACTATCCATGCTTTCATGTTGAAGTAACCCTACGATCCAGGTTCCTTCTCACAGCCCTTCTATCCAGGCTTTCATCTCGAAGTAACCCTACTATCTAGGTTCCTTCTCATAGTCCTACTATCCAGGCTTTCATCTCAAAGTAACCCTACTATCCAGGTTCCTTCTCATAGCCCTACTATCCAGGCTTTCATCTCGAAGTAACCCTACTATCCAGGTTCCTTCTCACAATCCTACCATCCAGGTTCCTTCTCAAGCCATACTATCCAGGATTTCATGTCGAAGTAACCCTACTATCCAGGTTACTTCTCAAGCCATACTATCCAGGCTTTCATATCGAAGTAACCCTATTGTCCAGGTTCCTTCTCACAACCCTACTATCCAGGCTTTCATTTCGAAGTAACCCTACGACCCAGGTTCCTTCTCAAGCCCTACTATCCAGGCTTTCATCTGGAAGTAACCCTATTATCCAGGTTCCTTGTCACAACCCTACTATCCAGGCTTTCATGTCGAAGTAACCCTACTATCCAGGTTCCTTCTGAAGCCCTACTATCCAGTCTTTCAGCTCACAGCCCTACTATCCAGGCTTTCATCTCGAAGTAACCCTACTATCCAGGTTCCTTCTCACAACCCTACTATCCAGGATTTCATGTTGAAGTAACCCTACTATCCAGGCTCCTTCTCACAGTCCTACTATCCAGGCTTTCATATCAAAGTAACCCTATGACCCAGGTTCCTTCTCATAGCGCTACTATCCAGGCTTTCAGCTCACAACCCAACTATCCAGGCTTTCATCTCGAAGTAACCCTACTATCCAGGTTCCTTCTCACAGCCCTATTATCCAGGCTTTCATGTTGAAGTAGCCCTACTATCCAGGTTCCTTCTCACAGCCCTACTATCCAGGCTTTCATATCAAAGTAAACCTACGACCCAGGTTCCTTCTCACAACCCTACTATCCAGGCTTTCATGTCGAAGTAACCCTACTATCCAGGTTCCTTCTCACAGCCCTACTATCCAGGCTTTCATGTCGAAGTAACCCTACTATCCAGGTTCCTTCTCACAACCCTATTATCCATGCTTTCATGTCGAAGTAACCCTACTATCCAGATTCCTTCTCAAAGCCCTACTATCCAGGCTTTCATCTCGAAGTAACCCTACTATCCAGGTTCCTTCTCATAGCCCTACTATCCAGGATTTCATCTCGAAGTAACCCTACTATCCAGGTTCCTTCTCACAGCCCTACCATCCAGGATTTTCATCTCAAGGTAACCCTACGACCCAAGTTCCTTCTCGCAGCCCTATTATCCAGGCTTTCATGTCAAAGTAACCCTACTATACAGGTTCCTTTTCACAGTCCTATTATCCAGGCTTTCATCTCGAAGTAACCCTATTATCCAAGTTCTTTCTCAAGCCCTACTATCCAGGCTTTCATGTCGAAGTAACCCTACTATCCAGGTTCCTTCTCATAGCCCTACTATCCAGGCTTTCATGTCGAAGTAACACTACTATCCAGGTTCCTTCTCAAGCCTTACTATCCAGGATTTCACCTCGAAGTAACCCTACTATCCAGGTTCCTTCTCATAACCTTACTATCCGGGTTCTTCCTCTCTTATCCCCAGACAGCAGTCCACAACATTGTAAGACCGGGATCTGATCAAACACGATTGGTTTCGCATCTCTCCAGTAGGTCGCAGTGCAGCATATGCCCCGAACAGATACGCAGTTCACTTCCGCTTCCCCAAACCGGAGTTATTCCCCAGTAGAGTAACGGAAAACTGAAGCTCCTAAAACTCTATTTCTCCCAAGACAGAGACAAGCATTCCCCAACGAAATTCTCCTTAACAACAAGTATACGGGTTCTCGCTAAGGAATCCCTTATGCGATCGACACCTCTTCGGATGGCATCTTTAAGCCCATCCCTGAAAATCTTCAATCATCGACCTCCGAATGGCATCTATAAGCCCATTCCCGATATCACAAACCAAGTATCACTTCATGCGAGTGCAAATTTCTGGGCACTCTAGGGTTCAATCATCTTCCACCTTCAGATCACGAAAGGTAGACGAGCCAATCTACATCTTCAGGTTTAAGAAGATTGAACAGGGGAAGCTGTTGTATCCCAAAATTTTCCCTCCCATATTTCTCAACACATGGTAAGTGAGGTCCCCAAATTGCTCAAGGAAGTTCAAGAATTGTCCAGACAAACTCTCTCCTAAGGTAGTATACCTCAAATTAGGGTTTCCATCTCCATCAAGATGTGTGAACCACAAAGGACTCAAATTCTCACCATTGTCCTAATATGTTCTCGAGATTATCCATGTCATGTTTCAATCCTTGCAGAAGAAGTTTGCCCAGTCAATTGCTCAAATGCCTGAAAATCAACTATACTAGGTCAAAAGTCAACAGTGGCCCACATACAGTCAATCTTCAAGATTTTTGGTCAACATCCTCATTTTTAAGTATTATCCATCATTTTATCAAGGGTTGATCATGATTCCTCAGGGATTGCTCACAATTCATCAAAATCCAAAAGTTGCTAAATTAGGGTTTTACAGGAAATGTCAACTCAACTTTGACCAAGCATAACTTTCTCATACTTTATCAGAAATGACCCATCCAAATCTCATTTTGAATAGGATGCAATTTACTACAATCCATCTTCATCTCCCAAGTCCAGAATATGCACTCACAAAAATATATGAATTTTGACATTATAGGTCCTTTTGAAAAGTCAACAAAAAACACCTTTTGGGTCAAAGCTTCATACATGAATATGGAAGACTCAATTGAGATGAGACCAAAAGGGTTGTTTATAGGACATCCTAAGATTTCTGAAAAGTCCAAGAACACCTCTCTAGAGTCAAAATTGAGAGATTTATGCATTGGCCAAGTTGACTATTTTTGCAAAATTGACAAAAGTCAAATGTGCTCAAATTTGCATTTTTTGCTAAATGGGCCCAACTTTTTATGCTTGCACCTCAATTATAATGTGGTCCACGAATCAAATGTTCACTCACCCATTATATGCTTTATTTTTCAATTTATTTTTATTTTTCTTTAATTAAAAGGTGAATTAAATCAAATAAATGATGAAAATTAACAAAGATATGATTTGATTTGTTTTTTTGACAGATTGACAATCAAGATATGCTGAGTTAACACGATGAAATCGAATCAAGGGCAATTGGTACAAGAAAGGAATTGTTTAGCTCAAAATAGCAACATATCATATAGCTTGCAAATCAAATCAAATCTTGGATAAATCAAAGATTTAGTCCAAGTTTGTTAAACTAATTCACTCTAGTTTATATAGTGAACAATCTCAGATCAAAATACAAGGGTTAGAGTCGTGAAAAAAGGCAGAGCAAAGTCACAAAATTCAAAGAAAAGTGTGAATTGGTTTTCACTCCACAGGCCATCTCAAGCCATCCTAGTTATCCCAATCCATTGCTGGACGTCCCAGGAAGCTGTCCCAATCGTTTGCAAGGCCTGGAACACCCAGAAACGCACGCTACATCTCATATGGTTTGGCATAATTTTCCAATTCGATAATCATAATTCTTGCATCATTAGCACTTTTGATTGTTATATTCGTGTTTGTCATCATGTTTGCAAGCTAACCATGTCATTTAATTGTGTTTTTGAAGGTTGTACACGATGTTGCCATTGCTAGGGTTTTTGTGTTATTTTTAGGGTCTTTTTGTACAAGAACAATTGGGCTTTGAATCAGGTACCATGATGCTCGTGAGGATGAGACGAGTTGATTGGTACCATTAACTTTCATTTATCTTGCGCGTACAACATTTTTGAAATGTGCAGGGTTATACCTACAATGGACGTCTGTAGGTAAAAGTCTCTTTTTCTAAAATGACGGTTGTAGGGAAGAAGATGATACACGTCAGCCAACCATTGGAACGTTTGAATCTCGCGCGCTTTGGAATTATCTCTTTTGTTTTTATTATATTATGTTTTATTATTATTGTAATAACAAGTTAACAATGCAGTTCAGTTGGCAACGCATCATTGGTAGGGAGTACAAGGACCTGGGTTCGATCCCAGGTCCCAACAAAATGCATTTTCTTGTTTTATCTTTGCAGATCCAATGCAATACTCCCTCACACGCATTCCATACACCCTCAACGCCTGGCCACTTGATGCCCAGCTAGTCAGATCCAACGTGCCAACAATGAAGGTCCACGATATTCCTCAAAGTCAACGATACACCAGATCCAGCGCTGACCAGGCCTGGAGCCTAATGGGCCAAAGATTTTTAGTTCCACACCCCCAACATTGCTATTCCACACAGGCCCATTCTAAATTTCTTTATTTTATTTTTATTATTTTTTCTTTATTCCTAGCAATTTACTAATTTATATTTTAAAATCAATTTTTTATAAAAATCCCAAAATCAAGAATTCATAAATTTAGAGTTTTTTTTATTATCAAATTTAATTTTCAATTAATTAGCTTAACTTAATTTAGGGTAACTTTAATTTATTTTTATAATTAAAATCAATTAGAAAACTAGGTTTAAATTCTTGATTTAATTCTTTTCTTTTTTCAAACAAAAACATAAAAAATAGGTTAACTTAATTATTTTTCTTAATTAAAATTAATTAGTAATTAGGTTCTTTTTTTAATTCAATTATTCCTTATTTTCTCAAATAACAAAACATGACAAAAAAACATTTTCTCTTTAATCAATCGCAAGTAGGATTAGTCAAATGGTCAAAACCCTAATGGCCTCGCATTTAACTTACCGCACGCATTTGCTTTTGCCATTATTTTGTAACTGTTCAGGGTTTGTAATAGTTAACTTAGGGTTTTTATTTACTGTTTAAATCCCCGATTTTTGGTTATGTAATTAATCCCCCTCCCTGAAGCCTTGTAATAGCTAGGTTTATTTTCTCGCATTTTTATTTTCCGCAAAACTCTTAACTATTAGATGTATGTTTAGGATTGTATGGAAAGAATGCATGACAAAATTAAAATGGTTAGAAAACCCTAATGTGCAACGATAATAAACTGAAAATAAATCACTCGCACATATTCAGTCTTAGGGTATACTCTCACTTCGGTTGCCTTCGGTAAACGATCATTAAGCATAGGGTGTCTTAGTGGTTTCCCTCCTGTCTAAAAGATCAAATTGTCCCTTTCGAATGTTGCCTCGGAAATGTTACCTCGGAAATATTGCCTCGGAAATGTTGCCTCGAAAAGATCTTAAGACTTTAGGGTTGCTACTAAGGTGTCCTAATATTGCTTTAGTGACCGTACTCCCTTTCGAATTGACCCTTACAAACTCCAACGACGGTGCTACCTATTTCTCAATAGTAGGATAGCGCTGTCTAAAGGAAACAAGAATAGAAACGATCTTTTTTCAAGTAGGTAGAATCTTAAGTACTTTCTCAATAAAAACTTTTCACACAAACACTTTTCAAACAAATTTTCAAAACAACTTCGTCACACCCTTGAGGACTGATACAAGGGTTATCACGAAGTAAAACATTTTTTCAAAAAAAACACGCATACAAACACAAGCAATTTAAAAATGAGCAAGTACCTAAGAGCCCATGGAAAACCATGGATAGAAAGGGTGCTAACACCTTCCCTTTCTATAATCTACCCCCCGTACTCAAAATCTCGAAAAAAGGATTTTTTCTATACTTTTTTCCTTTTCGGTTGGATGAAATAAAAGTCGGTGGCGACTCTTGATTACCGCAACATTTGCGAACAAAAAACGCAAACCAGTATAAACAGTCGGTTCTGCCACCGTATCACAGCTGACAACAAAGCCTAAGAGCTTACCAGATCTTTCTCTAAACGTGCATTTATTTGGATTCAACCTCAACTTGTATTTCTTTAGTCTCTCAAATAATTTCTGTAAATGATCAAGATGCTCTTCTTCTGTTTGAGATCTAGCTATCATATCGTCCACATAAACCTCTATTTCGTGATGTATCATGTCGTGAAATAGAGCTACCATGGCACGCTGATAGGTTGCCCCAACATTCTTCAGTCCGAATGGCATAACCTTGTAGCAGAATATGCCCCATTGTGTGACAAAGGTTATTTTCTCCATGTCCTCAGGCACCATTTTGATTTGGTTGTAATCTGAGAAACCGTCCATGAAGGAAAACACTTTGTGCTGTACCGTATTGTCAACTAGAATATCAATATGAGGGAGTGGGAAATCATCCTTAGGGCTTGCCCTATTCAAATCTCTGTAGTCCACACACATTCGCACTTTGCCGTCCTTTTTGGGCACGGGAACAACATTGGCAACCCATTGGGGATAGGAGGTGACGGCCAAGAATCCTTCATTGAATTGTTTCATGACTTCAACTTTAATCTTCTTCGACATGTCTGGTCGCATTCGACGGACCTTTTGTTTTACTGGTGGGAAATCCTCTTTTGTAGGCAGGCGATGCACCACAATATCTGCATCAAGTCCTGGCATGTCTTCATACGACAAGGTAAAGACCTCAACATACTCGTGTAGCAACTGAATCAGATGCTCCTTGACAGTGGGTTCCAGATTGGCACCCACCTTGACTTCTCTTTTGTCTTCTTCGGTACCTAGGTTGATTGTGTCCAATGGTTCCTTGTGGGGATGAATGGTTCTCTCTTCTTGTTGTAGTAATCTGGCAAGTTCCCCTGATACTTCACAATCTTCCTCACCTTCGTCTTAGGCTTGGTAGATTAGATTTTCAGAGTCACAAAAAGCCATAGCAGAACCGTTATCCATGGGATCCCGAATGGATGTAGACCTGCATTGTGAGTGTGAGTGTGTGTAAGAGTATATCTATCTTTGAAAGGAATGGAAATGTAAAAAGAAAAACAATGAGCATAAAGTTTGTATGCAGAAACGTCCATGATTCATTGATGTCATATGGAAATGAGATAATAACCCTTACAAATGGACCATTGTGCCTCGGGTAAGACACAAGGTTTTAAGAGTCTGAATTGTTTAAATATTACAGATCCAACAAAATGTAAAGATAAATTACCGTGGGATGAAAGTATCAGGATAAAATCTCTGGCCTCCCAATTGCTGAGCCATCCACTGACAGTTGGGAAGATCTAATCCTCCAGGTTGCAGCCATCTTCATCATCCTCTATAGCATTGACTTCACAGTTACTGATCTTCAAGGGTGGTCCTCTAGCACGAGCGTGGCGTATAACCTTCTGGGCATCTGAAGTGAAACCCAAGCCAAACTTGTCAGATTTGTATGGGATATCTTGGAGTTGTCCCCAAATAGTGCACCCAGCTTCTTCTATCACTGCCTTGGCGTCCTTCAAAGACGACATCTTAAGCGGAGGCCTTGTAATCTTGGGAACTTGAGACACAGCCTTGGTTACTGCCACATCTTGCGATACTTCTTCAAAATGTTGGAATGGAGTTTCAATAAATTCACCATCTAATTCCATATATCTGAAGGAATTGAGATGGCTTATCATATAATCTTCTTCTCCATGAACCATGATAATCTTCCCTTGAATTGGATATTTCAGCATTTGGTGCAATGTATAAGTAACAACGCCAACATTGTGAATCCACGGTCGGCCTAGCAAGCAGGAATATGAAGGGCGGATATCCATTACATAAAAAGTTGAATCAAATGTTTGGGTTCCAACCTTTATGGGGATATCCACTTCCCCGTGCACCATCCTTTTGAGCCGTCAAAAGCCCTCACTACTATATTGCTCAGTTTCAATGTTAATCCCTCGCAGTCAAGCCTATCAAGAGCCTTTTTAGGCAACACATTTAGAGACAACCTGATGTCCACCAAAACATGAGCCAAGGTTGTGCCCCTGCATTCCACTGAGACATGTAATGCCTCATTATGCTTCCTTCCTCTTGGCGTTAAATCAGCATCTGAAAAACCTAAACCATTATCTGCAGTTAAGCTGGCTACGTAGTCTTGGAACTGATCGGCAGATGTTTCTTGGGGTACATGAGCAGTTTTAAGGAATTTTACCAAGGCTTTTGCATGAGCCTCAGAACATAGTAGTAAAGCCAACATGGAAATTTTAGATGGAGTTTGCCCCAATTGCTCGACTACATAGTAGTCGCTTCTTTTTATGATCTTGAGAATTTCCTCCATCTCTTTCCGGGAGGTCTCAGGGATAGCCAATGATTGTGCCTTTGTCCGGACAAGCTCAATCAGAATACCTTTTCCTCGAGTCTCGATTGACTCGGCAGTAGGAATGTCAGTAGGAGTGATAACATGGATTGTAACAGTTTTGTCAACATGAGTATTAGTAGAGATGATTGTAGGACTGGGAATATCCTTTGGAGGAGCAGCAACAACAAGAATGATAATGGGTCCAGGAACAACTTTTGGAGGAGCTATCTCTGGAGAGAAAATCCTTCCACTTCGAGTGATCTTACTAGTCCCTGCAATATTACTGACATCAGAGTCAACTTTCTCAAAACTTGAATCTTCAGCAGCTGGCCAATCTTGCTTGATACCGTGATAGTAGACATCCCCTCCAAAATTCCATGGTACGGTTTTGTCTGACGAATACGGGATCGGTCCAGGCATTATAATTATCAAAGGAGCTGCTTTTGGAACTGATGTAATTCTAACAGGCCTTTTGGTGGAGATCCTAGAAGAATTGTCGGAAATGGTCACGATGGAAACATCATTATAAGAAACAGTTGGAACAGAAGTCTTTTCGAACAAAACTTCCTTGTTATCTATTAGGCACTGAACGCCTGTTTTCAACAAAGGACAGCTGGTTGGTGAGGACAAGCAGAAGTGACAGCTTTCATCATAGCCTGGGAATACACTGGTATTCAATGAGTTCCTTTTGATAGTTAGGAGTGGGGTCATAAGTTCATCAACTAAAGTAACAAACATATCTTCCTCAACGGTGTTGGTATTATGGCCATGATTGGGCATAGGGGAAGAAATGACATTGGGCTTTTCTGGCGCATCAAATTAAATCTCTTTGGCTTCAAGGAGGTCTTGTACTTTGTTCTTCAGAGCCCAACAGTTGTTAGTGTCATGGCCGAGACTTTTAGAATGGTATGCACAACGGGAATTAGGATGATAGTGAGGAGAGGTTGTGTTAGGGTTCTTTGGAGCTTCTTTCAAAGTCACTAGGTTGGATCTTAATAAATGTGGCAACACCTGAGATAGTGTCATATTAATTTTGGTGAATTGTCTGACTGGTCTTTCCATTCTTGGTTGGTTATTTCTTTGCTGATCAGGCACAAGTTTAAGAATCATGACAGCCCCAACCATTGGACGACGTTCAGCCCTATCTTGATTTCTATAAGGATATACAACAACCACCTCCTTCTTTCCAATGAATGTCTTCCTTACAACAATAGAGGATGCATCTTTCTGAATCTTCCCATTCTTTATCCCGACTTCTACCCTTTCTCTGGTCAATATCAGTTGGGTAAAACCTGCCGATGAACTCCCAATTAAGTGATTGAAGAAGGGACCAAACAAGATACCCAAAAACATATCAACTAACTCTCTTTCAGATAGAGGAGGCTGGACTCTCCCTGCCAAGTCCCTCCATTTTTGTGCGTAGTCTTTGAAGCCTTTACTTGAAATCATGGCCATACTCTAGAGTTGAGTATATGTGGGTGCAAGATCAACATTGTATTGGTATTGTTTGTAAAAGGCTGTAGCAAGATCTTCCCAGTTATGAACATTGGCTCTTTCTAACTGATAAAACCAATCAAGTTGAGTACCAAACAGCCTGTCTTGGAAGAAGTGTACCCATAAATCCTTATCAGCGGTATGAGGCTGGATCTTCCTCACATAGGACCGAAGATGCATTTTGGGTCATAAGACTCCGTCATATTTGGCGAACACAGGTGCTTTGAATTTTGGAGGAATGACAATCCCCGACACTAAGCTCAACTCCTCAAAGTCCAATCCAGGCACTTTTTGGATTTCCATTGCACTCAACTGTTCTTCTAGATGTTTATACTTGTCATCGGCTGGAGGGTATTGCTCCTCATAATAGTCTTCTTCTTCCTCTTCCTCTTCTGATTTAGACTGGACAACTGTTTCTTTTCCCTTCCTATCTTGATTGTCTTTCTCACCGGATGTCGTTGAAAAGTCTAAAGCCCTTCTTGTCTGCCCTTGGAATCTTCTTCCCATGTTTAGAACTCCGGTTATCTTCCTTACCTTCTTTTTCTTCTCTTCAACCAGCAAGGTCTTCAACTCTTATTGTCCTTTGGCCAGAGTTAAGAATATCTGTTGAAACTGTGCATTCTGAGCTTGGAGGTCCTTCACCGTTTGCTCGAGATCCATCTTACTAAAATAAACAGTAGAGAGATGAGGAGACTTGTTGCAAGAAACCTGCTTATGTTATGATGAATGATAAATGCATATGCAATGATTTCAAGGATTTTAAGATTCAAATTTGTTTTAGATAAAAAGGAAACACATGTTATATTAATAAATTAAAGCTTGAGTACAATAATGCCTCCTTGGGCAAAACAAATACATAAACTCTAAGATAAAAAGGTAGTACGCATCCTCTTTGGTGCAATGTAGGCATTCAGAGTCTGCTCCTCATGAAGTAGCCTAGTGAGTTCCAAAACCTTCTTCTCGCTTGCGTAGAATTGGGCTTCAAAAGTATCTCGCTCCCCCTTGAGTTGTATCTAATCTATTTTTAGGTCTTCAAGATAGGTGGGCATGTCAGGATGTAGGATAGTGTATGGAACATCTTCCTCCATGACAGGCTCAATGATTACCGGGAGAATGGAAGGATAAGGCATCATAAGACTCTGAGCACGGGTTCGTACCCATTTGAGGTAAGGCTCAAAAGGGATGGAATTCTTGTGCCCCAAAGTCTTGCTATCTACTTTGTTCAACATCCTCCAAGCTCAGATAAACTTCTGGCAGAGACCTTGATCATCATTCTCGTAATCAAATACCAAACCTTGAATCAACATCTCATGCGGGCCATCCCTTCGGGCATAACCAAGCTGTCTTAAAGCTAAGCAGGGGTTGTAGGTGATACCTCCCCTAATGCCAAGTAAGGGAACATTAGGAAACTCTCCACAACGATCGACAATAGTAACATTCTCTATAGATCTGGAACACCAATGGATGTCTGAATGTTTGAGCATCATCAACCTTTGTGACCATCTTGAACCTTGCTCGTTCTTCAATACAGATCGGGGAAGATGCGAAATAAACCATCTTGCCAAGATAAGAGTGCAACATATAAGGACACCTCTTTTCCTCATTGTACGAGTGTGAAAAGAGTGTAGGATGTCTCCTAGCAAAGTAGGCACCAGGTTGCGGGATATGAAGATTTTGACGGTGTTCACATCTATGAGTTGGTCAGGATTTGGAAACAAAACCATCCCATAGATGAGGAGAGCCACAATTTCCTCAAAGGCTTACAAATCCAAAGAGTTCCAACAGTTTTGGGCTTTCTCAAACAGGAACTTTTCTAGGAAACCTTTGACACCACTCCTTATTTTCCAATGAGTTATGACACCAGGTGAGTGCAAGTGTAGAGCTTAAGAAATCTCTTCTGGCTTTGGGTCTCTTTCCGTATCGTTGAAAGGTAGTTGATTGTGAATGGGAATCCTCATGAGTTGGGAGAATTCTTCCAAAGTTGGCACAAGTTGATAATCGGGAAATGTGAAGCAATGGTGTAGAGGATCAAAGAACTGAAAGAGAACCTTCATTATGTCCTCATCAGTGTTGGAAGTGACCAATTTGAGTAGGCGACAATGTCTCTCGGTGAATGGAGAATTTTCAGGAATCCTTGAAACTAGCTCCTTAAGTTCTGGAGGGATCCTTACAAGGTTGACTTGAATAGTTTTTCTGCGAAGAGAATCCATATCCTACAAAATAGAACAAAGGTAAATCCAAAATCCTTGAAATGGTTAGTGAATGAGTATGATGTTATGATGTTCATGATGTTATGTACAAGTATGTATATACAAACAAAAAAATTAATTCCTTAGGTTTAGGCTTGCATGGAGTCTTATAGGTAAGTACTCTCTTGAAGTTTAGTTAGCTTAAACCTGTCCTAGTAATAGTAACCGAGTTCTAAGGAGCTCAATATCACTGGATTGTTTCCTTAGTCATTGTTTCAGCACAAGCCTCTTAATGGGGACCGAAATATCCCAAGAAACCAAACCTCAATGAGTGTAGTATCAATTATCTACCAACTTTGTACTTCACCAAAGCCGGTTATCTCACTACATCCTAAAGGCCATGTTTGTCAAGTAAAGGTTATAAAAGTTCATTAGTGCTTCATGACATCACTCAGCGGCCCCGTATTCTCTTTGATTAACTCAAAGGCTACTGGTACCCACAAATATGTCTCACTAACATAGCTATTTCTTAGACCATGTCGGTATACCCCGCACAATTTCCACAACGTATTGCTACTTACCTATAATGTATCCCAAATCTGGGTGGAGGATTCAAACCCAAACAAAGAACCATAATGTAAAGCAAACAAGTCAAACAATTGAAAGCAAGTAAATGTGATATAGCCCTAAGGTAACCCCACTTTTAGAATTCTCCCCAGTAGAGTCGTCAGTTATGTGATATGGTGGGAGAACTAACTTGAAGGTTTTGCGTTTTATCGCAAATGTTGCAGTTTAGCAAGAGTGG
This sequence comes from Vicia faba, assembly GCA_948472305.1. Classification (NCBI taxonomy): domain Eukaryota; kingdom Viridiplantae; phylum Streptophyta; class Magnoliopsida; order Fabales; family Fabaceae; genus Vicia; species Vicia faba. The sequence continues at coordinate 1,439,534,702 of OX451737.1, read as the reverse complement.
CCACCGACTTTTCTTTTATCCAAAAGGAAAGGTGAAAAAGCACAGGAAATACCTTTGAGATAATTTCTTGAGTTCGGGGGGTAGATTATGAAAGGGAAAGGTGTTAGCACCCTTTTCATCCATGGTTTTCCATGGGCTATTAGTTACTTGCTAGATCACTTGCTTTATGTTTAAAATTATGCTTTGTGTGGTTTTTGAAAGTATTTTGTAAAGAGGCCATTGTTTAGGCAATCTTTGTAATGATTCTCGTTCGTAAGAATGTATACAAAGATGTTGATCTTTTGAAAATGTTTTCAAGTTTGTAAGATGTTTTGAAAGTGTAGGTGCTTGTTTTGAAAATAGCAAGGATGTTTGTTTGAAATTGAGCAAGTAATTAGGAGCATTCTACCTACTCAAAATTCATTCTTGTTCATCTTCTTTTCCTTTGACATTGTTGTCTTACCATTGATTTGGTAAGCAACCCTATCTTTGGATGTAAACGGGACGGGCGTGGGTCATCGTATAACCATGATTAGCAATATTTCAAGGTATCTTAGCATTCCTTTTTTAGGGACGAAAATCATTTGTAAGGAAACTTAGATAGCGTCATCGATGGACTATGATCATGTATTCGCTTATTTTTGCTAAGATACCTTACATGCGTAATATGGCCATTTTTGTATAAGGCAACCAAGTGGAATAACCCTAGGGGTGCTTGTGTGCAAATGTATTGTTTTCATGCTTGTTTTTGTCTTGAATTAGGGTTTTCTAAGCATTGGTTTGAGTCTTTCCATACAAACCCTAATTACTAGTATATTATGTATAAAGCGATAAATTGCGGGATTTAAAGTTACTACGCTATTACAATATTTGTGGGGAGGGGTGTACAAATTGAATGGGGATTGCAAGAATGTAAACCTAGTTAGTCTATTACAACCATATTGAATTGGTATCAATGTACAAGGAATTTAAATGGATATAATGTATAAAATGAATAAATGTACAAAATGCAATAATGTGAAGTAAATGGATATTAATTTGGTTTTCATGAGAAAAAGGGAAATTGTCTTAACCTAATTAATTAAAGAAAATAATTAATTAAACTTTAAATTTATTAAGAAAAAGATTTAAATAAAACCCAAGTTCTATTTATTAAAATAAAACAAATTAAGTTTATAAGAAAAATGTTTTTTTTTTTGGTATTTTTGTCTTGAAAATATTTATAGTATTATAAAATATTTTTGGCCTTTTATATATATAAATAAATATATTTAATAGGTGCAAAAGAAAAGTAAATATTAACCTAGTTTTAATTATTAAATTTACAAGATAGTTTGTAAAAAATAAAAATATTTTTTTATGAGGAATAAATAAAATAAACTAAGTCAAAATATAAATCTATCATTTTTTGTATTTTTTATGATTTTTAATATTTATAAAAATATTTAAGAAAATAAATGAAATAATAAAAAAAGAAAATAAATTAAACTAGGCCAGGGGCGTACAAATTAAACAAGGGGTTAACTAGAAAAAACAAAAAAAAGAATGACAAAAAAGCCCAACAGGGCCCAGCGCCTGCAAAAAAGACAATATCAGAAAACAAAATGTGAAAAAAATGAAAAGGGTACCACCGGGGCTCGAACCCAGGTCCCAAAGGTTACAGGCGCGTGCTTCTACCACTGGGGTGGTTATACATCCGTTAACATAGGAAAATCAATAAATATGTAAGGCAAAACGCGCCCTGATGACTTCATCTTCAACCTCCAGCCAGACCAACTATAACTTGCTCATTTTTCATCAAAAATGAAAACTGTAAACATGAAACTTGCAGCAAATTTTATCACGGTTTCAGAAATGAAAAGCATTGAAACTATAGATCAAAGATAAGCATGAATTTTAATGGCCCTAATCTGAACCCTAAAAACCTCAGAAATTCCAGTTTCAAAATTCTCTAAGCTCAAGCAAAATTAATGGAAACTATGGACATGGTTAGCTTTAGGGCAATGATATCTACATGTTTTATTCACAAATAAACTATTGATGATGCCTGTATGAAGAGTTCCAAGTTAATAAAATAAACCTCAAAACTGGAAATCGTGTTTTGAGTTTGAGCTTGTTTCAAGTGATGGTGATGATCAAGTTAGCTTTCTTGAGGTCCCAGGAAGCTAATGCAATGATTAGCTTGAACAATGGATGGATGAAATGGTATGGAGAAGTCAATGTGCAGAGCTGAGTTTTTGGAAATGGAGGATGGTGTTAATGGTGTTACAGTTCTAAAACAGGGTGTGGGATCAACTCTATATGATGTTTAGAAACTTTAGAAACCAAAAGGCCAAGAAACGCACGAGTAGATTATGAGTTTCAAGTTTTTGGTTAGTTTGTATGAAAATGGAAGTGTGAAGTTTGATTATGAGTTCTAGGTGATTTTAAGGCTTGAGCATCCGTGTGTTTATGGTCTAAGGTTTGTGTATGTATAAACAAAAGTGTTTTAAAGCTTTGGACAATCAGAAGTACAAGTTTCTAGCTTTTTGCTAGGTTACTTGATTTTGAAGAAAAGAGGGAAACAAGTTTCAAGAAGAGGTACAGGCATGGGATGGATGATTGTAAGTGTTTGAAACATTTCTCATGAGTTATAGGACTGGTTTGATCAGAAGAGAACAAGTGCAAGGCTCAAGAACAAGTTTTGTACAAAAAGTTGCTTTATCAAAATGGCAATGTGACATTTCTTCCAAAAATGGATATAAAGCATGTCCGTGCATTGAATGCTTAAAGTGAGGCCTCTAACAGTTGTGCAAACCATTAATTATGGAGTGCCTAACAAGTTTGAGGCCTGAAAAGTAGTGTTTATGCAGCATGGTTTGAATTTGAATTTTGTTCATCACTAAAATGACTTGTAATTAAAGTGACAAAACCCTAACTTCATCTCTTCGATTCTCCCCACTCAAGAATGATCTCAAGGAGTTCTTGGACATTTTAGAAAGCTTGCAATGTGATCTATAACCCATATTTGAATTGATTTTTAAGATTCCCCTTGGAACTATATGAAAAAGTGCCATGAAATTGGGTCAAAATCCTGACTAAATTAGGGCAAAATTTCACTAAGTGTTTAATTTCATGACCACATGTTCATAAAATTATAACTTGAGATCCAATCACTTTTGGAAGGAGTTGTGTAAAGCAAAGTTGTAAATTTCATGGAGATATACAACTTTCATGTTGGAAGTTTCTCTTGAATCATCTTGTATCATGGTGAAAATTTTGCTCAAAGTTATGAAAAAACATGAAATTTCCAACACTTAGAAAAATTTCTAAGTTTAGAAATTTTGACTTTTCAAAATGAAATCTTGACTTTTTGATTTCTTGATGAATACGTTTCATATTTTGACATGTTTTGATGAATTATGATCTTTGGCACTTGAATTTGACCAAAAAGTCAAAGTTTGACTTTTCAATATACAGTTGACTTTTGATCAGTTGATTGAAAAATTTATCTGTCAATCCAATGGACTTGCAATGTTTTGAACCATGTCATTAGGTAAAAATGGTGCAATTGGACTCTTGAGATCACGCCTTAAATCAATTGACCATTTGCTAGGTCAAAAATCAGAAATTGCCCTTTCCCAGTCAAAACCCTAATTTTGACCATTTTGCCCTTTTGGAGATTTATTCAAATTTCTTGAGGAATTATGTTCCAAACTTGATCAAATGATACATATGAGTAAAAAATGTTGACGTGGATAAAAAATTATGAAGTTTGACTGTGAATTGGCCATAGTTGACTTTTTCCCCAATACAACTGATTTTTAGGTCAATTGCTCAATTGACTGAGCAAAAGTGTGATCCAAGGCTTGAAACTTGACATGAGTAATCTTGGGGGTCCATAATGATCCATGAAAGTCATATGGGGCATTGGAAGTTTAAAAATCCTTGTGCAAACTCAAACCCTATTTTTGGTCATCAGTGCTTAAGGAGGTGTCTTGAGCTGATCAAACCCTAGTGCAGTCTTGAGTCAAGGAGATCTTGTGAGCAAATTCTTGATGAATGAGAGGGAAAATTTTGGGGTACAACATAGTCTATGAAGCTTCGTTCCACAATAGAGTTTATTTCTCTAGCTATAGAGTTCCACCCCCAACAAAGTTTATTTCTCCAAATTGGTAAATTCTTCCAACAAAACTCTTCCTCCAACAAGGTTTACCCATGATAGCCATCTCCAGAAGAGTAGCTACTCACATCAAAGGAATATTTGTTCCTCCATCCCTAGTCAGCACATATCTAATCCACCTGTTTCAGAAGCCACGACAGATTATCGACTCTCCTTGAACGTTCCTATCCTCAAGCAGAAGTCAAAAGTCTCCAGCAGAATATTCTCGGAAAGAAAGCAGAAATCCATAGCAAAATTAACTTCAACAAAAAGTGAGGAATTACATTCTTCATCTCCAGAAGCAGTCAGGGATTTATTTTCCCCAGTTCAATGATACCACAAAGAGAAACGGATACACTCACACACATATTACAGTCATACAACATTTACAATACATCATAGCATATGCATAATTGAAACGCATATAACATTCTCATTTATTTTGAGAGCATCATGCAATTCATACATCATGACATCACATGAACTGACTTTACCTTTTCAGGTTGAATTCACAGACAAATGAATGCTATCAACTTATACACAACATGTCAAAGATTAATGCCTAAAACCAGACGGGGAAACTATATATACGACCAAGTGGTATGAACTCCCGAAGCAGGACAGATTTACCAACAAACACGTCAGGCCACAAATTAATTCCCGAAACCAGACAGGGAAACTATCTATGTGACTAGCCGAAGATAGGACACAAATTAACTCCCAAAACCAGACAGGGAAACTATCTATGTGACTAGCCAAAGAACAAGCCACTGATTAACTCCTGAAACCAGACGGGGAAACTATCTATGTGACTAGCCTATACTAAATCGCAAAGAAGGATTTACCAGTAAGTAAGACTAGGCCACAGATTAACGCTCAAAACCAGATGGGGAAACTATCTATGTGACTAGCCGATATGCACCCCCAAGATGGGTTTACCAACAAAAAAAGATTATGGATCAATTCCTGAAACCAGATAGGGAGACTATCTACACGACAAAGCATCTTTCCATTGAAGACTGAATTCCGACAAGCATACTCCATCAGAGACTGAATTCCAACAAGTATACTCCTCAGTGACTGAATACTGACAAACATATCCCTCAGATAAAATCAGACAAAGGTTCATTCTGATACCCCTTGGATATAGTCGGGTGAAGACTCACTCTGATCCTCTTTTAGATACAATTAAGACGAAGATTCATTATGACGCTCCCCAACATGTCTGCTATATACAGTCGTATACAAACTCATCCTAGCATACTTCTCAAAGACAGTCAAGCAAAGACTTATTTTGTTATTCCTACCAATGGACACTCCAGATGACATCTATAAGCCCATATCCATTGACTCTCCATCACTTCTCTAAATGGAATCTTTAAGCTCATTCATGTTATAATCAACCAAAAAGTGTTTACTTTGAGCACAAGCGAGTTTAAATTTCTGGGCACTTTCTACCTTCAAGTCATGAATGGAGAACATGCCAATCTAACTCTTCAGATTTAAGAAGATTGAACAGGGGCAGCTATTGTACCCCAAAATTTACCCTCTTCATTTCGACCCTTTTGTCTTATATTTCATCATTACATGCATGCATATAATTGGTTCTATGGTTATGGGATTGATGTATCTTTAGCGAGCCTCGTTAGATTACAGGTTGAAATTCTGGTATATGCCAGTCTTCAGATGTTATACTCAATGTCTAGACATCTGATATGACATAATATATACACTGCAAGGTAGATACCCAAGTTTTGAGATTCAGTATAACAGAAGCATACAGGTTGCCATATCTGCAGTTCTCGAACAAATAGCTTTGGTTTGTAAACTATCCAGCCTGATGTCTCAACATTGGTTGCAACATCATCTATCACATACCATGAAGTAAACAAACCCCTTAGTTCGGTTTATCATGCACACAAACCAGCAGGATATCCATTCATCTCTTTTGACATCATCTGTAACATTCACACAGTTTTATCCAAGCTGTACCAGATACACTTTGAAGGTGCAGAGGATAGATCACACGATGTACCTAGTTCTGTCCATGATCAACAGAGAGTAAGCAACCTTCACAGTTCTGTTTCTCCTGCACATATATCAGCATAATGTCTTAACATGTTCTGAGACATCATCTGTTTCAACATTACAGTTTTACCTTGTTGTATAACAGACAGAATTATAAGGTATTGAAGGTAAAAACACAAATCAGTTGTTGACCCAGTTCGGTGTAATACACCTACTCTGGGGGCATACCAAGCCAGGAAGAAGATCCACTATTAGCAATATTAATTCAGGACTAAACTCCACAAGTTCCCATCCTTCACTTAATCATCTACCCAGTGCAACCTATACCCAGGAACTCCTAGATAGAAACCTACCAGTTTCCATTCCTATTGTCGCAACAACAGAAGTCTTACTCCTACTCAAGAAGCAGTGCCCTCCCACTTGGTTTCCTACATTACAATGAATATGAAGTAATGCAGAAATACTTAGACTTGCTTCACAGCTTCATCCAAGAACATTCAAACTCTTACCTACAGGTTTCGAGTTACATACATGGTAACCTTGCCACAGACCGACAGGTTTACCTAACAAAAACACCTTCTAATGTTACATTATGTGTGTCACTTAAGCCCTAGGTTACAATCTGCTATTTATAACCTATTACCTAACTCAGCAAGTTTTTCTCCTTGCTGTTACAACTCAGCAGCAAACTTCTCCTATAATCAAGGTCTTCAATCTTCTAGTTCCTAAAATATCTCCATATTTAGAAACAGTATTTTCTTCAAATATTCTGATTGATTCTTGATTGATCTTCAGATTCTCCACAAGAAACGCCTCATATATTCTCAGAGTATTTAAGTACCAGAACTGTAACTGAATTATCAATTCTGTTGTCGTGATGTCAAGTCAGATGTCATGACATTACATCTAACATATTTTCCTAGATGTTGAATTAGTTTCAGGCGCGATGTCACATGCTGATGTTGTGACATCTTACATAACATGTTGGTTCAGATGTTGAACTTCTTCAACACCACATATTAAAACAACAGAGGGGATCTGGGTAAACTTGCTTTCTTATTTGTTTTACAAATGAAGCCAACTCTCCAGCCAGGGCACTTACAATCTCCCCCTTTGGCAAATTTTGGCTAAAACAAATAAGTGCAAGTTGTATTTTGAGACCAGGCCACAACACAGTTGAGATGTTACAACATCTTGTCTAACATCTTCTTTTGTAGAGGCTGATGTCCTTTGAGCAAACAACAAGCCTCTGTCGTCAACTGTGAGCAACTCCACTCCATCGATGCCCCAAGAGGATTTCTTTTCTCCAGATTATTACTTGTGATCATGTAACTCAGATCACAAGTCACAACTATCCTCTTAACTCAGAACACAAGACACAACTAAAGTTACTTACTTAGGGATCATGTTGCTTTCTCCTGAGTCTTGCTGGACATTGCCGTCTGTTGCTTTCACCTGAGTCTCGCCTGAGTCCCTATCCCAGTCCCTATCCCTATCTTTCTCCCCCTTTTTGGCCAGAATTTGACAAAGACTGCCCATACAGATCCATACCCATGCACAATTTTCCCAGATGCTAACAAACTTCATATTGCTGAAACCCTCTGATGAAGAGAAGGAATAGAGAGAGTCTTCATAAATAATGCAACTTTGGCATAGATAGTAACGACCTTGGTACTTTACTCTGACAGTTTCAGTGCCCTAGGACTGGTTTTAATGCAGGTACCTACCCTTGGGTTTGACCCTTTGACCATGTCAGGATGCCCTTTTAAAAACAGACATTTGTCTTTTAGAACAGACTACTCCCTTGTCTTAGGATCCCCTTTCCAAGACACATCGTTGGTATATTACACTCTGCATTAGTTATATAATACCTTTATTAGATGACAAGTTATCACCTAAACATTCCAGCTCACTAAACTGTTTCATAATGAGACACAACAGCTCTGTTTTCTTAGCAGATGAAAACATGCTCAAATCCTATGTCGTCATACATTCTGCTATTTTCAGATTAGCAGCTTGAAGCCATTCCATTTTCTCAAAGAGGATGGTTACTCCCTCTGAGTCATACAACTGTACACACATGGATTTATTAGTAATAATCCATACTTCATCCAATTTTCCTCCTGTCTGTAGTTTTAGAGGAAATTAGGAACAATGTCATTACCAATGTGATGACATTCGGTCAGACATAGTCTTCTTCAGTTTTGAACACATCATTCCAATAGTTAATAAGGTGCCACACTTTATATCCTACGAGTTTGATGAAGACCTTTTGTACAAACCAATACTCCCCCTGTTAGGGACAATCATTTCTCCTCATGGAAACAAGTAGGACACATTCGATACTCAGTTGGACCTTCAATGCAGCTTCTGATTCAAAGTAAATAAGACCCCTTGATGAATGGAAAACGTAAGACGCATCTTCATGTTTTCAAGAGCGCACCCTCTGTTCAACATTATTGATTGAACGCATTCATACTGTGAATCAAACTTTCTTGATAATAATCAGCTGTCATATATGGATTATCTTGATTCTCAGAATCCACTGCTGAGATAGACCAAATGCCACTTTCATGTTTATCAGACTTCTTCCAAAGATATTCTGATCTTCCAATTGAAATTTGAACTTCAGGCTACAAGTTATCACAAAAGGCTTAGATACACTGAGACAGAAACATGTAACAACTCCAAAGAGCTGCAAAGAGACAATCCTTTTGGAGGATCTAATCTTCAACTTCGTAGGTCATCCTATCTTAAGTTGATGAGCCACTTCACCAAGCAAGAATCTGATGTTGAACCAAATGTTGCAGCATTATGTTATAACATCTAGTTGTTGAATTCATCTTCAGACTGATCCAAGTGAGCATCATCTAGATTATGATGTCTTCTTCTTCTTGTGGTTTTAAGTCTGAACATGTCTCAAGGAAACCTTTTAAATGATTTTGCTGTCACCAAGGAGATAGCTCTAAGGTATCACTCTTCCTGTGATTTTTCACAGGGTCTAGAAGAATGAATGTTCCTATTTCAGTTATCTTGAACACCAAGGATAATCAATTAAATACTAGTACTTGTCACAAATAGCAATTGATCATAAATCCTTCCCATTATCCAGTAAGATACTTTCACCATTTGAATACTTTGACATACTCTTCGTGTGTTAATATCTTCTTCTTGCAAGCTCTTTCTTTGAGAGACCAAAGAGTTGAGATATCTAGGTTGCCACCCTTGACTCAAGTAAATAGAATTTTCTTTGAACAAACTCTACTTACTTCAACCGACTTGAGACTCCTACCAGATCAGATTCATTATTAGGAATGAGAGAGATGAATCCTTCCTTGCAAATATGTCACACAACAACCAGAACCCATGTGACATAGGTCAATAACCAGCTAAACACAAGGCTGAACTAATGTGAGGAGGTTAACCAAATCTCCCCCTCAAGCTATCAGTCATGGAAGCTCCACACAAAGTGTCCATGCATTGTACACAAATGTCTCGATATGACATATGACATCCCTACCAGATTTACATAACTCCAAGAGCTATACCTTAACCAAACTCTGAGTATTTATATTCAAGACTCATGATCCCAATCTACTTCTATGAAGGAGCAATAGTGCTGCACCATCATTGGCTTTTATTAACAAGTGAGCTTGTCTTTCTTCACACCATAGTACTTCAGGGAACAATTGCTCAGCCCTGATCAATGTTACATCTCAACCAGCTTTACTTCTAGAGTTCTGACTCCTAAAGTAACCTTCGGGAGTACACAGACATAGTTGACTTTACCATTGTCAACTTTGCACACACAGATGTCTCCTCTTCCAGGTCAGGAGTAGGTTCCAAACAAAGGTATCCCTTTGTTTGACACCCAAAACATATGCTCTTCAACTAGTAGCTGCATCCTTGTTCCACTATCACATAGAACATCAGTTCCATCACCTTGGAACAAGGCCCTCCTTGAAATTCTTCAAACACTAATCCGTGGTTATGTGATTCTTACCAACCTGAACGAAGAACGTCTTCATGAGTGGACTTGAGAGGACTCAAGTATCTGTGACATCTTCAATAGTTTATGTTGAATTCTTTAATACAATGGCCTTCAATCCACAAGAAGGGAAACACATCAGAGCTTGAGTTTTGCCAGGTATTACATAGCGGAAGAACATAATACAACCCAATCTTTGCACACACACTCCACCAGACTAGCCTTCAAAGAATAGACCAAGTTTGACTATGGTTCAAACCTCGCATGACTACTACACACAACTTCAGGCGAGCACACATCCTAGGTTTGAAAATAAATCAAACCTAGAGCAGCTACCACACAACCAGGTCAAACGCCAATCACCAAAGACATGTACACACAGTTCCTGTCAAGAATAGTCCATCCTCCCACTTCAAGGGACCATTCAGGGAAATAACAAACCATTCCAGGTTACAATCTTCAGTACTAAAATTGACCTTGCAGATACCAGAAAGTATCACCCATGGATCTCATCCAGAAACAGAACAGGATGCCTGCTCTGATACCAATTGAAATTCTGGTATATGCCAGTCTTCAGATGTTATACTCAATGTCTAGACATCTGATATGACATAATATATACACTGCAAGGTAGATACCCAAGTTTTGAGATTCAGTATAACAGAAGCATACAGGTTGCCATATCTGCAGTTCTCGAACAAATAGCTTTGGTTTGTAAACTATCCAGCCTGATGTCTCAACATTGGTTGCAACATCATCTATCACATACCATGAAGTAAACAAACCCCTTAGTTCGGTTTATCATGCACACAAACCAGCAGGATATCCATTCATCTCTTTTGACATCATCTGTAACATTCACACAGTTTTATCCAAGCTGTACCAGATACACTTTGAAGGTGCAGAGGATAGATCACACGATGTACCTAGTTCTGTCCATGATCAACAGAGAGTAAGCAACCTTCACAGTTCTGTTTCTCCTGCACAGATATCAGCATGATGTCTTAACATGTTCTGAGACATCATCTGTTTCAACATTACAGTTTTACCTTGTTGTATAACAGACAGAATTATAAGGTATTGAAGGTAAAAACACAAATCAGTTGTTGACCCAGTTCGGTGTAATACACCTACTCTGGGGGCATACCAAGCCAGGAAGAAGATCCACTATTAGCAATATTAATTCAGGACTAAACTCCACAAGTTCCCATCCTTCACTTAATCATCTACCCAGTGCAACCTATACCTAGGAACTCCTAGATAGAAACCTACCAGTTTCCATTCCTATTGTCGCAACAACAGAAGTCTTACTCCTACTCAAGAAGCAGTGCCCTCCCACTTGGTTTCCTACATTACAATGAATATGAAGTAATGCAAAAATACTTAGACTTGCTTCACAGCTTCATCCAAGAACATTCAAACTCTTACCTACAGGTTTCGAGTTACATACATGGTAACCTTGCCACAGACCGACAGGTTTACCTAACAAAAACACCTTCTAATGTTACATTATGTGTGTCACTTAAGCCCTAGGTTACAATCTGCTATTTATAACCTATTACCTAACTCAGCAAGTTTTTCTCCTTGCTGTTACAACTCAACAGCAAACTTCTCCTATAATCAAGGTCTTCAATCTTCTAGTTCCTAAAATATCTCCATATTTAGAAACAGTATTTTCTTCAAATATTCTGATTGATTCTTGATTGATCTTCAGATTCTCCACAAGAAACGCCTCATATATTCTCAGAGTATTTAATTACCAGAACTGTAACTGAATTATCAATTCTGTTGTCGTGATGTCAAGTCAGATGTCATGACATTACATCTAACATATTTTCCTAGATGTTGAATTAGTTTCAGGCGCGATGTCACATGCTGATGTTGTGACATCTTACATAACATGTTGGTTCAGATGTTGAACTTCTTCAACACCACATATTAAAACAACAGAGGGGATCTGGGTAAACTTGCTTTCTTATTTGTTTTACAAATGAAGCCAACTCTCCAGCCAGGGCACTTACACAGGTGACATTTATTTCGTCAATGGATGTTCTCAGAGTATTTTCCGTGCTGAAGATCGGTTCGCTGTTTCGCAAGGATTCAGGGTTCAAAGATTCACAAGTCCAACCCGGCGCATCATATTTAGGTGTTCTTTCGCCAAGATATCCCTGGTGATATATTATCAAATTCAAGTTTGGCTCAAGAGCCAATTCTTTAAAGAAGGTCTCTGAATGTGCGAGTTTTCTCGAAGAAATATGGTGAAAAAGTATGCTGAAAGTGCATTTTTTACGCACTAAAATATTCATAACTTGAAGCCCGTGGTTCGTTTTGAACCCGTTCCAGTGGATAAAATTCCGTCTTGATGTCATCTATGTTTTCATCTCTCATGTCCGGAAGCCAATTTCATTCAGAAAGTCTCCGAAAATTTGGATTTATCAAGTATTTTTGCACAGGAGAATTATGACACATGTTTATCTGCTCCGTATTCAAAAAATCATAACTCGGTCAATTTTTATTGTATCAAGCTGGTTCTGGTGGCATTGCCTCAAAAATTTAGTTAGTTAAATTTTGGTTTATATTTTCAAAAGCAAACGGTACCCTGAAGGCTTCCGTTTTTTACCCAAATCACGTGCAACTCACTGAAAATTCTGAAGCTGGAAATTAAGTTATCTGAGACGAAACTTAAAAAATTCATAACTAATTCACCGTTTATTTTATTGGGCCTATTTTCAGTCAGGAGTTTGTTTCCGATGCCGGCTACATTGTTTTTTCATACTTCAACTTTAAAAATCGCACTGAGGTCCCTGCGAATTTTCCTGGAACGTGTCAAACTTAAGTGAATAAAAATCTGCACTATTGCTTGTGGTTATTAGAGGCCCAATTGCACATCCAAATCCCATATCTTTACCCTAATTTCCATTATATAATCTTGTTCTTTTCATACAAACAAGGACACAAAAAAAAACCCTTGCCACAACCTTGTCAAAATATCAAGTTCTTTCAAGAACCCTAGAAATCTTGAGATCCTTGTTACAAACCCCCATCTCACTACAAACAAGCTATCTCATTCACTTCCAGGAACTCAGTAGGATTCAACACTGCAGGTTTGGACCATTGTAATGGTCCCATTCATGTTTATTACAAAACATGCTGAGGCCAGATCATAACACCAACCAATGCATGGCAAAGGCTAGAAGGGCGTGGGTTCAACACGCACCCCTGGCATTTTTATATTTTATGGTTTGTAACCCTATTCCCATTGGTTTTTCTTCCCTGGCAAACTTAATTCTTTTTTTATTTATCATTAAACATAAACCTTTTTTTATTAATTAAAATTAATTAGGTTTTAGATTTTTTTAATTAACCTTTTTTTTCTTTCAAAATTAACCTTTTTTTATTAATTAAAATTAATTAGGTTTTAGGATTTTTAATTTTTTTTCAATATAAACCTTTTTTTTAATTCAAATTAATTAGGTTTTAGGTTTTTAATTAACTTTTTTTCTTCAAAATTAACCTTTTTTTATTAATTAAAATTAATTAGGTTTTTTAGGTTTATTTAATTAATTATCATAATCATTTTTTTTCATAAAAAAATCACCAAAACATTGTCTTTGCTATTTTCATCTTATTTTTATTTTCCTAGATAAAGTATATAGGGCACGTTCAACTGTAATAGTGTAGCTTTATTTTTTCGCATTTTTCTATTATGTAACTGCTCCTAGTATGTAATATTTGTAGGTTTTTATTTTCTGTACTTCACTATTACGTAACTGCCCCAAAACTCTATAATAGCCTAGGTTTACATTTCCGCCTTTACCTTCAGCTACTATATTTTATGCAATTGTTAAATTAATAGGAGTGTATGGCAAGACATAAAAGAAATAATTAGCTAACCCTAATTGCAAGATAAATGAATTGAATCAAGCACACTTTGCACACTTCACCTCTAGGGTAACCTCTCTCGTTGCCTCGGAAAAACAATGGTCATGTCCCTCGAATGTAGGGATACCATTAGCAAAAAATCTCAATTACAAATCATCATAAATATCATTGTCCCTTGATGTCTCTCGAAGTTTCCTACGGTATATGATCTTGTTCCTCGATGTTTCCTATGAATATATATGATGACAATCCCTTCAAATTGCTAAAGGTATCCCTATATGTTGCCTTCAATGACCATAACGACGACCCTACGCCTGTCCCTCGAACATCCAAAGATAGGGCTTCCTACTAACTAATGGTATGGATAGCACTATCCAAAGGAGGAGGAAAAATACAAGAAAGACCTTGAGTGGGTATCTACTGTTAATTGCTTGCTCACAACTTAAAACACTTTTTCACACCTCACACTTTCAAAAACATTTTCAAAACGCTTTATCAACACTCTTGAAGACTGATACAAGAGTTACCATAAAGCAAAATTCCTTTCTATTTGGCATTTCAAAACTTTTTCAAAAGCACACACACAAAACAAATAAAGTGAGCAAGCGATTAAGAGCCCGTAGATAACTACATATGAAAAAATGTGCTAACACCTTCCCTTTTCATAACTTACCCCCCGAACTCAAAATCTATCAAAGGTCTTTCCTGTTCTTTTCACCTTTCCTTATTGGATAAAAGAAAAGTAGGTGGAGACTCTTGCTATCCACAACAATTGCCATAAAACGCAATACAAACCAAGTCAGTTCTCCCACCATATTACACACCCTTTTTGTGAAATTTTGCCTGCATTATAACGACCCAACAGCTAAAAAAGTGTCGAAGTGCATTAAGTTTGAGAATGGACTACACCCAGAGATCAAGCAAGGTATTGGATATCTGCAGATTCGTCAATTTCCCATGCTGGTGAAAAAATGTAGAATCTTTGATCAAGATAATAGAGATAAAGCTTCTTTTTATAATGAGAAGAAGGGCATAAATCACGATTATGGTAAACTGTATGCTGCACCTGCTGATAAAGGGAATAAAAAATATTATGATGAGAAGAAGCCAAGTGGGGGAGGAGCTCCCACTTCTGTGAAATACTACATGTGTGGCGAGTTAGTCCATTATGCTGATGCTTGCACTGACAAGGTGTTGAGATGTTAGAGGTGTGGAATGGTCGGTCATCGTGTTATTGAATACAAGAAAAAATGTCCTACTTGTTTTAACTATGGTGAACAGGGTCCCATAAATACCCAGTGTCAGAAACCAAAGAAGAATGCTGCTACTGCTTCTCAGACTAATGGCAGAGTGTTTGCTCTGAGTGGCTCAGAAGTCGCCAAGAAAGACAACCTGATCAGAGGTACTTGTTTTATCAACAATGTTGAGTTAATCGCTATTATTGATACTGGTGCTACTCATTCGTTTATTTCTCTTGAATGTGCTACTATGTTGGGATCAAAGTTGTCTGATATGAATGGGGGAATGATAGTAGAACTTCATGCTAAGGGTTCCATTACCCATACTCTCGTTTGTTAGAAGTGTCCTTTAACGATTTATGGTATAAGTTTTATGATGGATTTGGTGTGTCTACCCTCACACCAATTGATGTTATTCTTGGGATGAACTGGTTGGAGTTAAACTATGTTTATATCAACTTTTATAATAAGACGGCGAGGTTCCCTAAGTTTAGCAATAACATAGAGCTGATGTTTTTGTCCTCTAAGCAAGTGGATGAACTCTTAGAAGATGAAGCCCTGATGTTTTCAATATTTGCATCGTTATAAGTTGATCGTGAAACTGTAAGTGTGGAAGTACCTGTTGTGTGTGAATCCCCAGAAGTATTTCCAGATGACATCAATGATTTACCTCCATAACGAGAAGTTGATTTTGTTGTAGAATTGATACAAGGTACAAGTTTGGTGTCGATGGCTCCTTATAGGATGTCAGCTTCAGAGTTCAGCAAGTTGAAGAAACTATTCGAAGAATTGTTAGAGAAGAAGTTTGTTTGATCGAATGTCTTTTTGTGGGGTGCTCCAGTGTTGTTGGTTAAGAAAAGTACTATAATATGAGGTTGTGTAAGGATCAGACAGTTAAATAGGTGACTATTTAGAATAAGTATCCACTTCCGAGGATCGATGATTTGATGGATCAATTGGTGGGTGCTTGTGTTTTCAGCAAGATTGATTTGAGGTCGGGTTATCATCAGATTCATGTTAAACCAGATGATATTCCGAAGATAACTTTTCGAACCAGGTATGGTCATTATGAGTACACTATAATGCCATTTGATGTATCTAATGCGCCAGATGTTTTTATGGAGTATATGAATTGAACTTTCCATTCGTATCTGGATAATTTTGTTGTGGTCTTCATTGATGATATTTTGATCTATTCTAAGTCGGAAGAAGAACATGTAGAGCATTTACGAATTGTGTTGCAAGTGCTGAAAGAGAAGAAGCTGTATGCAAAATTGTTGAAGTGTGATTTTTGGTTGAAGGAAGTGAGTTTCCTTGGCCATGTGATTTCTAGTGGTGAGATTGTCGTAGATCCTTCTAAAGTTGATGTTGTGTTGAAATGGGAGACTCCAAAGTCCACTACCAAAATTTGAAGTTTTCTTGGTTTAGCTGGATATTATCGAGGGTTTATCAAAGGATTTTCTAAGTTGGCGTTACTGTTAACTTAGTTGACTCGAAAAGGTCAAGCTTTTGTGTGGGATGTCGCGTGTGAAGAAAGTTTTGTGGAACTAAAAATAAATTACCGACTGCTTTGATATTAATTTTTCCTAATATGAGTGAGTCTTTCGCGGTTTATTATGATGCGTCTAAGATGGGTCTTGGTCGTGTGTTAATGCAGAATGGACATGTTGTCGTCTATGCTTCTAGGCAATTAAAAGTTCATGAGAGGAATTATCCTACGCATGACTTAGAGCTATCAAATGTGGTGTTTGTTCTGAAAATTTGGAGACATTATCTTTTCGGCTCTAAATTTTAAGTGTTCAGTGATCATAAGAGTATGAAGTACTTGTTCAATCAGAAAGAATTAAATATGAGACAAAGGAGGTGGCTCAAACTTTTGAAAGACTATGATTTTTGAAATTCCGGTATTCAGATCATAGATGTCCTAAGAGATGTCGAGACACATTTCTCTGAGATTGCACATAATGACAAGGTAAATGATAAACATTATGCATAAAAATAAAGAACACACATGATTATTAACCCAATTCAGTAAATCAACACGCCTACTCTAGGGGCTACCAAGCCAGAGACCAAGTTAACTAGATAATAATAATTCGCAGACCCACAACAAACTTTCACCTAGTTTACAATCTACTCAATTAATCACTACCCGTGTTTAAATTTCCCTAAGACTCACCTAGGTATGAGACCCTTCTTAAACTCATGCACCATCTGAATCTCATGAACCATCAGTAACACATGAACCCTCTGAAACCCTCAATCCGTCAGCAACACCTAAACCTGTGCCAACTCTTATGGTTGATATGGGCACTCTTCTTTCAACTTTTGTTCGTTCTGACTCAACGGTTTCTACTCCAAAGGCTGTATTTGCTGAAGCTTCTTCATCCTTTGCTCCTACTTCACTTGTTATGGAAACTCTGAATGAGCTTAAGAAGGAAAATGAAGCTATTCATAAGCGCTTGGACAAGCAAGATGAGACTAACAAAGAAATCAGAAATTAGATGATGAAACAAGAGGAGTCTTAGTGTCATTATGTTTCTTGTTTTGTTTTGTTTTATACCTCTGAATCTTTTTTATTTAAACCTTTACGCTCTTCAATTACTTTTATATACTTTTTGATAATGCCAAAAAGGAGGAGAAAATGAGTATTTTGATATAATCTCTGATTAACAGTTATGGGACTAAGTCTCAAACATTCTAAGAAAATACAAATATTTATTTCTATGTTTAAAAGAATTTTGCAGGTATCACTAAACTCTGGAAGTTTAATTCAACTGAACATTATCTTCAAAAGATTTACTGAAGAAATCCTATAAGACAATTTCAAAGCTCTAATGAAAATTCTCAGGAAGTCTTTTCTTATAGAAATATTTATTTCAGGGGGAGATTCTTATCTCTTGTTCTATTTTATTTCTAAATCTGAATATTTTTGTCATCATCAAAAAGGGGGAGATTGTTAGAACAAGATTGGTTCTAATCATATCTCAGAGTTTTGATGATAACAATAAAATATATTTTATATAATTGATACTCTGATGAGCATATTTATTTGTTTCAAATAATGTTCTGACAGAAGTATTTGACGTGTTGAGCTGAAAATAAATGAAGAAGTTCTTTGATGAAAGAACTATTTGTTTTAGCGCAAGTTTTGATGCTGACTTTGATAAGAAAGTAATTTATGCATCTTCTAAAGCTTAGCAAGTTTCCATGTAAACTATGTTCAGAAGATTTCTGCAAGCAAGCGCTGATAAGAATATTTGCAAGTTCTGATGCTGACTTTGATAAGAAACTATTTAATGCATCTTCTAAAGCTTAGAAAGTTTCCATGCAAACCATGTTCAGAAGTACTTTGCAAGCAAGCGCTGATAAGAAGTTAATTGCAAGCATATTCTGAAGCAAGATGTGAAGCACGTTCTGAAGAATTCTGCAAGCAAGCGCTGATAAGAAGATTTGCAAGCATATTCTAAAGCAAGATGTGAAGCTAGTTCTGAAAGAATAAAGAAGCTAACAAGTCTTGTCAAGTTTCAGGAAACATGCTCTGACAAAGTGTCGTTTGCTCATTTAATGCAAAGCAGGCTACATGCACTCAAGTGTCTACGCTAGTTCATTGAAAAATGCAATACTGCAAGCAAACACACAAACATTAATTGCTCCTCACTTTTGAAGGCAGCAAAAGTCATTTTCTTCTTGCTATATATAGAATATCATTTATTGCAAGCCAATAACTCAACAAATTCAAAAGACCTCAACAACGTGAAAATATTCTGTTGGTCACAAATCATTTTACAAACACTTTTTGCAAAACTAATCTTAGTGAAAAATCACAGTTTGTGATATAGCTTTCTAAGAAGCAATTTGTTTCACTATCTGTAAATATTTAATTCTTGTATTTGTTCCTTGAGAGACCAAGTTTGGTCAGATTTCTCAAGAAGGCTAGGACTAGTTTGAGTCTTAGTGGTGCTAGTCACTTGTAAGTTTACTTGTGCATTGTATTGTTAGTCACAACAATTATTGTGTGATTGTAATCAGTTGATTATAGTGAATTAAGTCCTTGTTGAGAAAGGCGAAATCACCTTGGCGGGTGGACTGGAGTAGTTTGAGTTCAAACGAAACAGGATAAAAATAACGGTGTCTTTCCATTATTGTTGAACCTTTAAAAAAATAAAAAGAGAAACTTATTCAACCCCCCCTTCTAAGTGTTTTCTCACCCTTCAATTGGTATCAGAGCTTGACTCTGAGCGCAACACTTAACTGTGTCAGGAAAAGATCCAGAAAGAAAACACAAATGGCAACTGAACAAAACAACAATAGCTGCAACAAACCTCCAGTGTTTGATGGAGATGATTTTGAATATTGGAAAGATAGACTAGAAAGTTTCTTTCTAGGTCATGATAATGATTTATGGGATATAGTCTTGGATGGTTACACACATCCTACAGACTCAGAAGGAAACAAGATTGATAGAAAAAATATGGATAGACAACAAAATGCTGATTTCAAAAATCATCACAGAGCTAGAAATATTTTTCTAAATGCTATCTCTAAAATGGAATATGAAAAGATCACAAATAGAGATACAACACATGATATGTTTGAGTATCTCAAAATGACTCATGAAGGAAACGCTCAAGTGAAGGAGTCTAAAGCTCTGGCTCTTATCCAGAAGTATTAAGCCTTCAAGATGGAAGAAAGTGAATCTATAAAAGCTATGTTCTAAAGGTTCCAAACTCTGATTGCTGGCCTGAGAGTTATGAACAAGGGATACACTAAGGCATACCACGTTAAGAAGATCATCAGAATTTTACCCAGAAGATGGGCAGCTATGGTCATTGCTTTCAAAGTATCAAAAGATCTGAGCTACGTGTCTCTTGAAGAACTCATCAGCGCTCTAAGAAGTCATGAGATAGAACTTGATGAGCACGAGCCTCAGAAGAAAGGTAAGTATGTTACCCTTAAATCAATTATAAAATATGAAACTAACGCTTTTCATGGTGAAGAAGGAAACTCTAAAGAATCTGCGTCAGAAGAAGATGAACTATCCTTGCTCTCCAGAAGGATCAAACAAATGTGGAAGCACAAGCAGAAGAATTTCAAAAACTCCAGAAGAACAGGAAATGACTCTGAACAATCCTCTGGATTTAGAATATCAAGTAACAAAATAATTACCTACTATGAATGCAATAAACAAGGTACTACAAAAGTGATTGTCCAAGGCTTCAGAAGGAGAAACATAAAGGGAAGTTCGTTAAGGAGAAGAAGAAAAGTCTTATGGCAACATGGGATGACTCTGAATCTTCTGAAGACGGAACAAAATCAGAATATGAACAAGCCAATATATCTCAAACGGACAACTTATTAGATGTCTCTGAGTCTTATGAATCTGAATCAGGGTCATAA
Organism: Vicia faba; assembly: GCA_948472305.1. Taxonomy (NCBI): domain Eukaryota; kingdom Viridiplantae; phylum Streptophyta; class Magnoliopsida; order Fabales; family Fabaceae; genus Vicia; species Vicia faba. The sequence goes on along the minus strand of OX451737.1, from coordinate 1,439,514,046 downwards.
TCAGAATCAGACGCCGAAGAGGTATTCCCTGATTTCACTGTTAATTTTACTAAAGCTGAACTAGGAGAAAGTCTGAGCGAAATTCTGGAAAGATATCAGCAGCTTCGAGTCAAATTCAGGAACCTGAAAAAGGATCTTGCTTCTGACTCTGAAGAAACTAAGAGTCTGAGATCAGAAAACTCTGAGTTAAAAGAAAAGATTTCAAAACTAGAAAATGATTTACAAAACTCTTAGAAGGAAATAATCTCAGAGGATCCCAGTAATGCTGATAAGATCATAAAGTAATATGATCAAAGCTTTCAGAAGTTTCTGGCTAAAAACATAGATAGAAGAAAATTGGCTTCAATGATCTATGGAGTTAGCAGGAAAGACAGAATATGTATAGGATACAAAGGCAAAGTATTCCAGCCTAAGAAAGTTAAGGATCTGGTTATCAAACACACTTCTCTCTATTCTCACTTCACCACTGGGCACACACATGATATTAAATATACATCTCACTCTGGAAACTCTTATGCTAATCCAAAGTTCAAACAAAACTTTAAATACTCTAACCCAAGAGGACCCAAAAAGATATGGGTACCAAAAGACAAAATCATCTATGTTGCAGATATTTTTAACAGCAAGGTTGAAACTCCAGTATTAACACCTGGACTCTGGATGATCTCTACACATGGAGGAAAGAAAGCATATGCTTCAAAGCCTGGAATCTAAAAAGATTCGTAGATTTCAGAGGCAATCAGAAGCAAAAGCTACTGGCTCTGAATCTATTGGAAACAAGAATGGAAATACAACTCAGAAGCTCTGTGCGAAGCATGTCAAAAAGGAAAGTTTTCAAAACCTTCTTTTAAATCAGAAATGTTGTTTCTTCCTCTAGGCCATTAGAACTACTTCATATTGATCTGTTTGGGATAGTTAAAACTGCCTCCATCAGAGGCAAGAAGTATGGATTGGTTATTATTGATGACTATAGCAGATGGACATGGGTTAAGTTTTTAAAACACAAGGATGAGTCATATTCTATGTTCGTTGACTTCTGTAACCAAGTGCAAAACGAAAAATATTTTAGAATTACAAAAGTCAGAAGTGATCATGGTGGAGAATTTGAAAACAATTATTTTGAAAAATATTTTAAATAAAATGGTATTGTTCATAATTTCTCTTGTCCTAGAACTCCCCAACAAAATGGAGTTGTAGAACGAAAGAATAGAACATTACAAGAAATAACCAGAACCATGATCAATGAAACAAATATGGCTAAGCACTTTTGGACAGAAGATGTGAACACAACATTTTATATTCATAATAGAATCTCTATAAGACCTATTCTTGAAAAGACTCCCTATGAGTTGTGGAAAAACAGAAAACCCAACATTTCTTATTTCCATCCTTTTGGATGTACTTGTTTTATTCTGAACACTAAAGATAATCTGAACAAGTTTGATTCTAAAGCACAAAAGTGTTTTCTGCTTGGATATTCTGAACGCTCAAAAGGCTATAGAGTATATAACACATAAACTATGATTGTTGAAGAATCAATCAAAGTCAGGTTTGATGATAAGCTTGGCCAGCAACAGCCAAAGCAAATTGATATTTCTGTAGGTACAGAAGATCTTCTCTCAAACTCTGAAAAGTCAGAAGCAAAGGAAGACTCAGAAGCAAAGGAAGACTCAGAAGATCCTCCTCTTGACAATGCTCTGGATAATCTCAGAATCTCTGAACAACCCTCTCAAAAGGTTTCCCAAAATCTCTTCAGCTCATAAAGAAGACGTGATTATTGGAAGAAAAGAAATCCCATCAGAATAAGATCCTCTCTCAGAATCAATGAAGAATCATTGTTTGGATTAGTATCTCTGATTGAGCCAACCTCTATTGATGAAGCTCTGAAAGATAATGATTGGATCCTAGCAATGCAAGACGAACTCAATCAATTTTCCAGAAATGATGTATGGGATATAGTTCCAAGACCTAAAGAATTCAACATTATAGGAACTAAATGGGTTTTCAGAAACAAACTAAATGAGCAAGGAGAGGTGGTCAGAAACAAAGCACGACTGGTTGCACAGGGTTATAGTCAACAAGAAGGAATTTATTATAATGAAACCTTTGCCCCAGTCGCCAGGTTAGAATCTATTAGATTATTAATTTCTTTTCCTGTTCAAAATAACATTTCATTATATCAAATGGATGTTAAAAGTGAATTTTTAAATGGATATATAGAAGAAGAAGTTTATGTCCATCAACCTCCTGGCTTTAATGACTCAAAGTATCCAGAACATGTTTTTAAATTAAAAAAATCTTTATACGGTTTAAAACAAGCTCCCAGAGCTTGGTATGAACGTTTGAGTAATTTCCTTTTAGAAAAAGATTTTACCAGAGGGAAAGTGGACACAACTTTATTCAGAAAGACATTTAAAAATGACATTTTAATTTGTCAAATTTATGTTGATGATATTATTTTTGGAACCTCTAATATCTTCCTTGGAAAAGAATTTGCTGAGACCATGCAGGCAGAATTTGAGATGAGCATGATGGGAGAATTGAAGATGTTAAGACACCAATGCATCTAACATGCATTCTGGGAAAAGATGAGGTAAGTATGAAGGTAGATCAGAAGTTCTACAGAGGTATGATTGGATCCCTTCTCTATCTGACTGCATCTAGACCTGATATATTATTCAACGTATGTTTATGTGCTAGATTCCAATCAGATCCTAGAGAATCTCACTTAATTGATGTTAAGAGAATTCTGAGGTATCTGAAAGGTACTACTAATCTGGGTCTTTGTTACAGAAGATCAAAAGATTTCAGACTAGTAGGTTATTGTGATGTTGACTTTGCTGGAGATAGAATTGAAAGAAAGAGCATCTCTGGAAGTTGCCAGTTTCTGGGTGACAATCTTATCTCATGGTACAACAAGAAGCAAACAACAATTGCACTTTCAACCACAAAACTGAGTATATATCTGCTGCTGGATGTAGTTCTCAGATGATCTGGATGAAAAGTTAGCTAGAAGATTTTAATATTTATGAAAGTAAGATTCCTATCTTCTGTGACAATACCTCTGCAATTTGTCTTTCTAAAAATCCCATTTTACATTCTAAAGCTAAACACATTGAAATTAAATATCATTTTATAAGGGACTACATTCAGAAAGGAATTTTAAATTTAAACTTTGTAAAAACAGACCATCAATGGGCTGATATTTTTGCCAAACCCCTTTCAGAAGATAGATTTAAATTCATTTTGAAAAATATTTGTATGGAATTATGTCCTGAATAAAGTTGTATTTATCTTCTGTGTTTTCCTTCAGAATGTTCTGAAATGAATGTTCTGATTAATAACTCTTCAGAAGTTAGAAGAGAAGTTACATCAGAAGCTATATATAAAGTTCTGAAAAGTTCTGAAATGTTCTAACTGTTATGATTTGCTCAAATCTCACATTTCCCCCTCAATTTTCAATATCATTAAATGCTAGTAATGATTAGTTTCTTTTTAATTAATTTTAAAAAAAACTCTTTCATTACCATTTTCTTCTCTCAACCTAAGTGCTCAAATGGCTTCCTCCTCTACTCATTCTGGAAACACCCAATCTGAACAATACATCATTCCAGAGAGAACTACTCTAATTCCAGTGGATAGCTTAGAAGTTATAAGTGAATTGATGGTGGATTTTGATAACCTAAAAGCTCTGACTGGAAAGAATCTGGTGAAGAGAAATATCATTGAAAAACTGCTGATAGAACCAACTCCTTATGTTTCAGCAACCATTACCAGAAAAAGGATTCCAATTGCTGACTTTCCACTGTTCAACTCAGGAGATCACCCACGTATCATCCTGCATTACATTCTGATTTACAAATAAAGTGGAACTCCAATTGATCCTGCTTGGCTTCAAGGTAGACATGAAGCTTCTCCAGATGTTGTCTTTCAACAACCAATGAAGAGGAAAGCAGTTGAAGGACCATCTGCTAGACCTCAGAAGAAGAAGAAGAAATCAGGTGCTTGAGAACTTCTCCAAACATCTGCATGCCTTCCAGTCAGAAGCTACTGATATTTGGGACAAGAAGTCTACTTTGATGATCGCTAATGCTCCAGCTGATCAAATGGACATTTCAGAAGATGAGTCTTAAGATGCCTCTGAAGATTCAAATCCTCTGGAAATACTCTGATGATTGTTAAGGAATTTTGGATACACGCTATTGCTTCACCAAAAGTCATCTGAAACTCATGCACCATCTGAACCTCATGAACCATCAGTAACACATGAACCCTCTGAAACCCTCAATCCGTCAGCAACACCTGAACCTGTGCCAACTCTTATGGTTGATCTGGGCACTCTTCTTTCAACTTTTGTTCGTTCTGACTCAACGGTTTCTACTCCAAAGGCTGTATCTACTGAAGCTTCTTCATCCTCTGCTCCTACTTCACTTGTTATGGAAACTCTGAATGAGCTTAAGAAGGAAAATGAAGCTATTCATAAGCGCTTGGACAAGCAAGATGAGACTAACAAAGAAATCAAAAACTAGATGATGAAACAAGAGGAATATTAGTGTCATTTTGTTTCTTGTTTTGTTTTGTTTTATACCTCTGAATCTTTTTTGTTAAAACCTTTACGCTCTTCAATTACTTTTATATACTTTTTGATTATGCCAAATAGGGGGATAAAATGAGTATTTTGATCTAATCTCTGATTAACAGTTATGGGACTAAGTCTCAAACATTCTAACAAAATACAAAGATTTATTTCTATGTTTAAAAGAATTTTGCAGGTATCACTAAACTCTGGAAGTTTAATTCAACTGAACATTATCTTCAAAAGACTTACTGAATAAATCCTAGAAGACAATTTCAAAGCTCTAATGAAAATTCTCAGGAAGTTTTTTCTTATAGAAATATTTATTTCAGGGGGAGATTCTTATCTCTTGTTCAATTTTATTTCTAAATCTGAATATTTTTGTCATCATAAAAAAGGGGGAGATTGTTAGAACAAGATTGGTTCTGATCATTTCTCAGAGTTTTGATGATAACAATAAAATATATTTTATTTAATTTATACTCTGATGAGCATATTTATTTGTTTCAGATAATGTTCTGACAAAAGTATTTGACGTGCTGAGCTGAAAATAAATGAAGAAGTTCTTTGATGAAAGAACTATTTATTTTAGCGCAAGTTCTGATGCTGACTTTGATAAGAAAGTAATTTATGCATCTTCTAAAGCTTAGCAATTTTCCATGTAAACTATGTTCAGAAGATTTCTGCAAGCAAGTGCTGATTAGAAGATTTTCAAGTTCTGATGCTGACTCTGATAAGAAACTATTTAATGTATCTTCTAAAGCTTAGCAAGTTTCCATGCAAACCATGTTCAGAAGTACTTTTCAAGCAAGCGCTGATAAGAAGTTAATTGCAAGCATATTCTGAAGCAAGATGTGAAGCATGTTCTGAAGAATTCTGCAAGCAAGCGCTGATAAGAAGATTTGCAAGCATATTCTGAAGCAAGACGTGAATCTAGTTCTGAAAGAATAAAGAAGCTAACAAGTCATGTCAAGTTTCAGGAAACATGCTTTGATAAAGTTCCGTTTGCTCATTTAATGCAAAGCAGGCTACATGCACTCAAGTGTCTACGCTAGTTCATTGGAAAATGCAATACTGCAAGAAAACACATAAACATTAATTGCTCCACACTTTTGAAGGAAGCAATGGTCATTTTCTTCTTGCTATATATAAAAGATCATTTATTGCAAGCCAATAACTCAACAAATTCAAAAGACCTCAACAACGTGAAAATATTTTGTTGGTCACAAATCATTTTACAAACACTTTGTGCAAAACTAATCTTAGTGAAAAATCACAGTTTGTGATATAGCTTTCTAAGAAGCAATTTGTTTCACTATCTGTAAAGATTTAATTCTTGTATTTGTTCCTTGAGAGACCAAGTTTGGTCAGATTTCTCAAGAAGGCTAGGACTAGTTTGAGTCTTAGTGGTGTTAGTCACTTGTAAGTTTACTTGTGCATTGTATTGTTAGTCATAACAGTTGTTGTGTGATTGTAATCAGTTGATTATAGTGAATTAAGTCCTTGTTGAGAAAGGCGAAATCACCTTGGCGGGTGGACTGGAGTAGTTTGAGTTCAAACGAACTAGGATAAAAATAACCGTGTCTTTCCATTATTGTTGAGCCTTTAAGAAAAATAAAAAGAGAAACTTATTCTACCCCCCCTTCTAAGTGTTTTCTCACCCTTCATACTACTCCTTAAAACCAGCTCAAATCTTCTCAATCTTCTAACTGCGCGCCACATGGGGTAGCATAATATTTCCAGAATATTCTACACCTGTAACAACTAAAAATTCCAACAATCCATTTGTACAGAATCATGATGTCGAAAGAACCTTCATTGGACATCGTATTCGACATGTTGTACCAGATGATGTAACATCTTCATTCAACATGTTTTTGCTAAGTTCATTTTACAAAACATAATGCCAACCACAAAAATATAGAAATAAAAATCTCTCCCTTTGGCTTATCTTAGCTAAAAAAACTTAGTAATTTTCCACACATAAACAACCAAATATCTGCTCAGGTTTGAACAAGATCAAACACACAAGTAATTATAATCAGAGACACAACATCAACAGAAGTCAATACATCATATATCATAGTACCAGCACCAGCTAGTGGAAGCTACTCAACACAATAATCGAGAGAATAAAAAATTCTCAACATGTCAAGACATCATGTCTGAAATTTCTTCAAGTCACATCCATCATAACCTTCCTTTTCAACACTACTTAGAGCATAACAGAGAATTTAAGGAATCTCCATGTGATACAGTGGGAAGGAGAACTGACTGTTTTTGGAATGCTGGTTCGCGTTTTGCGTTTGTTTTTGCAAAATGTCGCGGTAAGCAAGAGTCGCCACCGTCTTTTATTTTATCCAACAAGGAAAGGAAAAAAAGCACAGAAAAATTCCTTTTTCGAGATGTTTCTCGGGTCCGGGAGGTAGATTATAGAAAGGGAAGGTGTTAGCACCCTTTCTATCCGTGGTTATCCACGGGCTCTTAGGTACTTGCTCAAAGTGTTTTCAAAATTTTCTTTTCTTTGTGTTTGTGGGTTTGAAAGAAGTTTTTGTTTGAAAGGAGTGTAAGTGCGAAAAGTTTTGTTTTGTTTTAAAAGGAGCAAGTACTTAAGAACCATCTACCTACTCGAAAAATGAATCAAATTGTGCTAATGTCCTTTAGACAATGCTATCCCACTATTGATGAGTAGGTAGCATCGTCGTTGGAGTTTTAAGGGTTAATTCGATTAAGGGACGTGTGGTCACTAAAGCAATGTTAGGACGCCTTAGTGGTAACCCTAATGTCTTAGATCATTTTTCCGAGGCAACCGTTTCGAGGCAACTATGATCTTTGGACAAGAGGGCGACCTCTAAAACTTCCTATACTCAATGACCACATTCAAAGGCAACCAAGTGAGGTGTACCCTAAGAGTGCGCATGTGCGAGTGTATTATTTCGGTTAATGTTATCTTTGTACATGTCATGGGTGAGCTATGTTGATTTTAAGTTCATACATTTGATCTTGTCATGCATTCCCTATTACCAAACATCTAACAGTTAATAGTTTGTGGAAATTAAATTGCGGAAATTAAATCTAAACTATTACAAGGCGTCGGGTATTTACATCGCCAAAGACAAACCCTTTAATTTAAATTGCGGAAAGTAAAATAAAGCGATAAATAATTAAAGTCCTAATTAAAAGCTATTACATACCGGAAGCAATTACAATATTGGATAAAATGATACACGTGCGAGAAAATTAAATCGGCGCATTTTTAGGGTTTTGACCCTTTTTATGAAAGAAAGAGATTTTTTTGTTATTTTTGAATTTATGGAAATTAAATCTAAGTTAATAATTAAATTAATTAATTAATGAAAATGTTTTTGGATTTTTGAGTATTTAAGGAAATAACATAAAATTGGTCAAAATTATTAAAACCTAATATTCTTATATTGATTTTAATTTATTGCAAAAATATTAAAATTATACCTAATTAAAAACTAAATTAATTGATTAATATTTATTTACAAAAATAAAATAATGACATTAATAAAAATAATATTTTTTGTGGTTTTGATTTTATGAGGAAAATAAATTAATTTGTTAGTGATTAATAATTATTAATTAAAACAAATAAACAAATAAATAAATATAATGAGAAGTAAAAGAAAATAAACCAAAGGGGGGTGTTGGGCCCAGATTGTGGTGAGAAGAGCAATTGTTTGGCCCATTTTCGTTCAAGCCTGCTTTGACTTTCACCATTCCACGCATATGCATTGACTGGGGAGTATGGTGAGCCTTCAATCCTGGCCTTTAGATTGGGCCTGGAGGCCATCTGGCGCCTGGAGATTTGAGGAGTATGATGCACTGCAAGGCCTGAAATGCATTGGAATATCTGGAAACAAAATATAGAAAATATGTTGGGGACCTGGGATTCGAACCCAGGTCCCATTAGACTTTCCACTAACGCGCTTGCCAGCTGAGCCAATATGCTTAATTGTTAATGGAATTAACACTGATTATTATATGTGAAAAACAAGTAATATGCTGGAAAAATAAAAAAATATGGCGTGCTATTTAAATCAACCAATAAGAAGAGGACGCATCATCATCTTCTTCGTTAAAAAACCTGGATATTTACCTGTGGATTTTATCCGCAGCTAAATTCCTAGGTTCGTCCTAAAATCAATTCTAGGCTGTAAAAATGCAATCTAAAGCCATGGTTCGCTTCGTCTCTCCTTCCTGAGCATCTCTATACCCATTATTGGTCCTAATTTTACCTGCAAAGAAAACGCCTAAAACCAAGAAACGGAAACCCTAGGTTCGGGCATTACATTACAGGCCATAAAAATGAAATCAAATATTGCAGATAGCTTGGAAATTATGCAAGGATCAAGAATATGTCCATGATTTATCAAAAAGATGCAAGAATCCAAGGTTACGATTTCATGTACATGGAGGAGTTTCAAGCGACTTACAGTGCGTTTGGAGATGTTTCAGGGCTTGGGAATGGTTGCTTTAGCTTCAGTGGATGGCAAAGAGGAACAACACGTTGAGTTTTTGCCTTGAATTTGCCTCTAGTATGGATTTTGATTCCACACTTTTCAAGCTTTTTTTTCCAGTTTTGGTCTGGCCGTTTGTGCAGCTTTCCGGTCGTGTTCTTGTATCCCTTGCCTTGTATATGTAACAAGGATTGTATTAGGTTAAAAATTTGGGCTTGAATCCATGTGATTGATGAATTAAGATATGATATGATCCCTCTATTAAAGGCTTCCAATTTCTTTCCAAATCCAAGATTTTGTGCAAGATATGGCTTGGCACAAATTTGATTGTGTTCATGATGTCAATTAAGACATGTAATGATCAAAAGATCACAAGTTATTAATATTTAGATTTTATTTTGATTTAAATTGATTAAAAAAGAATTAAATCAATAAAAATCAAATAAAATAGAAAAATTAATAAATTGGCACAAAACTGAAGATATGACACGTGTGTGGTGTGACAAGATCAAATCAAGTGGAAAAAAGTGGACCCTTTTGTAAAAAATTGGAGTTTTGGGGATAGTTGACTTTTGGCAATTTTGGAAAAATGCCCAACTTCAACAATGCACAACTTCTTCAATTTTGAACTTTTGGGAGTGTTATTGGAATTTTTGGAAACCTTGAGATGTCCTCTAACCAACCCATTTGGTATCATCTCATTTTGATATTCCATGCGCAAGTTATAAGCTTTGTAAAAAAAGGTGTTTTTGTTGACTTTCAAAAATGACTTATAATGTCCAAATTTGTAACTTCTTGTGAGTGCATTTCTTGATCTTGGGGTGTGAAGATAGATTATAGGAAATTGAATCCTCTTCAAAATGAGCTTTGGATGGGTCATTTATCATAAAGTATGAGAAAGTTATGCTTGGTCAAAGTTGAGTTGACTTTTCCTACAAAACCCTAATTTAGCAACTTTTGAATCTTGAGCAATCCTTGATGAATCATGATCAACCCTTGATCAAATGATGAATTATCATATAAAATGAGAATATTGACAAAAAATCTTGAGGTTTGACTATTTGTAGGTCACAGTTGACTTTTGCCCTAGCATAGTCGATTCTTGGGCTTCTTGAGCAATTGACTGACCAAACTTTCTCTGCAAGGCTTGAAATTTTACATGGATGAACTTGAGAGCATATTAGGACATTGGGGAGAACTTGACGCCATTTGGATGCAAGGACCTTGATGCAACACAAAACCCTAATTTGAGGTTGACTGCCTTAGGAGGTGATTTGACTGTCCAACTCTTGAGCTATCTTGAGCAACTTGGGAGTTATTCTTGAAATGTCTTGGGAAATATGGGAGGGAAAATTTTGGGGTACAACAGTTGCCCCTGTTCAATTTTCTTAAACCTGAGGATATAGATTGGCTTTCGAGCCTTTCGTGATCCGAAGGTGGAAGATAATTGGACACTAGAGTGCCCAGAAATTTGCACTCGCATGGTGTAGTATCAGCATTGTGATGTCAGGAATAGGCTTACGGATGCCATTTGGAGATTGTTGGTAGGAGGATGGGCTTACAGATGCCATCTGCAGGAGTGTCGATCGCATAAGAGATTCCTTAGCGAGAACTTGCATACTTATTGTTTGTAGAAGATTTCGCTGGGGAAGTCAAACTTTTGTTGAGATTTAGGAACTTGCCTGTACTTAAACTGAGAGAATGCCTCGGCTGAGTCTTAAGAGCCTGTCCATAATTCAATTAGGGGGAAACATCTTCATCAAGATCTAGGAACTGTCTAGTCTTCAACGTAGTATACCGTTGAGATTGTAGAACTCGTCCACACTTTGACGGAGGAAAACATCAAGATCTAGGAACTCACTAGTATTCAACGTAGTATACCGTTGAGGTTATACCACTCGTCCACACTATGATGTAGGGAAACATCTTCATCAAGATCTAGGAACTGTCTAGTCTTTAACGTAGTATACCGTTGAGATTGTAGAACTCGTCCACACTTTGACGGAGGAAAACATCAAGATCTAGGAACTGTCTGGTATTCAACGTAGTATACCGTTGAGGTTATAACACTTGTCCACACTATGATGTAGGGAAACGTCTTCATCAAGATCTAGGAACTGTCTGGTCTTCAACGTAGTATACCATTGAAATTAGAGAACTCGTCCACACTATGAAGGAGGAAAACATCAAGATCTAGGAACTGTCTGGTCTTCAACCGAGTATACCGTTGAGATTATAGCACTTGTCCACACTTTGACAGAGGAAAACATCAAGATCTAGGAACTGCCTGGTCTTCAACGTAGTATACCATTGAAATTACAGAACTCGTCCACACTATGACGTAGGGAAACATCTTCATCAAGATCTAGGAACTGTCTAGTATTCAACGTAGTATACCGTTAAGATTATAGAACACGTCCACACTTTGACGGAGGAAAACATCAAGATCTAGGAACTGCCTGGTCTTCAACGTAGTATACCGTTGAAATTACAGAACTCGTCCACACTATGACGTAGGGAAACATCTTCATCAAGATCTAGGAACTGTCTGGTCTTCAACGTAGTATACCGTTGAGATTATAGAACTCGTCCACACTTTGACGGAGGAAAACATCAAGATCTAGGAACCGACTAGTATTCAACGTAGTATACCGTTGAGATTATAGCACTTGTCCACACTATGACGTAGGGAAACATCTTCATCAAGATCTAGGAACTGTCTAGTATTCAACGTAGTATACAGTTGAGATTATAGAAATTGTCCACACTATGACGGAGGAAAACATCAAGATCTAGCAACCGACTAGTATTCAACGTAGTATATCGTTGAGATTATAACACTTGTCCACACTATGACGTAGGGAAACATCTTCATCAAGATCTAGGAACTGTCTAGTATTCAACGTAGTATACCGTTGAGATTATAGAACTCGTCCACACTATGACAGAGGAAAAAAATTGTCTTCTTTGACTGGTTGTCTCTTTTGACAGGTTGTCTCCATTGACGGGTTGAGAATTTAACTGCATCTTCCCTGAAAGGTAAAGGTCAGCCTTATGCAATGCATGATATGGATCAAGCAATGATGTTTTCAACATAAATGAGATTGTACCGTATGATGCGTTTATGCATGTATCATGATGTATGAAAATGTGACGCTTTAGCTAGGGAAAATAAATCCCGGAGCTTCTGGAGAATAGAATTGGATTCTTCGTTTCTGCTGGGGATGATAAACGAAGATGATTGCAAGAATAAACCTGCAGGAGAGGATGACTCCGTTGGGGAATAAACTGATGAGGAGATTACTCCGAGGGGAATTACTCTGTGGGGAAGAGATGCTCTACTGAGGATTTTAACGATAAACTCTGCTGGGGATTCCGCTGATAAGTTCCGCTGGGGATTTCAATGATAAACTCCACTGGGGATTTCAATGATAAACTCCGCTGGGGATGGATTACCATTGCTGGTGATATTAAATCTGTTGAGGATTGAATTCCTGTTTGTGAAAGGAAAGAACTTTGCTGAGGATGATCTTTCATTTGCAACTTGCTAGGGATAATCCTGTTAGACTCTTGTGGGGATAACCCATCTGAGTTTGGCTGGGGAGATTTATTTGTGCTCTGCAGGGGATAAGCTTCCAAATTTGGCTGGGGAGATTTATTTGACTCCGTTGGGGAAGCTTTTTAGACCGTGCTGGGAAAATATTGACTCCACTGAGGTATCTTGTATTCTGCCGAAGAATATTCTTATACTCCGTGGAGGAATTTTAAGACTGTCGGGGATACTCTGATACTTACTGGAGAATATTCTTATACTCCGCTGGGGAATATTAAGACCTTCTGGGGATACCAAGCCTTTTTAGGGCTGATGGTAGACTAACTCTGCTTGGGGAGAGTATTGCTTATTCGTCCATAGTTGCAAGTCTCAGCTGAGAGAGCTATCATTACTGTCTTACTCTGCGGGGAGTGAAGGTATCTTGGTCATATTATTCAGCTGAATCTACCTTGGTACCTGGTAGACAGAGCAACTGTACAGTTCAGACAATTCTTATTTGCCCCTATTTCTGCTATTACCCGTAATTCATCTTTCATTTCGCATGTAAATATTTATGATCAACAATTAATGTCAAATGCATATATCAAAAATGAACATTGGACGTTCTTTGCAAAACAAAACAGATAAAGGAAAAAACAGTTTGAAATTTGTCTGAAAATGAATTGTATTGATTTTGAAGTTTGGCCTGTAAATATGCATTTTTGTATAAGAGGCTGACGTCCTAGTAAGAGAACGCCACCGAATAAAATTTACATAATTTGTGAAAAGAAAACAAAACAGCTATGTGAATAATCCCACTGGGTTCCAACTCTGCTATTGCCTTTATGTCTTCGAGCATCTCATCACTTTTCTACTGGTTGCAGGTAGATCAGATTGATTAGTGCCGTCTGAGCTTGATAGTTGACACCGAAGTCTGGATGCAAGGTAATCCAATGAGACATGGTGTTACGCTGATCCCTAATTTTTGCCTGGACTTCCCTTTCGGGTTTTCAGTCCACCGGGATACCCATTTTTGCCCAAGCCGCCTTTTCAGGTTTTCGACTTGCCGGGTGTACAGATTTTTTTCATTTTCATCCCTTATTTTTGCCCGAACCCTTTTGGTTCGCCGGGAAGCCCTTATTTTTTCCTAGGCCAGTCAACCTAGCGGGTCTTTGTTTATGCGTAGTATCTTTTTACTATGTCCGCATTGACGGGGTGAGGAAAGTCGTCACCATCCATGGTGGTTAGAATCATAGCTCCTCTTGAGAAAATGTTCTTAACCACAAATGACCCTTCGTAAGTAGGGGTCCATTTGCCCCTGGGATCACCTTGAGGTAGAATAATGCGTTTGATTACCATATCCCCAACTTGATACTCTTGTCGTCTGACTTTCTTGTTAAATGCCTTGATCATCCGTTTTTGATACGTCTGACCATGACAAATAACAGTAAGTCTCTTTTCGTCGATTAGGTTCAGCTGATCAAGCCGGGTCTGAATCTAGTCATCTTTGCTTAGATCCGCATCCTTCATGATTCAGAGAGAGGGTATCTGAATTTCAATAGGAAGGACTGCCTCCATGCCATATACCAAGGAATAGGGTGTTGCCCCTATTGACGTCCGTGCTGAGGTACAGTACCCATGGAGAGAAAACGATAACATCTCGTGCCAATCTTTGTATGTCACTGTCATCTTCTGCACAATCTTCTTAATGTTCTTATTAGCCGCTTCTACAGCCCCATTCATCTTCGGCCGGTAGGGAGAAGAGTTATGATGCTGTATCTTGAATTGCTCGCAGAGCTCAGCGATCATTTTGTTGTTGAGATTGGTACCATTATCCGTAATGATCCTCTTTGGTACACCATATCGACAGATCAGATTGTGCCGAATGAAGCGTGCCACGACACTCTTGGTTACGGTAGCAAAGGAAGATGCTTCAACCCACTTCGTAAAGTAATCAATTGCTACTAGGATGAAACGATGCCCGTTAGATGCCGTAGGTCTGATCTCGCCGATCATATCAATGCCCCACATTGTAAAAGGCCAAGGTGCCGTCAAGACATTCAGAGGTATTAGAGGTATGTGCACCTTATCAGCATAAACCTGGCACTTGTGACATGTCCGAGAATGCTGATAACAGTCGGCTTCCATTGTGGACCAATAATATCATGCCCGAAGGATTTTCTTAGCCATGGTGTGTTCACTGGAGTGAGTTCCGAAAGTACCTTCATGTAATTCCGCCATTATCCTTTCTGCTTCATTCTTATACACACAACGCAGTAAGGTCGAATCATGGTTACGCTTGTAAAGAATGCCATTGCTGATGAAGAAGTTCACCGCGAACCTCCTCAGAAACTTTTTGTCATTAACAGATGCACCCTCGGGGTACTCCTGAGCTTCAAGATACCTTTTCACCTCATGATACCAGGGCTTTTCTGTTACCTCTTCAGTCTTAAGATCACAGTAGTGTGCAGGTTCGTCCAGTCTCTCAATGATAATCCGGGGAGCCTCGTTGTCCCAATTGACTTTGAACATAGAAGACATCGTAGCTAGCGCGTCCGCCAACTGATTCTCCTCTCTAGGGAAGTGTTCAAAGGTTATCTCCTCGAAATGGGGAAGCAACGTCAATACATACTCCTTGTAAGGAATAAGATTTGGGTGTTTCGTATCCCACTCGCCCTTGATCTAACTGGTCACGAGAGCGGAATCTCCAAAGACACTCAGAAACTTAATCCTTAGGTCAATTGCTGCTCGAAGACCCATAATGCACGCTTCATACTCCGCCATATTGTTGGTGTAGTTGAAACATCGTCGGGATGTAAATGGAGTATGAGAGCCTTTAGGAGATATGATCACGGTGCCAATGCCATTACCCAAAGCATTCGAAGCTCCATCAAAGTACATAGACCATCGGGATCTTTCCTCAGGTCCTTCATCCGGTCCAGGTGTCTCACAATTAGTTACCAACATGATATTCTCGTCCGGAAATTCAAAATTCATAGACTGGTAATCATCCACTGCCTGATGTGCCAAATGGTCTGCCAACACACTTCCCTTAACCGCCTTCTGGGTCATGTACTGGATGTCATACTCAGTCAATATCATCTGCCATCTTGCTATTTTTCCGGACAAGGCATGCTTTTCAAAGATATACTTGATTGGATCCATCTTTGATATCAACAAGGTAGTGTGAGTCAGCATATACTGTCTCAGCCGGCGAGCAGCCCATACCAAAGCGCAACAAGTTTTCTCGAGCAGTGAATATCGGGTCTCACAGTCGGTAAACTTTTTGCTAAGGTAATAAATAGCATGCTCTTTTCGGCCAGACTCGTCATGTTGGCCCAGCACACACCCCATTGAGTTATCGAGTACTGTCAAGTATAAGATCAGAGGTCTCCCTTCAACTGGTGGCATCAGAATGGGTGGCTCTTGGAGATACTCTTTAATCCTTTTGAAAGCGGTCTGGCATTCATCATTCCAACGTACCACTTGATCTTTCTTCAGTAGCTTGAAGATTGGCTCACAAGTAGCAGTTAGGTGCGAGATGAATCGGGCAATGTAGTTTAGTCGTCCCAGAAAACCTCTGACTTCTTTCTCTGTTCTGGGAGCTGGCATCTCCTGTATAGCTTTCACTTTGGCAGGATCAACTTGAATACCTTTGTCGCTTACGACGAAACCTAGCAGTTTACCAGATCTCACCCCGAAGGTGCACTTGTTCGGGTTCAACCTCAGCTTGTACAACTTCAACCTGTCAAACAGCTTCTGCAGATGGTCAAGGTGTTCCTCCTCAGTTTGGTACCTTGCAATCATATCGTCAACGTATACTTCAATCTCATGATGGATCATGTCATGAAACAAAGTAACCATGGCGTGCTGATATGTTGCCCCAGCATTCTTCAGTCCAAAAGGCATGACCTTGTAGCAAAAGGTACCCCACTGAGTAACAAAAGTGGTCTTCTCCATGTCTTCGGGAGCCATCTTGATCTGATTATAACCGGAGAAACCATCCATAAAGGAGAATACCTTGTGCTGAGCAGTGTTATCAACCAGAACGTCGATATGAGGTAGAGGGAAATCATCCTTGGGACTTGCCCTATTTAGATCCCTATAGTCAACACACATTCGAACCTTCCCATCCTTCTTCGGCACATAAACCACATTGGAAACCCACTGAGGGTAAGAAGTCACTACTAGAAAACCAGCGTCAAACTGTTTCATAACCTCAGCCTTGATTTTCTCAGACATTTCCGGGCGCATTCGGCGGACCTTCTATTTTACGGGAGGAAGTCTTCCTTGGTAGGCAGGCGATGAACCACAATATCAGTATCCAAACCAGGCATGTCTTCATAAGACCAGGCAAAGATCTCAACGTAGTCATGCAACATCTGAATTAATAGTTGCTTCACACTAGCTTCCAGATTGGCACCAACCTTAACTTCCTTCTTATCTGTCTCAGTACCCAGATTCACTGAT
Organism: Vicia faba; assembly: GCA_948472305.1. Taxonomy (NCBI): domain Eukaryota; kingdom Viridiplantae; phylum Streptophyta; class Magnoliopsida; order Fabales; family Fabaceae; genus Vicia; species Vicia faba. The sequence continues at coordinate 1,439,496,984 of OX451737.1, read as the reverse complement.
TCTACCGGCTCTTCATGTGGCTGAATAACACTCTCTTCCTGGAGTAACAGTCTTGCAAGTTCACCAGGCACTTCGCAATCATCTTCACCTTCGTCTTCGGCTAAGTTGATCAAATTTTCGAAGTCATAACCGACAGTAGCAGAGTCGTTACCAGTGAGATCCAGAGTGGATGTGGACCTGTATATGTGAGTGTGTGTAAATAACTGTTTTGCAATATATAATAAAGAAAAACAAGGAGCACAAAATTTGAAATGCAAGAACGTCCAATGCTTTTATTAATAATATATGAAAATGACACACAAAAGCCCTCACAAATGAAGCCACGATGCCCCGGGTAAGACACCGGGCCGTAAAGTTTCAAAACATTGTATGTTACAAATTGAAAACAAAAAGTTTCATTACTGGGTGATAACAGAAACGGGCATAGAATCCTTTGTTGTCCAGTTGCTTAATCCACCATTGGCAGTCGGGTAGATCCAATTGTCGATATCAAACTCTTCATCATCATCATCCCTGATAGAATTTACCCCTGCCTCTTGTTTAGGATTCTCTGGTGCTCCGAACTCGATCTCTTTCGCATCAATCAAGTCTTGTACCTTGTTCTTCAAAACCCAACAATCATCCGTATTATGCCCCAGGCTATCAGAGTGATAAGCGCAACGGGCATTAGGGTTATACTTTGGTGACGTTGTATTTGGATTCTTCGGAGCTTCCTTTAGAATCACCAGATTGGTCTTCAGCAACTGTGGCAGAATCTGAGACAAGGTCATGCTGAGACGGGTGAATTGCCTTCGAGGTCTCTCGTCCTTCTGCTGATTGTTGTGCTGAGGAGCACCAGCAGGTTTTGAAATAACAACCGCATTGACAGCTTAGAGATGTTCAGGTCTATTCTGTCTTCTTGCACTGTAGACAACACTGGACTCTTTCTTAAAGGGCTTCTTCTCAATGCTCGATGAGGCACCCTTCTGTATCTTCCCAGCCTTAATACCAGCTTCAATCCTTTCACCGGTCAAAATAAGATCTGTAAACCCAGATGAAGAGCTTCCAATTAAGTGGTTGAAAAATGGACCAGACAGGGTCCCCAGAAACATGTCCACAAGCTCCCGATCAGCCAAGGGTGGTTGTACTCTACCGGCGAGATCCCTCCACTTATGAGCATAATCTTTGAATACTTCACCCATTCCCATTGACATACCCTGGAGTTGGGTACGCGTAGGAGCGAGGTCGGAGTTGTACTGATACTGCCTGTAGAATGCAGTAGCCAAATCTTCCCAACTGCGGATACTGGCTCCATCTAACTGATAGAACCACTAAAGCTGAGTCCCTGAGAGACTGTCTTGAAAGAAATGTATCCATAGGTTTTTATCAGCGGTGTACGGCTGAATCTTCCTTACATATGACCGGAGGTGCAGTTTCGGACAAGAAACTCCGTCATACTTAGCAAAGGCTGGTGCCTTAAATTTGTGGGGAATCACCACCCCAGATGATAGACCTAGATCGCCAAAGTCCAAACCAGACACTTTTTGAACCTCCATAGCACTCAACCGGTCTTCCAGTTGCTTGTATCTATCCTCAACAGGAGGATATTGTTCTTCATCATAGTCCGTCTCGTTGTCGGAGACCACAAGGCTAGGAGCCCTTCTTTCCTCTTGACTACCTTTCCCTCCAGATTAGGTGGTCAGATCAACTTCATTCTATAGCCTGTTGCTAAACCTGTGCCCTGTGTTGAATAGGATTGTCCTCTTATTCTTCTTCTTCTTCTTCTTCTTCTTCTTCTTCTTCTTCTTCTTCTTCTCTTTCAGAATCAGGGTCTTCAGGTCTTGCTGACCCTTAGCTAGATTCATGAACAACTCTTGAAATTGGGCATTCTGGGCCTGGAGGGCCTTGATAGCTTGCTCAGTTGAAGGTTCAACATACATGATGAGTGCTGAAATAAACAGTGAAGAAGATAAGAGACCTGTAATGGGTACCTATTTATGGAGTGCATGGGATGAAATGCGCATGATTATGATTTCAAAGACAATCGGGAGATTCAAATTTGTAAACAAGAAAGGAAACACACTTTATTAGATAAACTTCAAAATTCAAATTGTTCAACAAATTGCCCTTAAGGCGTTACAATAATGGAAATACTGAAAAGTAAATAAAACTGGAAAGGAAACAATCAAAGGTCAATCAACACTCCCATGGTCTCTTCTTATCAGTGCGGACATAGTCGTTGAGAATCCGCTTGTTCTCCAACTGTCTAGTCAACCTCTGGATCTTCTGCTCTTGCTCATTGAACTTATCTCGGTAAGAATCCCGTTCTTCCCTCAGTTGCATCCAAGATCTCTTCAGTGCCCCAATGTCAGTGGGCATGTAAGGATGGAGAATAGTTGGAGGAACCCCTTCTTCATTAGTAACTTCAAGAGTGACAGGCCGGACAGTTTCATATGGCATACCTAGCTTTTGGGCACGAATGCGGACCCATCTGAGATATGGCTCCATCGGGAGTGAAGTCTTTGGACCCAGCTCATGTGGATCAGATTGGTGAACTCTATCCCAAGCCCTTATGAATCTGCGACGTTGTTCGTCACTATCTACTTGAAAATAAAAGATGATACTAGGCATTAGCATCTCATGAGGTCCTTCTCTTCTGGCACGCCCGAACTAATGTAGAGCTAAGCATGGGTTGTAAGAAATTCCTCTATGGGTCCCTAACAGTGGAACATTGGGGTACTCCCCACATCGATCAATGATAGTCACCTCGTCCATACCCTTGAGAGTCCAGATAATGTCATTATGAGAAAGAGACATCACCCTATAAGCCCAGCCCATGCCTTCTTTATTCTTCAGCACTGACTTGGGAAGGTGCGAAATAAACCACCTTGCCAATAACGGAACACAGCACATCAAGGTTCCCCGCTTTCGGGTAGTACGAGCATAGAGCTGATGAAGAATGTCACCCAAGAGAGTGGGTACCGGATTACGAGAGATGAAGATCTTTATCGCAGTAACATCAACAAAGGAGTCAGAGTTCGGAAACAATACCAAGCCATATATCAAAAGGGCCAGAATATCCTCAAATGCCTTGAAGTCTAGGCTATCCCAGAAATAGTTAGCCTTACCAATGAAGAACTTAGTCAGAAAGACCTTAGCTCCACTTCTAGTCTCCCAATTAGCCATTACCTCCTCTTTGGTCAAATGAAGGGCTGCAGCAATCTCTTCGGGCCTAAACATCTTTTCCTAACCACTAAACGGGGTCTGTTCCAGAACAGAGATACCGAGCAGCTCAGAGAATTCTTCTAGGGTGGGAACCAGCTGGTAGTCTTGAAAAGTAAAGCAATGGTACAATGGATCATAGAATTGGACTAGGACACTCATCATCTGCTCGTCCAATTTAGAGGTTACCAGACTGAGAAGATGACCATGCCTCCTGAGGAAGGAAGTAGTATCGGGCATCTTTGCAACCAACTCTTTCAGCAAGGTGGGAACTTGGACAAAGTTAATCCGGATGGTATTCCTACGCATGGGCATCATGATGACCTACAAAACAGAACAAAGATGAATCCCTCATGTCTTTGAAATAGGTTAGTCTTATGCAAGATGTATGCAATGTTATGATGTCATAATGTTATGATAGAGGCACACCACAAGTATCCACAAATAGCAAACATGGTAAAGGCACAAAAGTCACACTGAGAGCCCTTAGATTTCAGGCTGGCAAGGAGCTTAGGTACTACCCTCTTTCAGTTCAGTTGGTTTAAACATGTCCTAAAAATAGTAATCGGGTTCTAGAGGATCTCAATATCACTGACTACCCTCAATCGGTCATAATTCCAGTTTAGCAACCTTTTCTTGCGGCCAGAATCATCGCGAGAGTTTAGTCTCAATGAGTGTAGCATACTGCTACTGTTCTATGGCCAAGTTGATCAATTTAAAGGTTCTAAGGTCAGTTGGTGCTTAATGACCCCTTAGATGACCCATATTCTCCTCGTTCCAACACAAAGGATATCGGTACAATCTAAAGTGCCACACCAATGTAGCTACTGCTTCAACCGTATCGGTCTATGCTGTACAGTTCCCTCACAATTTATTGCTACTTACCTAAAAGGTATCCCCAGATCCGGGTTAGGATCTATAGAAACTCCGATACAAACCCACAAATATAAATCATACAAAGCATACAATTGAAAACACAATGATCTAATCCTAAGGTACACCTCACTTATGAAATCCCCAGCAGAGTCGCCAGTTCTGTGATCGGTGGGAACGAGAACTAACTGTTTTTGGAATGCTGGTTCGCATTTTGCGTTTGTTTTTGCAAAATGTTGCGGTAAGCAAGAGTTGCCATCGTCTTTTATTTTATCCAACAAGGAAAGGAAAAAAGCACAGAAAAATTCCTTTTTCGAGATGTTTCTCGGGTCCGGGAGGTAGATTATAGAAAGGGAAGGTGTTAGCACCCTTTCTATCCGTGGTTATCCACGGGCTCTTAGGTACTTGCTGTAAGTGTTTTCAAAATTTGCTTTTCTTTGTGTTTGTGGGTTTGAAAGAAGTTTTTGTTTGAAAGGAGTGTAAGTGAGAAAAGTTTTGTTTTGTTTTAAAAGGAGCAAGTACTTAAGAACCATCTACCTACTCGAAAAAGGAATCAAACTGTGCTAATGTCCTTTAGACAATGCTATCCCACTATTGATAAGTAGGTAGCATCGTTGTTGGAGTTTTAAGGGTCAATTCGATTAAGGGACGTATGGTCACTAAAGCAATGTTAGGACGCCTTAGTGGTAACCCTAATGTCTTAGATCATTTTTCCGAGGCAACCGTTTCGAGATAACTATGATCTTTGGACAAGAGGGAGACCTCTAAAACTTCCTATACTCAATGACCACGTTCGAAGGCAACCAAGTGAGGTGTACCCTAAGAGTGCGCATGTGCGAGTGTGTTATTTCGGTTAATGTTATCTTTGTACATGTCATGGGTGAGCTATGTTGATTTTAAGTTCATACATTTGATCTTGTCATGCATTCCCTATTACCAAACATCTAACAGTTAATAGTTTGCGGAAATTAAATTGCGGAAATTAAATCTAAACTATTACAAGGCGTCGGGTATTTACATCGCCAAAGACAAACCCTTTAATTTAAATTGCGGAAAGTAAAATAAAGCGATAAATAATTAAAGTCCTAATTAAAAGCTATTACATACCGGAAGCAATTACAATATTGGATAAAATGATACGCGTGCGAGAAAATTAAATCGGCGCATTTTTTAGGGTTTTGACCCTTTTTATGAAAGAAAGAGATTTTTTTGTTATTTTTGAATTTATGGAAATTAAATCTAAGTTAATAATTAAATTAATTAATTAATGAAAATGTTTTTGGATTTTTGAGTATTTAAGGAAATAACATAAAATTGGTCAAAATTATTAAAACCTAATATTCTACATTGATTTTTAATTTATTGCAAAAATATTAAAATTATACCTAATTAAAAACTAAATTAATTGATTAATATTTATTTACAAAAATAAAATAATGACATTAATAAAAATAATATTTTTTGTGGTTTTGATTTTATGAGGAAAATAAATTAATTGGTTAGTGATTAATAATTATTAATTAAAACAAATAAACAAATAAATAAATATAATGAGAAGTAAAAGAAAATAAACCAAAGGGGGGTGTTAGGCCCAGATTGTGGTGAGAAGAGCAATTGTTTGGCCCATTTTTGTTCAAGCCTGCTTTGACTTTCACCATTCCACGCTATGCATTGACTGGGGAGTATGGTGAGCCTTAAATCCTGGCCTTTAGATTTGGCCTGGAGGCCATCTGGCGCCTGGAGATTTGAGGAGTATGATGCACTGCAAGGCCTGAAATGCATTGGAATATCTGGAAACAAAATATAGCAAATATTTTGGGGACCTGGGAGTCAAACCCAGGTCCCATTAGGCTTTCCACTAACGCGCTTGCCAGCTGAGCCAATATGCTTAATTGTTAATGGAATAAACACTGATTATTATATGTGAAAAACAAGTAATATGCTGGAAAAATAAAAAATATGGTGCGCTATTTAAACCAACCAATAAGAAGAGGATGCATCATCGTCTTCTTCGTTAAAAAACCTGGATATTTACCTACTGATTTTATCCGCAGCTAAATTCCTAGGTTCGTCCTAAAATCAATTCTAGGCTGTAGAAATGCAATCCAAAGCCATGGTTCGCTTCGTCTCTCCTTCCTGAGCATCTCTATACCCATTATTGGTCCTAATTTTACCTGCAAAGCAAACGCCTAAAAACAAGAAACGGAAACCCTAGGTTCGGGCATTACATTACAGGCCATAAAAATGAAATCAAATATTGCAGATAGCTTGGAAATTATGCAAGGATCAAGAATATGTCCATGATTTATCAAAAAGATGCAAGAATCCAAGGTTACGATTTCATGTACAGGGCGGAGTTTCAAGCGACTTACAGTGGGTTTGGAGATGATTCAGGGCTTGGGAATGGTTGCTTTAGCTTCAGTGGATGGCAAATAAGAACAACACATTGAGTTTTTGCCTTGAATCTGCCTCTAGTATGGATTTTGATTCCACACTTTTCAAGCTTTTTTTCAGTTTTGGTCTGACCGTTTGTGCAGCTTTCCGGTCGTGTTCTTGTATCCCTTTCCTTGTATATGTAACAAGGATTGTATTAGGTTAAAAATTTGGACTTGAATCCATGTGAATTGATGAATTAAGATATGATATGATCCCTCCATTAAAGGCTTCCAATTTCTTTCCAAATCCAAGATTTTTTGCATGATATGGCTTGGCACGAATTTGATTGTGTTCATGATGTCAATTAAGACCTGTAATGATCAAAATATCACAAGTTATTAATATTTAGATTTTATTTTGATTTAAATTGATTAAAAATGAATTAAATAAATAATAATCAAATAAAATAGAAAAATTAATAATTGGCACAAACCTGAAGATATGGCACGTGTGTTGTGTGACAAGATTAAATCAAGTGGAAAAAGTGGGCCCTTTTGTCAAAAATTGGAGTTTTGGGGATAGTTGACTTTTGGCAATTTTGGAAAAATGCCCAACTTCAACAATGCCCAACTTCTTAAATTTTGAACTTTTGGGAGTGTTCTTGGACTTTTTAGAAACCTTGAGATGTCCTCTAACCAACCCTTTTGGTCTCATCTCATTTTGATATTCCATGCTCAAGTTATAAGCTTTGGAAAAAAAGGTGTTTTTGTTGACTTTCAAAAAAGACCTATAATGTCCAAATTTGCAACTTCTTGTGAGTGCATTTCTTGATCCTGGGGTGTCAAGATGGATTGTAAGAAATTGCATCCTATTAAAAATGAGCTTTGGATGGGTCATTTCTCATAAAGTATGAGAAAGTTATGCTTGGTCAAAGTTGAGTTGACTTTTCCTACAAAACCCTAATTTAGCAACTTTTGAATCTTGAGCAATCCTTGATGAATCATGATCAACCCTTGATCAAATGATTAATTATCCTTCAAAATGAGAATGTTGACAAAAAATCTTGAGGTTTGACTATTTATAGGTCACAGTTGACTTTTGCCCTAACATAGTCGATTCTTGGGCTTCTTGAGCAATTGACTGATCAAACTTTCTCTGCAAGGCTTGAAATTTTACATGGATGAACTTGAGAGAATATTAGGACATTGGGGAGAACTTGAGGCCATTTGGATGCAAGGACCTTGATGCAACACAAAACCCTAATTTGAGGTTGACTGCCTTAGGAGGTGATTTGACTGTCCAACTCTTGAGCTATCTTGAGCAACTTGGGAGTTATTCTTGAAATGTCTTGGGAAATATGGGAGGGAAAATTTTGGGGTACAACACTCCCACTCAAAAGCAGCAACTCAGACCCATCCGAGAATACATCACCATTCAATTTCTATTCTTATGTTGGTGTACGTGAGAAAAGATAATAACCAACATCTTCATAACCATCCAAGTTATTCCCCCTCACACTTAGAACCAATACTTGAAACAGAATGACCATAGAATTTTCCTGAATAATCCAGATGCTGACTCACGGGAGTAGAATCCAATTGTTGTGCTCATAACTCAGGTCACCAGGCATAAAGGAAACATAATTTTTCTCCCCCTTAATTGTTGCACCCTAAAGAAACGAGCAACAACATTCATCAAACATTCAACAACAACATTAACCAAATATTCAGCAAACTCCTTCAGAAACACCTATTCTCCCCCTTTTTAGCCAAAAGAAGACATAATCAATGCTATGGTGAGGGGTAAATAAATCCAAAGAGGGATACCACAGTTTATACCGCTGCCTTGTTTGTAACGACACAATCAATCAATGCATGCATTTTTTCAAGAAGATAAGACCTCCTTGTTATCGATGCACCATTCTCTTTTCCCAAGTCTTGACTACAAATATGTTCCAACATCAGATATAAATTTATCTCAAGAGAACATTTATTCACGTGACACTAGAGGTAGGCAATCAAACCACTTAGAGCCTACACTCAATCTTCAAAATGTAATTCCAACCATGCCCTTCAATATAACTTGATTTACACGTCATGATCAACATACAACATATTGACACTTGGTTGAACACTACAATCCTTTAAGACCTCCAAAAACATTGGGAGTTCAGGATACCCTCAATTTTGACCATGGAGAAGAATTTTCCAAGAATACTGACTACACCAATCTTGGCCAAAACAAAATACTCCAGCCGCTTCACCAACTACTATCCTTCCATTAAGAGAGGAATTAGTCACGAATATGATCTCTCTGACGATAGAAATCCTAACTAGAGATTTCTCAAATAAACTCCTCCTTGATTATGAAGCTTTAAGATGTTGAGATGATGTCCCAACATCAGTCTGAGAGTTTCATCCATAAATCCCCAATAGACATTGAAGACCAACCCACTTAATGATGACTAACTTGTAAAAGATGTATTCTTCACACTAGTGATCTATCATTCTCCTTTCAAGAGACAAACAAGAAGCAACAAACCAATATGAACTTCTCAAGTTCATACATCAGAAAAGATGTCGTAGCATTTGATAGGACATCTTTCACACAACACAAACCTCCATCAACAATAGTAGTAGAGGCACACTATAGCCATGGAAACAAGACAATGATGATTGTCTTCAGGTGATCCTTCAACTCTTTCCCATGTCAAATAGACTTCTCCACTCCTTGAGTCTGCCACAGGTATTAGGAGTGACATCACTAGCTTCACTTGTCACCATCTCAAAAAAGATCTCCTTCCAATTATTCCTTTGTAGAGACCTTTTGTTCCTTCCTTTGTCAGTTCTAGTCACAACGACCTGGAGGAGGGATAGATAATTTGTTGCACTCCTCCCCATATGTAATTGTTATAAACCTTTGAAGGCTTCAATTCTATGTGATCTTTCTTTGATGAGGTTTATCCAGGAAGATTTTGAGAAATCCTTAGCAGTTACATCAACAATCATCTTTTTACCAACTTTGTCAATCTACATAGGTTCCATAGATTCTATAAGATAGTTTCTAATATCATAGAGGAAATTTAATGATGCAACTTTGGAATTGAAATCTTGGTTTGCTTCCCTATTTGACCCACATCACAAGTTTTTCCTTTCTCAATTCTAAGCTGAAAGGTAATTCTGGCTATTTTTTTCGACAGACCTTTCTTCATACCTGTAATACGGTAGGAAAACTGACTTTAGGGTTTTGCGTTTTATCAAAAATGTTGCGGACAACAAGAGTCACCACTGGGTTTTCTTTTATCCAATAAAGGAAAGGGTGAAAAGAATAGGAAATACTTTTGAGAATTTTCTTGAGTTCGGGGGTAGGGTATGAAAAGGGAAGGTGTTAACACCCTTTTCATCCGTATTTATCTACGGGCTCTTAATTTCTATCTCACTTTAAAAATGCTTTGTGTTTGTGTATGTTTGAAAATATTTTGAAAATTCCTAGGTGCGACAATTTTGTAATGATTCTCGTATCGTTGAGAATGTATACAAAAATGTTTGTTTTGAAAATATTTATTGGAAAGAAGTGTTGGTTTTGGAAAGTGTTTTAAAAATGCCAATGTAAGACGGTTTTCTTTTATATTAACCCTTGTATCAGTCCTCAAGAGTGTTTATAAAGTGTTTTGAAAGTAGTTGTTTGGAAAGTGTGAAGTGTGGGAATTGTGTTAGTTTGTGAGCAAGCGATTACGAGCGATCTACCTACTTTTGTTCTTTTCCTCCTCCTTTAGATAATTCTAACCTCCAATTAGTTAGTAGAGAGCCCTATCATTGGATGTGAGGGACAGGCGTGGGTCATCGTACAATCATAGAAGGAAACTTGTAAGACGCTTTAACAATTGTTGTAAGGGACTAAGATCATTTATCGAAGGCAACACCGAAGGGTCATCAAGGGCTACAATCTTTTAACCGAGGGTCTTTGCTAAAGCATCTCACGTTCGAGGGACATGACTGCTTAAATCTGAGGCAACATGTGAGGTTAACCCTAGAGGTGTATGTGTGCAAAGTGTTTTGATTTCCAGTATTTGTCTTGAAATTAGGTTTTCTATTGTTTGTTTTTAATCTTGTCATACAAACCCTAATTACTAACAGTAATAAAGAAAGTAGAAAATTGTGAAAGTTAAATGTCCCACACTATTACAATGCTTCGGGGATGGGGATACAAGTTTATGAATGGGGGGAGGAAAGCAATAAACCCTAATTATCTATTACAAATCATAAGTAAATACATAATCAGAAAAATGTGAAATAATAAAATACGCAAAGAATGTAAAATAAAGAAAAGAGAAAGGAAAATATTTTTTGTTATTTTTTTGATGAAAAAAAGGTTTGATGACTAACCTAACTATTTGATTAATTAAATCCTAAAAATCTATATTTGAATTAATTTATTTAAAAAATAAATTAGATGAAAACCTAAGTGTTTAGAAAATGTTTTTTTTAATGTTTTTATATAGAAAATAATTGAAGTAATAAACCCTAAATCAAATAATTTACAACCTAATGAAACAAAGTGTGATTAAATGAAAATTGTTAATTATAAGTTTTAATAAAAAAACTTAAATCTAATTGAGTTCAATTTTTAATTTAGAAAAGAGTTTGATTATTAAAAACCCTAAAGAAAACTAGATTAATTATTTCAATTAATTAAAAAAAGAAAAATTAATTTAATTGATTTAAAAAAGAAACAAATAAATTTGATTTAAAAAAATTTAATTTGATTTATTATTTTAAAGAAAATTTAATTATAAAAAATGGAATTGAAAAAAAAATAAGAAAAAGAAAAAGATGGGCCTGAGTTGAAAAAAGAATTTTTTTTGGGGTGGGGGGGGGGGGGGGGTGAAAAGAAAGAAAAACGTTAGGCCCAAAGACAAATTTTTGTTTGAGGCAGAAAATAAAAAAAAGAAAATAAAAAGAGAATGGGCTTAGCAATTCAATAAAATGAGAGTGTGAATAGCAACCCACTATGAGCCCAATAATCAAATCAAGGAATCTGTATGAACTCTTCATGAAGGTCCATGGTGGATGCTTGCATCTGGAACGTCCATGTTGGATATAGGGAGATCTGAGGGTGATGAAGATGGGTGTACCGTGCACGTCTTAAGCCTGTCTTTATTGCATCTACAAGAACAAATAATGTGAAAAATAAAAGGTTACCGCTAGGGCTCGAACCCAGATCCCTATAGTAACAGGCGCGCGCTTTAACCACTGGGGTGGTGATACATCCGTTAGTTTACACGCAAATCATTCAATATATTATAAACTCATTTCTGAAAGTTTGAAGATGCAACTTCATCTTCTTCGCGCGTGCAGCATGACAACAACACCATTTTTGAATATGTAACTCTTCCATTTTTCAACCATTTTGAAAAGTATGAATGCCAAACTTGTGTGAATTTAAACAACGAATACAACCATGTAAATTATTTAAGCTATAAATCAAAGATGAGTAAGAATTTTACTTGGTACCAAACTAAAAACCTAATATTTCAGAAACTGCAGTTTCAAAATTCTCATCACGCAGGCAATATAAATGAAAACTAAGCACATGGTTAGCTTCAGGGAAATGATATCTACATTTTTTCTGTAGAAAGAAAGTGAAAATGATGCTTGAATAAGGATTTCAAAGTTAGGAAAACTTACCTCTGAAGTGAGAATCGAGTTTGGAGTTAGAGCACTCCTGGAGGTGTTGAGATGATCTGGATGGCTTCACTGAACTCCGAGGAAGTTTTTGTAATGGTTACCTTGGATTGAGAGTGCCTCAATTCTTCTGGACAATTCAAGTTGTAGAGGTATCAAGTGAAAATGGTGGATGATGAATATGGTGTTACAATTATGAAACAAGTATGTTGTACCCCAATTTTTTCCCCTAAGATCCCTTCATCATACCATATTGTTTCAATCACAACAAAATCACATTAGGGCTTTTGGTTCTTCTCCCTATCTTTAGCCTTGCTCTTTTGAGGAATTACCAAGCACCTTAACTTGTTTTCTTTTGTGGTCATGGATATTTTGCTTTGATTTTCTCTCTAATTAACAAAATGCAATATTGGTTTGTCTTACTTGTTAATAATGTAGGTAAAGGCAATGAGGTTTAGCAAGTTGCTTCATGGGTTCATGAGTTTATTTCCATGCCCTAGTCAATAGCTTGATAAATTCAAACCTCGCCATTGAAGTTGTTTTCAAGTTGGTATGGAAGTGGTTTTGGTGGCCATGAATCCTCATCATCATCCTCAACAATTTCTATTCACAAAGGAAGAATATTGGCACAAAAAGTTTTTTCAAACTTGGCAAAGTTTCACCAAGCATTCTCTTGATCTAGAGGCTAGGGTTTTGGACTTCAAAGGGGCATATCTTGCTCATCTTTTGGTATTTTTGAGTGATTCCAAAAACATTATTCTCTTCAATGATTTACCAACAAATCACTTCAAAAGTTCAAAGGAGTTTTCATGTGGAAGGAACTTGGTGAAGAAGAAAGATTACAAGGCACCCAGATGAATCCCCAATTTTCCCTATGTGACTTCAGATGGTCATAACTTGGTCAATTTTTATCACCTTGAGCACATTATTTTTTCATGATGATCTTAAAGATGTGTACTTCATTCCTTCTTTTATGTGCAAAGTAAAAAAATGGATGGAAGTTGCCTTAAGAATTCAAAAGATTATAGGTCATTTCATTATTTTTTGCCAACTTCAACAAGTCATAACTTGCTCAATTTTTGGAGATTTTGAGTGGTTCAAATTGAAAAATGTCATTCAAGAGATCCACTTCATTCCATATTTTTTGGTCAAGAGCAAATTCTAAGTGGAAGACCATGTTTGGATACAAGAGATTATAGGTCATTTTTAAAGAAGAATTTGAAATATTTCTAAGTATGGAAAGTCAACTCTTTTTCTTCAACTTTGACTCCATGTAACTTTAAGCTCAAGCATCCATTTGATTCCATTCTTTTTCCATTGCAAAGCTTGTTACCTCATCTTTCCAAAGCATCAAGAATTTTGCCCTAAGACCCCTTGAGGTGGAAATGCCATTGGATTGAACTTGGTAACTTGGAACTGAAGTTTCTCCATAAGTCAGAATTTGAAATTCATGTTTTGGCCTTTAAACATCAAATTAGCACGCGTTTGTGATCTAAACATGTTTAACCAAGTTGCCAAAGTGGATTAGAGCCTTGAAATGCAAGGATTAGATGAGTTTTGATGCAAATCAGATCACACTTTGCTCGTGCATCAGGTTCACACGATTTCCCTCCAAACTTCATCATTTCACACGCTTGAACATTCCATTTGATTCCCTATAAATAGAGGGTCATCCCCCATTCAATTTCCCAAGCTTAGATAGCCAGAATCACCCTGCCAAACTTGCTTCACAACTCAGAATTCAGCTACTTCGAATCCTATTCTCAAGCCTTTTTCAATCCATTTTTTCCATCAATTCACCTTCCTTGATCTTCCCTGAAGCCAACCATATAATTACATTCAAGAATCGTGCCCTATATTGCTCCATAGAAGTCCAGTTTCAGAGCTCTGCAACTCAACTTCAATAGGTAGATTCCTTCATCAATTCTTCAAAACTTTGGTATCATTGTGTTGCTCTCATTGCCCTGGTTCTAGTCGCAACACTTACTTTCATCTGGAAGCACGTTTTGACCATGAATTTTCAAATCCCTTTTCAAAACTTTCTTTCCAAATTGCTTGAGCTACAATTTATATAAATTTGGCGCGAGAGTATGGTTGTCTTTGTCTTGAAGAGACGAAGCGAATGACATAGGTCCGAGCTTCTGATTTTAAAGTTTGAGAGACCTTCAATTCGTGAGGGCTAGAGGTTGAAGATGACCAACGTGTCACCTTCTAACCAATGAAAGCGTGACATTTGTTATTTTCAAATTCTGATTTTATTAATGATTCTGTACATTATTCATTAAAGACCATGATATGCACAATGCGCCAGACCCCTTGGATTTGATTACTCACTCATTTTGACTCTCATCCAATGGTCCACATCTTTTTCTTTTATTTTCTTTTTCTGATTTTTATATTTTAATTGTTTTAAATTTCAAAAAATCATAGAAAATTCATTTTTAGTCCAAAAAATCTGAAAAAATTATGAAAAATATTTTTGATTATTCTCTTTCTGATTTTTATTTTTTCACAATTTAATTTTGTGTTTTGGTATTTTAGGCAATCATTATCTCTTAAAATAAAATCCCATTAAGTCAAAAACCTATGAAGGAGAGTTAAGAAAAATTGGGGCATCTCGCTGACTGTAATCGCAAGGGAAACAGTTCAGGCAAAAGCAGAGATAACAAAATAAAAAAAAGAGGTCCTACAAGTCCTCAACAAAAAAGAGAGGGTTACCGAAATGACTGCCTTCTCAAACGAATGTTCAATTCCTGAACCATCACCCAGTATCAGAGTAAAGATTCCAAACTCAATTGGGATCTAAACGCACAATTAACTGAGTTTAGGACTGAAGAACATCACGAAGAACGAGTTTGGTACAAATAAATTTTGAGCCTTTATCCTTTGTTGCTTGAACCGTGAACCAGGCCACGTTATAACCCTTTAAAAGTCTTAGCTGAAGCATGGGTTAGTTTGAAAGCATATTGTTATAAAAGGTATCCTGACTCCTGTAGGGTTCACTATAAATCCTGAGCTGATATCACACTCACAAAATTTGTTTGTTTTACTAAAAATGAATTTTCAAACTTCAAGACATACATAAGCTTTGCATTTTTTAAAATACCATTGTTTGCATATGACTATTTGTTCAACAACAGAGAAATTCGCACAACGGATATTCGATGAACAGAAATCCTATCAATGAACAGAATCACCTAAGGTGGAAAGACTTCCAGTGACATGCCTTTCATAATCAAGGGGTGTAGCATGGTGTCCAGCTGATTTGGGGCAGTCAAGTCAAGGTTCAAGGAATCTCTCAAAAATGCCAAATAGCCAGGGACATATCTCCATCTGAACCACTTGGGGCATTGGACATGAATTCCAGCAACGAATCATGTACAATCAAACAAATATCTTCCAATAGTGTGGCAACACTTACTTCTATGGACAATGACAATTCTCCGTACTCGATGAACATGGACATAGTCGGAAAATACTACGCATGAACAAAGACCCACTAGGTTGACTGGCCTAGGAAAAAATAAGGGCATCCCGACGAACCAAAGGGGTTCAGGAAAAATTAGGATATACATATGAAAAATATGTACACCCGGCAAGTCAAAAACCTGAAAAGGCGGCTTGGGCAAAAAAGGGTATCCCGATGGACTGAAAATCTGAAAGGACAGACTAAGAAAAAGTTAGAGATTAAAGCGTATGACTACGTCCCATCATCTCGTCACTTGTCTATCAGTAGAGTGCTGACCACCCTAATCCGCATTCACCAAGGATTCCCGAAGTTGGGATAATAGTCAGGCCATCCATAGATTCCCAACAGATACCTTCTCCAACAGGTATAGAGGCAGAAACATCCTACTACAAAGTTACTGCCATATTCTCGATATGCAGTCTAATAATGTCAGGTGTTCTCATATCCC
Source organism: Vicia faba (assembly GCA_948472305.1). NCBI lineage: Eukaryota > Viridiplantae > Streptophyta > Magnoliopsida > Fabales > Fabaceae > Vicia > Vicia faba. Next base: position 1,439,480,933 of record OX451737.1, on the reverse strand, counting down.
CAGCGAAGCAAAAATCTCCAACTACTGCTTCGAAATCTAAGGAAAGATCCCCCAGTGAAGTCTCCAAGCTTCTCAGGATTCCCCAACAGGATCTCACAAAATCCCCCAAGCGCATTACAGAGTTTCCCTTCCCCAACGGATTTCTTCTTAAAACAACAAAACAAGAATTCCCGGTAGAAATATTCTAAATAAAGAAGACTTTCTTCTGGAAATGGTTCAGGTACGATCAAAATACGGATGTCATCCTGACAATTATTCTGGACTATCTTATAAAAACAGTTCAGGTATGATCTAGAGACGGATGACACCTTGATACTTATCCAGATCATATTCTAAAAACAGTTCAGGTACGATCTAGAGACGGATGTCATCCTGACACTTATTCCAGACCATCTTCTAGAAATGGTTCAAGTACGATCTAGAGACGGATGTCATCCTGATACTTATACCAGAGTCTCCTCTAGAAACAGTGCAGATACGATCCAGAGGTGGATGTCATTCTGACACTTATTTCAACACATATTCTAGAGACAGTTCAGGTACGATCTAGAGACGGATGTCATCCTTATACTTATTCCAGAGTCTCCTATAGAAACGGTGCAGATATGATCCAGAGACGGATATCATTCTGACACTTATTTCAATATATCTTCTAGAAACGGTTGAGGTACAATCTAGAGATGGATGTCATCCTGATACTTATTCCAGAGTCTCCTCTAGAAACGGTGTAGATACGATCCAGAGACGGATTTCATTCTGAAACTTATTTCAATATATCTTCTAGAAACGGTTCAGGTATGATCCAGAGGCGGATGTCATCCTGATACTTATTCCAGAGTCTCCTCTAGAAACGGTGCAGATACGATCTAGAGACAGATGTCATTCTGACACTTATTTCAACACATCTTCTAGAAATAGTTCAGGTACGATCTAGAGACGAATGTCATCCTGCTACTTATTCCAGACTATCTTCTAGCAACAGTTCAAGTATGATCCAGAGACGAATGTGATCCTGATGCTTATTCAGATCATTTTCTAGAATGGTTTAGGTACAATCCAGAGACGGATCTCATCCTGATACTTACTCTAGACTATCTTCTAGCAACAGTTCAGGTACGATCCAGAGACGAATGTTATCCTGATACTTATTCAGATCATCTTCTAGAAACGGTTCAGGTACGATCTAGAGACGGATGTTATCCTGATACTTATTCCAGATTATCTTCTAGAAAAAGTTCAGATACAATCATGACATAGATTCACTCTGACAATCCTCAAACAGTTCACTGAGTTTACCTTCCCCAACAAAGTTTATTTCTCTAAATGATAGAAGTTCATCTCCCAGCGTTTTATCTTCCAAATTTGAAGACCTACATTCTTCCCCCCCAGCAACAGTCAGGGATTTATTTTCCCTAATTCAACAGTACAACAATGGAACAACTGACACGTTCATACATTGCATTCATACATCATTTCTACAAACATCATAGCATGTGCAACACAAATGCATATATCACAATCTCATTTATTTTGAGAGAATCATGCAATTCATACATCATGACATTGTATGAAACTGATTTTACCTTTTCAGGTTGAATTGGCAAATAGACAAACAACATCAACTTATACAGGAGGTCAAAGATTAATGCCTGAAACTAGATAGGAAAACTATCTACACGACTAGATGGTATGAACTCCCAGAACAAGACAGGTTTACCAACAAATGCAGCAGGCCACAGATTAAAGCCCAAAACTAGAAGAGGAAACTATCTATACAAGTAGATTGAAGATTAATACATGTAACAAGCCAGGAAAACTATCTTTCTTTCTCAGGTCAGAGATTAATACTTGAAACCAGATAGGACAACTATCTCAACAACCGATAATTTTTCAAGTTCCAGATTAATACCTGTAACAAGCTAAGAAAACTATTTGTGGACGACCAACTGTAGATTAACACCTGAAACCAGACAAGAAAACTATCTACATGACCAGACGAAGCAATCTTACACGGGTTCCTTCTCATTATCCAGATGCAGTCTAACACGGAATAATCCTGAAGCAATCTTACACAGATTCCTTCTCAAACTTTCCAGATGCAGTCTAACACGGACTCATCCTGAAACAGCCCTACACAGGATCTTTCCAATACATTTTCAGGTAATGGTTAATTCCATTATCCCCAACAAGTTACTGTGAAACCTGAACTTCAACCAGAAAATAACAAACTCTCATTTCTCCAGTACAGAGATAACTCCTCTGTAGAGCCTTGGACAACTGAAGTTCCTAGATTCTATTCCCACAGAGCTTTCCTCAAGCAGGAGAACAACATAAACCCATATTCCCCAGCGGAGTCCTCCTCAGACAGCAGGAACAGGAATCCCCACAAGGAGACCTCTTAGGAAGTCAGCATCTACTTTGGATGGCATATTTAAGCACATCTCCGATAACTCTCAGTCATCTTCTCTAAATGGCATCTGCAAAGCCCATTCCCGACATCATCAACCATTAGTGTTACATCATGTGAGTGCAAATTTCTAGGCACTCTAGTGTTCAATCATCTTCCACCTTCAGATCACGAAAGGAAAACAAGCCAATCTAAATCTTCAGGTTTGAGAAGATGGAACAGGGGCACCTGTTGTACCCCAAAATTTTCCCTCTCATGTTTTCCAAGATCTTTTCTTACATGGTTGGTTACAAAGACTTGCCTAAAGAAAATGAATTTTTTTGAAGATAATCAAGTGTCTTCCGATTGGCATCTTGACAAGTTTCTATTGGGCATATAAATCCTTCGAGCAAGCTTTGTTTCAAATTCTTCGATTAGGCATTTGGCACTCTTCGATGCAGGTCTGATTCATAAGCTCTGAGTGAGCGTTGGGTCCCCCTTCGATCACGTTCAAATTACAAGGCTTTGACTGCATATTGACTACTTCAGGCTCGTCTTCAATTCACAAGGCTAATGGCCTCTACAAGTTCCTTTTGATTCACAAGGCTAAAGGACTCTTCAAGTTCCCTTCGATTCACTAGGCCAAAAGCCCATTCATGCTTGCTTTGGATTCCAAAGGGCAAAGGTTTCTTCTATGATTACCTCCAATGCATAAGGCAAAGACTTCCTTTGTGCTTACTTTCAAGGCCCAGACCCCTCAACACAGTTTCTGCACTATGACACACAATATGACCCCTTTGAAAGAGCGCTTCAAAAGTTCATTCGAAGGAAACATATTACTGGCCATTAGAAAGAGACACATAATTAATGAATGCAAGTTTGTCTTATGATGGGTCTTGGTCCTACATGAAGCCATGCCCAGGCCTCTTGTGCAAAGGCATTCAAAAGAAGTGACAAAGGAGGCTTCGATTGACAGAATAAAGTTCTCACTTGGGGGTATTTAAATCAAACAGTTAAGGAAAATAGATGGGCCCAATCTAAAGCCATTCAAAGGACATGTAAATGATCCATTCGAAGAAGAAATTCAAAGGCCCATTCGAATGACACTTAGTGTTGTCTGAAAGAAAGGGGTTTAGCTAAATATTAGATCTAGTTGGCCAAAATGAAAGAGAAATATGCAAAAATGCAGGCTGGCCCAAAATCCCACATATTTACATACTCAAGCGTCCTGAACAAGCATTCATGCCAAAGGAAGCTTCAATTAGCCTAGAAAGAGTTTTCGTTTGGACTAGCTGAGTAGGGGCTCAATCAAAAAGGCCCCAATGATGAGAATTTGAGTTATTTAAAAGAAGTAGCTTATAGTCAATCGAAGGGAAAGACTTGAGCCATTTGAAGGAAACAACTCATAGCCAATCGAAGGGCAGGGACTGACGGCATTCGAAGGCGAAACATGTCCAGGTTCATTCAACATTTCAAAATCTCATGAAAATTCTCTAAAAGGAATTCTTTAAATTGGTCTAATTTTTGTCTTCAAAAGTATATGGTTGGCCTTTAAGGACATGATTAAGGCTGTTTCTTTCCATGCTAAGACTCCCTGCTCATCTCCTATAAATATCTAGCATATCTGCACGCTGGGGGGAAATACAAATCACCTATCGAAAGCTACCCCAAAGATCCACAAAAATTCTCAAGAATCCAACAAAGTTGTCAAATCGAAGACAAGCTCTCCTTTAAACCGTGCATCCAAGAGTCCACACCAGCCCCTAAGCAAGCATCTCCACGTCTAGAAGTGCCAAATCGAAGCTTCCAACTGTTGGTAAGAATTGTTAAGAGACCATGCTTTACATTTGCATGATATATTAACATTTGTAATGCATTCGATTTGTATTCAAGATTAAAGACTTGGGTTTGAAACCCAGGTCTGCATTTGTTTTGTTTCTAACACTTGTTGCAGATCCAGCATGAATAGACCAAACACACACAGGATCGAAGGACCTGGGTTCGATACCCAGGTCCTGCATCTTTGTTTTGCTAACATATCTTTGCAGATTCAGTGCCCTCATAGGTGATCCATCAGGCTCTTTCAACAATGACCTCTGAATCAAAAGCCATATCTTTTCACTGGATCAAAGGGTAACATCCGTTCACTGGATCGAAGGATAGCCATCTACCCCTGGATCGAAAGACACCTTCCTCTGAATCTAAAGCTCATCATTCTTCCATGAATCGGAAGGCCATGTTTTCCCTTGGATCGAAGGAAGGCTCTTTGTATCTTTAATTTTGATTTACTCATTCCTTCATTGATTTTAAATTAACTTTAAATAAAAAAATCACAAAAACATTAGGTTAGTGTTTTATTAATCAAATTAATTTTGTAAACAAATTAATGAATTATTTTAACCTTTCCTTGAAATTAAAATTAAATAGACTTAGACTTTATTTTCTTAAAATAAATCAAAACAAACAAAAAGATTCCCTTTTCTTTAGGATTTTTAGACATCCTTTCTCAACTCGCGTGCATTTATCTATTCTCGCATTGTTCATATTATTGTAACTGCTCATGGATGGTAATAGAATAATTAGGACTTTATTTTCTACTTTATTCCCTTTATTCTTAAACATGTAATTAATCCCTAAAGCCCTGTAATAGCGTAGAATTTAACTTTCCGCACTTTAAATTTCTGCAATATATATTAACTGCTTAGATGTATGACTAATAGGATTGCATGACAAGAGCCTAATAACAAAATGCTAGCAAACTTAATAACAAAGACAAATAACTGAATACAAACACAATTGCACATGCGCACCTCTAGGGTACTCCCACTTCGGTTGCCTTCGAAAATAGTCACAATTCTCGAAACGTGAGAGATTTTAGTGGCTACCCTCCAGTTCAAAAGATCATAAGTCCCTCGATGACCCTTTCGATGTTTCCTCGGTAAAAATATGATCTTAGAGCCCTAGGGTAGTTACTAAAACTTCTTTCCCAGTTGCCTTTGTGACTATAAAAACGTTCCTTCGAATTTCCCTCAAACATCCAAACGACTAGGGCTACCTACTCACTAATAGTAGGCTAGCATTGTATAAAGGAAAGGAGGAAAAGAACGACCCTTTCGAGTAAAGTAGATAGTTCCTAGATGCTTGCTCAGAAAACAAACTTTTTTACACTTACACAAAACATTTCAAAACACTTTCAAAAAACATTCGCTTTGTCAACACTCTTGAGGACTGATACAAGAGTTATCATAAAGCGAATCGCCGCACTAAGGCATTTTCAAAATACTTTTCAAAAACACAAAGCACAAGGTATTTCAAAAATGATCTAAGCATCTAAAGGCCCATAGAAAACTATGGATGGAAAGGGTGCTAAAACCTTCCCTTTCCATAATCTACCCCCCTTACTCAGAAAATTCTTGAAAATGTCTTTTTCTGTTCTTTTCACCCTTTCCTTAATTTGGATAAAATAAAAGTCGGTGGCGACTCTTTCTTACTGCAACATTTGCAAATACAAACGCAAAACCAGTATAACAGTCGGTTCTACCACCGTATCATAACTTTTATTAGCACATTGGACAAAAAGTCATTCTTACAATTCATAGAAATATGCAGAGCCAAATTATGGCTTCTTCCTTCATCAGGCAACTCGTCATCACAAAAGCTCAAATTGTTATAAGATGTAATATTCCCCACAACACTGTTGAACGGATCCAAGGATATATCACTTTCAACAAAATCCTGATCCAACACACTCATCAGATATTCCCGATGAGTATAAGAGTTCATCAACAAGGCTAAAATGGAAATCATAGACGGAGTTTGCAACAATTGATCCATAATCTAGTAATCACTCATCTTGATGATTTTTAATAGATCATTAACATATTTTTCCAAGGAGGCACCACTAGATTCTCCTACCATTTTATTAGCTTCAACATAAGTCTCAACAATCTTTTTGCCAAGATTAACATCTCCTCGAAAGGTAGGGGCAAAGACACGACCACTGTGAGTTGCTCGACTAGATTCAACAATATTATCAATATGGGACAAAGGTTTGATGGGAATTTCCATACCATCTTCCAGGATAGTTGAATTGTACTTATAAGGCACAAATTTATCTGGTTCATATGGGATAGGACCAGGCAGACAAATAACCACGGGAGCAACAACATGCTTGCTATGGTACTCAATCTCTACAGGAGCGAGATCACCAAAACATGGTACAATAACATTCACCCCCACTTCTTCAGAATACTCAAACATCACTAAATCATTATCAGAAAATATTCCTTCATCAGAATAAAAGAACTCATCAGCAGAAACATATTCATTATCTGACATGGCCTTAACTTAGTAGCCTTCAATCATATTAACTCCATTATAATCATCTTTGTTGCATGTGACTCTGATAGTTCTATTATCTAACAGCAATTGAACACCTCTTCTTACAACAAAACAAACACATGAATCTCTACAGCAGATCTGACATGACCCATAATGATGTACCTTCTGGCCATCCATATGACAAAACGTGGCGTGAAAATGTACCAGATCATCATTCATGTAATTCACATAAAAAATCTGGAATTCTCCAGGGCAACCATAAACTATATTCACATCTTCTTCATATTTAGCCCTTGGTTTGATTATATGGATAAGACCCTCATCCATCATTTCTTGAAGATCAGCTCTCACTTTATCGCATTCTTGGATATCTGAACTACAAATACTACAACCAACATGGTCATGTGTATAATAAATAAATTCACAAAGATCAACATGCATCTTCACTAAATCACCTCTGACTAGATTGATATCAAAAATCCTGAAGTCCCTAGGACAACCAGCAACCATATTTACAACACTTCCACCTCCATGTTTGGGTAGTGGATTTCCTTCACATTGGGACCAACATCTTTAAAAGACAGGAGACCAGATCTTACCATCTTCTGCACCTCATACTTCAGGGGATAACCATTTTCAATGTTGTGCCCAGGGGCTCCTTTATGAAAAGCATAATTCTGGTCCGCTTTATAATACCATGGTAAAGGTGAAGGAATAGCAGGGGACACCTAATCTGAACCAACTTCTTTTAAATTAAAGCCGAACACAATTTTGCATAACTCATTGGAATAGGATCAAAAGCTTCTCTCTTCTGACCTTGCCCTTGTTTACCTTGAGGAGGTGCTCTCTGATAGGAACCATCAGCCAGAGCTAAATTGATGAATGGATTCCCAGAAGCAACTTATTGTTGGTACTGATGACGTCTTCTCTGAGGTCTAACCTTTCTTTCCTCAATAATAACATTTGTTTCACTTTCTTTCTTTCTAGAAAACCTATATGATAACTTCTTTTTTCCACTAGAACCTCCGTCATTTGTCAATTGTTCTTCCCTAACAGCTTCTTCTAGACGAACACCCATACTTACCATCTCAGTGACATCACTCGGTGCACTTGCAACCATGCTTTCATAATAAAATGAACCAAGGGTTTTTAGGAAGACCTTAGTTATTTATTGTTCTCCCATCGGGGGTACTAGTTGGGAAGCAACCTCAGGCCAACGCTGCACATACTCTTTAAACTACTCTTTATCCTTCTGAGCCATTGCCCTTAATTGATCACAGTCAGGTGCCATAAACATGTTATACTTATATTGATTGATAAGATATTCACCCAAATCATTGAAAGTGTGGATATTGCTACTGTCTAATCCCATATACCATTTTAAAGAAGCACCGGTTAAACTATCCTGGAAGAAATGGATAAGAAAGTGTTGGTCATCAGTGTGAGTAGACATTCTTCTTATATACATCACCAGGTGATCACGGGGACAAGAGTTTCCTTTGTACTTTTAAAATTTTGGCACTTTAAACTTTGTTGGAACTTTTACATTAGGGGCCAAACAAAGATCATTGACGTTCTATCTGAATAACTCTTTCCCTCAGAGAGCTTTTACTTCATTGTGCATTTCATTAAATTGATCCTGAAAGTCATTCAATCGGTCATAGAATCCCAGACTTTGACTTGGTGGAGGAACAAGATGATAAAACTTATTATTGATAACAACTATATCATTCACTGTAGAAGGCACAACATGATGAATCTCATTATTGGCAACAGGATAAGTGTGCTCCACAGGAGGTGCAGAAATAACAACAGTTTGAGTAAATGGAGCAACTTGAGCAGCAGGATTATAACCTTTTAGCATGAAGTTATCAAGCATTCCCTATGGATAACTATGAGGCCTACGATATTGAGCAACGATAACTGGAGTAACAGAAAGGTGAATAGACGGAACCTCAGAAATAATAGTCGTCTGTTGTGGCTGAGCAATATCAGGAGACAAAGGAGGAGGTGGTGATTGATTATGAGCAACCACCAACGATTCAACCAAAGAAGTATGATTGGTCATACCAGCTCTCAAAGCCGTAACTTCTTTGCGCAACTCGTGATTATCATGTTCAAGGTTTTCCATCTTCTTCCTAGAATTAGCCCGAGTATTATAGCGATGAGACAGCTTATCGACAAAACGAAGTAGAGAAACACAGTAAGACACTTAGGAGTGAACAGGAATACAAAAATATATGTGCAAAATGATGCACGATATGCAATGCATATCATTTATTGTTTTTATTCAAGTAACTCAAAGAATTATAGACAATTTCAAGTATTTAAAGTACTAACACAATTGGAAATACTGGAAATTTCATTTTAATAATAATTTCGGACTAGATTACAACTTTTATTACGAGTTTCAATAATCCTAAGTACAAGAGAATAAAGATAGAGTCTATAAATCCTAAGGAGCCAAAGATGATGAAGATCTCTCCACACACTGACGTTTTCCCCTGAGTCTTTGCAATTTGATCCTTCAATTGCTCGTTCTCTTCTGCATACTTATCGGCGACTTCTTTCTAACCATCAGAATCAGAAGACGGGTGATTGGGACCTGACTGAGCTCTAGAGGAAAATAAATCTTCTTACTTCTCTATCATCTCCACAACACGACTCTTAATAATCTGAATCAAGTCATCCTTATCTTTTAATTCTATTGAGTAGGACACCTCCCAAGTCTGGTACTTGTTATTCCATGCTTCCTTCTTCTGTTGCATTCTAACCATGGCAAGATGAAGCTCTTCCACATCATCTAAGAGAGGAGAGTAGTCCTCATAAACATATTAGGTATATGTTCTTCATGAGAATAAGGCATTTTCAACTGAATGACCCTTGCTTGTACCCAATGGAGATGAGGTTCTAAGGAAACAACTCCTCTTGGTCCCAAATCTTTTCTACATTTTCTATGAATATGGAACTAAGCCTTCTCAATCTATTTCTTAGCTTCCTTATGATCTTCTCCTTCTTTGAGAAAGAAACCACTCAGATGGATTTTTTTTTGGCTTGTCTCTCATAGGATATCCAAATTGACAATGTGCAAGAACATGATTGTAGTTAATTCCTCCCTTTGTACCAAGAAGAGGAACATTGGGGAAACTACCACAAATATCAATAATCTCCACATCATAATAAGCTTGATGATACCAATCAATGTCTGAATGAGTGAGATTCATAATCTTTGGGGCCCAACGAGGTTCCTTCTTTATATCCCAAAATGCAATAGTCAGAGGTAAGTGAGAAATAAACCATTGATATAACAATGGTGTGCAACAAATGATCATCCCTCCCTGATAAAAATTCCGAAGATGGTTGGAATAATAAGTATCTCCTAGAAATGTAGGGACTGGATTCCCAATCAGAAAGATCCTAATGGAATTAACATCCACAAATTTGTCGATCTTAGGAAACAAGAACAACACATAGGCAAGGAAAGCAAATATGGCTTCAAAATCAGTTGTACTCTTCATTTTGGCAAAATAACAAGCTTTCTCAAATAAAAAATGAGTAGGTAAACCCCTGATTCTTCCTTTGGTAGTCATGTTAGCCTCAATCTCAGATTTCTTCAAATGAGTCATGGTGGATATCTCATGAGACTTGGGCTCTCCTTCTAAGCCGGTGAAAGGAACACGATCAATAATAGGTAAAACAAGTAAGTAAGAATACTCCTGCAATGTGGGCATCAGCTGAAAATCAGGGAAAGTAAAACACCGACACAACAGATCATAGAACTGGACCAATGTAGAAAGAATACCCTCCTTCACCTTAAGCTTCATAAGAGGCATGGCGGATCCATACTTCTTCTGGAAATCTGTAGAGCTCTCAATCTTAGGAATCAAACTCATCAAATTCTCTATCTTAGGATCCTTGAAACTGTACTTTCGAGTCTTTCTTTTTCCAAAATCAATGGTCAAAAAGTACCTGAGATATTTGCAAAAGTCAACTTTAAGTTCCTTCAAGCAACTATTTAAAAGAATGCTCATAGGTGCATGAATTCATGATAATGCAACAATCACACATAAGATCACAAACAAGGGGGTTCATAGGTTTGACGTCATGAGCATGAAGTCAAAGGTACTACCCACAAGGTATGGACTAATGGTTTATCACCTACCAAACAAGGTTATAAAAGGTTCCAAGAGTCTACATCCTTCCTTCGGATATTACCAACGTCCTGTTCAACTTGGTAATTAGTAATATTATCAGGAAAAACTCGTCTGAGTGTAGCATCGCATGACAACCACTTCCGAATTGCCGCGTCATAGTCTCCGCACTACACCTAAAAGGCCAATATGGGTTAGGGGTTCTACGGTCCTCAGTTTCATCAAGCTCCTAGGTCTAACGCAACATGTCTTCCCGATTTCTCGGTAAACAAATACGATAGCCAAAGGGCCTCCATTGAGTGAGGGATCTCATGTCTCTTTTTTTGGGATTCCTTCTTCAAAGTTAACATGATTGTACCATCTGTTCTATCTTAACTTTGACCAAGTTTGGGTAGAGGACTTATGAGAAATCACCAAGCACCATGAAAACTAGGAAAATCCAGAAAAACATATATACAACACATAATATACAACAAATAGTAGCACATATACAATATAAACAAAGATAGGCTTAACCCACTTAGAGATGGACCAGCATTTGGTCGATCCGTCCCCAGTGAAGTCGCCAGTTTTCTGTAGCGGTAGAAGTGTTGAGACTAAGCCATTGGATTGACTTAACTCGCACAGATCAAATAAAAATCTCCACCGCACTTTATTGTTTCCAAAAGAAATGGGAAGAGAGCGAATAAAATCAAAAAGAGGGGGAGAGAATCTAGGTACGGGGGTTGGTTATGCAAAGGGAAGTTATTAGCACCCTAAATATCTATGATACTCTGCAGGAACCTCTTTGAAAATTTATGTATTTTGGCTATAAATGGTGTATACAAAAAAATAGATGGTGGAGATGAGAAAAGAAGTATTTTTTTACAATTTTTCACTCGCCGCGGTTGCGAACCTTTATTGCCTACGTATTACTTTTCATGCAATAGGGGATCGGGGTACTCGTTGTTCACCTAAAAAAATTTAAAACACATGTGTGTTGGTTAATTTTAAGAGAAGAGACATCATCGTCATATCCGATTGAAAGACATACTTACTACCCACAATCATGAGAAAGGAGAATTCACATCATCTCAAAGTGTAGGATATAGCTTGGATTTTAAAATCAACAAAGCCTCACTCAACACTCAAGTGGAAAATATCTCACTTCACTATATATTGTAGAAGTATAGTAGTTCGTATCACTACAAGAATCAGCAAGAGTCTAATATTTTGAGAAAAGTTTTAAAGCAAAAAGCCAAAAATTACGAAATGGTTTGAATGAGGTTAATGACTTTTAGTCTTTCAAAAGATGTCAAATTATAGTTAAATTGATTAATGTTTTATTTAAGAAAAGATTTTTGAAAATGCATGAACCTAAGTCCAAGTTTATTATGAAAGCGGTTCAAGTTCGAAAACAATAAGAGTTTTGAAAAAGAGGGAGAAGATTTAAAAATTAAAGAATATAGGAGGAGATGAAGGGACTATCCTAAAGCATAAGGTAAAAGTTAAGAAAAAGAACGATCTAACCAACAAGAAGTCAACACTTGACATAAGTAGCCAATGTAGAACTCTCATCCTTTGGATTGAAACTAAGAAAGCAAAAATACTAAACCTTTAAGGAATACCCAGTTTTAAATGAATTAAGTCTTCACAGAAATTAGGCAGAGTAACGGCTGTATACAGAGGAAGTCCCAATCATAAACAAAGCACATAATCAGAATAACCTGCACACAAAGAAAATCAATCCAATGTCTTAGGCTAAACCCCAAGAACTTAAGACAAAATAACAACAGAGTCACAAGGTCCCAAGGGTAATCAAGGCTTCTAATCCTAAGTCCAAGAGGTCCACAACTCCATTATGCCAAGGATTGTAACCAAATAGTCCAAGTAACCTTAAGGACTTTTTAATGTTCAAGTTGGTTATTAAGTGACTTCGAAAAGAAAATGAAAGCTCAAATAAGCAAAATAAAAATGACATAAAGATAAGTGCTCAAATGAGCAAAGATAAAATGACATAAAGATAAATGCTCAAGTGAGCAAAGATGAAAATAGTATAAAATGTAAATGCTAAAGTAAATGGTGCATAAAAGTAAAGAGATAAAATAAAGGGCATAAAATAAAAGCACAAAGTAAAGTCAATTGTTAGTGAATTAGAAGTTAGAGGTTAGTTGAATGACCATCTTGAAACTTGCATTTGGAAACTCATTAGAAGATTGATAAAATCAAAGCTTCTCAATAACAAGTTTCATTTGTTTATGTCAAGTATATCATTCATTTCAAGTACTCAAGGAAAGCATATATGATCAATGATGTTTAAATGATTCAGTTAGACCAAAATTCATGAAAGTTCATTAGAGGATTGATAATATCAAAGCCTCCTAACAATGAACCTCATGGTTATTGGATCAAAGGTTTCAAATTAAATATACTTGGGCTTGCAAACTTAGGTTTGAGCCACGAATGATCATTTTTCGAATCAGGACAAATTTAGCGCTATGTTAAGCAATCATAAGTGGACTTATGTATAAGTCACACATATTTTGAGGCCGGTCAATAGCAATCTATGTACCACATGTTAGAAAAATGATATGTAGATTATTCTCCAACAACATATAGCACAAGCAATAAAGGGATAAGATGAAAAGGGTAGGGATGCATCAGATGAAATTAGGGTTTCAAATATCATCAACATCATTCATCCATTTTGGTGGATTTGGTTTTTCAACCTATCATCACCCAAGATCCAATGAGGTTGAGGAACTTGTCCTAAAATAACAATCCAAATCAGGACCAAACAAAAATAATAAAATAAAATTCAATAAAACAATATTTAAATGATTAATAAAAGGGAAGTATTAGGTAAAATACATAAAGTATATTAAAGCACTAAATAAAAATCCAAAAAAAAAAAAGCCAGAGGTCAAACATGAGTCAATAAGTGTTGACAAAATATTTAAAAAATTTTAAAGTCAGAAACCATTTTTTAAAATTTAAAGAAATAAGAAAAATAAACAAAAAGTTAAATAAAATAGTAAAATCAGAAATAAAAATAAAATGAGGTCACCAATATTTGTCAAGAGTTCATTGGACCCTTCCATATTTTTTTAGAATTTAAAATCAAGAAAACTATTTTTAAACAATTAAAACAATTCAAATAAAGTGAAAAATCATTAAAAAAACTACTAAATCACAAAATAAAATTGTGAAAAAATAGAAATCATAAAGAGAAAAATCAAAAGTATTTTTGAGAATTTTTTTAGAATTGAATAAGTTGAAATGAATTTTTTTATGATTTTTTGAAGTTTAAAACAATTAAATCAAAAATCCGAAAATAAAAATAATGTCAAAATAATATGGGCCATTCGATCATAGTCAAAATGCGTTAGTAAACGTATTCAAAGGACCCGTCATGTTGTGCTTGATATGGACCTTAGTGAAAAACACACAGAATCAAACAAATCTGAGTCAATCAAAATAAAATAATTGTCATGCTATCATTGGTTGAAGAACGACACATAGACCGTCTTCAACCTCCAGGCCTCTGTGCGTTGGTTTTTTATGATATTCTTCAAATAGAATTGTTTGAAGCTCAAACCGGTATCTTTGGATTCGTCTCTTCCAGATGATCCTAACCTTACCCTTGCGAAAAATTTCTTTAAACCACAAATCAGTCGGTTTGAGAAAAACCATAAGAAAAAAGTTTGAAAGGGATTTAAAAATTCGTGTGTAAAACTCACTTCCTTAAAAAATAATGATGCAATCAGTATCAGAGTGATAAGAGCTACATTATAGCAACAAGTTTGGAGAGAATTGATGGAGGAATCTACATGTTGAAGTTAAAATTTAGAGCTCTGAAACTTGACTTGGCTAGCACGATTCATGACACCTCAAGGCTTGGTTCTTCCTCTGTTAGCTTTTTGAAGTTCAAGGATGAATAATCAGTAAATAAATTGGATTGAATGATGCTTTAGAATTGAATTCGAAGTTGCAGAATTATGAGTTATGGAGAGAGTTCAACATAGGTTCTTTGGATCTCTAAAGTTTTTCCAAATGAGTGGGATATCACCCTTTATTTATAGGGAAGCAAATGGGATGCTCAAGTGTGTGAAATGATGAGATTTGGAGAGAATTCGTGTGAAGTTGCAAGCATAAAAAGTGTTACTCATATTTGCTCAAAACTCAGTCAAAACTTGTGTTTCAAGGTGCTAATCACTTCTAGAAGATTGTTAAGCAGGATTAGAAGTAAAAACACGCAACAATTTTGGGATTAGAGGCCACATTAACCAATTTTCAATCTGACTATTTTGACAAATTCAGTTTCGAGGTGCCAACTTTGAATCCATGGTGCACCCAACTCAAGAGGCTTTATCACATGATTCTTAGAGAATTTGAAATACAAGGTCACACACTTCACAATGTGCCAAGAAAGACATCATTTGGATACTTGAGCAAAAATTTATGTCCAATTGAATTTGTGAAAAACACACAGATGTTTTGTACTTAGAAAAATTCTAAGTGTTGAACTTCAAAATGATCTATAATGTTCTTCAAAGTTAAATGATTTTACACTCAAAATTTGGTCTTGATATCTGAAGATGATATGAACTAGACCTCTTGAATTGAAGTTTGGAATTGGGATCACTCAAAAATCGTAAAAATTGAAAGAGTTATCGTCTTTGGAAGATGATGAACAAATTTTGGGAAATTCACAAAAGACCTATAATCTTTTCAATTCTTCAACAAATTTCCAAGAATGATCAAGTATTACACATAAAAAAAAGGTTGTATTATACATCCCAAAGATTATTGTGGAAAAATAATGGGATCAAGGTGTGATACGGTGGGAGAACTGACTTGAGGTTTTGCGTTTGTATTCGCAAATGTTGCGGTTAGCAAGAGTCGCCACCGACTTTTTATTTTATCCTAAGGAAAGGTTAAAAAAGCACAGCAAAAACCTTTTGAGATGTTTTCTTGGGTTCGGGGAGTAGATTATAGAAAGGGAAGGTATTAGCACCCTTTCTATCCATGGTTATCCATGGGCTCTTAGTTACTTGCTTTAGATCATTTGCCTTTTGTTTTCAATTGTTTTAAATGGTGCTTGAGTGTGGGTTTGAAAATGTTTTGAAAAGAGGCCAATGTGGTGGCAACCTTTGTAATGATCCATGTGGGGATGTATACAAAGATGTATGTCTTTTGAAAAAGTTTTCATTTGTTTTTGAAAGTTGTTTTGAAAGTGTAGTGATGTGTGATTTTGAAATTAGGCAAGTGTTTTGTTTTGCAAGTTTGATTCAAGTAACTAAGAGGTTGTCTACTCCTAAATTTCTCAAAAGATTATTGCTATGTTTTAACCCTTTTAACAAGTTTGTTCCACCATTGTATTTGGTGGACAATCTTGTGTTAGGATGTGAAAGGGACAGGCGCGGGTCATCGTTTAGACCATAATTGCAACAGCGTTAAATATCTTCGGGCAATTTTTTGATCATTTGTTTTTTTTGTTTGAAAGGTTTTATCGAGGGATCATTCAATTTGTTTGTTTTGCCCAAAGAGACCTAACATGCAATATGGCCCAATTTTGAAAGGCAACAAGTGGATGTAACCTTAGGGGTGTTAGTGTGCAAGTGTGTTTTATTGCATACAAGAGTTTTTCTTTGAATTAGGTTTTTCTATTTCATTGATTTTATCTTGTCATACACGTCCTAATTACTAGCAATAAGAAGCGGAAATGTAAAATCCTACGCTATTACAACAATTAGGGGAGGGGGATACACATTTGTACATGGGGGGTTCAACGAGAAAAATAGACAAAAAAGAAAATAGCAAAAAACAAGATATATAGAGAGAGAGAGGGAGCCCGCGCGCTATTGGGAGGCCATCAGAAGTTCTGACCCAGATCCGCTGTCAGATGATCAACCTGTTGGTGAAACTGGATGAGTCAGAACTTCTGACTCTAGAACCTGCAAAACAGAACCTTGTTAGTGGGGAAATCAGAAGTTCTGATTTCCCTGCGCTGCAAGACAGAAGTTTGTTAGTGGAGAAACCAGAAGTTCTGATTCTGCTGAAAAGGCAATAACTCTCAGAGGTTCTGATGTCATTGACAGCAAGACAGGCTTCAGATGTGCTAACGTCAAAGTCAGCATTTGGCTTTTTCCTGTACTAATCAGAACATCTGCAATTCTGTTATTACTCCACAAAACAGGAAACATATTTGGAACAGATCCAGCAAAATAGCAAAAATGTTTCAGAGTTCAGAATCACCAAGGTCACAGGCAAGTCCTATACTGGCTCAGAACGTTCTGAGGTATGAGAGTCCTCAGAACATAAACAGCAATAACATGAATATTTACATTATGTTACTTGAATATGCACAGCTGATGATGCTTAACAGTGTGATGAGGGTCAGCAGGTGCTTACCTGACTGTTTGGAAAAGTGGTGGGTGAAAGTTAGCTTTTGGTTCTGGTAGTGTTCTGGACAGATTTGGAAAAGGGGAAGTAAAGGTGTATACGTGTATAGGGTCAGAAGTTTGGAAAGAGCGTTTTTGGTTTACAGAAAAGAGCTGGATGTTTGATGAAGTTTGAAGGTGAGAAACTTAAAGTTATGAAACAAAGCTGGAGATTTTGGCAGAGTTTCAGAATGCTACGTTGCTAGGAGTTTCGTTTCTCTCTTAGCAATTTTTCTGTTTTTTTTTCTTGAACGCCTTTTGCAGTGGTAGAAGCTCTCTATTTATAGGCAAAGTTCTTGTGGATGCCTTGAACATTTAAGGCGCCAACAGAGTTTGAATTTGTTCTTTGACAGAAATTCCTGGGAAGTTGTGATAACAACTATCTTTCAGCCTAGGTTGCAGCAGCAGGCGTAGATTGGGGAGAAGTGACCTCTGAAGTGGGCGGTGGCGTGAAGACCCATGCCAGAATCTGTGCAAAAGCATTTTCCAAGCCACACGTGAATGCTCAGGAGTGGTTGGAAGCATTAATGGGCATTAAATGGTGACAAGACTTGTCAATACCAACATTCTGGTAATGGAAATCAGCGTTGAATCAGCAGCGTAAACCATGCTCTGGCCTTGGCTACCTGTTGTCTTAGCAAGCTCTGGAGATTCTCCTGGTTTTCTGGTGCGTTCCTTGGATCTACTTCTGGACAATCTGGACTTAGAGATTCTGTATCAATGTGACACCTATCCTTCTGACCTTTCATCTTCTGATTTCAACCTGTTCTGAAGGAGTCTTCATACTTTCCTGTTTCTCTTGCATTCCTTTAGCAAATTCTGACTGAGCTTGTGTAACTGCTGAAGGGGCATGTTCTGTTTGAGGCTTACATTCTGAACCACGTTTACAACTTCTGATTGAACTGATGTAGCTGCTGAAGAGCCAACCTCTGACCATGCTGAACCAAGCTTGCAACTTCTGACCGTCTTCATCTGGGATGCGTCCAGAAGTTCTGAAACGCTGATTTTTCTAAAAACACTTATTTTAAAGAAACATTCTAAGTACTTAGAAATTGATTGATTTTTTTTTTCAAGATAAAAGTGTTGTTTCTGGAGTTCGTGAGATCATCTTGCTCTTGTAGGTGACTTGCTTGGGCAGAAGGATGACTCAGGATTTGGATTTATTTCAGGGGACTTTGAAAAATCTAGAATGGTTTCCTGAAGAAAGGGAGGGCAAATTTTGGGGTACAACAGTTGCCCCTGTTCAATCTTCTTGAACCTGAAGAGTTAGATTGGCGAGTTTGCCTTTCGCGACTCGAAGGTAAAAGGAGATTGGACACCAGAGTGCCCGAAAATTTGCACTCGCTTAGTAGAGTATCAGCAATGTGATGGCGGGAATGGGCTTATAGATGCCATTTGGAGAGGTGATAGATAGGGAGATGGGCTTACAGATGCCATCTGGAGACGTGATAGAACCTTGTCGGGAATGGGCTTATAGATGCCATTTGGAAGTGTCGATCGCATAAGAGATTCCTTAGCGAGAAACTTGTATATTTTGAGAAAGACAGATGTTTTCCTGGCTTGTTACAGGTGTTTGATCTTCAATCTCCTTATGTAGATGTGCCCTGGCTAGATACAGGTGTTGAATCTACAATTGGTTGTTCTCAGATGTGCCCTGGCTGGATACAGGAATCGAATCTGGGAATAGTTGTTAATAGATGTGCCCTGGCTGGATACAGGAATCGAATCTGGGAATAGTTGTTAATAGATGTGCCCTGGCTGGATACAGGAATCGAATCTTCGAACTCTTCAGACATGCCCTGGCTAGATACAGGAATCGAGTCTGGAAACGTGGTCCACAGATATGCCCTGGCTGGATACAGGAATCGAATCCGGAGATGTTGTAGTTGATAGATGTGCCCTGGCTGGATACAGGAATCGAATCTTCGAACTCTTCAGACATGCCCTGGCTAGATACAGGAATCGAGTCTGGAAACGTGGTCCACAGATATGCCCTGGCTGGATACAGGAATCGAATCCGGAGATGTTGTAGTTGATAGATGTACCCTGGCTGGATACAGGAATCGAATCTTCGAACTCTTCAGACATGCCCTGGCTAGATACAGGAATCGAGTCTGGAAACGTGGTCCACAGATATGCCCTGGCTGGATACAGGAATCGAATCCGGAGATGTGACAGTTGAAGGTAGTTGTTTTTGGGATTTGTCTTTTTTCCTGACAAGGCCAAAACATAAGTTGTATGCAATGTCATGATGTATAATATGCGTGATGTTTTAACATGAGACAGCGGTGTATGCACTTTATCATGTATGTAAGCGAGATGTATGAAAGTGTGAAATGTTTATGAATGTATCTTCGTCTTAGGAAAGTAAATCCTTGACGAACGGCCGGGGAGTTGCTCTGGGGAAGAGATACTTGGCCGAAGTTTTGATGAGAGGCCTGTTGAGGACTTTAATGATGGATTCCGCTGGGGATAATGATGATAAACTCTGCTGGGGATACCAAAGATAAAATCCGCTGGGGATTTGAAAGATAAACTCCGCTGGGGATTGAAAGAACTTTGTTGGGGACGATCTTCCGTGGCGATTAGCTGAGGACAACCCAGTTATAAGCCCTCATGAGGAATCACTCTGAATAAAGCTCGGGAGAGACGTTCGTGTACTATAGGGGACAAGCTTCCAGAATTTACTGGGGATGAGCTTTAAGACCTGCCGGGGAATGTTATACCTTTTCAGGATTGTCGGGGAGTCAACTCCGCTTGGGGAAAGTATTGCTGAATCTTGTTTTACTCTGCGGGGAGTTGAGATGATTTGGCCATATTCTTCAGTTGAATCTACCTTGGTACCTTGGCGGTCAAAACAACCAGACTGCATTAGACAACTTCACATTGCCCCTGTCTCTGATGTCACCTGTAATCAATCTCTTGTTTCATATGCAAATATTTACGAATTAGCAATTTAATGTCAAATGCATATATCAAAAATGAACATTGGACGTTCTTCGCAAGACAAAACAAAAAAGGGAAACAATGGTAATTTGTATGAACTAGTGAATTTGTATTGATTTAGACTTTGCCTGTGAATAGGCGTTTTTATACAAGAGGCTGACATCCTAGTAAGAGGACGCCGCCAAAAAATCATAGAATTTTGAAAAGGAAATAAAACATCTATGTGAACGATCCCACTGGGTTCCAACTCTGCTATTGCCTTTATGTCTCCGGGCGTCTCATCGCTTTGCTGCCTGGTTGAAGATGAAGTTGATTGGTCGATGCCGAAGTATGAGCCAGATAGTTGATACCGAATTCTGGATGCGATGTGATCCAATGAGACATAGTTTTACGCTTTTATCCCTAACTTTTGCCTGGACCGCCCTTTCGGGTTTTCAGTCCACCGGGATACCCATTTTTGCCCAAGCCGCCCTTTCAGGTTTTCGACTTGCCGGGTGTACAGATTTTTATTCATTTCATCCCTTATTTTTGCCCGAACCCTTTTGGTTCGCCGGGAAGCCCTTATTTTTGCCTAGGTATGTCAACCTAGCGGGTCTTTTATTTATGCGTAGTATTTTTTCACTATGTCTGCATTGGCGGGGTGAGGAAGGTCGTCACCATCCATGGTGGTTAGGATCATGGCTCCTCCTGAGAACACACGTTTAACCACAAATGGCCCTTCGTAAGTAGGGGTCCATTTGCCCCGGGGATCACTTTGAGGAAGGATGATGCGTTTGATTACCAGGTCCCCAACTTGATACTCTTGCGGTTTGACTTTCTTGTTAAATGCCCTGATCATCCGTTTTTGATACGTTTGACCATGACAGATAGCAGTGAGCCTCTTTTCGTCAATCAGATTTAATTGATCAAGTCGAGTCTGGATCCAATCATTTTCATTCAAGTTTGCATCCTTCATTATCCGGAGAGAGGGTATCTGGGCTTCAATTGGCAAGACTGCTTCCATGCCATAGACCAAGGAGAAGGGAGTTGCCCCGGTTGACGTTCTGGCTGAGGTACGGTACCCATGAAGAGCAAACTGTAACATCTCGTGCCAATCTTTATAGGTCACTGTCATCTTCTGCACAATTTTCTTGATATTTTTATTGGCTGCCTCTACAGCCCCATTCATCTTCGGCCGGTAGGGAGAAGAATTGTGGTGCTGTATCTTGAATTGTTCACAGAGTTCAGTGATCATTTTGTTATTGAGATTGGTACCGTTGTCCGTAATGATTCTTTCCGGGACGCCGTACCGACAGATCAGATTATGCCGGATGAAACGTGCCACGACGCTCTTGGTTACTGTGGCATAGGAAGCTGCCTCAACCCATTTCGTGAAGTAATCGATCGCCACCAAGATGAAGCGATGCCCATTGGATGCCGTCGGTCGGATCTCATCGATCATATCGATGCCCCACATTGCGAAAGGCCAAGGTGCCGTCAGGACATTCAAAGGAACCGGAGGGATATGCACCTTGTCAGCATAGATCTGGCATTTATGACAAGTTCGGGAGTGTTGGTAACAATCGGCTTCCATTGTGGACCAGAAATATCCTGCCCGAAGGATTTTCTTAGCCATGGTGTGTCCACTGGAATGTGTTCCAAATGTGCCTTCATGTAATTCTATCATAATTTTCTCTGCTTCAGCCTTATCCACACAACGTAGCAGAGTTGAATCATGATTCCGCTTGTAGAGAATGTCGTTGCTGAGGAAGAATTTCGCAGCAAACCTCCTCATGAACTTCTTATCATTGACGGATGCACCTTCAGGGTATTCCTGAGCTTCCAGATACCTCTTCACCTCATGGTACCAGGGTTTTTCAGTCACATTCTCAGCCTCGAGCTCGCAGCAGTATGCCGGTTCATCTAACTTCCAGATTATGATTCGGGGAGCCTCATTGTCCCATTTAACTTTGAACATTGAAGACATCGTAGCTAGGGCGTCCTCTAGCTGATTCTCCTCTCTAGGGAAGTGTTCGAAAGTTATCTCTTCAAAGTGGGGAAGCAAGGTCAACACATACTCCTTGTAAGGAATAAGATTCGGGTGTTTCGTATCCCACTCGCCTTTGATCTGATTGATCACGAGAGCGGAATCTCCGAAAACACTTAGAAATTTGATCCTTAAGTCGATTGCAGCTTGTAAACCCATGATACATGCCTCATATTCTGCCATATTGTTGGTGCAGCTGAAACATAATCGGGCGGTGAGGGGAGTATAAGTTCCTTTGGGAGATATGATTACAGCGCCGACGCCGTTACCCAGAGCATTGGAGGCTCCATCAAAATGCATAGACCATCGGGATCCTTCCTCAGGTCCTTCATCCGGTCCAGGTACTTCACAGTCAGTTACCACCATGATGTCTTCGTCCGGAAAATCAAAGTTCAATGATTGGTAATCGTCCACAGGTTGGTGTGCCAAATGATCTGCCAGTACACTTCCCTTAATTGCCTTCTGAGTTGTATACTGGATATCATATTCTGTCAAGATCATTTGCCATCTCGCTATTCTTCCAGACAGAGCGGGCTTTTCAAATATGTACTTGATGGGATCCATCTTTGAAATCAATAAAGTAGTGTGAGTCAGCATATACTGTCTTAACCGGCGAGCAGCCCATACAAGAGCGCAGCAAGTTCTCTCAAGCAGTGAGTAACGAGACTCACAGTCGGTAAACTTTTTGCTCAAGTAATAAATAGCGTGCTCTTTTCGGCCAGACTCGTCATGCTGCCCCAGCACACACCCCATTGATTTGTCAAGTACTGTCAAGTATAGTATCAGAGGTCTTCCTTCCACTGGTGGCATAAGAATGGGTGGCTCTTGGAGATATTCCTTTATCTTTTCAAAGGCGGCCTGACATTCATCATTCCAGCGTACTACTTGATCTTTCTTCAGTAATTTGAAGATTGGCTCACAAGTAGCAGTCAGATGTGAGATGAATCGGGCAATGTAATTCAGTCGTCCTAGGAAACCTCTGACTTCTTTCTCTGTTTTTGGAGTCGGCATCTCTTGTATGGCTTTTACCTTGGCAGGGTCCACCTGGATACCCTTATCACTCACAATGAAACCTAACAACTTTCCGGACCTTACCCCAAAGGTGCATTTGTTGGGATTCAATCTCAGCTTGTACAACTTGAGTCGGTCAAATAACTTCCTCAGATGGTCAAGGTGCTCCTCCTCAGTTTGAGACCTTGCGATCACGTCATCAACGTATACCTCAATCTCATGATGGATCATATCATGAAATAAAGCAACCATGGCACGTTGATAGGTTGCCCCAGCATTTTTCAATCCGAACGGCATGACCTTATAGCAGAAGGTGCCCCACTGAGTCACAAAGGTAGTCTTCTCCATATCTTCTGGAGCCATCTTGATCTGATTATACCCTGAAAAACCATCCATGAAGGAGAACACCTTGTGTTGAGCTGTGTTGTCAACAAGGACATCAATGTGAGGTAGGGGGGAGTCATCCTTGGGGCTGGCCCTGTTCAGGTCCCTGTAGTCAACACACATTCTGACTTTACTGTCCTTCTTCGGCACTGGCACTACATTGGTAACCCACTGAGGGTATGAAGTCACTGCAAGGAATCCGGCATCAAACTGCTTCATAACCTCGGCCTTGATCTTTTCAGACATTTCTGGACGCATCCGTCGGACTTTTTGCTTTACCGGAGGGCAATCTTCCTTGGTTGGCAGGTGGTGAACTACAATGTCGGCATCCAAACCAGACATATCTTCATAGGACCAAGCAAAAATCTCCATGTAGTCTTGTAGCATCTGGATCAATCGTTGCTTCACGCTGAGCTCTAGATTGGCACCAATCTTGACCTCTTTCCTATCTGTCTCAGTACCCAAGTTAATTGTCTCCACCGGCTCTTCATGTGGTTGAATAGCTCTCTCTTCCTGGAGTAGCAGTCTTGCAAGTTCACCAGGAACTTCGCAATCATCTTCACCTTCGTCTTCGGCCAAGTTGATCGGATTTTCGAAGTCATAACTGGCAGTAGCAGAGCTGTTACCAGTGAGATCCAGAGTGGATTGAAACCTGTATAGGTGAGTGTGTGTAAATATAGCTGTTTTGCAATATATATAACACAGAAAGGAAAAGAGCACAAGATTTGAAATGCAACAAACGTCCAATGTTTTGATTGATGATATATGAAAATGTCATACAAAAAGCCCTCACAAATGGAGCTACGATGCCCCGGGTAGGACACCGAGCCAACAAAGTTTTAACATATTGTTTGTTACAAATTGGAAATCAAAAGAAATCAATTATTGCATGACAAATGTGATAGGGGTAAAATCCTTTGCCGTCCAGTTGCTTGGTTCGTCGTTGGTGGCCGGGTAGATCCAACTGTCAAATTCTGCTTCCTCTACATCCTCCTCGATAGCATTCACCCTTGAGCTGGAAATAAACACCGGAGCCTTTCTGACCTTCTCCTTGCGCACAACCCTCTGAGCCTCTGCAGTAAAGCCCAGCCCAAACTTGTCGTTCTTCTGAGTGAAGTCAGGAAGCTGACCCCAGTTTGCACAATTGCCTTTCTGAACCACAGCCCGGGCATCCCTTAGGGAAGCCATTTTCAAGGAAACATTCTCTTCGATCGCTGTCTCTGCTGCTGCTGAAATTGGATGTACCTCCTCGAAATGCTGAAAGGGGGTTTCAATAAACTCCCCATCCATCTCAATGTATCTGAAGGAATTCAAATGGCTCACCATATACTCCTCTTCTCCTTGCACAGTGACGATCTTCCCCCTGACGGGATACTTCAGCTTCTGGTGCAAGGTGGAGGTCACTGCCCCAGCTTTATGGATCCAAGGTCGACCCAGTAGACAAGAGTACGATGGACGTATATCCATCACATAAAAAGTAGAGTCAAATACTTGAGAGCCCACACGAATAGGGATGTTAACCTCTCCATGAACCATCCTTTTTGAACCGTCAAAGGCCCTGACGATGATATTGCTGGGCTTCAATTCCAGGCCTTCATAATCCAGACGATCTAAAGCCTTTTTCGGTAGGACATTCAAGGAAGAACCAGTATCCACCAATACATGCGCCAGAGTAGTGCCCCTGCATTCGATAGAGACATGCAGGGCATCATTGTGGTCTCTTCCCTTCGCGGTCAGGTCAGCATCTGAAAAACCCAAGCCATTGTCTGCTGTCAGATTTGCTATGCAATCAGTGAACTGGACTGCAGACGTCTCCTGCGGCACATGGGCCGTCTTGAGAAATGAGATCAAGGCCTTAGCATGGGCCTCGGAGCATAGCAATAAGGAGAGCAGGGAGATCTTGGAGGGCGTATGCCCCAGCTGCTCGACAACATTGAAATCACTTTTCTTTATTATTTTCAGAATCTCCTCCATTTCTTGTCGGGAGGCCTCAGCGTTTATGGGTGATGGTGCCTCCATCCGGGCAGGCTCTTCTTCAATCCCTTTGCCCCGAGCATTTGATGACTCGGCAGCAGGGGAAACAACTTGATCAGCAGCAGGAACAGGTAAACTTGTAGGTTTTATAAGGAGGGGTTTTCGAGTAGCGGGTGGTGCAATGTCAGGCGAGAAGAGCCTGCCACTGCGGTTGACCTTGGCTGGACCAGTGATATCGCAGATACTGGCGCCAGTGTCGAATTCTTGTTTGATTCCATTCACATATACGTCTTCCCCATAATGCCAAGGGACAGCTTTATCAGACACGTAGGGGAGAGGCCCCGGAACAGTAATAATCACAGGTGCAACAGTCATGATTTGAACAGGCTTCTTCAGGGGAGCCTTAATTGGATTTTTGAAGATGGTAACCACAGAAACTTCTTTTATCGGAACCAACTGAACAGCAGACTTCTTAAACAGAATCTCCTTGCTATCCATTAGGCTTTGGACGCCTAACCTCAGCAAGGGACAATCAGATAGGGAAACAACACAGAACAGGCAACCTTCACCGCAACCCGGAAATAAACCGGCCCGCAGTAGGTTCTTCTTGACATTCTTCAGAGGGGTAACAACTTCCTCTACCGAAACAGCATACATTTCTTCCTCAATGGCATTTACTCTATGCTGGGGCATAGGAGCAGTTACAACATTTGGTCTCTCCGGCGCTTCAAACTGAATTTCCTTTGCGTCGATAAGATCTTGCACTTTGTTTCTCAAGGCCCAGCAATCATCAGTAGTGTGCCCGGGACTATCAGAATGATAAGCACACCGGGCATTTGGGTTATACTTAGGAGACGCAGTGTTGACAACCTTAGGAGCTTCTTTGAGGGTCACCAGGTTGGTGGATAACAGTTGGGGTAAAATTTGAGATAAGGTCATACTCAGTCGGGTATACTGCCTCTTGGGCCTTTCGCTTCTTTGTTGATTGTACTGCTGAGGAGCAGCAACAGGTTTGGAGATGACCAAAGCATTGACGGCTTGGCGACTTTCGGGCTTGACTTGTCTTCTAGGACCATAGACGGCATTTGCTTCTTTCTTAAACGGCCTCTTCTCAGCACTTGTAGAGGCATCCTTTTGTATCTTGCCTGACCTGATGCCAGCTTCAATTCTTTCTCCCGTCAATATCAAATCTGTAAACCCAGCGGAGGAGTTACCAACCAAATGATTGAAAAACGGACCAGACAACGTCCCTAGAAACATATCAACCAACTCTCGATCAGTTAACGGAGGCTGCACCCTGCCAGCCAAATCTCTCCATTTTTGAGCGTACTCTTTGAACCCTTCACCCGTTCCTAGAGACATACCCTGAAGTTGGGTACGCGTAGGTGCGAGATCAGAATTGTATTGGTATTGTCTGTAGAACGCTGTTGCCAAATCTTCCCAATGTCGGATGCTGGTTCCATCCAATTGGTAGAACCATTCAAGCTGTGACCCTGAGAGGCTATCTTGGAAGAAGTGAATCCAGAGGTTCTTATCCGCCGTGTAAGGTTGGATCTTCCTTACGTACGACCTCAGATGCAGCTTTGGGCAGGAGACCCCATCATACTTGGCGAAGGCAGGTGCCTTAAACTTGTGTGGAATTACTACCCCAGAAGATAACCCCAAATCTCCGAAATCCAGTCCCGGCACATTCTGAATTTCCATGGCGCTCAAGCGGTCCTCTAATTGCTTGTATCTGTCAGCAGCAGGTGGGTATTGTTCGTCATTATAGTCCGTCTCGTTGTCGGAGACTGCGGGACTAGGAGCTCTTCCCCCTTGGGGACTGTTTTTCTCAGCAGAAGAAGTAGTTGGATCAGCTTCATTGTGGAGTGTGTTCCCAAATCTGCGTCCGGTGTTGAACAGCGCAGTCCTCTTTTTCTTCTTCTTCTTCAGGAGTAGAGTCTTCAACTCTTGCTGACCTTGGGCTAGGCTTAGGACCATCTCTTGAAACTGTGCACTTTGGGCCTGAAGGGCCTTGATTGCTTGCTCACTGGATGAGTCTGGATTCATGATGACTGACTGACTGTTCACACAAACAGCGAGGAAAATTAAGCAATCTGTGAAATAGGGTACCTGCTATGCATATGGTGCAATGGAATGCGTATGTATGCAATGCATTCAAGGATTTAGAACATTCAAAATTTGTTGTAGACAAAAAGGAACGCACATCATATTAATAAGGAGAAATTCGTTAGTACATAAATGCCCCACGGGCTAAATATTACAAAATGACTCCTTAAGGTAAAAAAACATTGCGCATCCTCTTTGGCGCGATGTAGGTGTTGAGATTCCTTTCCTCGTGCAGTAGGCGGGTGAGTTCCAGGACCTTCTTTTCGCTAGCATGCAGACTGGTCTCAAGAGAATTCCGTTCTTCCTTAAGCTGGACCCAGCTCTTCTGCATTTCTTCCCAGGAGGTGGGCATGTCGGGATGTTGAAGGGTGTAGGACACCTCTCCTTCCAAGACTGGTTCTTTGATCACAGGGAGCATATGAGGATAAGGCATTACTAACTTCTGGGAGCGGGCTCGTACCCACTTGAGATACGGTTCCAACGGGATGGAGTTCCTGTGCCCTAGTGTCTTGCTGTCTATCCTACTTGGCATCCTCCAAGCTCTGATAAATCTCTGCCGAAGTCCTTGAGTATCGTCGTCGAAGTCAAAAACTATGTTAGGAATTAACATGTCATGAGGGCCATCCCTCCGAGCATAACCAAACTGTCTCCAAGCCAGGCATGGGTTGTAAGTAATACCTCCTTTGATTCCAAATAAAGGAACATTAGGGTATTCCCCGCAACGATCAATGATAGTGACGTCTTCCCTGGACCTAGGGCACCAATGTATATCTGCATGTGTAAGAGTCATTAACCGTTGTGATCATCTCAAACCCCGCTCGTTCTTCAAAACTGATTGTGGAAGGTGCGAAATAAACCACCTTCCCAGGAGAGGAGTGCAACACATAAGGACACCCCTTCTTCTCATGGTTCGAGTGTAACATGAGTGAAGGATGTCCCCCAGCAACGTAGGTATAGGATTCCTGGTCATGAAGATCTGGACAGCACTGATATCAATAAGCTGATCTGGGTTAGGGAATAACACCAAACCATAGACAAGGAGGGCCATAACTTCTTCAAAAGCTTGTAGGTCAAGGGAGTTCCAACATTCTTGGGCCTTCTCGAACAGAAACCTGGCTAAGAACCCCTTGATACCACTTCTAACTTCCCAATGTCCCTTGAGGTCAGACGGTTGTAGGTGCAAGGCTTTAGCAACCTCTTCAAGCTTGGGTTCCTCTTCCGTACCGTTGTAGGGTAGTTGATCAAGGATAGGGACCTTCAGAATTCGGGAGAACTCTTCCAATGTAGGTATCAGTTGATAATCCAGGAAAGTGAAACAGTGATGCAGAGGGTCAAAGAACTGGAACAAGACCTTTATCATATCTTCCTCAATGTTGGTGTTGACCAAACTGATGAGTCTTCCATGTCTCTCACTGAATGAAGAACCCTCGGGAATCCTGGATATAAGTTCCTTAAGCTGAGGAGGGATCTTCACAAGGCTAATCTGAATTGTCTTTCTGCGAGCGGTTTCAATGTCCTATAAAACAAGAACAAAGATGAAGATTCGAAACCCTTGAAATGGTTAGTCAATGCTCATGATGTTGTATGATGTCATGATGTTATGATTAAATACACCACAAATATTCACAAAGGCAAACATGGTAAGGCACACAAGTCACACAAGACAAACCCTTAGGGTTTAGGCCTGCATGGGGTCTGGGTATTACCCTCTTGAAGTTTGGTGGGCTCAACCTGTCCTATTAGAAGTAACCGGGTTCTAAAGGTCCCAATATCACTGGATTACTTTCATTGTTCATCGTTTCGATTTAGCCACTGAACTGGCGACCGAAATATCCCAGGAAAGCAACCCTCAATTGAGTGTAGTATCGAGTATCAACCAACCTCGGACTGCACCAAAGTCAGTTATCTCACTACCCCTAAAAGGCCAAGATGGTTCAATTAAGGTTCCTAAGGTCAGTTGATGCTTCACGACACCACGCGGCGGCCCCGTACTCTCCTTGACTGAACTCAAGGGTTACCGGTACACACCAAAGTGCCACATCAACGTAGCAGACTGTTTCAACCATGTCGGTATACCCCGCACAGTTCCCTCACAGCCTTGTTGCTACTTTCTAAGAAGGTATCCCCAGATCCGGGTTAGGATCTATAAAACTCCGATACAAAGCCCACAAAAGTAAAAGCAAACAAGACAATCAATTGAAAACAAAGGTGATCTAAGCCCTAAGGTTACTCCACTTTTATTATTCTCCCCAGCAGAGTCGCCAGTTCTGTGATACGGTGGGAGAACTGACTTGAGGTTTTGCGTTTGTATTCGCAAATGTTGCGGTTAGCAAGAGTCGCCACCGACTTTTTATTTTATCCTAAGGAAAGGTTAAAAAAGCACAGCAAAAACCTTTTGAGATGTTTTCTTGGGTTCGGAGAGTAGATTATAGAAAGGGAAGGTATTAGCACCCTTTCTATCCATGGTTATCCATGGGCTCTTAGTTACTTGCTTTAGATCATTTGCCTTTTGTTTTCAATTGTTTTAAATGGTGCTTGAGTGTGGGTTTGAAAATGTTTTGAAAAGAGGCCAATGTGGTGGCAACCTTTGTAATGATCCATGTGGGGATGTATACAAAGATGTATGTCTTTTGAAAAAGTTTTCATTTGTTTTTGAAAGTTGTTTTGAAAGTGTAGTGATGTGTGATTTTGAAATTAGGCAAGTGTTTTGTTTTGCAAGTTTGATTCAAGTAACTAAGAGGTTGTCTACTCCTAAATTTCTCAAAAGATTATTGCTATGTTTTAACCCTTTTAACAAGTTTGTTCCACCATTGTATTTGGTGGACAATCTTGTGTTAGGATGTGAAAGGGACAGGCGCGGGTCATCGTTTAGACCATAATTGCAACGGCGTTAAATATCTTCGGGAAATTTTTTGATCATTTGTTTTTTTTGTTTGAAAGGTTTTATCGAGGGATCATTCAATTTGTTTGTTTTGCCCAAAGAGACCTAACATGCAATATGGCCCAATTTTGAAAGGCAACAAGTGGATGTAACCCTAGGGGTGTTAGTGTGAAAGTGTGTTTTATTGCATACAAGAGTTTTTCTTTGAATTAGGTTTTTCTATTTCATTGATTTTATCTTGTCATACACGTCCTAATTACTAGCAATAAGAAGCGGAAATGTAAAATCCTACGCTATTACAACAATTAGGGGAGGGGGATACACATTTGTACATGGGGGGTTCAACGAGAAAAATAGACAATAAAGAAAATAGCAAAAAACAAGATATATATATAGAGAGAGAGAGAGAGAGAGAGAGGGAGCCCGCGCGCTATTGGGAGGCCATCAGAAGTTCTGACCCAGATCCGCTGTCAGATGATCAACCTGTTGGTGAAACTGGATGAGTCAGAACTTCTGACTCTAGAACCTGCAAAACAGAACCTTGTTAGTGGGGAAATCAGAAGTTCTGATTTCCCTGCGCTGCAAGACAGAAGTTTGTTAGTGGAGAAACCAGAAGTTCTGATTCTGCTGAAAAGGCAATAACTCTCAGAGGTTCTGATGTCATTGACAGCAAGACAGGCTTCAGATGTGCTAACGTCAAAGTCAGCATTTGGCTTTTTCCTGTACTAATCAGAACATCTGCAATTCTGTTATTACTCCACAAAACAGGAAACATATTTGGAACAGATCCAGCAAAATAGCAAAAATGTTTCAGAGTTCAGAATCACCAAGGTCACATGCAAGTCCTATACTGGCTCAGAACGTTCTGAGGTATGAGAGTCCTCAGAACATAAACAACAATAACATGAATATTTACATTATGTTACTTGAATATGCACAGCTGATGATGCTTAACAGTGTGATGAGGGTCAGCAGGTGCTTACCTGACTGTTTGGAAAAGTGGTGGGTGAAAGTTAGCTTTTGGTTCTGGTAGTGTTCTGGACAGATTTGGAAAAGGGGAAGTAAAGGTGTATACGTGTATAGGGTTAGAAGTTTGGAAAGAGCGTTTTTGGTTTACAGAAAAGAGCTGGATGTTTGATGAAGTTTGAAGGTGAGAAACTTAAAGTTATGAAACAAAGTTGGAGATTTTGGCAGAGTTTCAGAATGCTACGTTGCTAGGAGTTTCGTTTCTCTCTTAGCAATTTTTCTGTTTTTCTTTTCTTGAACGCCTTTTGCAGTGGTAGAAGCTCTCTATTTATAGGCAAAGTTCTTGTGGATGCCTTGAACATTTAAGGCGCCAACAGAGTTTGAATTTGTTCTTTGACAGAAATTCCTGGGAAGTTGTGATAACAGCTATCTTTCAGCCTAGGTTGCAGCAGCAGGCGTAGATTGGGGAGAAGTGACCTCTGAAGTGGGCGGTGGCGTGAAGACCCATGCCAGAATCTGTGCAAAAGCATTTTCCAAGCCACACGTGAATGCTCAGGAGTGGTTGGAAGCATTAATGAGCATTAAATGGTGACAAGACTTGTCAATACCAACATTCTGGTAATGGAAATCAGCGTTGAATCAGCAGCGTAAACCATGCTCTGGCCTTGGCTACCTGTTGTCTTAGCAAGCTCTGGAGATTCTCCTGGTTTTCTGGTGCGTTCCTTGGATCTACTTCTGGACAATCTGGACTTAGAGATTCTGTATCAATGTGACACCTATCCTTCTGACCTTTCATCTTCTGATTTCAACCTGTTCTGAAGGAGTCTTCATACTTTCCTGTTTCTCTTGCATTCCTTTAGCAAATTCTGACTGAGCTTGTGTAACTGTTGAAGGGGCATGTTCTGTTTGAGGCTTACATTCTGAACCACGTTTACAACTTCTGATTGAACTGATGTAGCTGCTGAAGAGCCAACCTCTGACCATGCTGAACCAAGCTTGCAACTTCTGACCGTCTTCATCTGGGATGGGTCCAGAAGTTCTGAAACGCTGATTTTTCTAAAAACACTTATTTTAAAGAAACATTCTAAGTACTTAGAAATTGATTGATTTTTTTTTTCAAGATAAAAGTGTTGTTTCTGGAGTTCGTGAGATCATCTTGCTCTTGTAGGTGACTTGCTTGGGCAGAAGGATGACTCAGGATTTGGATTTATTTCAGGGGACTTTGAAAAATCTAGAACGGTTTCCTGAAGAAAGGGAGGGCAAATTTTGGGGTACAACACAAGGTGATAAAATTGACCAAGTTATGATCATTTGAAGTCAAACCCTAGAATTCAAAGGCTTTTCAAGGAGACTTGTAATCTTTCTCAGCTTTTAGTGATCTTCCATTCAAAAATAGCCTTAGACTTATGAAGAGAGATTTTTAAGGACCTTTTAAGTAGAGTCATGGCTTTGGAGTCACTCAAAAATCTCCCAAAATGAGCAAGATATGGCCCTTGGAAGTCAATAAACCCTAGCTCAGAGAGTGTCAAAATGACTTGAAACCCCTTTCAACCTTTGATAATTTTTCTTGCACAATTGGATTTTGTCATGTGAAGGGAGGTTGTTGTAGATGATGATAAGAATCCATAGAAAAAATAACCAACTTAAAATGTTGAAAATTGAGAGAGTTATACACTTGTGATCACTGAATCTAGTATTTGCTCAATTAGGTCAAACTTGTTGAGCCAACCTTGAATATTTTGATCTTCCTTGGCAAAATAAGGCATGATGAGTCATAATAGGCCTTGAAATGATGTTGTATTGAAGCACACTCAAAGATGGAGCTTAAGTATTAATGAAGCTTGTTGAAGAACGCATGGAAATAAACACATGGACTTGTGAATCTTCTTGTTGAATTTCACCAGCAACTTTGAGGAGATATTGACCTTGATTAAGTGAGAGAGCTCCTTGAACCAAAAATATTTGATGTCATATACATGACCTTTAAGATTGATCTCTTGCAATCCATTAGAGAATCATTTGATTGAGAATCACCCCTCAAACCCTAGATTAGATGGTGAGATGAATGCAATTGTGATCACCTACAATATGAACATTCAAATAAACATATATACATATATTGATGTTAGTTAAAAGAACATATGTACAAGATACACAATTCAAGATGCTTGGTAATCTCTCAAGAGAAAACTTAAGGATATGATAAAGAGAGAAACAACCATAATGTGTGTGTCTTGATGCATTGTGACATGAGGTGATGAGAAATATTTGGGGAAAAAATTGGGGTATAACACTGAACATCTATCCGTGGATGATATGCAGAAATCAATCTCAGCTTAGAACTCAACGTGTCTTGTAGAGTCTTCCAAAAATTGTAAGTAAAACTCGAATCTCTATCACATACCACATGATCGCGTGACTATAAGAGTCTATGGGGTGTATTAACTGCAAGTGCGTAGTTTGATCGTGTAGTTTTAAAAGATATCGAACCCACAAGGACTGGTAATCAAATTACTACTATCTAAAGCTATTGTGTAAAGCTAAGGCTAATAAATCTTAGGTTTTGGGGTAGACAAAAAATAACATTAGACTTAATTGAAATATTTAATAACGGGATACCGGTAATTAAGAGTCTGACTTCAAGAATTCAGTAACTGATTGGCATATCTTTGAGTATTTAAAACACTATTTAGTAGAAACTATTAGTTTAAAAACCTTTATCTCGCACTCTCATGATTATTGATTCGGATTATATAATTAAACTTAAATGCTTGCTATCGCTGTCTCATTTAAAATCCAAAGATACTTTTTGAAAACAAATAGAGTCTAATTAATCATAAACCGCTCTCACTGTATTTAAAACCAATGTTTGATGACCACTATTCGGTTAAAAACTCACACACTCCTGATTATTGTTTTTAGCCTTTGTTTTGTCTCTTACTCTCGAAAAAAACAATTTGTATTAAGATTGGAAACAGAACCAGAAAAGTATTTTTATAAAATGTTTATGCCAATTTATTATCGAACACCTTCGGTTTGTGACCTTACATACCGATATCAGGGAAATTAGTCGGACATATTATTCGTTAAGAACATAAAACAATAGCAAACGTATAATAATTCAGGCATGATTGATAAATAAAAAACAGTAATAAAATAAAACTAAAAGAAACCTGGAATTAAATAATGAGAACAAATTTATGCAATTCTTTAAGTACTTGTAGCAATCCTCTATAATATGCCGGTAGGATTTGCTTGCGAAAAAATAACTTGAATGCAGAACAAAATGTTAAACTAAAACAAAGTTCAGGAGGCTATGAAGAAAAACTAATGTTGCAATAGTTTCCCCGTGTAGAAAACTATTGTTGTTTAGGTGAAGGTTTTATTTGCTTAAGTTGTAAACAAAGCTCTGAATTGTTAAACTAAATAATGGCGTGAAAGGAAAAAACAAGAATACAAAATAATGAAATAAAACTAATTAGCAGAGACGAGAGAGTTCAAAAGTATGTGAGAGAGAGAGAGAGATTGTTTGTATAATTGTTGTTCTTTTTATATCTGCTCCGTAACAAAAAATGCTTGAGAAAATATAGGAATGTGACTTCGTGCTTCCAAAAAGTCCGTGTGTGGAGAAATACCAGGAGGAAATTATACAGGTCGTTGGCACTGGAGAATCGTGGAATCATGAAGAAATCTTCACGCGTCAAACAAAACAGAAAATAGGTTGTGCCGAGTGGAATGCAATGTGTGCCGTGGGGCACACTTATTTATTTTGTGCCGATCGGAATGGTTTGTATGCCGATGGGAACACAAATTCAACTTGTGCCAGGTGGAATGGAAGGTGTGCCGAGGGGCACAACCTTCTAATATGAAATCTTCTTTTATTTCTGTTGTTTTTATGATTTTGAGCTCGCTTATTTTCCATTTCTTCTCCTTTTCTCATGTAGGCCTTGGATGGGATAATTACCTGAAACACACTTGAAAAGCCAACATAATGCGACATAATTGAGATAAAATGGTAACTTTATTTATGTAAATCGGGTCAAATAAGCTATGTATTTTCGCGTTATCATACTCCCCTATACTTGAACCTTTGCTTGTCCTTAAGCAAATAATCAGTAAGGTAATCTTTTAAGCACGGGTTAAATGCATTTACATGACACAAATCAATTCGTACATGGTTGCGTGATGTTTCCGTTATAATGATGTAACCTAAATATCAACAACAAAGATACAGTAATAACACTAGAAAACCTTTCCTTATGCAAACCAATTCCAATCATGCTATTATAGCTCAACCCTATCATTTTTGTTTTTTCACCCATTTTGTTCGAGCGCAATCACATTAAGCCCTTTATCTTATTTCACGCACATAATGGAGTAGCCGCTTAGTGATGGTCTTATTAAGCATGGGGTTCTGGTACATAAATTTGGTAACCCCCTTAATTAATTTGATTGTAAGATGCGAGGGATTGAACCATAGTCCTCCCTACTAAGTTCAACACCAGAAACCTTTGAACCAACTTACATCGAGTTTTTATAACATAATATGTAGGTTCCACACTGTTGGATTAAGTAACCGGGTGAGGGTCACCTAACTTAATTAGTGCATTCACTGTTTTCAATTCATCATTACAGGATGCTTAGGAAAATAATTTAAGACCATTCACTTATATTCATCGGCCCTCTACGTAGTTTGTTTTTAAAACTGTGTTGATTGCTTATATAAACTACTCGGGGATATTTTAAAGTTTAAGGTTTTGGTATAATAGGTACTTAAACCAGTCTTACATAAGCGGGGGTTTTAGAGTATTTAGGAGGTATTGATTTTGTTTAAATCTCACTCAAAAATTCTAACATATGTTTAAGAGTGCAACCTATATACTCTTCGAATGTGTCAAGTAAAAGTTTTTGTTATGGCTCAAGAAAGTGAGAGAGTCAAATAAGGAATGAAAAATATGCATATAACGACTTCAGATTACATAAATTATTTTATTGAAGGGAAATTTGCGGTAATGAAAATCTACTTAAAAACGGTAAATGAAAACTAAAGTGGTAAAGCTTCCTCCCCCAAACTTAAGCTGAGCATTATCATCAATGCAGCGAAGTAAGGCGAGAAAGGAAGGAAGGAAATGAGATGAATGATTATTCTTCGCCTCAACCACGTGCTCCATAATGTGCCCGTGCTCTTGTGCATCCATGTGCATCATATCTGCCTTGGAAAGGCTCTACACCATAACCCTGTAGTCCAACATGAGTAACAAAATCATGCAGTCCGTCATCCCGATAAGTCAATGCTTACATCTCTTTGGTAAGCTCCGACATACTATGGTCATGCCAGTAGGCATAGTCATGCTGATCTCTCTGAAGTTGTCGGACTTCTCGGATCATCTCGTTTTGTTGTGCTTCCATCCACTGATAATGTTGAGCATCAACCTCGTTATGGCGCAGCATTTCAGCATAAATGTCATTAAGAGTAGCTGGTTGCCTATGATTTCTTCTTATTCAGGGCTGGTGCTCAGATGATGAACCAGCAGGATTCTCGATAGGGAGTATCTTGCTCTAGCACTTGCTCCATTTCATCTGGCTCAGCATTGCTTGGACCAGCTTGATCATTTTGAACATTCTCACCAGGAGTAGGAGCGTTAAGATCATAACACCACTTATCCATATATGTAACATTGGTAAGATGGGGATTTGGAAAAATAATACTTAGAACGACTTTGTTCCACACCATGAGATTGTATTTTCCATCTTCTCTAGCTTTAATAAGGTTTCTAGCATGGAAATTATTGATATCAATAGATAAAGCTGGCAGCGAAGGCAGGTTCATTAGTTTGTCCCCCAAGTTCAGAGAAAATGCTATAGAAGTAAATAAACCTCCAATACATAAAGGTGCAGTACCTCGTGCACAGAGAGACTGGATGTGTGCCAAGAGGAACGCATTGGCATTAATCTTCCAACTAGGTGTGAAGGTGCAGTGCAGGAAGAAAATTCTTTGGAATTAACTTTGTTGTTGTTTGCCCTCCCGAAAATGGTGTTGGGAAGGATGCGATAAAAGTAACGGGTGGAAGGATTATGGATAGATGAAGAAAAAAGACCTTCCCAACTTGAAGGTCACTCACCGATTAGAACTTTCCATAGACCGAATTTTGTCGATGCCCAATTGGCTTTTAGAGGGATTCGGTAGTGCGCTTCTCCTCCACGAGGAAAACGTAACAAATCACTCAGATCCTCTTAATTCATAGAGTATTCATCGTTAAACAATCAAAAGTTAGTAGTGCTCGTGAGGTACATGTTGTCATCTGCTGGGGTCTTGTATGAGAAAGAGCTAAAAAATTCCAAGGTCAAGGATTCATAAGTTGGATGGTTCAGGGTGCAGACATAAGATAGGTCAGAATTATGAAGTAGCCATTGCACACTCTCTAAAAATCCCAACTCATGTAGAAAGATAGCATCAACATACCTTGTAGCGGTAACCGAATATTGATAAAACTTCTGGTACTGAGCTTCTTGATGTACCTCAGCTTCACCGTTTCGGAACATGATTCCAGAAAGGTAGGGATCTCCTCTTGTGTGTTGAACTCTTCGAGATATAACTAGATGCAAGGGAGGTGGAATGGTTTAGTTTCTAGAAGATGACAGAAAGTGGTGGATTTTGATAATTGTTCCTCAAGTGCTTAAATAACAAAACAGTAAAGAGTGCAAGGATTGGAAATTTAATGGTGTTTAATGATGATTGTGGAAATAGAGAGTGTGGAATGGTAGGGGTAAGGAATATGGAAAAGGGTTTAAATGTGGTTTAACGTTTGGAAGAAGAGGGAAGGATAGAATGAATCTGGTGTCTATTTGAAACAGATACCCGACTTTGTATTTAGGTCTGCCTTGAGGGGCATAGAATGTGTGCCGAGCGAAACACTTCGCAAATGTCTGGAGGTCGTCACAGAATGTGTGATGGATGACACATCATAAAAAATTATAGTTTCCAAAAAAGCTAAAAATTAAACCTTACAGATTCATACGTTCAGGAACACAAAGATATTTTATATCAGTATGAAGTAGATTAATAGTATAACAATAAAGCATATTATAAATGTAAATATCACATATCATGCCAAACATTTTAATATAATCCATAAATTTCGAATTCTTCCAAACAATAGTCTAAGAAACATAAAACAGAAATAGAACGTAAACATAAAGTAAGACAGAAAAACAATAAAATTTAGAAATTGCAGAATGTCAAGCTATGTCAGCCACTACTATTAGTATTAAGGGCTGAGGAATATATATGCTATAAAATATGGTTCACTTGCTCAATTACTAAGTCCATAAAGTCATGAAACTCGACGCGCAGTTTGGTGAATTCTTCCCTTAAGGAGTTTAACTCAGTTTGCACAACAAGTAAGGCAGTATCACGATCACCAGAGGGAGGTGTCGAGGAAACTGGAGAAAATTAAGCACACGAAGGTTTAGGTTTCTCAATGGGTGAAAAATGGTGATAGAAAGGTGGCGTTTCGGGACCAGTCTCAGTATCAGAAAGGAAAGCATCATTGTGGTCATAAATTTGAGGTGTTTCGGGAGAAACAGGAGGTGAAGTTGGTTATGGTTCCAGATCAAAAAGCTAATTGTTTCTGTTATGAATACATGTTCTTGGATTAGGTAGGGTGAAAAGTTGCATAACCTGGTTGTTGATTAGAAGCTCAAATTCACTAGGGCCTAGATTTTTTATTATGCCAGTGTTGAAACAGAACCGTATATCCATGGGTCGGAATTTACCTAGAGGGTGGAGTCCTAAAAGTGGTTGACGCATCCCGATAGCATTTGCTATCATGGTTACTAGTTCTCCCACCAAGATAGGTGCATGATCAGTTTGAGCAATACGGTCAAAATTGGCTATCATATAGGTAGTAGCATTAACGGGGCGGTTTCTAGAAGCACAATACATAATGAAAAGCTCATCTCTGGACACAGAAGTAATGTTTTGCGGTTTTCCGAAAAGGGTTTGGGCTAGGAACTTATGGATTTAGCGGATAGCAGGGTTATGAATACTTTCAAAAAACATATTATCAGGCTCAGGGTTGCTGTCTCCGTTTATACTATCCCAGAAGTATCCCAGTTCACGGTCCATAAGAAGGTCCTCTTGGGTACAGGTAAAAACATGTGGGCCACTAGGAAGTCCTAATAGGTTAGAAAGTTAAAGGTTATTATAACAGTATTCTATACCAAACATTCTAAAAGTTGTTAGGCCTCTATTGAATCCTAAACCATGGTCAGGCAAAAAGATCAGTGAGCTTAGGAATTCTAAGGTTAACTTTTTATAAGAACTAAATCTTCTCCTCAAAGGAGAAGCATCCCAACCTACTTAGTTTAGCAAAAACATTACATTGTCTCTAATGCCTAAAGAGGTCATGGAAGGGTCATTAGGATAAAAGGTCAGTGTCATTTCCCTTGCGGCAAGTGCCTCAAAGCGTCTCCTCTATGCTCTTCCTCTGAAAATTATGTCCATGGTGTCAACTTCTTGCATCTTAAGTAAGTATTCTTAGCTAAAATTTAAGTTAGCTTGTAAGTAAGTGACAATTAGAATTAAGTCATTAGTTGATAATGTTAGAGATCAATACTGCAAAACTATAATGAAAAGAAAAAGAAATAAAAGTAAGAAAATGCAAACAAAACAAAAATAGTAAATCAAAATAAAAGACTATAAAGTGGGTTGTCTCCCACCAAGCGCTTTGTGTTATGTCGCAAGCTCGACATAATTTTAAAAGATGATTAGATCAGGGAGTGATCAGGTAGCTCTGCAAGATGGAAACTAGTGGAGTAGTCTTTGTTTTCTATGCAGTGATAGTGCTTTAAGCGCTGCCCATTTACGATAAATGGTTCGCTAGATTTTCCCTTAATTTCAATAGCTCGACATGGAAAAACCTTAGTTATTTCAAAGGGACCAGACCACCTAGAACGAAGTTTTCCTGGGAATATTTTAAGTCTAGAATTAAGCAGGAGCATTGTGTCACCCTTGTTGAACCTTTTTCCAGAAATGCGCTTGTCGTGCCAATTCTTTATTCTTTCTTTATAGATCTTGTAATTTTTATACACATCTACTGTAAGTTCATCTAGCTCATGGATATCCAAGATTCTCTTTTCGCCTGCGACAGTGTAACTTAAGTTAAGGGTTTTGACTTCCCAATAGGCTTTATGCTCTACTTATACCGGCATATGACATGATTTTCCATAAACTAGTTTGAAAGGTGTGGTTCATATGGGTGCATTATAGGCTGTTCTATATGACCACAACGTTTCGTGTAATCTGGACGACCAATCTTTCCTAGAAGTGAAACTATTTTTTCTAATATTTTATTAATCTCTCTATTGGAGACCTCTACTTGCCCACTTGTTTGGGGGATGATATGGTGTTTCTACACGGTGGCGAACTCCATATTTCACTAATAGTTTTTCAAAGATTTTAGAAATGAAATGAGAACCACCATCACTGATGACAAGTCTTGGTACCCCGAATCTGGGAAAATTATATTTTTAAAGAGCTTAATTACTACTCGTGCGTTATTTGTTGGAGAAGCTACGACCTCGATCCATTTTGATACATAATCTACAGCAACGAGTATGTATTTATTTCCAAAAGAGGATGGGAAGGGTCCCATGAAATCAATTCCCACACATCAAATACTTCTACTTCTAAAATGACCTTTTGAGGCATTTTGTCGCGTCAGAAGATGTTACCAGTGCGTTGGCATTGATCGCAGTTTATAAATGTAATGTGAACATCTTTCCATAAGTTAGGCCAATAAAGGCCAGCTTGTAAAATCTTAGCGCAAGTCTTTGAAGTGCTTGCATGTCCACCATTGGGAGCAACATGACATTGGGAAATTATGTCCTCTATTTCATCTTCAGGGGCACATCGTTGAAAAATACCATCGGCACCTCTTTTGAATAGCAGAGGCTCATCCTAATAATATTATTTAAGAACGTGGAAGAACTTGTTCTTTTGTTGATAGGTTAGATCCGGTGGAAGCACTCCAGCGGCCAAATAGTTAACAAAGTCGGCGTACCATGGCAGTGTGTTCTTACTGTTAATGGTTACAAGGCGTTCAGTGGTGTTGTTTTCTAACTAGGATATGAGTTGTTCATAGGGGAAATCATCGTTGATAGGCACTTATTCAAACTTAATGCTTTCCATTATAGATAAGTGATCGGCTACTACATTTTCAATGCCTTTTTGTCTTTGATTTCTAAATAGAACTTTTGAAGGAGTAAAATCCATTTGGGTAATCTTGGCTTGACATCCTTTTTGCTTAATAGGTATCTAATTGTAGCATGATCAGTATAGATAATTATCTTTGCTCCTAATAGGTAAGAATGGAATTTATCTAGAGCGAAGACGACAGCCAAAAGTTCCTTTTCAGTTGTGGCGTAGTTCATTTGTGCAGGATCTAAGGTTCTATTGGCGTAATAGATCGCATGAAGCTTTTTATATTTTAATTTTCCTAAGATTGCTCCTATAGCATAGTCGCTAGCATAACACATGATTTCGAAAGGTAATCCCCAATTAGGTGGTTGCATAATAGGTGCGATAATAAGATATACTTTGATTGTTCGAATGCTTTTAAGCATTTTTTGTCGAAATTGAATTCAACGTCTTTCATTAACAGGCCAGTTAGAGGTTTGGTAATTTTAGAGAAATCTTTAATGAATCGTCGGTAGAAACCGGCGTGTCGTA
This sequence comes from Vicia faba, assembly GCA_948472305.1. Lineage (NCBI taxonomy): Eukaryota > Viridiplantae > Streptophyta > Magnoliopsida > Fabales > Fabaceae > Vicia > Vicia faba. Next base: position 1,439,438,604 of record OX451737.1, on the reverse strand, counting down.
AGTAACCTCATATTTATCTTACTATTTTCAGAGGTTGAAGGTTTTCTATAACATCCATTTTTGCTTTGTCAACCTCAATTCCTTTGTCAAATACTATGTGTCCAAGTATGACTCCTTATCAAACCATGAAATGGCAATTTTTCCAATTTAATACGAGGTTCACTTTTACGCATCGTTCAAGTACCATTTCTAAGTTCGACAAGCATCCTTGAAAACTTTGTCCATAGACAGAGAAATCGTCCATAAATACTTCCATGATATTGTTGTACCCCAAAATTTGCCCTCTCATTTATCAAGGCTTTTCTCACAAGACTTCTTTGACTCAAGACAAGATCAGGGTTTGCTCAGCTCAAGACATCTCATCTTGCACTGATAACCCAAAATTAGGGTTTGAGTTTGCACAAGGATTTTTGGACCATAAATTCTTCATGTGACTTTCATACATCATTTTGGACCCCTAAGATTTCTCATGATAAGTTTCAAGCCTTGAACCACATTTTTGATCAGTCAATTGGGCAGTTGACCTAAAAATCAACTGTATTGGGGAAAAAGTCAACCATGGCCAATTTACAGTCAAACCTCATAATTTTTTATCCTCATCAATATTTTAGACTCATATGTACCATTTGATCAAGTTTGGATTACAACTCCTCAAGAAATTTGATCAAATCATCAAAAGGGCAAAATGGTCAAAATTAGGGTTTTGACTGAGAAAAGGCAATTTCTGATTTTTAATCTAGCCAATGACCAATTGAGTTCAAGCATGATTTCAAGGAATCAATGGCATCATCTTGACTTAATTACATGGCTCAAAACATCTCAAATTCATTGGATTGACAGATGAAATTTGCAGTCAACTGATCAAAAGTCAATTGTACACTAAAAAGTCAAACTTTGACTTTTTGGTCAAAATCAAGTACCAAGGGTCATAATTCATAAATACATGTCAAAATTTGAAACTTTTTCATCAAAAAATCCAAATTTGAAAATTAGGGTTTGAATTTGAAAATTTTCATAACTTAGAAATTTTCTAAGTATGAAAATTTTCTTATTTTTTCTCAACTTTAAGCCACTTTTTCACCATGATGCATATTGATTCAAGAAAAGTCCCCAACATGAAAGTTGTAGACCTAAATGAAAAATACAACTTTGCTTCACAAACTTTTCCATAAAGATGCTTGTATCTCAAGTTATAAATTTGTGAATACTTGGTCATGAACTTCTTAACTTAGTAAAATTTTGCCCTAATTTAGGTAGGTTTTGGACCCAACTTCATGGCAATTTTTCACCTAGTTCCAAGAAGTATCTAAAAATTCAATTCAAAGGTGGATTATAGAGAGCATTGCAATCTTTCCAAAATGTCCGAGAACTCTCCAAGATCATGTTTGAGTAGAGAGAATCGAAGAGAGGAAATTGACATTTTCTCACTTTTTGTTCAAGCCATTTCATGAAGAACCAAGTTGCAAATCAATCCTATGCTGGCTATTTCATGCTGTAAATGTCCTAAACTTGTTCCACACTCATTAATTAAATGCTTAATCAGTTGAAAAAGCCTCTATCCATGCTTTTGAACCTTTGTCCAACTTGTAATTCCATTTATGGTAAAAAGGTTCCATTGCCATTTTGAAAAAGAACCACTTTTGCAAACTTTACATTTTTGAGCTTTGAACCTGTCCCCTTGATGCATACAAACCACATAGGTCTCAAGCAATTTGTACAAACTCATACCAACCCTAAGAAAGCTGGTACAAGCATGTTAAGCTTTGGTCTTGTCACTTTGCTTCAAGTACAAGAAAGTTGGCAAAAAGGATATCATTGGCACAACTGATAGGGAGCTAACACAAAACTGTTTCAATACTAATATACAAACCATATGCAACACAAATCAAGCTAAGCCAAGACCTGAAACACTCAGAGCAAGCAAAACACCAAAAACCTGCTCAAACATACAGTTTCTGCACAAATACATCCAACTTCCATTTGGCTCGTGCGTTTTGTGTTTAGATCATTCCAACACCTTACATACTTGATATCAAACCCATCCAAACCATCATCCCTGTTCTGTAATCTCTTTTCCACCATCTGCCATTGTTGACTTTGAAGCTTGCAGTTGGACTTGGTCAGGGAGTTCCCGCCACTTTCAGAGCAAGGCAATGGTTGAAATAGATTCAGGGAAGCTCAAGGAAGCTCAAGCAAGCATCAGGCCTCCATTAAAGTCACTACATTTCCATACACGATTCCAGCTGAAGGAGGTAAATTTTCAAACTATATCTCCTTGTACAGGCAACCTTAGGCCACGATCTGTGAATAAAAAGTGTAGTTCACATCATAACAAAGCTATACATATCATTTTCTTGCATTGATTTTACTTTTGCTAAGAGAATTTGGAAGTTGAAATCTCTGAAAATATTAGGTTAGAATTTGGGGCTTTTAAAATTCTCTTTGATATTTGATAGTTAGATTACATAACTTATATGGTTGGATTCGTGAGTTCAAATGCTACATTTTTCATGTTACAAGTTTTCATTTTTATGGAAGCATGAGGAAGTTACAGGGGATTTGGCCAAGGCTTGAGGAAGAAGATGAAACAGGGCAAGGACGCGTTTTGTAATATATTATTTTTGTTTCAGTAAAGACAATGGATGTATAGCCACCCCAGTGGTAAAGCAGCGCGCTAGTGAGACCCATGTCCTGGGTTCGAACCTGCGCGCTACTTTTGCATTTTGGCATTTTTTTCCTTTTCTGTTTTTTGACATTTTCTTGCAGGTTTGGGCTTTTGCTATGGGCCAGTGTTTTGCTCATCATCACCATTAATCTGTTATCTTACCCCCTGGCAACTTATTTCATATTTTATATTTTATTTATTGTTTTACTTCCATATTTTATATTTTAATTATTTTCTTTAATGATTAAAAATCCTAAAAAAATAATTTAATCATATTACACTTTTATTTTATTTCTTTTATTATTTCTCACATAAAAAATATAGTTTATTTTAATAGGATATAATTTATTTTTCTTAATAAATTTGTAAATATAATTAAATATACTTAGTATTTTTATTTTGCATTTCATATTTATAAATCCCTATTTTTTGCATACATACAAAACTTTATATTTTATTACAATATTATTTATTATTTTACATAAGAAAATACACAAAATAATAATATAGAAACTTTATTTTCTTTTAAATAAAATTAGGGTTAAACCCCTTTCAAAAATTAAATCTTTTTCCTTATATTTTTAGGTTTAGATTACATATTCTTTTACATGAAAATAAGACACAAAAACCTTTTACATGTACATTGCATTACATTTTAAATATTGTATTGTATTTATCTTAAATTTGTACAAATTCGATTTGGTTGTAATAATGTATTTAGCTTTATATTTGTGCAAATCCCCATTCAAACTTGTATTCCTCCCTCCCATAAAATTGTTGTAATAGCTTAGTATATTTACATTACGCAATTTATCGCTTTCATATGCCATGATTAGTAATTAGGGTTGTATGACAAGAACAAAACAAAGCAAATAGAAAACCCTAAATACAAGACAAAATCAAAACATGAAAATGAAACACTTTGCACACAAGCACCCTTAGGGTTTTCCCCACTTGGTTGCCTAAAAAAAAGGCCATGTTACGCATGCGAAGTATCTTGGCAAAACAAAACAAATTTAAGATCATAGTCCCTCGATGACGCTATTCAAAAGTTGCCTTACAAAATGATCTTGGTCCCTCAAAAATGCTAAGATACTTTGCAAACATTGCTAATCATGGCTATACGATGACCCACGCCCTTCCTGTTTACATCCAAAGATAGGGTTGCTTACCAAATCAATGGTAAGTCAACAATGTCAAAGGAATAGAAAATGCATAAGAAAGACATTTGAGTAGGTAGATAGCTTCTAGTTACTTGCTCCATTTCAAATAACAATCCTTGCTATTTTCAAAAACAAACACACACATTTCAAAACATGTTATGATCATTGAAAACATTTTCAAAAGACAAACATCTTTGTATACATTCTTACGAACGAGAATCATTACAAAGATTGCCTAAACGAATGGCCTCTTTTACAAAATACTTTCAAAACCACGCCAAACACCATTTCAAATAAACCAAAGCAAGTGATCTAAGCAAGTAACTAAGAGCCCATGGAAAACCATGGATGAAAAGGGTGCTAGCACCTTCCCTTTTCATAATCTACCCCCCGAACTCAAGAAAACATCTCAAAGGTCTTTCCTGTGCTTTTTCACCTTTCCTTTTGGATAAAAGAAAAGTCGGTGGCGACTCTTGCTAACCGCAACATTTGCAAACACAAATGCAAAACCTCAAGTCAGTTCTCCCATCGTATCACAGAACTGGAGACTATGCTGGGGAAAGAGAAAGAGAAAGAGAAAAAGAAGAAAGAGAAGAAACTAACTGGTGTGGTAATCATGGGAAGAAGGTTTCAAGGACAAGCTAGAAGAACCTTGGATTTTCCAGCCACATCTGATGAAGGGGAAAGAAAAGGAAAAGAAACAGCAGTTTCGTCAGACTCTGAAGAGGAAGAGGAAGACTACTCTGAAGAATAGTACCCTCCGGCTGATGATAAATATAGACACATGGAAGAGCGTTTAACCGCTATGGAAATACAGAGAGTACTGGGGCTAGACTTTGAGGAATTGGGGTTAGTGTTAGGAATCGTGATCCCACCAAAGTTTAAAGTGCCATTATTTGCGAAATATGATGGGGTGTCTTATCCTAAAATGCACCTCCGATCATATGTCAGAAAGATTCAGCCGCATCTGCCGACAAAGACTTGTGGGTCCATTTCTTCAAAGATAGTTTATCCGGAACGCAACTCGACTGGTTTTACCAATTGTAAAGGGCCGACATCCACAACTGGGAAGAACTTGCCGCAACTTTCTATAAACAATACCAGTATAATGCAGATTTGGCCCCTACCCGTACTCAACTTCAGAGTATGGCTATGGCTTCAAATGAGGGTTTCAAAGATTACGCGCAAAAGTGGAGAGATCTAGCTGGAAGAGTGCAACCCCCTCTGTCTGAAAGGGAGTTAGTGGATATGTTCTTGGGCACTCTATCAGGCCCTTTCTTCAACCATTTGATTGTAAGTTCATCTGCTGGTTTTACTGAGTTAATATTAACCGGAGAAAGGGTGGAAGCTGGTATCAAAAGTGGAAAAATTTAGAAGGACGCGTCTGCCTCTACAACTATGAGAAAACCTTTCACTTGGAAGAAGGAAGCATCTTCTGTTTATTCACAAAGGAATCAAGGAAGATTTGAATGTCGACCAGTGGTGGGGGCCGTTATGATCCTAAAGCCCGCATCTGACCAGCCAAGAAATAACCAGCCAAGGGTGGAAAGGCCAGTCCGGCAATTCACCAGGATTATATGACTCTAGCCCAGGTTCTGCCATATCTTCTGAAATTGAATCTGGCAACTTTAAAAGAGGCCCCAAAGAATCCCAATACTGCATCCCCTCATTATCACCCAAATGCCAGATGCGCATACCATTCTGAAAGTCCAGGGCACGACACTAACAACTGTTGGGCTCTGAAGAACAAAATTCAAGACCTTATAGATGCAAAGGAAGTTGAGTTTGATACACCTGAGAAACCGAATGTCATTTTTGCTCCGATGCCTAGGCATGGTCAGAATGCCAATGTTGTCGAGGAAGATTTATTTGTTGCCACAGTGGATGAATTGTTGACTCCGCTCCCGATCATTAAAATGAACTTGTTGAAAGCTGGTGTATTCCCAGGTTGTAAGGAAGACTGCCATCATTGCTTATCCTCACCCACCGATTGCCATCTGTTGAAGACAGGTATCCAACGCCTGATTGATAACCAAGAAATTCTGTTTGAGAATGTTCCCGTTTTACCCATTTCTGTTAAAGACATTTCAATCATAACCATCTCTGCCAATCCTTCCAGGGTCCCTAAAAGTCCCGTTAGGATTACACCTGCTCCAAAAACTACTCCACTTAAGATCACAATGCCCGGGCCGGTCCCACATGAGTCAGATAAAACAGTACCATGGAATTATGGTGGAGAAATATACTACCATGGTATCAAACAAGATGAACTGACTGCCGAAGAAGAGAGCTCCGAAGAAGAAAACTCCGACATTAGCAATATTGTCGGAACTAGCAAGATTACCCATAGTGGCCGTTCCAAAGATTACCTCTGCACCAGTGATTATACCTGCAAGTGTACCTACCGACAAAGACGACATAATTCCTGTCCCTACCAATACTTCTACTGCTGAGAATAGAGGAAAAAGCATTCAAGAAGAGCTTGTCCGGACGAAGGCTCAATCACTAGTTATTCCCGAAACATCCAAGAAGGAAATGGAAGAGATCCTGAGGATAATAAAGAAGAGTGACTATGATGTGGTTGAACAGTTGGGGAAAACCCCCTCTAAGATCTCCATGCTAGCATTGTTGTTGTGCTCTGAGGCACATGCAAAAGCTCTGGTAAAATTTCTGAAGACAACTCATGTGCCACAAGAGACGTCTACTGACCAATTCCAAGATTGTGTGGCCAGTTTGACAGCTGATAACGGCCTGGGCTTCTCTGATGCTGATTTGACACCAAAATGGAGAAAGCACAACGAGGCATTGCATGTCTCTGTAGAGTGTAGAGGAATAACTTTGGACCATGTCTTGGTAGACACAGGTTCATCTTTGAACGGCTTACCAAAGAAAGCTCTTGACATATTGGATTGCGAAGGGATGACGTTGAAACCCAGTAACATAATTGTAAGAGCATTTGATGGCTCGAAGAGGATGGTCCATGGGGAGGTGGACATCCCGATAAAGGTGGGAACTCGGACTTTCAATTCAACCTTATATGTGATGGACATCCGTCCTTCTTATTCCTGTCTGTTATAACGGCCTTGGATCCATAATGTCGGTGATGTCACCTCCATATTGCACCAGATGCTAAAATACCCCGTCCAAGGAAAAATCATAACTGTCCACGGGGAAGAAGAGTATATGATTAGTCATCTGAATCCTTTCCGATATGTGGAGTTGGATGGCGAGTTCATTGAAACTCCTTTTCAACATTTCGAAGAGGTCTCTCAAGAAGTAGGGGCAACCAAGGCAGTATCCTCGGTTCCCAAGATCACAAGACCTCCTCTTCGGATGTCATAACTAAAGGACGCAAAGGCAGTAATAGAGGAGGGTGGATGCACCATCTGGGGACAGCTTCTAAACATTCCGTATAAATCAGACAAGTTTGGCTTGGGGTTTACTTCAACTGCTCAGAAGGCTGTGCACCGTGCCCGTGCCAGAGGGCCACCTTTAAAAATTAGCAACCAAGGGGTCAACGCAGTAGAAGACAATAAAGAGGATGGCAGCTTGGAAGATTGGATATTTCCTACTGTCAACAGAGGACTTCGCAACTGGGAAGCCAGAGACATTGTCCAAATAACTTTCACCTCTCAGTAATTTATCTTTTACATTTCTGTTGGACTTGTAATATTCACGAACAATTCACACTTTAAAAACCTTGTGTCTTACCCGAGGCACAATGGTCCATTTGTAAGGGTTTTTATTTCATCTTCATATGACATTTAATGAATCATGGAAGCTTTTTCACATACAAATCTTTTGTTCTCATTGTCTTTCTTTTACATTTTATTGTTTAAAGATGGCTATACCCTTACACACACCCACACTCACAAATGCAGGTACTCCTCCATTCCGGATCCCATGGGTAACAATACTTCTATGGCCTTTAGTGACTCTGAAGATCCAATCTATCAAGTCGAATACGAAGGTGAGGAAGATTGTGAAGTGCCAGGGGAATTGGCCAGACTACTACAACAAGAGGAAAGAGCTATTCAGCCTCATGAGGAGCTGTTGGATACAATCATCTTGGGTACCGAGGAGGATAAAAAGGAAATCAAAGTGGGTGACAATCTAGAGTCGAGTGTCAAGGAGCTCCTAATTCAGCTTCTGCATGATTATGTTGAGATCTTTTCCTGGTCATACGAAGACATGCCGGGACTTGATACAGACATCATGGTACATCATCTACCCACAAGATAACACTGTCCACCAGTGAAACAAAAAGTCCGCCGCATGAGACCTAACATGTCGGAGAAATCAAAGCAGAAGTTATGAAATAGTTCAATGTTGGGTTCTTGGCTGTCACTTCCTATCCTCAATGGGTTGCCAACATTGTTCCCGTGCCTTAAAAGGACGGTAAAGTACAGATGTGTGTGGATTATAGAGATTTAAACAGGGCCAGCCCTAAAGATGATTTTCCACTTCCCCACATCGACATCCTGGTTGATAATACGGCCCAACACAAAGTATTTTCCTTCATGGACAGATTCTCAGGCTATAACCAGATCAAAATGGCACCTGAGGACATGGAGAAAACTACATTTGTCACGTAATGGGGCATGCTCTGCTACAAAGTAATGCCATTCAGACTGAAGAATGCTGGGGCAACCTATCAACGCGCCATGGTAGCTTTGTTTCATGATATGATACATCATGAGATAGAGGTATATGTAAATGACATGATAGCCCGATCACAAACTGAAGAGGAGCACCTTGATCATTTGTAAAAGTTGTTCGTGAGATTGAAGGAGTACAAACTAAGGCTGAATCCAAACAAGTGCACATTCGGAGTCCGGTCCGGTAAACTCTTAGGCTTCATTGTCAGCAACAAAGGCATCGAGGTTGATCCTACCAAGTTCAAAGAGATACAATAAATGCCTGCTCCCCGCACTGAGAAGGAAGTCAGAGGATTCTTGGGACGCCTGAACTATATTGTCAGATTCATTTCTCACCTAACATCTACTTGTGAACCAATCTTCAAACTGTTTAAGAAAGATCAAGTAGTCAGATGGAATGATGAATGTCAGATTGCTTTTGACAAAATCAAAGAGTATTTACAAGAGCCTCCTATCTTGATGCCACCAGTCGAGGGAAGACCACTAATCATGTATCTGACCGTCTTAGAGAATTCAATGGGGTGTGTATTGGGGCAGCATGACGAGTCTGGCCGAAAAGAGCACGCTATTTACTACCTGAGCAAAAAGTTTACCGACTGTGAAACCAGATATTCACTGCTCAAGAAAACTTGTTGTGCTCTGGTATGGGCTGCTCGCCGGCTAAGACAGTATATGTTGACTCATACCACTTTGCTGATATCTAAGATGGATCTGATAAAGTACATCTTTGAGAAGCCTGCTCTGTCTGGGAGGATAGCTAGATGGCAGATGATCCTAACAGAATATGACATACAGTACACTACCCAAAAAGCTATAAAGGGCAGTGTGCTAGCTGATCATCTTGCTCATCAAGCTGTAGAAGATTATCAGTCCATGAAGTTTGAATTCCCAGACAAAGATATCATGACATTAGACAATTGTGAAGAAATCAGACCATATGACGGACCTGGACAAGGATCCCGATGGACCCTGTTCTTTGATGGGGCATCCAATGCACTTGGTAATGGTATCGGTGTTGTACTCATATCTCCGGAAGGGTGCCATACTCCTTTTACTGCCAGACTTTGCTTCAACTGTACGAACAACATGGCGGAATACGAAGCATGCATCTTTGGTCTCAAGGCTGCCATAGACTTGGGAATCAAATCTTTAGTTGTATTGGAGATTCAGCTTTGGTCATCAGTCAGATCAAAGGAGAGTGGGACACTAAACACCCAAACCTTATCCCTTACAAAGAACATGTCTTGACATTGTTACCACATTTTGAGCAGATTACCTTCGAGCATTTCCCGCGAGAAGAAAATCAGCTAGCAGATGCTATGGCCATAATGTCATCTATGTTTAAACTTAATTGGGATAAGGAGGCTCCCCAGATCACCATTGAACGAATGGACGAACCAGCACACTGTCACGAGATTAATATTGAAGAAGTAGTGGACCAGCCTTGGTTTCATGAAGTCAAAAGGTATCTCGAGGCTCAAGAATATCCAGAAGGAGCTTCAATCAATGATAAAAAGTTCCTGAGGAGATTCTCCACTAAGTTCTTCCTAAGTAATGGCATCCTGTACAAACATAATCATGATTCTATTCTGCTCCGTTGTGTGGATAAGATTGAAGCTGAAAAGATCATGGCTGCATTACATGAAGGTACCTTTGGCACTCACTCTAGTGGGCATACGATGGCGAAGAAAATCCTACGGGCAGGCTGTTATTGGTCTACCATGGAAGAAGACTGCTATCAACACTCCCGGACCTGTCATAAGTGTCAAATCTATGCAGACAAGGTGCACGTGCCTCTAGTTCCTCTAAATTTCTTAACAGCTCCTTGGCCCTTCGCTATGTGGGGAATCAATATGATTGGAGAGATCAATCCTACAGCCTCCAATGGACACCGCTTCATTCTAGTGGCCATTGACTATTTCACAAAGTGGGTTGAAGCAGCTTCCTTCGCATCTGTTACTAAGAATGTTGTTGCCCGCTTCATCAAGCAGAATCTTATTTGCCGGTAAGGTATCCCAGAAAGGATCATCACTGATAACAGTACAAACCTTAACAATACTATGATCACTGCCTTGTGTGAGCAGTTCAAGATTCAACATCACAATTCATCCCCCTATCGGCCAAAGATGAATGGTGCAGTCGAAGCTGCTAATAAAAACATTAAAAAGATCATATAGAAAATGACAGTCACCTACATGGACTGGCATGAAATTCTACCGTTTTCTCTCCACGGATACCATACCACGACTCGCACATCAACTGGGGAAACACCTTATTCTTTAGTTTATGGCATGGAGGTTGTCTTTCCTATTGAGGTTCAGATCCCCTCTTTGAGAATTATGAAAGATGCAGGTTTGAGTGAGGACGATTGGATCCAAACCCGACTTGATAAATTGAACTTAATTGATGAAAAGAGACTTATTGCTGTTTGCCATGGTCAGATGTATCAAAAACGGATCATCAAGGCTTTCAACAAGAAAGTCAGACGCCAAGTATATCAAGTTGGAGATCTAGTGATCAAGCGCATCATCTTGCCACAAAGTGATCCCAGGGGCAAATGGACTCCTACCTATGAAGGACCATTTGTAATCAAGAACATCTTCTTCGGTGGGGTAATGATCTTAACCACCATGGACGTCGACGACCTGTGACACCCTGCAAACACAGACATAGTCAAAAGATACTACGCATAAGAGACCCGCTAGGTTGACACACCTAGGAAAAACAAGGGCATCCCAGCGAACCAAAAGGTTCGGGAAAAAATTAGGGATAAAATTAAAAAAATCTATACACCCGCCAAGTTGAAAACCCGAAAGGGCGACTTGGGCAAAAAAGGGTTTTCCGGTGGATTGAAAACCCGAAAGGCAGTCCAGGCAAAAGTTAGGGAATTAAAGTGTATGACTATGTCTCGTTGGATCACTTTGAGGATAATCTCTTCACTGACAAACTCAGAGCTTCTGATCAATTCAATCATCTTCGGACGAAGCAACAAATAGACAAGATATTCAGAGATACGGAGGCTATAGCAGAATGGGAACCCCATGGGATTATCACACATATGTTAGAACATAGTTTGATTCTACAACCCTCAGTTAGAGTTTTGATGATAACAAAATACAAGATTAAATGAATTATGAGATTTATATAAGACATAGATGCTACTTAAAATTATGTTGTGTATTTGCAGAAACTCTGATGGAATCAGCATCAGAATATCAGTATCAACATCAGCATCAGAAGATATGTCAGCATCAGAAGATTAATACATGTGTTATGCTGTAGCCTAATGAATAGAATCTGCACTCAACATACTCTGACTCTGATCAAGATACCTATCATGTCATCAGCATTCAGAAGCGTCAGAATAAGCTAAGCCAAGAACACTCTGATTCTCTTTAAGCAGAACATTCTGAAGTGTCAATGTTACTATGCATTCAAGGCAGATTTATTACCAACGGCTTTATTCCAAGACAAAGATCTTCTCAAAAAGGAAAGAACGTTATGAGCATTGAAATGGAATTATGGAAAGCAACGTATCTATTCCAAAGCTATTTAAACAAATCAGTGAGAAAAGAAATGGCTAATTCTCTAATACGCACATACGCATAAGCCAATCATCTTCACGTCCTCACTCATTCAGTTTGCTAAAGCACTCAACCGCTTAATCTATAGCTCTAGCAATCTAGTTTTATCTAAGCTTCATATTGTGTATTATCACAGTTGTGATATATAGTTTTTCTAGAAAACATCAAACACACATTTGTTCATTTATCTGTAAACGAAATTACCTTGAGATAAACCAGTCTGTGGTTAGACTCAAGAAGGCTTTGACAGTTGTTAAAGCAGTTGTTGTATTCAGTTGAATATAGTGGATTAAGACCTCGTTGGAGAGAGGCGAAATCACCTTGACGGGTGGACTGGAGTAGTTTGAGATCAAACGAACCAGGATAAAAATACAGTGTTGTCTGCATTTGATTTCAAGTTTTACAATTCAACCCCCCTTCTTGTGTTTTTCACTTCTTCAATTGGCATCAGAGCGCCTGGTTCTGAGCTTATAACACTTAATTGTGTCAGTACAAGATCCAGCGTTGAAAAACACAATGGCAGGACCACATCAAAACATCAGCAATTACAACAATGAAGAAAGGGACAGATTCAGTGGAAAACCTCCAGTCTTTGATGGAGAGAACTTTGATTACTGGAAAGACAGAATTGAAAGCTTCTTTCTAGCCCATGATGCTGATCTGTGGGATATGGTGACTGGTGGATACACGCACCCAGTGAATGCAAGTGGTCAGAAGATTGACATGAAAGCAATGTCTGATCAACAAAAGCGTGATTTCAAAAACCATCACAAGGCCAGAAAAATTCTTCTCAGTGCTATCTCTTACTCTGAATATGAAAAGATATCAAACAGAGACACTGCAAAGAATATGTTTGACTCTCTGAGAATGATGCATGAATACAACCTTCAAGTTAAATAAACTAAAACTCTTGCGCTCATTAAGAAGTATGAGGCATTCAAGATGGAAGAAAGTGAATCTATTGAAACAATGTTCTCAAGATTTCAGATTCTGGTTGCTGGTCTCAAAGTTCTGGACAAAGGATATTCTACTGCTGATCATGTTAAGAAGATCATCAGAAGCTTGCCAAAACAGTGGAGGCCAATGGTCACAGCGCTGAAGCTAGCTAAGGATCTCAATACAATCTCTCTGGAGGAACTTGTCAGCTCCCTCAGAAGTCACGAGATAAAGCTAGAAGCTGATGAACCTCAAAAGCAAGGTAAGTCATTAGCTTTAAAATCTAACAGAAAATCTGACTCCAAGGTTTTGCAGGATGTTGAAGAAACCTCTGATGGGTCCTTATCAGAAGAAGATGAACTATCTCTCCTCTCCAAAAGGGTGAACCAACTGTGGAAGCAGAGGCAAAGAAAGTTCAGGAATCCCAAAAGATCAGAGAATCAGAATGAATCCTCCTCCAGATACAGAAGGTTAGAACCCTCCTCTGGATACAGAAGATCTGAAGGCTCTTCAGGAAGCAGAAAGCCAAACAACAAAGACAACATCTGCTATGAATGTAATGAGCAAGGACACTACAAGAGTGATTGCCCAAAGCTTCAGAGGGAAAAGCCCAAAAAGAAGCTTGGCAAGGAAAAGAAGAAAAGTCTCATGGCTACATGGGATGACTCTGACACATCTGAAGCTGACTCAGAATCAGATGATGAGAGAGCAAACATAGCTCTCATGGCAAACATAATAGAAGACAGTGAAGCTTCTGAATCAGACTCTGAATCAGACACAGAAGAGGTATTTCCTGACTTTGCTATTAATTTTACTAAGGCTGAACTAGCTGAAAGCCTTAATGAGATTCTGGAAAGATATCAGCAGATCAGAGTCAAATTCAGAAACCTGAAAAGGGATCTTGCTTCTGACTCTGATAAAACTGAGAGTCTCAAATTGGAAAATTATGAGTTGAAAAATAAAGTTTCAAAATTAGAAAATATATTACAAAACTCTCAGAAGGAAACAATTCTTGAAACTCCCAGTAGTGCTGATGAGATCATCAAGGAGTATGATCACAACTTTCAGAAGTTTCTAGCTAAAAGCATAGATAGAAGCAAGATGGCTTCAATGATCTATGGAGTTAGCAGAAATGGCAGAAAAGGAATAGGATACCAAGGTAAGGTACCTACACCAAAGAATGCCATGGATTTAGTTATTAAACGAACTCCACTAAATTCACAATTTGTATATGGGCACGCACACGAAATCAAATATACTAGTAGTAATTATTCTGTCAAACCAAAATTCAACCAGAGTTTTGGTAAAACTAACAAATCAGGACCCAAGAAAATATGGGTACCTAAGGATAAAATAATACATGTTGCAGATATCTTTAGCAACAAAGCAGAAACACCAGTCATGGTACCTGGACTCTGGCTGCTCACGACACATGACGGGAAGAAAGCATATGTTCCAAAGCCTGGAGGCCACGTAGGCTTTGGAGGCAATCAAAGGGGAAAGATCATTGGCTCTGGAATATCAGGTAACGGAAATCTTCCCTCTATAAGTAATGTTTTATTAGTAGATGGATTAATGCATAACCTGTTATCCATAAGTCAATTAAGTGATAACGGTTATGATATAATCTTTAATCAAAATTCATGTAAAGCTGTTAGTCAGAAAGATGGGACTATCCTATTTAATGGAAAGAGGAGAAACAACATTTACAAAATCAAACTTTCTGAACTGAAAAGTTAGAATGTAAAGTGTCTTCTGTCTGTTAACAACGAGCAATGGATCTGGCACAGAAGATTGGGGCATGTTAGTATGAGAAGAATATCTCATATTAACAAACTCAATCTGGTCAGAGGACTTCCTAACCTGAAGTTCAATTCAGATGCTCTGTGTGAAGCATGTCAGAAAGGCAAGTTTGCAAAACCAGCTTTCAAATCTAAAAACGTTGTTTCCACCTCTAAGCCATTAGAACTTCTGCACATTGACTTATTTGGACCAGTTAAAACTGCTTCAGTCAGTGGTAAGAAGTATGGGTTAGTAATCGTAGATGACTATAGCATATGGACATGGGTAAAGTTCTTAAGACACAAGGACGAGTCACACTCTGTGTTTGTTACCTTCTGTAACCAAGTTCAGAATGAAAATGATTTTAGAATCGTCAAAGTCAAAAGTGATAATGGTGGAGAGTTTGAAAACAAAGATTTTGAATCATTTTTTAATGACAAAGGCATTCTGCATGATTTCTCTTGTCATAGAACTCCCCAACAAAATGGAGTTGTAGAACGAAAGAACAGAACATTGCAAGAAATGGCCAAAACCATGATCAACGAGACTAACGTTGCTAAGATCTTCTGGGCAGAGGCAATAAACACAGTGTGCTACATTTAGAATAGAATCTCTATAAGACCTATTCTGGAAAAGACTCCATATGAATTGTGGAAGAACAGAAAGCCCAACATTTCATATTTTCATCCATTTGGATGTACTTGCTTTATTTTGAATACTAAAAATTATTTGAACAAGTTTGACTCTAAAGCACAGAAGTGTATTATGTTAGGATACTCTGAATGCTCAAGAGGGTACAGAGTATACAATACAGAAACATAGATTGTGGAAGAATCAATCAGTGTTCGTTTTGATGATAAGCTTGACTCTCCAAAGTCAAAGCAGAATGAATTACTTGCAGGTATGGAAGTTGAATTCACAGGTACTGAAGACAAGTCATCAGAAGCTCTTAACAGAGACACTCCCTCAACATCAGAAAGAGGCACTGCAAGCAATCCAGCATCTTCTGTTGATCAACCTCAGAAAAGACCATCCAGAAGCAGCATGGATCACCCAGAAGAAACTATCTTAGGAAGAAAGGAAGATCCAATCAGAACAAGAGCCAGCTTCAAAAACTCTGAAGAATCCCTTATGGGACTTGTCTCTCTGATTGAACCATCCTTAGTTGATGAAGCACTTCTGTACAATGACTGGATTCTAGCAATGCAAGAGGAGCTGAATCAATTCACAAGGAATGACGTATGGGATCTAGTTCCCAAACCAAAAGGATTCAACGTCATTGGAACAAAATGGGTGTTCAGAAACAAACTGAATGAACAAGGTGAACTCATCAGAAACAAGGTACGATTGGTAGCACAAGGTTATAGTCAGCAAGAGGGGATATACTATATAGAAACCTTTGCTCCAGTCGCCAGGTTAGAATCTATCAGACTTTTAATTTCTTTTGCTGTTAATAAAGGCATCACTCTGTATCAGATGGATGTTAAAAGTGCATTCTTAAATGGCTATATAGAAGAAGAGGTATATGTGCACCAACCCCCTGGTTTTGAAAGTTCAAAAAATCCAGAATATGTTTTCAAACTAAAGAAGTCACTGTATGGTCTGAAACAAGCTCCCAGAGCTTGGTATGAAAGACTAAGTAACTTCCTGTTAGAAAAGGAATTCACCAGAGGGAAAGTGGACACAACCTTATTCTGTAAGACAGTTAAGAATGACATTTTAGTCTGCCAGATTTATGTTGATGATATAATATTTGGATCTACTAAATCTTCTCTGGGAAGAAAGTTTGCTAAGTGTATGCAGGCAGAATTTGAGATGAGCCTAATGGGGGAATTGAAGTTCTTTCTGGGCATTCAGATCAATCAAACCCCAGAAGGAACTTACATTCATCAGAGCAAATATGTCAGAGAACTTCTGAAGAAATTTGATCTCTCAGAATGTAAGCCATTAAAGATTCCAATGCATCCCACGTGCATTCTGGAAAGAGAAGAGGTAAGCAAAAAGGTAGAATAGAAGGTCTACAGAGGTATGATTGGTTCTCTTCTTTATCTGACAGCCTCAAGGCCTGATATTTTATTCAGTGTATGCATTTGTGCAAGATTCCAATCAGATCCTAGAGAATCTCACTTAACAGCTGTTAAGCGAATTTTCAAGTATCTGAAAGGTACTACTAATCTGGATCTGTTTTATAGAAAATCAAGTGATTACAGCTTAGTAGGATACTGTGATGCTGACTTTGCTGGAGACAGAGTAGAGCGTAAAAGCACTTCTGGAAGCTGCCAGTTTCTGGGAGAAAATCTGATCTCATGGTCCAGCAAAAGATAATCCACAATTGCTCTATCAACAGCAGAAGCTGAATACATAGCAGCAGCTGGATGCAGCACACAAATGCTCTGGATGAAAAGTCAACTTGAGGACTTCCAGATTTTTGAGAGTAACATTCTTATACTCTGTGACAATACTTCTACTATTTGCTTAAGTAAAAATACAATTTTGCATTCTAGGGCTAAGCATATAGAAATAAAACATCATTTTATTAGGGACTATATTCAGAAAGTAATCTTAAACTTAAAATTTATTGATACAGACCATTAATGGGTTGATATTTTTACAAAACCACTTTCTGAAGATAGGTTCAACTTCATTCTGAAACATCTCAGCATGAATCTCTGTCCAGAATAAAACTGTTTTAATTTTATATATTAACCATCAGAATTGTGTTTATTTCTCTGCGAACTTCTGATCAATCTTCTTTCAGAATTTTAGAAATGCAGATTGTATCAGAATCTATCCATGAAGATCTGAGTTCTTTAGTTCAAGGATAGAAGTGTTGTTCACTCAATCAAACAAGTGTCATCCTGTCATGAACTGTTTCCTGAGGCTGAACACGCGTTCACGCTTTTGAAAAGGCAAAGCGCTGATTGGATGCATTGAGACACATGTCATTGGTAACCGTTTAAGTATCTTTCTGAAATCCCCTAAAATCAGCTAACATTAAATGCTAATAATCATGATTTATTTCTCTCTCTTAAGCGTTTATGTTTTCAAAAACTTTTTCGAAATCTATTTAAACACCATTCACACCATTCACACCTTTTACCCTTACTTTCATTTTCAAGCAACATTTCTGATTTCTGTGTTCTTCCTTCTCAAGAAAACCCTTTCAATTTCTTTTCAAAAAACCTCGTGTGAACATGGCGTCTTCCAACAATCTCTCTTCAGGTTCCCAGAAAGATGCATAAGCTGAGCAATATGAAGTTCCTCTCAGAACGCTTCTCACTCCAATCAAGAACCTTGAAGTTCTGTCAGAGATTATAGTGGATTTCAACAGTCTCAAGGAAAATGGTTTTGATTTATCAGAAGAGATTCAAGCTCAAGGATGGGAGAAATATTTCGACAGGCTGGTGGGTCCAACTTTTCCTATTCTAGTAAAGGAATTTTGGATTCACGCTTCTTCCTCAAACCACCAAGTCACTTATTACATCACGGAGAAGAAGATTTTGATTACTGAAGACCTGATTGCAAGACTCATTGGGTATAATGGTGGTGGTATTCGTTGTATAGATATGGCAGAAAGGTGCTCAGATGTTGCTGTTATTGCAAGGGAAATTTTCACGTTGGGGCTTCCCTCCAGCAAGATAAGGGATTTGAAAGATAAGCACAAAATTTGGGCAAAGATTATTCTGGGCTGTTTCAACCACAGGAAGCCTACCAGCTCTCCTGATTACATAAACATAGATCAGCAGTTTCTGATCTATTTTATCTCCCAGAAAGTCAAGATTAATCTAGCTCATCTTCTGTTCAACCATCTCAGAACAAGCGTTAAGGAAACAAGAGAAGATGAACGGACTAAAAGGGATTGGATACCCTTGGGAAGATTGATATCAGATATTCTGACAGAGAATAGGTTGATTGGACATTTGACAGAGGCACAAGAAATTAGCACCCTGGAACCTTCTGTTGGCAAGCAGCTGAATGCAAAAAATCTAAAGAAGATGAAGCTGATAGAGAACATTAAGAAGGAGCCCAGCGTCACTCCTTTTGCTGAAATCTCCAGCAGAAGAGTCCCTCTGGACGACTTCCCTATGTTCTCAGAGATTGATTCTAAGCCTCAAATCATTCTGAGATATTTGGATGCTTGTAAAGCTGATGGAACAACACCAAATCTAAACATTCAAGATCTTCAACAGAAGGCACCAGAGGTTGTTCTGAAGAAGACGAAGAAAAGAAAAGCTGCTCCAGAAGGATCATCTCAATAGACTCCAAAGAAAAGAGGTAATCCTGTTTCTGTATCTGTTTTAGATTCAACTGTTGTTTCCACATCTATTCCTACTCCATCTGATATCCCAACTCCTCAAACCTTTGAAGATTTTGACATTGACTTTGACCCTTCTGAGTCATTAACCCTCAGAAGATCCCGCTCCAAACCACAAAATCCAAACACTGCAACCATACTAGAACCAGAACTTGCACAAGTTGTCTGATATAGACCAACATACTTCCGCTCCCCAAACAGAAAATCCAAATCCAAACTCAGAAACTCCCATCTCACAACAACCTGACATCCCACTCTCACCAATACCAGAAACTCCACTCTCTCCAATACCAGAACCAGAAATCCCACAACCTTCCTCTCCTCAACCAGAAAGTAATCCACCCTCTCCTCAACATGCACAATCTCCACAACCTGAGACTTAAAACTCTGAGGCTCAAACCTCTGAATCTCCTGAACCACAACCTTTGGCCATTCAATTGCCCTGTGGTACCACTGTTAATATATCTCAACTTCCCTCTTCACCAGAAACAACTCCACCAAACACCCCATCTAGTCCAATCGTCATTTCTGACTCTCCCACTCCCTCACCTAAGAAAAATACAGAAAACCACAGCAAGACAGTCATTGATCTAACAATCCTTGAACGCCTTGCTACAATAAACCAGAAAACAGCCATCCCTAAACCGAAACAACCAGATTTTGGTTCCAGCATTTTGAACTTTGAAATAGATATGCAGAATGGGATCACTTCTTTGAAACAAGCAAGTCTGGAAGTGGTTGATCCTGCTGTATCAGATCTCCTCTGGACACAATTCAGAAGATGGGTATGAGCTGAAACCTTTAAGCTGCAAGACCAGAGCTATGGACAGGCTCAACAGAACTTCAGCAATCTGCTGAAGGAAATGGAAGGTCCGGTTCTGAGCAAGCTGCTGAAGGAAGAAGCTCTCCATCTGGACATTGAGCCTTGGTCTGAAAAGCGTCCAGCATCTACAGTTCAACCTGCAGAAGAACAAATAATTCAAGATGAAGACTTGGGTTAAGCAGAAGAAACTACAGAAAGCTCTGAGAAGCAGCCTGTATCTGAAGATCCTCAAACTTCATCTCTTGACAGGCAGGCTCTGGAGGATTTGAAGAGATCAGATATGCTGATGAATGAAAGGATGGACAAGCAGGATATCAAGATTGACTCTATAGCAAACATGGTATCTAAGCAACAGGAAACCAGCGAGCAAATCAAGAGCATGTTGAAAGCTCTGTTCACACGACTTCCTCCTTCTTCTTAGAATTTTCCTGTGTTTTCCTTGTTTTCTTTACATGTTTGTCTGTAATATTTCTACTTGTTCTAAACTATCATTGCTTTTGTTTTAATACAAACGTTTTTTTTGCTCTGATCATTTTAACTCTGATTATTTGTGTTTTTTGATAACTGATAAAAAGGGGGAGAAAGAATGATATTTTTCAATAACGGATTACTGAGACATAAGTCTCAAACATTCTAACATTCTTATATATTTGAATTTCTTTGTTCTGAAAAGCTTACAGGTACAAGAATCTGATGAACTCTGATAAAGTAACACTCTGATGCTCAAAGAAAGTTCAGTAAAGTTCTGATGCAGAAGGTCTTAAGGAATCAAAGGGAAGTAATCAACTCAGGGGGAGTTTTTCTCTTCATTACTCTGATACTTTTTATTCCTTATCTTCTTATCTCTGATACCTTCTATGCATTAATTGATTATCTATGATACTGTTTCCTCTCTATTCTTAAACTCTGATACCTTTAATCATTTTATTTTAATTGAAAAAAATCTGGTTTTTGTCATCATCAAAAAGGGGGAGATTGTTAGAACATAGTTTGATCCTACAACCCTCAGTTAGAGTTTTGATGATAACAAAATACAAGATTAAATGAATTATGAGATTTATATAAGACATAGATGCTACTTAAAATTATGTTGTGTATTTGCAGAAACTCTGATGGAATCAGCATCAGAATATCAGTATCAACATCAGCATCAGAAGATATGTCAGCATTAGAAGATCAATACATGTGTTACGCTGTAGCCTAATGAACAGAATCTGCACTCAACATACTCTAACTCTGATCAAGATACCTATCATGTCATCAGCATTCAGAAGCGTCAAAATAAGCTAAGCCAAGAACACTCTGATTCTCTTTAAGCAGAACATTCTGAAGTGTCAACGTTACTATGCATTCAAGGCAGATTTATTACCAACGGCTTTATTCCAAGACAAAGATCTTCTCAAAAAGGAAAGAACGTTATTAGCATTGAAATGGAATTATGGAAAGCAACGTATCTATTCCAAAGCTATTTAAACAAATCAGTGAGAAAAGAAATGGCTAATTCTCTAATACGCACATACGCATAAGCCAATCATCTTCACGTCCTCACTCATTCAGTTTGCTAAAGCACTCAACCGCTTAATCTATAGCTCTAGCAATCTAGTTTTATCTAAGCTTCATATTGTGTATTATCACAGTTGTGATATATAGTTTTTCTAGAAAACATCAAACACACATTTGTTCATTTATCTGTAAACGAAATTACCTTGAGATAAACCGGTCTGTGGTTAGACTCAAGAAGGCTTTGACAGTTGTTAAAGAAGTTGTTGTATTCAGTTGAATATAGTGGATTAAGACCTCGTTGGAGAGAGGCGAAATCACCTTGACGGGTGGACTGGAGTAGTTTGAGATCAAACGTACTAGGATAAAAATACAGTGTTGTCTGCATTTGATTTCAAGTTTTACAATTCAACCCCCCTTCTTGTGTTTTTCACTTCTTCAACATAGCTATCTTTCTTTGTATAAATTTTTCTTATTTTCATGACACCATCCTCTTACTAGGATGTCTGTCTCCTTTGTACAAAATACTTATTCAAAGTAAATACAAAGATATCTCTTAAAAGTGTAGAAAACTATTTGTCTTTTTCCTTTATATTTGTGTTTTATTTGAAAAAAAACGTCCAATGATTCATTAATGAACATATGCATTTGAACATAATTACTGTTTACAAATAAAAAAAATGAAAAAGAACAATTACTGACAGGTTGAAAGAATTGGAAAACGTCTTTAGGCTATTCCATGAGCAATCCCTACAGTACGTCATTAAGATCCCCAGCAGAGCTGAAACTTCAAACTATTAATCCCCGACGGAAACCATCCAGTTTCTCCAAATTCCCCAGCAGGTTATCTTGAAGCCTGAAAATCAACCGGATAACGGCTAACTTCTGTTTCTCCTTAACCTAGGATAACTCCCCCAGAGTGGCAGACGACCGAAACTCCTGAACTTTTTCCAAAACAGGAATAAGCTTTTTCCCCACAGAGTTTTCAATATTCCCCAACGAAAAAAAGATTCCCATTATTAATTCCCAGTATAAGTCATAAAAATTCTCTGGATTCCCCAAGAAGATTCCTCAAGCAGTACACGACATTACTCTCACGACATAATTTTTGTCAATAATCCAACTTCAAGACATGAAGAATCCACATATCCTCAACAATAGTCAAGAATTTATTTTCCTCAACAATACAACAAATAAACTTACATACGCATACATTACATCCACATATCATAAACATTGATAAAATACATATATTGCATCATGCATTTCATGCAACATAATTTGTGTTCCAGCTAACACTTTACCCTTTTCAGGATAAGATTAACAGCTACTGTTAAACAATGTGCAATCATGATACAGTTCAGATACGCTCCAGAAACAGAACTCCATTCTGTTACTTATTCAGATTCAGCTTTCAGATACAGTACAGATACGCTCTAGATATGGTTGCCATTCTGCTACTCATTCGGATTTCAACATTCAGATACAGTTCAGATACGCTCCAGACACGGATGCCATTCTGACACTTATTCAGATTTCAAGTTTAGATACAGTTCAGATACGCTCCAGACACGGATGCCATTCTGACACTTATTCAGATTCAAGTTCAGATACAGCTCGGATATGCTCCAGACACGAATGCTATTCTGTTGCTCATTCAGATTCAGTCTCCAGACACAGCTCAGATACGTTCCAGATACGGACACCATTCTGATACTTATTCTTTTGACTTACAACTTACAATTCAACAAACATTCTTGGATGGCATATACAAGCCCATCTCCAAGAAGATTCTATCACCTCTCCAAATGGCATCTTTAAGCCCATTCCCTCAACTACACTTTGTCGAGTACAAATTTACGGGCACTCTAGTGTCCAATCATCTTTTACCTTCGAGTCACGAACAGCAAAGCTCGTCAATCTAACTCTTCAGGCTCAAGAAGATTGAACAGGGGCAGCTGTTGTAACCCAAAAATTTCCCTCTCATTTATCAAGGCTTTTCTCACAAGACTTCTTTGACTCAAGACAAGATCAGGGTTTGCTCAGCTCAAGACATCTCATCTTGCACTAATAACCCAAAATTAGGGTTTGAGTTTGCACAAGTATTTTTGGACCATCAATGCTTCATGTGACTTTCATACATCATTTTGGACCCCTAAGATTGCTCATGATAAGTTTCAAGCCTTTAACCACATTTTTGATAAGTCAATTGGGCAGTTGACTTAAAAATCAGTTGTATTGGGGAAAAAGTCAACCATGGCCAATTTACAGTCAAAGCTCATAATTTTTTTATCCTCATCAACATTTTAGACTCATATGTACCATTTGATCAAGTTTGGATTACAACTCCTCAAGAAATTTGATCAAATCATCAAAAGGGCAAAATGGTCAAAATTAGGGTTTTGACTGAGAAAGGGCAATTTCTGATTTTTAATCTAGCCAATGACCAATTGAGTTCAAGCATGATTTCAAGGATTCAATGGCATCATCTTAACTTATTTACATGGCTCAAAACATCTCAAATTCATTGGATTGACAGATGAAATTTGCAGTCAACTAATCAAAAGTCAACTGTACACTAAAAAGTCAAACTTTGACTTTTTGGTCAAAATCAAGTACCAAGGGTCATAATTCATCAAGACATGTCAAAATGTGAAACTTGTTCATAAAGAAATCCAAATTTGAAAATTAGGGTTTGAATTTGAAAATTTTCATAACTTAGAAATTTTCTAAGTATGAAAATTTTCTTATTTTTTCTCAACTTTAAGCCATTGTTTCACCATGATGCATATTGATTCAAGAAAAGTCCCCAACATGAAAGTTGCAGACCTAAATGAAAACTACAACTTTGCTTCACAATCTTTTCCCTAAATATGCTTGGATCTCAAGTTATAAATTTGTGAATAGATGGTCATGAACTTCTTAACTTAGTGAAATTTTGCCCTAATTTAGGCAGGTTTTAGACCCAACTTCATGGCAATTTTTCACCTAGTTCCAAGAATTATCTCAAAATTCATTTCAAAGATGGATTATAGAGAACATTGCAAGCTTTCCAAAATGTCCAAGAACTCTCCAAGATCATGTTTGAGTAGAGAGAATCGAAGAGAGGAAATTGGCATTTTCTCACTTTTTATTCAAGCCATTTCATGAAGAACCAAGTTGCAAATCAATCATATGCTGGCTATTTCATGTTGTACAGGTCCTAAACTTGTTCCACACTCCTTAATTAAATGCTTACTCAGTTGACAAAGCCTTTATCCATGCTTTTTAACCTTTGTCCAACTTTTAATTCCATTTATGGCAAAAAGGTTCCATTGCCATTTTGAAAAAGAACCACTTTTGCAAACTTTACATTTTTGAGCTTTGAACCTGTCCCCTTGATGCATACAAACCACACATGTCTCAAGCAATTTGTACAAACTCATACCAACCCTAAGCAAGCTGGTACAAGCATGTGAAGCTTTGGTCTTGTCACTTTGCTTCAAGTACAAGAAAGTTGGCAAAAAGGCTAGCATTGGCACATCTGATAGGGAGCTAACACAAAATTGTTTCAATACTAATATACAAACCATATGCAACACAAAGAAAGCTAAGCCAAGACCTGAAACACTCAGAGCAAGCAAAACACTAAAAACTTGCTCAAACATACAGTTTCTGCACAAATACATCCAACTTCCATTTGGCTCGTGCGTTTTTTGTTTAGATCATTCCAACACCTTACATACTTGATATCAAACCCATCCAAACCATCATCCTTGTTCTGTAATCTCTTTTCCACCATCTGTCATTGTTGACTTTGAAGCTTGCAGTTTGACTTGGTCAGGGAGTTCTAGCCACTTTCAGAGCAAGGCAATGGTTGGAATAGATTTAGGGAAGCTCAAGGAAGCTCAAGCAAGCATCAGGCCTCCATTAAAGTCACTACATTTCCATACACGATTCCAGCTGAAGGAGGTAAATTTTCAAACTCTATCTCCTTGTACAGGCAACCTTAGGCCACGATCTGTGAATAAAAAGTGTAGTTCACATTATAACGAAGCTATACATATCATTTTCTTGCATTGATTTTACTTGTGCTAAGAGAATTTGGAAGTTGAAATCTCTGAAAATATTAGGTTAGAATTTGGGGCTTTTAAAATTCTCTTTGATCTTTGATAGTTAGATTACATAACTTATATGGTTGGATTCGTGAGTTCAAATGCTACATTTTTCATGTTACAAGTTTTCATTTTTATGGAAGCATGAGGAAGTTACAGGGGATCCGGCCAAGGCTTGAGGAAGAAGATGAAACAGGGCAAGGACGCATTTTGTAATATATTATTTTTGTTTCAGTAAAGACAATGGATGTATAGCCACCCCAATGGTAAAATAGCGCGCTGGTGAGACCCATGTCCTAGGTTCGAACCTGCGCGCTACTTTTGCATTTTGGCATTTTTTTTCCTTTTCAGTTTTTTGACATTTTCTTGCAGGTTTGGGCTTTTGCTATGGGCCAGTGTTTTGCTCATCATCACCATTAATCTGTTATCTTACCCCCTGGCAACTTATTTCATATTTTATATTTTATTTATTGTTTTACTTCCATATTTTATATTTTAATTATTTTCTTTAATGATTAAAAATCCTAAAAAAATAATTTAATCATATTACACTTTTATTTTATTTCTTTTATTATTTCTCACATAAAAAATATAGTTTATTTTAATAGGATATAATTTATTTTTCTTAATAAATTTGTAAATATAATTAAATATACTTAGTATTTTTATTTTGCATTTCATATTTATAAATCCCTATTTTTTGCATACATACAAAACTTTATATTTTATTACAATATTATTTATTATTTTACATAAGAAAATACACAAAATAATAATATAGAAACTTTATTTTCTTTTAAATAAAATTAGGGTTAAACCCTTTCAAAAATTAAATCTTTTTCCTTATATTTTTAGGTTTAGATTACATATTCTTTTACATGAAAATAAGACACAAAAACCTTTTACATGTACATTGCATTACATTTTAAATATTGTATTGTATTTATCTTAAATTTGTACAAATTCGATTTGGTTGTAATAATGTATTTAGCTTTATATTTGTGCAAATCCCCATTCAAACTTGTATTCCCCCCTCCCATAAAATTGTTGTAATAGCTTAGTATATTTACATTACGCAATTTATCGCTTTCATATGCCATGATTAGTAATTAGGGTTGTATGACAAGAACAAAACAAAGAAAATAGAAAACCCTAAATACAAGACAAAATCAAAACATGAAAATGATACACTTTGCACACAAGCACCCTTAGGGTTTTCCCCACTTGGTTGCCTAAAACAAAAATGGCCATGTTACGCATGCGAAGTATCCTGGAAAAACAAAACAAATTTAAGATCATAGTCCCTCGATGACGCTATTCAAAAGTTGCCTTACAAAATGATCTTGGTCCCTCAAAAATGCTAAGATAATTTTCAAACATTGCTAATCATGGCTATACGATGACCCACGCCCGTCCCGTTTACATCCAAAGATAGGGTTGCTTACCAAATCAATGGTAAGTCAACAATGTCAAAGGAATAGAAAATGCATAAGAAAGACATTTGAGTAGGTAGATAGCTTCTAGTTACTTGCTCCATTTCAAACAATAATCCTTGCTATTTTCAAAAACAAACACACACATTTCAAAACATCTTATGATCATTGAAAACATTTTCAAAAGACAAACATCTTTGTATACATTCTTACGCACGAGAATCATTACAAAGATTGCCTAAACGAATGGCCTCTTTTACAAAATACTTTTAAAACCACGCCAAACACCATTTCAAACAAGCCAAAGCAAGTGATCTAAGCAAGTAACTAAGAGCCCATGGAAAACCATGGATGAAAAGGGTGCTAGCACCTTCCCTTTTCATAATCTACCCCCCGAACTCAAGAAAACATCTCAAAGGTCTTTCCTGTGCTTTTTCACCTTTCCTTTTGGATAAAAGAAAAGTCAATGGCGACTCTTGCTAACTGCAACATTTGCAAACAAAAACACAAAACCTCAAGTCAGTTCTCCCACCGTATCACAGATGTCATCTATAAAATCAACAACAATTGACATCATGCATCTTTGGAATATTGCAGGAGCATTGCATAGTCCAAACGACATTCGTCTATAGGAAAATGTACCATAAGGACAGGTGAATGTAGTCTTTTCTTGATCTTCGGGGTGTATAGGGATTTGGAAAAATTCTGAATAACCATCCAGATGGCAAAAATGGGAATGCTTAGCTAGTCATTCGAGCATTTGATTAATGAAAGGTAAAAGAAAATGATCTTTTCGAGTGGCTTTGTTTAACTTTCTATAGTCAATGCACATTCTCCATCCGGTTTGGGTACGTTGTGCCACAGATTCACCTTTTGCGTTGCTGACAACTGTAACACCTCCTTTCTTTGGTATAACATGTATTAGGCTAACCCATTTAATGTCAGATATTGGATATATGATCCCTGCTTCTAATAACTTTTGTCGTTGATAGCGTCAAAAGTTATTAAGTAAATTTGAAAGGTATCTTAGCATTCTTTTTTAGGGACTAAGATCATTTGAAAGGTATCTTAACATTCTTTTTTAGGGACTAAGATCATTTAAAAGGCAACTTAGATAGCGTCATCGAGGGATTATGATCTTGTATTTGCTTGTTTTTGCTAAGATACCTTACATTCGTAATATGACCATTTTGTATAAGGCAACCAAGTGGAATAACCCTAGGGGTGCTTGTGTTCAAGTATGTTGTTTTCATGCTTGTTTTTGTCTTGAATTAGGGTTTTCTAAGTATTGATTTTAGTCTTTCCATACAAACCCTAATTACTAGCATTTGTATATAAAAGGGATACATTGCGAAATTTAAAGTTACTACGCTATTATAATTTTTGTGGTAGGGGGTGTACAAATTGAATGGGGATTGCAAGAATGTAAACCTAGTTGGTCTATTACAGCCATATTGAATTGGTATCAACTTACAAGGAAATTAAATGGATACAATGTACAAAATGGATAAATGTACAAAAATGCAAAATGTGAAGTAAATAGATATTTGTTTGTTTTTTTTAGAGAAAAGGGAATTTGTCTTAACCTAATTAATTTAAGAAAATAATTAATAAAAAGTAAACCCTAAATTTGTTAAGAAAACATTTTTAAACAAGACCCTAATTCATTAATTGATTAAAGAAAATAAGTTTAGAAAACGTATTTTTTTTAGTATTTTTGTCTTGAAAATAATTTATAGTATTATGAAATATTTTGGCCTTTTTAAATATTAAAATATATTTTAATAGGTGTAAAGAGAAAAATAAATAATAACCTAGTTTTAATTAAATTTACAAGACTAGTTAAAAAATAAATAAAGTATAGTTTAATAAAAATATTTTTTGTGAGAAAAATAAAATAAACTAAGTTAAAATAAAAATCTAATTTTTTTTATATTTTTTATGATTTTTAATATTAGTAAAAAAAATAATTAAGAAAACAAATGAAATAAAAATAAGAAAATAAAAATAAACTGGGCCAATAGTGCAAACAACCTGCAAGGGGGTTAGTAAGCAAAAAAAAAAAAAAAACAGGATAAGCCTATTGTACCCCAAAATTTTCCCTCCCATATTTCTCAATACATGTCAAGTAAGGCCTTCAAATTGCTCAAGGAAGTCCAAGAGTTGACCAGACAAACTCTCTCCTAAGGCAGTCTACCTCAAATTAGGGTTTCATGTTGCATCAAGATGCTTGAATCCAAAGGATCCCAAATTCTCACCATTGTATTAATATGTTCTCAAGATCATCAATGCCAAGTTTCAATCCTTGCAAAGGAAGTTTGCTCAGTCAATTGCTCAAAGTCCTGAAAATCGACTGTGCTAGGGCAAAAGTCAAATGTGGCCCACATGCAGTCAAACTTCAATATTTTTTGTCAACATCCTCATTTTGAAGTATTATTCATCATTTTATCAAGGGTTGATCATGATTCCTCAAGGATCGCTCACAATTCATCAAAACCCAAAAGTTGCTAAATTAGGGTTTTGCAGGAAAAGTCAACTCAACTTTGACCAAGTATAACTTTCTCATACTTCATCAAAATGACCCATCCAAAGCTTATTTTTAAGAGGATGTAATTCCCTACAACTCATCTACAGCTCCCAAGTTCAAAATATGCACTCACAAGAAGATATGAATTTGGACATTATAGGTCATTTTGGAAAGTCAACAAAAACACCTTTTGGGTCAAAGCTTCATACATGAACATGGGAGACTTAATTGAGATGAGACAAAAAGGTTTGCTTATAAGACATCTTAAGCTTTCTAAAAAGTCTAAGAACACATCTCTAGGGTTAAAATTGAGAGAGTTATGCATTGGCCAAGTTGACCCTTTTTGCAAAATTGCCAAAAGTCAAATGTGTCCAAAATTGCATTTTTTGCCAAATGGGCCCAACTTTTTATGCTTCCACTGAGTTTGTAATGTGACCCACGACCCATGAGCCCTTCCACTTGTCATTCTTTTATTTTTGTCATTTATGTTGATTTTATTTAATTTAAATCAAATAAAATCAAAATAAAATAATGAAAATATCAAAAACTAATTAAAGCTTGAGATTTTGTGTATGATTAGGTCCATTACACAGCTGTAGACAAAATCAAATCGTGCAAGGTTCACATGGATACAAAAAGATTGGATTTGCTTGATTTGGAAAGATTTGGTTCAAGGATTGAATCATTAATCAATATTCATAATTGGGAGAGATTTGATACAAAGTTGCAACCCTAATACATTCTAGTATACATAAGGGACAAGTGTAGATCAAGAGAAAGAGGGTAGAGGCGTGCAAAGGCAGAAAGAAAATTTCAAAAAATTCAAGAAAAGTTGCAAACTGATTTCCAAGTTTCAGGCCATCTCAAGGCATTCTAGTCATACCAATCAATTGTTGGACTCCCCAGGATCGTGATTCAATCGCTAGCAAGCTTCCCCACACTCAGAATCATGCTATAAGGTTCATACGGTTTGGCTTTTTTCTTGAATTCGATTACATTGATTCTGGCACATTTAGCGTGATTAATTGATATATTGATAATCCTTCAGTTGTTTGCAAGCTATTGATTATATCCTAAAATAAAAAAAAAAAAATTATATTTAATTTAACAAAAAATTATTTTTTCTTCGTTTTTAAGGATTTACTGTACAGGAACAATTGGCCATTAATAATGGTACCATGATGCTCGTGAGGTTGCAACGAGTTGATTGGTACCATTGGTTTGCATTTATCATACATGTACAAGATTTTGGAAATACACAGGGCTATACCTACAGTGAATGTCCGTAGGTAAAAGTTTTGATATCTAAAATGACGGAAGCCACGAGGAAGATGATGGCGTGGCAGTATCTGAGTGGCTTGTTTGAATCTGCGCGCGTTTTGGGAAGTGTGGCATGTTATTTGTATTATATTTTATTTGCTTTATTATTATTACAACTAAACAAGCTGGCGCAGATGGTAAGGTTGTTGGTCTTAGATGCACACGTCCTAGGTTCAATCCCAGGCGTGTGCATTTTATTTTCTCAATGACTTTAGGGTAATCCAGTGCATCTCATACTCCAGGATCCATCATGCAATCTCCAGATCTGATCATCCAAACCACCAAGGCTTCAGATCTAAGTCCATCCCATAAGGGTCCACCTTACGCCTGAGTCAAGCATGCCCATGGGATTGTGAAAGGTCAAACAGGTAAGGAGCTTATTGGGCTCAAATTTGCAAACTACACCCCCATTGCTAAAACAACACCAGGCCCATTCCTTTTCTATTTTTTTCTTTCTTTTATTTAGTTTAATTTACTTAATTGTTTTTTAACAAAATTAATTTCTTTTTTTTCAAAAAAAATCATAAAATCAAGTTTCATAAAATTTAGAATTAGGTTTTTCATTTTATCAAATTCAATTTAATATTAGTTTAAACTTAATTTAGGGTAATTCTAACTTTTTATATATAATTAAAATCAATTAGAAAAATTAATGTTAGCTTTTGATTTAATTTTTATTTCTTTCCCAAAATAAAAAAAATACAAAAATAGGTTAATTTAATTATTTTTCTTAATTTAAATTAATTAGTAATTAGGTTTTTTTATTCACTCAATTAAACTTTATCTTCTCAAAATAGCATAAAAACCACAAAAAAAAATGATTTTTCTTTTAAATTACAATCAGGTAGTTGGGGTCAAAACCCTAAATCTCTCGTTTTCGATTCATCATGCGCGTTTATTATTTTTGCAATATTAATGTAACTGCTCACGGTATGTAATAGTTTAAATTAGGATTTTCTTTATTTATCGTTTTTTACGGGTTTTTTGGCTATGTAATTAATCCCTACCCTGAAGCCTTGTAATAGCGTAGGTTTTTGTTTCTCGCATTTTAATTCTCGCAAACATTAACTGTTTAGATGTATGTTAATAGGATTGTATGACAAGATTGCATGATAATTTAAAATGGCTAGAAAACCCTAATGTGAAAAGATAATAACTGAAATCAAATCACTCATACATGCGCACTCCTAGGGTATATCCTCACTTCGGTTGCCTTCGGTAAACGATCATTAAGTATAGGGTGTCTTAGTGGTTGCCCTCCTGTCTAAACAAAGATCAAATGTCCCGCTCAAAAATGTTGCCTCGGAAATGTTGCCTCGAATATGATCTTAAGACTCTAGGGTTATTACTAAGACGTCCTAGTATGGCTTTAGTGATCGTACGTCCCTTTCGAGTTGACCCTTATAACTCCAACGACGGTGCTACCTATTTCTCAATAGTGGGATAGCGCTGTCTAAAGGAAACGAGAATAGAAACAATCCTTTTTCGAGTAGGTAGATGCTAGTAGGTACTTGCTCAAAATCAAACTTTTCACACTTACACTTTTCAAACAAAGTTTTCAAAAATAACTTCGTAACACTCTTGAGGACAGAAACAAGGGTTAAAACGAAGTAAAACAAAACTTTTCAAAACAAAGCACATACACAAGAAATTTTTAAAAGATGAGAAAGTACCTAAGAGCCCATGGAAAACCATGGATAGAAAGGGTGCTAACACCTTCCCTCTCTATAATCTACCCCCGTACTCAGAATATCTCGAAAAGGGATTTTTTCTATACTTTTTTCCTTTCAGTTGGATGAAATAAAAGTTGGTGGCGACTCTTGCTTACCGCGACATTTTGGGAATACAAAACGCAAAATGCAAACCAGCATTTTCGAAAACAGTTGGTTCTGCCACCGTATCACAAAGCCCAATAAGGCCCAGGCGCTTGCAAAAAAAGTCAGGAATGTAAAACATGTAAAAAAATGCAAAAGGGTACCACTAGGGCTCGAATCCAAGTCCCAAAGGTTACAGGCGCACACTTCTACCACTGGGGTGGCTATACATCCGTTAACATAAGCAAAACAATAAATATACAAGGCAAAACGCGCCCTGATGACTTCATCTTCAACCTCCAACCAGACCAACAGTAACTTGCTCATTTCTCATCACAAATGAAAACTGTAAACATGAAACTTGTAGCAAATTTTCTCACGGTTTCAGAAATGTAAAGCATTAAAATTATAGATCAAAGATAAGCATGAATTTTAATGACCCTAATCTGAACCCTAAAAATCTCAAAAATTTCAGTTTCAAAATTCTCTAAGCTCAAGCAAAATTAATGGAAACTAAGGACATGGTTAGCTTTAGGGCAATGATATCTACATGTTTTATTCACAAATAAACTATTGATGATGCATTCATGAAGAGTTCAAAGTTGAGAAAACTTACCTCAAAACTGGAAATCGTGTTTTGAGTTTGAGCTTGTTTCAAGTGATGGTGATGATCAGGTTAGCTTCCTTGAGGTCCCAGGAAGCTAATACAATGATTAGCTTGAACAATGGATGGCTGAAATGGTCTGGAGAAGTCAATGTGCAGAGCTGAGTTTTTGGAAATGGAGGATGGTGTTAATGGTGTTACAGTTCTATAACAGGGTGTGGGATCAACTCTATATGATGTTTAGAAACCAAAAGGCCAAGAAACGCACGAGTAGATTATGAGTTTCAAGTTTTTGGTCAGTTTGTGTAAAAATGGAAGTGTGAAGTGTGATTATGAGTTCTAGGTTCTTTCAAGGCTTGAGCATTCATGTGTTTATGTCAAAAAATTTGTTATGTATAAGCAAAAGTTTTTGAGAGCTTTGGATAATCAGAAGTATCGGTTCCTAGCTTTTGGCTAGGTTACTTGATTTTTAAGAAAACAGTGAAACAAGTTTCAAGAAGATGTACAAGCATGAGATGGGTGATTGTAAGTGTTTTAAACATTTCTCATGAGTTATAGGACTGGTTTGATCAGAAGAGAACAAGTGCAAGGCTCAATAACAAGTTTTGTACAAAAAGTCACTTTATCAAAATGGCAATGTGACCTTTCTTCCAAAAATGGCTATAAAGCATGTACATGCATTAAATGCTTGAAGTGAGGCCATTAGTTATGCAGCATGGTTTGAGGCCTGCAAAGTCGTGTTTATGCAGCATGGTTTGAATTTGAATTTTGTTCATCACTAAAATGACTTATAATTAAAGTGACAAAGCCCTAACTTCATCTCTTCGATTCTCCCTACTCAAGAACGATCTCAAGGATTTCTTGGACATTTTGGAAAGCTTGAAATGTGATCTACAACCCATATTTGAATTTCTTTTGAATATTCCCCTTGGAACTAAATGAAAAAGTTTCATGAAGTTAGGTCAAAATCCTGGCCAAATTAGGGCAAAATTTCACTAAGTGTTTAGTTTCATGACCACATGTTCATAAAATTATAACTTAAGATCCAAGTACTTTTGGAAGGAGTTGTGTAAAGAAAGGTTATATATTTCATGGAGATCTACAACTTTCATGTTGGAAGTTTCTCTTATGAAAAAACATGAAATTTCCAACACTTAGAAAAATTTCTAAGTTTAGAAATTTTGACTTTTCAAAATGAAATCTTGACTTTTAGATTTCTTGATGAATAAGTTTCATATTTTAACATGTTTTGATGAATTATGATCTTTGGCACTTGAATTTGACCAAAAAGTCAAAGTTTGACTTTTTAGTATACAGTTGACTTTTGATCAGTTGACTGAAAATTCATCTGTCAATCCAATGGACTTGAAATGTTTTGAACCATGTCATTAGGTCAAAATGATTTAATTGGGCTCTTTATATCATGCCTTAAACCAATTTAACATTTTCTAGGTCAAAAATCAGAAATTGCCCTTTCCTAGTCAAAACCCTAATTTTGACCATTTTCCCCTTTTGGAGATTTGATCAAATTTCTTGAGTTGTGGTCCAAACTTGATCAAATGATACATATGAGTCTATAATGTTTATGTGGATCAAAAAATTATGAGGTTTGACTATAAATTGGCCATAGTTGACTTTTTCCCCAATACAACTGATTTTTAGGTCAACTGCTCAATTGACTCAGCAAAAGTGTAATTCAAGGTTGAAACTTGTCATGAGTAATCTTGGGGGTCCATAATGATCCATGAAAATCATATGAGGCATAGAAAGTTCAAAAATCCTTGTGCAAACTCAAACCCTAATTTTGGTCATCAGTGCATAAGGAGGTGTCTTGAGCTGATCAAACCCTAGTGCAGTCTTGAGCCCAAGGAGATCTTGTGAGCAAATTCTTGATAAGTGAGACGGAAAATTTTGGGGTACAACAATAGGGATGTTGTAATCTTCCTTGATATCCATAATAATGAATTCAGTGGGGATATAAAATTGTCCAATACATGCAGGCACGCTTTCGAGCATTCCTAAAGGGAACTTCACTGAGCGATCAGCTAGTTGTACGAACATTCTTGTTGTTTGTAACTCTCCTATATTTATTATTTTGAAAATATATAAGGGAATTAGACTTATACTAGCTCCTAAGTCGCATAAAGCTTTGTCTATGACGAATTTTCCGATTACACATGGTATGGAAAAACTACCATGGTCTTTGAGCTTAGGGGGCATGTTATTTTGGATTATAGCGCTACACTCTACAGTAAGCATAACGGTTTCATTGTCTTCGAGCTTTTTCTTATTGGATAATATTTATTTAAGGAACTTAGCATAAGAGGCCATTTGCATGATGGCTTCTGTCAAAGGTATATTGATATTTAGTTGTTTCAGAAGTTCAACGAATTTCTTAAATTTCCCTATATTTTTAGATTTAGCTAACTGTTAAGGGTATGGGGTTGGTGGTTTGTATGGTGGTAGAGGTACGTAGGGTTTTTATTTCTCTTCTACCTCAGTGATTCCATCTCCCTTCTCATCTTCTTTTGGTTCGTTATCCTTCTCAGTTGGTTTACCAGTGCTCTGGTACATGGCTGGACTTTTGATTCTTGGGTCAGTTGGTCCTTCTACTTTCGTTCCACTTTGAAGTGTTATTGCATTAGCATGACCTTTCGGATTTTGTTGTGGTTGGCCAGGAAAAGTGCCAGTTGTAGCAGCTTGTTATTGAGCCACTTGAGAGATTTGCATTTCAAGCATTTTATTATGAGTGGCGAGGGCATGAACTTTGTTTGATAGTTGCTTTATTTGTTCGCTAGTGTCTATGTTTTGATTTAGAAAAACTTTGTTTTTTTGAGCTTGAGTAGCAATGAAGTTTTCTATCATGATCTCTATATTGGATTTTTTTAGGAACATTTGGAGTAATTTGGGCGGCTTTCTGGTATCTGAGTGGTGTAGTAGGAGCTTGCCCAGGTGGATATAATGCATTGTTATTCTTGTATGAAAAGTTAGTATGATTTTTCCAGGTAGGATTATAGGTATTCCCGTATGGGTTTCCTTTAGCATAATTCACTTGATCAACTGGTACTCCTGTTAAAAGTGGACATTCGGGTGCAACATGTGCGTGAAGTCCGCATAAATCACATGTTGGAGCTACTGCAGCCATGGTGGTTGCGGGAGTTATGGTCAATTTCTCTATCTTTTGGGTAAGAGCTTCTGCATTAACGTTAACTTGGTCTAAACTACTAACTTCATACTTACTACCTTTCGCCTGAGGTTTCTCTATAATGGTTCTATCACTTCCCCACTAGTAATGGTTTTGAGCCATACTTTTGATAAGTTAATAAGCATCATGATAAGGTTTGTCCATCAGTGTGTCGCCAGCTTCAACATCAATCATTAGTCTTGTGTTGTACAAGAGACCATTATAAAAGGTATGGATGATCAACCATTCTTCTAGACCATAATATGGATAGAGTCGCAACATGTGTTTGTATCTTTCCCATGCTTCGAAGGGAGATTCACTTTCCTTTTGTTTAAAACCATTGTATTGGCTCTTAGCATAGTCGTTTTACTTGGAGAAAAATATCGCGCTAGGAAAACTTTCTTCAATTCATTTCATGTAGTAACAGAGTTGGATGATAGAGACTGGAGCCAGGCTCTAGCTCTATCTCACAATGAAAAAGGAATGTTGTTGTGAGGTTCCTCTTGCGAATGGGCAGCATAATCCTTCAGAGGACGATTTTCAGGTCCTTCGGCCATTCTTGGTTCAGGAAGAGATAAATCGGGAAGATTGAATTCGGGAAGATTGTACTTAATTTGGTATTCTCTAATTCGGCGTCTTATACTAACAAAATGCTCGGCTTTGTCAATTTGTTTCTCTAATTCTTCGCCTTGAGAGCGAGTGCTTGGCATACAATCAACGGATAAAAGGAAATAAATTAGTTGCCTTAGTCTATACTGCGTAAAAAGGATTCACAATATGGACTAAATCTGTCCCCGACAATGGCGCCAAAAACATGATCGCGTGACGATAAAAGTCTATCGGGTGTATTAATTGCAATTGCACAGTTGGATCGTGTAGTTGTAAAATATATCGAACCCACAGGGATTGGTAATCGAATTACTGCTATCTAAAGCTACTGTGTAAAGCTAAGGCTAACAAACCTTAGGTTTTGGGGTAGAGAAAAAATAACATTAGACTAAATTGAAATATTTATTAACGGGATACCGGTACGTAATAGTCTGACTTCGGGAATTCAGTAGTTCATTGGCATATCTTTGAGTATTTAAAACACTGTTCAGTAGAAACTATTAGTTTAAAAACATTTATCTCACACTCTCATGATTATTGATTCAAATTATATAATTAAACTTAAATGCTTGCTCTCGCTGTCTCATTTAAAATCCAAAGATACTTTTTGAAAACAAATAGAGTCTAATTAATCGTAAACCGCTCTCGCTGTATTTAAAACCAATGTTTGATGACCACTATCCGGTTAAAAACTCACACTCTTGTGATTATTGATTTTAGCCTTTGTTTTGTCTCTTACTCTCGTAACAAAACAATTTGTATTAAGATTGGAAACCAGACCCGAAAAGTATTTTTATAAAATGTTAATTCCAATTTATTACCGAACTCCTTTAGTTTGTGACCTTACATACCAGTATCATGGAAATTAGTCGGACATATTATTCATAAAGAACACAAAACAATAGCAGACATATAATAATTCAGGCATGATTGATAAATAAAAAACAGTAATAAAATTAAACTAACAAACCTGGAATTAAATAATTAGAATAGATTTATGAAATTCTTTAAGTACTTGTAGCAATCCTCCACAATATACCGATAGGATTTGCTTGCTGAAAACTAATTTGAGTGCAAAAAAAAATATTAAACTAAAGCAAAGTTCAGGAGACTATGAAGAAAAACTAATGTTGCAATAGTTTCCTGGTGTAGAAAACTATTGTTGTTTAGGTGAAGGTTTTATTTGCTTAAGTTCTAAACAAAGCGCTAAACTGTTAAACTGAATAATGGCGTGAAAGGAAAAAACGAGAATACAAAATAATGAAACAAAACTAAATAGAGGATACGAGAGAGTTCAAAAGTATGCGGGCGAGAGAGAGAGAGAGAGAGAGAGAGAGAGAGAGAGAGAGAGAGAGAGAGAGAGAGAGAGAGAGAGAGAGAGAGAGAGAGAGAGAGAGAGAGAGAGAGAGAGAGAGAGAGAGAGAGAGAGAGAGAGAGAGAGAGAGAGAGAGAGAGAGAGATTCTTTGTATAACTATTTTTCTTTTTATATCTGCTCCATAACAAAAATTGCTTGAGAAAATATAGGAATGTGACTTCGTGCTTCCAAACAGTATGTGTGTGGAGAAAGACCAGGAGGAAATTATGCAGGTCGTTGGCACTGGAGAATCATGGAATCATGGAGAAATCTTTGCGCATCAAACAAAACAGAAAATAGGTTGTGCCGAGTGGAATGCAATGTGTGCCATGGGGCACACATATTTATTCTATGCCGATCAGAATGGTTTGTGTGCCGAGGGGCACACAAATTCAACTTGTGTCAGGCAGAATAGAAAGTGTGTCGAGGGGCACTGCCTTCGGATATGAAATCTTCTTTTATTTCTGCTGTTTTTCTGATTTTGAGCTCGCTTCTTTTCCTTTTCTTCTCCTTTTCTCATGTAGGCCTTGGATGGAATAATTACCTGAAACACACTTGAAAAACCAATATAATGCAACATGATTGAGATAAAATGGTAAGTTTATTTATGCAAATCGGGTTGAATAAGCTATGTGTTTTTGCATTATCACCACACTTGACAGAACACCATGAAGTTTCACAATCACACAGAGGTAAATCTCCGCCAACTTCGGAACCAGAAAACTGATATTAATTGGAATGAAGTGAGGTGATTTTGTTAGCCTATCAATAATCACCCAAATTATATGATGCCCTTGTGGAGTACTTGGCAGCCCCGTCACAAAGTCAATTGATATGATATCCCACTTCCACTCCGGAACATCTAAAGGTTTCAATAATCCAACAGGTTTCTGGTGTTCAACCTTTGACTTCTGACAAGTCAAGCACGCATACACAAATCATGCTACATCTTGTTTCAATCTGGACCACCAAAATAACTTATTAAAATCATGGTACATCTTAGTAGCTCCCGGATGAATACTCAAACTACTCCTATGGATTTCTTCTAGAATCATTCCTCTCATTTCTACATTATCCAGAATACAAATTGTCGCGAAATCTCAATACACCTTGGGAATCTACTTTAAAATCACTATCCTCCGACTGGTTACCCACCACCATCAAGTCTACCAACTTCACATCTAGCTTCTGAGATTTTTTAATATTATCCAAGAAATCATTGTTAATCATCAACATTCCCAACATCACACTATACGGTGTCACTTCACAGACTAAACTCATATCTCTAAATTTCTCAATCAACTCTAACTCCTAAACCATCATAGTATACATATGTAAATTTTTTCAACTTAAAGCATCAACTACAACATTAGCTTTGCCTGGATGATAATTCAAGCCAAAGTCGTAATCCTTTAGTAGTTATAACCATCTGCGTTGCCTCATATTCAGTTCCTTCTGATCAAACGGGTATTTTTGACTCTTGTGATCACTAAACACTTCAAATCTGGAACCATAAAGGTAATTCCTCCAAATCTTTAGTACAAACACCACCACAACTAATTCAAGATCGTGAGTAGGATAATTCCTTTTATGACTCCTCAATTGTCTTTATGCATAAGCCACTACTTTATCGTTCTGCATAAGTACACCGCCTAAACCCAAATTAGAAGCATCACAGTATACAACAAATGGTTCTTCAGGATTATGTGATATTAAAATTGGAGCCGTCGTCAATCTCTTCTTTAGCTCGACAAAACTTTCTTCACATTAGATATCTCGTACAAATGCTTTAACTTTATTGGTTAAATGAGTTAGCGAAAGTGCTAACTTAGAAAATCCTTCGATAAATCTCATATAATAACCATCCAAGCCCAAAAAACTTCTAATTTCCGTAACTGACTTTGGAGTCTCCCACTGCAAAATTGCATCTACTTTGGACAAATCTACAATAATGCCACTGCCTGAAATAACATGACCAAGAAAACTGACTTCTACTAACTAGAGTTGACATTTTGACAACTTCACATATAACTTCTTCTATTTAAACACTTGTAGTACAATTTGCAAATGCTCAACATGTTCCTTTTCTGATTTGGAATAGATCAATATGTCGTCAATGAATACCACCACAAACTGATCCAAATAAGTGTGAAAGATACGGTTCATATACTCCATAAACACTCATGGCGCATTAGTAACATCAAACAACATTACCGGGTACTCATAATGTCCATACCGAGTCCTGAAAGCTGTCTTTTGAATGTCCTCATCCTTCACTCGAATTTGGTGATAGCCTGATCTCAAATTAATCTTGCTAAACACACGCGCACCCACCAATTGATCCATCAAGTCGTCTATTCTTGGAAGTGGATAGTTGTTTTTTATTATTACTTTATTCAACTGTTGATAATCAATGCACAGTCTCATACTACCATTTTTCTACTTTACAAGTAATATCGGAGCTTCCTAAGGCGATACACTTGGTCTCACAAACTTCTTTTCAAGCAAGTATTCTAATCGTTTCTTCAACTCTGATAATTCAGATGCTGACATTCTGTATGGTGCCATAAAAATAGGTTTGGTACCAAGGACAAGATCAATCAAAAATTCTACTTCTCTTTCTAGCGGCACATCTGAAATGTCATCATGGAAAACTTCAAGAAAGTCGCACATTACCTGCTGCCCATCAATTGTAGCTTGATTCTTAATAATAAGGACGCCATCAATGAAAACAATTGAGATTCATCCCGCATTAACTCCTTCAGCTATCTAGCAGATAAGAAACCAGTTTCCTCCTCCTCTTCAGGAGTAGAAAACAGCACCAATTTGTTGTAACAGTTAATATGAATGTAGTTATATTCCAACTGGTTCATACCCAAAATCACGTCTAAACCAGCCAACGGCAAACAAACTAGATCAACAACATAATCTCTATCATAGATAGACAAAGGACATTTCAATTATACTAGATAAGTAGTCACTGATCCCTTAGTCGGAGTATCGATAACCATTTCCCTATTCATAAAAGATAACACAAGGCCCGACTTTTTAGCACAATCAGCACCAATAAAACAATGTGTTGCACCAGTATCAATAATAGTAATTAAAGTAATACTATTAATGAAGCATATACCTCTGATCAAGCGGTCTCTACTAGATGTCTAAGTCCCAGCTAAAGCAAACACTTTTCCAATGGATCGATCTTTATTAGGTTTCTGGCACTGAGCACCGATATGTCCTTCTTCACCGAAGTTGAAACATATTACTTCCTTGTGTCTACATTCAGTTATCTCATGCCCGAGTTTGCCACAACGAAAACGCCTCTTCACTTCAGCATTGCATTCATTACTTTGATGACCAGGTTTTCCACATCTGTAACATACAATACCAACAGGAGCACCTCTCCCACTTGGCCTCTTACCATCAACAACTTTTTATTTTCTTTTGTCAGTCGAAGAATTGTAAAGCTTCCCACAATACTATTGTTGCTTTCCTCTCTTCTCAGTGATAATTTTGTAGTTATCCTTACTATCCTCTTCAAAAGTTCTATAGCTGATCACTAAATCTGGAAACTTACGGATCCGATGATACCCAATTTCCTTCTAGATATATGAATGCAGTCTGTTTTCAAACTTCACGCACTTTGAGAGTTCAGTAGTCTCCTCGCTGTAATGAGGATAATAGTTTGCCAATTCCAAGAATTTAGCAGCATATTCAGTTACCGATAATTCTCCTTGTTCCAGCTCCAGGAATTCAATCTCTTTATTCCTACATACATCCTTTGGGTAATACTTCACTAGGAACTCCCTGTAAAACATGACCCAAGTAATATCCACACCTGCGCCTTCTAGTCTCTAGCGAGTAGCAACCCACCAGTCATCAGCTTCTCCTACCAGTATATGCGTACCAAAATGCACTTTATGGGCTTCAGAACAGTCCATAACCCGGAAGATCCTTTCAATTTCTTTGAGCCACTCATGCGCTCCTTCAGGATCATGCTTTCCTCGAAACATGGGTGGATGGTTCCTCTGAAAAGTTTCCAACGCACGAGATCCATTGTTCCCGCCAGCATTAGGCTGGTTTTGTACTGCCTGAGCCAAAGTCTGCAACGCAACAGCAAGTGCACCATCATTTTTTCCATTCATCGCTCTACTTCACACCATAACATCTAACAATGGTTAGAAGAAATACACCAACAATATTTTGTAAGAACAAGATTTGGTTCTACAATATTATCTGAGTTTTGATGATAAAAAATGAGTATGTTTGTATGAACAATTTTGATACTCTAATGTTTGTTATTGTTGATTACTTAACAAACAGGTTCTGCTTCTGATGGATGGCGTGGCTAGGACATTAGAACAGAATTAGTTCCGCTTCTACGCTACACAAGTTCTGTTAAACAGTTGCAAGACACTCCAGAAGGCTCTGAAGTGTAGGCTCTAATGTTTGTCTAAAGAAACCAGTCAGAAGATCTGAAGACAGGAGTTTTTACTTACGTTCAGATTCTGAATATTCACGCTTCTAAAGACAATGGGTTCTAAAGAAACAGTCAGAAAATCTATAAAGCAGAAGTTTCTACTCAAGTCTAGATGCTAAAGACTCAAGTTTCTAAATACCTAAGGTTCTAAAGATAAGAGTTCTAAAGACCAACTATTGAAGACTCTAAAGACAAAAGTTCTAAAGATTCTAAAGACTTGAAGTTCTAAAGACCCAAGGTTCCAAGAAAAGGTTCTCACAACCAAGTGTTGAAGACTCTGAAGACGTGGTTCTGAAGACTTTGAAGACTTAAAGTTCTGATGACCTTGTGTTATGTTCTCGCTTCTAAACTCATGCTCACAGAAGCCTCTGAAGTGTAGAAGGAAAAAAGATAATATTAACGTGGTACAAATAGTACATGGTACAATCAACATTTCATTCCACTACCATGAAAGGACGGATGCGTCGCACGATCTTATCCCCCATGTTACTGTTTAAGCTTCCAATGCTTATGGAAATCCCAGGAGTACCCCTCAATGGACATATTATTTTATTGGCTATATAAAGGCTTGAAGACTAAGAGAGAAAGCAACCAACCAATGAAATATTCACACACAAAGTGATGTTCATAACTTCCATATTATTTAGTCAGTGTTCTTAAAATAGTTTACATATTTAGCTTGTGTAGAAGCAATACTCTTGTAAGCAAAACTTATATTCAAACGGTTGTTTAATATTCCTTAAGAGGTCGGGTAGGTCTGTATCATTAGCAAGTCTAGAACTTGTGAGTTTTAGAGGTTGTTAGTCACTTGTGGGTAGCTTGTGCATTGTAATAATCAGGTTGATTATTGTTTTATATTCCTTAAGGGACCGGGTAGGTCTGCATCCTTAAGAAGTCTAGGATTTGCGAGTCTTAAAGGTTGTTAGTCACTTGCGGGTAGCCTGTGCAAATTGCAATCAGTTTGGTTATAGTGAATTAAATCCTCGATTGAGTGAGGCGAAATCACCTTGGAGGATGGACTAGACTAGCTTGATAATTTTCAAGTGAACTAGTATAAACATACATTGTTATTTACTTCCTATTCTTAATTATTATTATTATTATCAAGAGTGAAGGAAAAAAGCATTTTAACCTAAAGGGGAATATTTTTAAAAGAAAATTTTTTGTTTTAAAAACCCAATTAAAACCCCCCATTTCTTATGTTTTTCACACTTCATATTCCACTGTCACACTACACTAAAGACTCAATAATCAGGCCGAACAGACCGACCTACTCTAATACCAATTGTACACC
The DNA here is from genome assembly GCA_948472305.1 of Vicia faba. NCBI lineage: Eukaryota > Viridiplantae > Streptophyta > Magnoliopsida > Fabales > Fabaceae > Vicia > Vicia faba. Next base: position 1,439,394,464 of record OX451737.1, on the reverse strand, counting down.
CTATTTCCCTATCAGTAATAAAATAAAATCAGAGTAAATTAATTTTTTAAATACATCATCGAAATAGGATGTCACATCTTCCAACTTATTAAAACATGCTCAAGTATAATTAAACGGATACATAACACACTTCGGATGAACTGACAACAATTTTATCATGGTTCTCAAACTTCAACTTTATTAATGCAACGAAACGAAAATCATAATTATTTTCAACATTCTCAACTCATCATAAAAACAACATTTTAAATCAAATAAAGAGAGACTATAATACTCCCATAATTCTTCAAATAAAAACAACAACTAAGCAAAGCAAGCAAGTGTTCAACCCCCAGGTGTTACGTATCAGAACACAATGCTGACTCAAAAATAAATGATGAATAACCTCATCTATTGCGGATGACCTGTGTGTTACCCATGTAGAGGAAACATTCAAACATAAAGGGTGATATATCATAACAATACAAAAGGAAGCATAATAATAAGCAGATAACAATTCAAGAACACATGATCATACTTCTTTAATATCCAAAACATTGATTTTTCACAATCATATAATGCAATTGAGACCGAAACTGACTCAAATTCATGTAGTACTGATAAGGCATAAGCTCCCATCATAATGCCAACTTAGGGAAGCAGCATCATCACGCCAATATAGGCCATCACTCGCAAATATAGGTCATCGCTTCATGAAATGCATGTGACACTAACATGCAACAACATAATTTGCATTGATTATATTTACTCATCAATGCCATGCCAATACAGGCCATCATCATCGTCGTCATCATGTAATACATAGTACAAAAGAATCAACCCATTCATACAACATCAACTTACTCAAATGCAAAACAATTCACGGCATATTACTCGGAAACATGTACAGATAGGCATTTATGTTGGTAAAATAATTACCTACTGTATTCCCGTTTATTTTTATAGAATATAAAATAATGTTACCTTCATAATGTCCCAAACGGTGCATCAAACGGACACCCGAGGCAAAAGTTATGGAGTTTTCAATTTTACAAAATTTTGTCTAACATTGTGGTAACTGGTTACGTCATACTAGTAATTGGTTATTGAATGAAGCAGTAGTGAATTACACAGGAACCTTCAGCAATAACCGGTTACCTTAATCCAGTAACTGATTACTGCACATAAAATAGACCCAATATTTTCCAAAATTGCAACTGGTAGTCGGTTACTCAATCCCAGTAACTAATTACCACTGAACCAGAGCCCAAAAATCAATATATTTTTCTCCTACGGGATTTTACTTTTTCCACCCAAAAATCACTATTGAAAACATCCTAAAACATGTAAAATCATATAGAGATCAACACATATTATGTCCAACAATTCTAACACAAACATTACACCAATTTCATCAATGTTCATTAACAATTTTCACCATAAATACACATAATTCACCAAAGAACTCATCAATAGGTAAAACCCCAAAAAACTCAAATAAGGCCAAATAAAAAGCATACAACAATGGAACTTAAACACTAGCATTGCCCATCATTAGGAAACCCATTATAGTGTTAGAATCCCTTCTTACCTTAGATTTTTATCGCTTCTTGATTCCTACGGTGAATCTTCTTGCCCTAGCCTCTTAGTGTTGTTTCCCCTCTTCTCACTTCTACGCTTCTTTTTGTTCTTGCGTTCTAATTCTAATTCTCCATTCCCACTATGTTATATTCCAACAATAACCTTACTCTTCCCAATTAAATTATTATTTAATTATATAAAATAACACTAATTCTATTATTCTATTAATAACTCCATTTAGTTATTATAAAATAATAATAAGTCAATCATTTAATCCAAGTAATGCTAATAACTTATTTGTTCCTCGCACCGTTATGTTTCTACACTTTTGGGTCATACACCCCTATCCCTTAACTTCTATAATTTCCAAAGCATTTAATTTCCTAAAATTGCATCACAACACATTATAAAATTCACCAACGCATAATATTACATCACATCATCTAATTATTTTAAATAAAATAATTCTAACTAAATCAGGGTGTTACAAAGCACGTGTTAGAAAGGAGTGCAAAGTGTTTGTTTGACTATGCATGTGCATGTATTGGGACTATCCTCTCAGAAGAAGCTGTCCAGAGACAATAAAGGCAGTCAAGACTGAATTGGCCGGTGCATATTTTTTTGGGTGGAGTTATCTTTGTCAAATAACGTTTCTATTTGACCATGAATTTGTCAGAATCAAGGATAGTTAATTCCTAAGTAACTGCTCAGCTATTTATAGAGGTATTTGTCTCTTTTTCACTGTGTGATTATTTGATGTTTTCATAGTCCTTATGGGTTTTATCAGGATTTGGGTCAGTACAATCTGAGAATGGTCTTGTTAGGGATTTCCTTGTCAATTTTTGGCTAAAAAGGGGAAGAAAGGTGGTCATCATATGGGTGGTGTACGTCTTTTCAGATGTTTTGCAAGGACTTCTAACAGGATGTTCAAACATCTTGTGTGAATCAGGTCTTATGTTTTAGTTTTGAACATCTCTTTATGTCTTGTGATCTAAGTTATGAAAACAGTTGTGTCATGTGTTATGAGTTATCTGGAACTAGAATCTGCATCTGCAGGGTTGTCTTATGCCACCTAAAATTACAAGTAAAGGTTCCTAGGTTTAGGGGGAGTGTTAGACATCTTCCTCATGTACACCAAATACCCTCAGGACCTTCTAATTTTGTCATCCCGAGGTTGTTGTTCTATGGTGATCGATTGCTGAGGGTAAACTCACGGGTTCTTCTTAAGGCTACTCTTATGCCACAAAAAAAGAATATTTATCCCTTCGTGACAAGAATCGGTTCCTGGATTAAGGGGGGGGGGGGTAATTGGAAAATATGATGTGGATTCTAGTTATCTTCTTCCTCATGTGCAGAAAGAATAAAAGGTTCTTCTGGCTTAAATGACTTCAGGACTCCTCGTTCATGATTTATGGTTCGGGTTTATTGTGCAAAAGGAGTTTTAGCCAAAATTTTCCAAAATGGGAAGATTGAAAGATCCAAATATTTGAGCTCTAAAGGTTTGACTAATTTTGGCAAAACTGGATGTTGAACAAGATGTCTTATCATGATCATCTGACATCTTGTCTGGTATAACAGGGTGTTTGGATTTTGTGAGTAGGTTACAAATATGGAACAGTTTGGGAATATTTGGTAATCATATGATGTGTTCAAGAAGTAGAAATCAAAGATTTTGTTCAAGAAAATCCGTCATGCAGAAAGACATATATGTCATACGAAGATGTCCTATGAAGAGTCATTTGACATCAGCTTGTGACCAGATGTGCAGTTGGATTTAATTGATATATCTCCGATGCAAAATATTCTGGAATATTATGTAACCTATGTGGCGCACGGTTTGAAGATTGAAGAGATTCAAGATGAAATCAAGGAGTTAAATTAGTTTCTAATTATAGAGATAAATTAGGGAACTAATGATTGAAGTCCTATGATTTAGGATATATTTCTGCTGCCTCATCTGCAATAGGTTAACATTGATTTGAAGCCCAAGCCCAGTCCCTTGAAGATTATAAAAGGAAGACTGAGACCTAGGGCAAAGTAACTAAACCAAGAATAACAAATTTAGAAATAAAAAATAAGGGTTTAGGGTTTTGAAATTCGTCTACTTTCTTGTGTTGTAAGTCACCATTTGTATCAATTTGAAACACTATGGTAGAAATGGGTTTATGCATATTCAGAAGCCTTTAGGTAATGAATCATGTATTGTTATTGGATGAAGCTTTGAAGCAAATCCAAGTATGTTTATAGTCAATATTCTTGACTATATAGGTTGTAATTGATATAGATATCACTGAGGAGATTTAGGAAGTGAGATGTCGATTTCTCATATTTAGGATGTCCTTAAGTAGAAGTTGCATTGGGTAGACATTAGACAAGATGTTGTAAACAGGGGAGTTTAGATTTGAATTAATAATGTTGATAGTGGACTTCCTTTCTGGCTTGGTATCCCCCAGAGTAGGTGTGTATCCAGCGAACTGGGTCATCACATTTGCGTGTTATTATCTTTTGTGTTGTTCAGTTTTGGTTCTTGATTGATTAACATGTCGTATAATATGTTGAAACATCTATTAAGAGTTTGAACTGATAAGGTTGTATCAGTCTACTGTGTCCAATCCATATGTTATTTTGCAGAGATCAATGTATCAACATGTGTTATGACATTAGTTATCTGTATACCAGAATTTTAGAAAGGAATGCTCAACAACATGGTCAACGTTAATATCAGAATCAATATCAACAGCCGCAACAACAACAACAACAAGCTCCTAAGAAAGAAGATTGGGAAATAACCATTGAAAAGATGACAGCTCACAATATTCAATTCCAAGAAGAGACCAGAAACAATCAGAGAACCACCACAGCTTCTATATAAAATCTTAAAGTTCAGATGGGTAAAATAGCACAACAACTTTTCAGTTCTCAAGCACCAAGTACACTAACTAGTGGAACCGTGATAAATCCTAAAGAGCATAATAATGTGAGTGATGTGGTAACTAGAAGTGGTAAGTCTACTGAAAGTTATGAAGAGAAAATAGTGGAAGAAGACGATTTTTTGGAAGTGGAGTTTGAAATTAATGGACATCAGAAAGAGAAAATGGATGTTGTCGTTTCATCTGTAGTTGAGAAGGATAAGCCGAAAGACCTAAAACCATCTTATCAGACTTCCTTATCCTCCGAGACAAAAGAAGAAAGATCGACATGAGAAGAATTTTGAGAAGTTTTTGGAGATGTTTAAGAAGCTTGAAATAAACATTCCATTTTCTGAGGCACTTGAGCAAATGCCCATTTATGCCAGGTTCATGAAAGACATCATATCAAAGAAACACACCATAAATATTGAGACGGTCATTCTGACTAAAACATGTAGTGCAATTCTTCAAGGTATGAAAATTTCGGTGAAAAAGAAAGACATCGGCTCTGTTACTATTATATGCACTATTGGGGGTAGAAAATTCAAGAAGGCTTTGATTGATTTGGGAGCCAGTGTAGGTTTAATGTCTTTGTCCATTTACAGAAAATTGGGTATTGGTACGGTTCAAGATACTAGGATAACACTCCAGTTTTCTTATCACTCAGTTAAACGACCATATGGAGTGGTAGAAGATGTCTTGGTAAAGATGGAAAAATTTGTTTTCCTTTTTGATTTTGTTATTCTTGAAATGCCTAAAGATGAAGAGATTTCTCTTATTTTAGGAAAACCATTCTTAGATACTGGACGTTGTATGATAGACATAGAGGAAGGAACAATGACTCTCAAAGTCTATGACGAAGAATTGAAAATTGATGTTCTGAACACTATGAAGTACAAAGATGATGTTGGTACAAGTCATATTGTGGAGGTTATAGATCAAGTGATTTCTTAAGGTACTCCGATGAAAACACCACAGTTACCTTTGGAACGGGTTTTAAGCATGTTAATTATTTAAAGTGATTAAGAGAAGGATGTGAAAGAGTCAGAAGTGCTCGCCATGATGGAAGCACAACGTCAGTGGATTAGATCTAAACCACACTGGTGAGAAGATTTAAGGCCACCACAACCATCAGTAGAAAAGCAAGAGTCTAAAAGGGGGACAAATTTGAAATAACTACAAGAAAATCTCAAGTATGTTTTCCTTGATCTTGAATAAAAGTTCCCATCCATTATCAATTCTAGTCTATAGGGTTTCCAAGAGGAAAAACTCATTCAAGTACTCAAGAAATACAAGAGTTTTATTAGATGAGCCATTGAAGACTTGAATGGTATTAGCCCGACAATATGCATGCACAAGATTCTGATGGAAGACAATCATAAGCCGATGGTTGATGGGTGAATTCCGCAAGTGCACGGACCTATCAAAGTAATATAAAATATTGTCGAATCCACAGAGACCAATTGTCAAACCTATTGTTTTCTATCATTACAGTGTTTATCTAAGGCTAATAAAATAAAGATTGGAGTTGAGAAAATGACATAAATAAAATACTTAAATTAATATTAGAAATGCAATGTTGGAATATGGATCTCATCAATTCCTTGGTACTCTTGTTATTCATTAATTGAATTTCTATGGGATAATATTTTCTACTTTGAAAAAGAACTAATTCAACGGGAAATGTCGCTTTCGCGTATTCAGAACCGAGTTTTATTCTCTAATCTTTACCATCCACTGTCATGGTGGTAGGCACTTATTGTGTTAAAGAAATAAAACCTATTTTTAAGTAATTAGAATCTTTACTTAGTTGAAAAGTTATTTTGATTGGAAAGTTTAACTTTAAAGGGTTCCATACTTTCGCTCAAGGTAACTGTATCTTAAACCTATAAACGATGCGCTTTCATAAATAGTTTTAAAATCACTTTCTAGAAATATTAGACTCTCCTAATTAATCAACAAATATCTTTCACATATTTTATCAATTTATAACTAAACAGCCTTAATCTTTTGTACCAGACGATTTTCGATCTTACCTAGCATATAAATGGTTCTACCTTCATAGTAACCGACAAAGTTAAGTTTAGAAAAGTTGTGATTAAAACCAAAATAGTCCCAATAGTATTTCTCAAAGAACAATAGTTTAGAGTACCCTCTAATCAACGGTCTTCACATTCCAACACTTATAAAATTAGCTAGACATGATTATATATAAACCAAAACGATTGACTCGACCATATGATAAAGAATAGTAGACATATTAAAATAAACTTTAAACGAACGATTCGAAGAAAGTTAGAAGAAGAGTGTGCGATTAAATAAAGGTGCAAAGTAAAGAAAAGCATACAAAATATAAATAATGCTGAATTAAATAAGAACCTGCTCCAAACAGAGGTTTAAATTTGGTACAACGGAAAGAAACTTTGATGGAATGTAAATGACGGAAATAAATTTCGACCAATTATAAATGCAAAAAGATACAAAAATTCAAAGTAAATGATTCAAACTCAATACAAGAACAATTGCTATAACCCCCTGATGTGAAGTATTATAGCTTTCAAATGGTAAAGTATATAGATTAGATTGTACTAAGCTTAGATGATCAAAATGGTGGAACTATGGGGTATTTAATAGGTTCCAAAAAACCCTTAAAATGCTAAAAACCGCTTCAAAATCATGGAGAGAATATAGAGGCCACTTGTGGATTTGTGGAGGCTAAGGAAGGTCCATTTCCAATCGTCTGGACATTATAAAAGGTGGTTATCGCAAGACCCCCATGGTGAATGCCATGCTCACAAAGTGGGCATGACTTGGCCATTCCATTTGTTGGTGCGTGCACCACCTATGGCACTGTTGTGGTGAACGCCATGGTGCTCGACATAGATTCTAGCTTGCTCCAATTATTTCGTTTTTCGACCTTTTTACTTCCTTTCTTTGCATGTGACTCTTAAATGGCTAAATACCTTAAAACAAACAAAATACCAACATAATAGTGGAAATGTAAAACAAAATGATAATAAAACATGCATAAATCATGTCAAATAAACTATTTATTTTGGTGTCATCAATGGTCCAACCATATTGCAGACTTAATCTCCCCATGAAAGAAGTGGTTCGCAAAGAAGTTGTGAAGTTGTTGGATGTGGGTCTTATTTACCCTATATATGATAGCTCATAGGTGAGTCACGTGCACGTGGTACTAAATAAGGGAGGAACTACCGTAGTCATGAATGAGAAAAGTGAGTTGATTTCGACAAGAACTGTCACAGGTTCGATGGTGTGCATTGATTACAAAAGGTTGAACACCACAACAAGAAAACCACTTTCCTTTGCCATTCATCGATCAAATGTTAGAAAGGTTGGCGTGTCACGATTATTATTTCTTCTTGGATGGTTATTCAGAGTATAATCAGATTGCAGTGGCCCCTGAAGATCAAGATAAAACTGCATTTACACGCTCATATGATATCTTTGCCTACAGGAGAATGCCATTTGGGTTGTGTAACACACCAGCTACATTTCAGAGGTGTATGACATCCATTTTTACTGACATTCTTGAAAAGCACATGGAAGTGTTCATGGATGATTTTTCTGTATTTGGGTCTTCTTTTAACAATTGTTTAACTAAATTGTCTCTTGTGTTAGAAAGATGCCAGTAAACCAACTTAATACTCAATTGGGAGAAATTCCATTTGATGGTGCGAGAAGGAAAAGCCCTAGGTCACAATATATCTCCTAAGGAAATAAAATTTGACAAAGCAAATGTGTGTGTAATAGAAAATATTCCACCTCTGCTGAATGAGAAAGGTGTAAGAAGGTTCTTGGGACATGTGGGATTCTATTATAGGTTCATAAGATATTTTTCCAAAATATCCAAGCCACTGACTAGTTTGCTTGTAAAAGATAAGCCTTTCATTTTTGACAAAGAGTATGGCGATGCATTTGAAACTTTGAAAAGTAAGTTGGTGTCTGCACCAATAGTAATGGCCCCTGAATTGTCACTTCCCTTTGAGATAATGTGTGATGTGAGTGACATTGCAGTAGGGGCGGTGCTAGGGAAGAGAAGAGAAAAGCTCTTACATGTGATTTATTATGCTAGTCATGTGTTGAATCCGGCTCAGATAAATTATCAACCACTGAGTAAGAGTTGGTAGCATTTTTTTATGCTTTTGACAAGTTTAGGTCTTACTTGCTAGGGTCTAAAGTCATTGTTTATACAGACCATGCTTCTTAGAAATATCTTTTTGCCAAACAGGAATCAACAAGATTTCTAAGATGGATACTACTTCTTCAAGAATTTGACCTGGAAATCCGGGATAAAAAGGGATGTGAAAATATAGTTGCTGATCACTTATCTCGAATGTCCTCGATTGAAGAAACAAAAGAGAAAAACCCCATAAAGGACGAGTTCACTTATGAACACCTCCTTGTTGTGACCGATTCCCTATGGTTTAGCGATTATGCGAACTATTTGGTTGGTGGTGTTATACCTGATGACTTTGATTACAATAAGAAGAAATTTTTTTATATGATTGCAGGTTGTATCTATGGGATGATCAATTCCTTTACAAAAATGGGGTGGATGGTTTAGTCTGACGATAGGTTACAGAAGAAGAGCAAAAAGATATCCTTGAGGCATGTCACAACTTAGAGTGTGAAGGACAATTCAGTGGATACAGGACTGCAACAAAGGTCCTCCAATTGGGGCTCTACTGGATAACTTTGTTTAAAGATGCTTACTTTATAGTAAAAGAGTGTGACAGGTGTCAACGGACAGGTAATATTTCTAAAAGAAATCAAATGCGAAATTCTGGTATGCAAATAATAATGTCATAACACATGTTGAGACAAAGATCTCTGCATAACAATCCTTGGACAGGATAAAGCACACTGATATAATATATATCAGGACAACGTCATGACAGATGTTCCAACATCTTTATGTGACATGTCAATCAACCAAGAAACAAGAGCTGAACAATGCAGAATGATAACAACACAAAGATATGATGACCTAGTTTAGTGTACAACAACACCTACTCTGGGAGCTACCAAGCCAGGAAGAAAATTCTGCTATTAGTAGTATTATTTCATGTAAACAACCTCATGTTTATAGGTAAACAACCTCGGTTTTACCTAATCACTACCCAATGCAATCTTTATCACATAAACTCATCCAAGATAAGAGAAACCCATCTCACTCCCTAAATCACCTTAGTAATATCTAACAGCCACAATGTCTAGTGACTATATCAAACTACTTAAAAGGCACCCCTTTCAAAGTAAAGTCCAGCCAAGACTCTAAACTAACTAACACACTTGAATTTGCTTCAAAGGTTCATCCAAGAACAATATACAATTCATTACCTAAAGACTTCTGTGTGAGCAACCTTTTTCTTTAAGTAGTTTAGTATGATAGAAAATATGTGTGAAAATAGTATTAATGAATGTTTAATGTGCTTAATCTATACGGGTGCATAATATTACAATAGTATAACATGTTCAAAAAGAGTCAAAAATGTGTTTTACACATAAAGCATAATTCCGGGTCGATACATAAGGTCTTGCATCGAAAAAAACTTAGTCAAAAATGTGTTTTACACATAAAGCATAATTTCAGGTCAATATATAAGGTCTTGCATTGACACATACTTAAGCAAAGAATCACAAAAACAATTCTTCTTTAGTATGAGTCGACCCATTCATACTTTGCATTGATACATGTCAAGTTGATGCTCTTGGAAAACGTTTTAAAACCTTTATGCATCGATACATATCACGTTTTGTTTTCAAAATCAAAAATCAACTCAGTATGTATCTACATATACGCGTTATGTATCGACTCATATAAAATGAATGGTTTTGGTTTCTTTATGGAAAACATGTTGTATCAACACATAAAGAATTACATCGACTCATACATATTTGATCTCTCTGTAATATGTTTTTCCATTAGTATGTATCGATACATAACAGATTGTATCGACTCATCTTATGTTTCATAACTAACATGAGTCGACTCATGTTAAACATGCATCAACTCATACTTCACTTTTTCACCTCTAACCGTTTTCTGTTACATATATAAGTAAGTTTTTTGCAGCAAAAATAAAGTGTGTCACAAATATAGTTGGTGTGCATCAAAATTTCCGAGCAATAGAAACCTGAAAAGATACTTCATCTTCATCATATTCTCAATCATCTTAGTTCAACAACAACGAAAGATAAACATCGTTGTTAATTGGATCAAGAGATCATAGAGATAACGTTCAGCAGTACGATCGGTGATCTAAGCTGAGTTAAAGATTCAGAAGGGGATTTCAAGGAAAAACCAAAGGGTTTATCCTTCAAGAATGGGCGTGTTCTTGCGGGTTTGTTAGTCACGATTGCACAAGTCAGATTCAGCTGTAGCGAGGGGTTTGGAAATTAGGGCTATTTCGCAAATAGGTCGTGGAAGCGGAGGATTGATTGTGGATCTTACAGGGAATCTTGATAAGCTCATATCAAGTGAAGGTTCTTACAAGAAGAAGAAGAACTTAGAGATTACGTTCTATCTTTGTATTGTAACCTTGAAAACAACTTTTAGCAAATTGATATAACATGTCTTAATTTCAGTTTTGGAATTGAGAGGGAGACGTACCCACACGCGAGGATGACAGTGAAGAACTTCCTTACCAAACTGCCCGTGTATTGTTTTTCTTTCTCTCTTTCTCTTTACATTTTTCTGCAAGTTTGAGATCAATTGGTTTGCTGGTTTTTTTGTTTAATGATACAATAGTGGTAAAAACTCTTTAGCTAAAACCACCATTATTGTTGATCATCGAACAAGCATACACCAAATGTTCGACAAAATTGCGTGCAAGTTCTTATTCATTGGAAATAGCATTCTTTTTATAAGTGCATTGAAACGTACATCAATCTGTGTTTAATTTTCATCTATTTCATCTATCTCATCTTTAAAAAATCCAGCAAGTTTATCGTATGTCCGACTTTCTAGTAGTTGGTTCAAAATAGACGGAAGTCGATTCGGGACCGTGTTTTTCCGCTGCTTTTAATAAATTTTGATAAAAGATTTTAAATCCTTGATAAATAAGGAGGTGATCCATTCACCCCCCCCCCCCCCTCTCGATCACTTTCCACACCGTCTAACAAGTGGTATCAGAGTGTCGGTTCGCTGGTGCTTTGTGTCTACTAGTAACGCTATGGCTTTTGAACCAAAGGGGCGTATAATAGATCTTCTGTTTTCAATGGTGAAAACTATGGCTACTGGAAAGACTGCATGTGAGTACACATAAATTCCATTGACAGGAACGTATAGACTTCCATTCAAAATGGTCCTTTTCAAATTACCATAAGGAATGATGCAGATGCAATAGTACCTAAACCTGAGGATCAAAGGAGATGAAACAGATGAAAAGAAGTGGTCGAGCGATTGAAGAGGCCGAAATATGATAATCTCAGCACTTGGTGTTGATGAGTATTATAGGGTGTCTCATTACACGACTGCTAAAGAAATGTGGGATGCTTTAGAAATTGGCCATGAGGGCACTACTGAAGTTAAACAGTCCCGCATTAACACACTCAATCAAGAGTTCGAGCTCTTTCGCATGAAACAAGGATAATATGTCTCTGACATGCAAAGGAGATTCATTTATCTTATAAGTCGTCGTCTGAATGCACTTGGAAAACCTGTTTCAAATGAAATTGCTACTAACAAAATTCTGAGATGTCTTAGCACGGAATGGCAACCTAAAGTAACAACTATCAAGGAAGCCAACGGCCACATTATGCTTACCATTACAACTCTGTTTGGAAAGCTGGAAGAACATCAATAAGAATTGAAAAGTCTTGAAAAATATGAAAACAAGAGTTAAAAAGGAGAAGAATAAAGACAAGGAGGGTGAGAAGAAGTCAATAGCTCTTATGGCTTCTAGCTCCAAGTCCTCACACAAAGAGCAAAATGATAATGGCTCAAGTACTGACGAAGATTTGGATGATGAAGAAATGGGACTCTTTGTTCGGAGATATAATAGGTTTATTAGAAATAATGGAATCAAGCACTCCGATAAGAATCTCATAAATTTTTGAAAACATTCCAAAGATCCAAGACAAGAAGAGAATAAGAAGCAAAGAAGTAAAGGACCTTGCTATAATTGTGGTAAAGTTGGGCACTACAAACCAGGGTGTCCAATGATGAAAAAGGACAAAGGAAAAGCTCCACCAAAGAAGTTCAATAAACAAAGAAGAGCTTACATCATGTGGGAAAGCGATAGTTATTCATCAAATGATGACAGTTCAAGTGATAGTGATGAGACTGCAAATTTATGTCCCATGGCACATACCAAAAATCAGTCCTACCGCAAGAAGAAGAACCACGACAAGCAAGTAAGACAAGCCTACCATAACAACTTTTCTTCTATGTCTTTTTATAAACTTAAAATAGCTTTTGAAAAACTACAAAACAAAGCTGAAGATGCTTTTAAGAGATTATCCTCCGATAAACAAATATTTTCATTTTTGGAGGGTAAAGTCTATAAAGCTGAAAAATACTTAAAATATCTAAAAGCTAGTATTGCATAAAGTTCAAAATATAAGGATGTTAGAGGATGTATTCCAAGAAGGGAATGTGGAGTTTGTCATATTTGGCAATAAGAGGTTAGAACTCTTAATGCCAAATTGGAAAAAGCTTTACAACCCAAGGTTACTTTTGCCGTTGATCCTAGACGTTTTAAGAAAACTTTGAATCCACCATATGCAAAATATTCTTTTGTAGAAAAGATTCCAAAGGATTCAATGAGAAAAAGTAAGAAAATCCATCATTATGGTTTATGTCATTATTATTGTCATGTTGGTCATACCATTAGAAATGCAAGTTTAGGAGATTTCTTGTTGCTAAATTCATTTACCAATGGAGGATTAAAGGCAACCATGTTACCACTTACCCACATGGACCCAATGAAAATTGGGTACCTACCTCTCTCTTTTGATATTGCAGGAAAATTGTCTTACATCCATGGATAGAAGATGGTTTCTAGACAGCGGGTGTTCAAGGCACATGACAGGTGACATATTACTTTTCATTGACTTCAAAGCAAAGAAGAAAGGATGTGTTAATTATGGAGACAATAAAAAAGGAGCAATACTTGGTAAAGGTAGTGTAGGTAATCCCTATACCACTACTATTTCTGATGTCCATTTAGTAGAGAGGCTTAAACACAATTTGTTAAGTATTAGTCAATTGTGTGACAAGGGTTATAAATTTACTTTCACAAACAATTGCTGCATAATTGAAAATACTGAAGATAATATTGTGTTTAAGGGTATTAGAGTAAACAACGTATATATGCTTGACCTTTTTGATGTATCATTAACAAGCACTAAGTGTCTAGTCACCTTGAATGATTATTCTTGGCTTTGGCATAGACAGCTAGCGCATGTTAACTTTGATTTTCTTAATAAGGTTGTATCTAAGAATCTAGTAGTCGGTCTTCCAAAAATAAAAATTTCAAAAGATCACTTATGTGACGCGTGCCAAATGGGAAAGCAAACAAGGGTCTCTTTCAAATCTAAAAGTGTGATTTCTACTTCACGACCTCTTGAGCTTCTCCATATGGACCTCTTTGGACCTTCTAGGACAAAGAGTCTAGGTGGAAGTTATTATGGTTTTGTAATCGTTGACGAATATTCTAGATTTACTTGGACTATATTCCTTCGTAGCAAAGATGAAACTTTTTCTGCTTTTAAGAGTTTTGCAAAACTACCCCAAAACAGAATAGAATTAAAAATAATTACAATTCGAAGCGATCATGAAGGTGAATTTCAAAACCATCTCTTTGATAAGTACTGTGACAAGCATGGTATTGAGCATAACTTTTCATCCCCTCGAACTCCATAGTAGAATGGAGTTGTGGAGCGTAAAAATCGCGTTTTAGAGGAGTTGGCAAGAATAATGCTCAATGTGGGTGGATTACCAAAATATTTTTGGGCTGATGCAATTAGCACAGTTTGTTATGTTTTAAGCAGAATATTAATCCATCATATTTTGGATAAGACCCCTTATGAGCTTTTAAAAGGAAGAAAGCCAAACTTGTCACACCTTCGCGTATTCGGTTGTAAATGTTTTCTTTTGAATAATGGTAAAAAAACCTTGGGAAATTTGATTCAAAAGCAGATGAAGGTATCTTTATCGGATACTCACAATCAAGTAAAACATATAGAGTGTATAATAAGAATTTACTTACTGTTGAGGAGTCGGTCCATGTTTCTTTTGATGAATCTTATCCGAAAGAGGTCGGAAAAGATATTTCTTTTGATGGTGCAGGTGTATCTACAGAAGACATACTCAAGGAAACTGTTGAGGATATTGATCAGTCCAAAACAGTTGACGATGAGGATGAGGAAGATACAAGTCATGCAAAAGATGAGGAAGAAGGGCTATCCGAAGTAAAAGATCTTCCATAAGCTTGGAAATCCTCAAAAGATCATCCTGTTGACAACATATTGGGAGATTTTTCAAAAGGAGTGATGACTCGCTCTAAGATAAGTAATTTATGTTATCACTTCGCTTTTGTTTCACAAGTAGAGCCTAAAAACGCCAAAGAGGCCTTGATTGATGAATTTTGGCTAATGTCCATGCAAGAAGAGCTTAATCAATTTAAAAGAAATGATGTTTGGGAACTTATCCCTCATCCACGAGACCATCATATCATAAGTACTAAGTAGGTTTTTAGAAATAAACTTGATGAAAACGGAGTGATAACCCACAATAAAGCACGTTTAGTGGCACAAGGGTATAACCAAGAGGAGGGCATTGACTATGAGGAGACTTATGCTCCAGTTGCTCGCCTTGAGGCTATACGTCTCTTGCTTGCTTATGTGTGTGCTATGAATTTTAAGCTTTATCAAATGGACGTAAAGAGTGCTTTTCTAAACGGTGTCATAAATGAAGAGGTATATGTCTCGCAACCTCCTGGTTTTGAGAGTAATGAATATCCAGATTATGTTTTCAAATTAAAATGAGCATTATACGGTATTAAGCAAGCCCCTCGGGTTTTGTATGAAAGACCTAGAAAATTTCTGCTTGATCATGGATATTCAAGAGGTAAAGTGGATACCACTCTCTTCATTAAACATAAATTAAAGCACATTCTTTTAGTTCAAATATATGTAGACGATATTATTTTTGGTTCAACTAACATATGTTTTTTCGAAGGAATTTCTAAGGTTATGCAGGGTAAATTTGAGATGAGTCTCATGGGGGAGCTAAACTACTTCCTCCGTCTTCAAATAAAGTAGCTCAATGAGGGCACTGTGTGTCAAACAAAATACTGTAGAGAGTTGCTTAAGCGCTTTGGAATGAACGACTCAAAATCAATTAACACCCCTATGCCTACCAACGGGAACTTAGATAAGGATGAACATGGTAAGAGTGTAGATGTCATGAAGTATAGAGGTATGATTGGATCCCTCTTGTATCTTATTGCATCTAGGCCTGACATCATGTTTAGCGTTTGTATGTTTGCACGATATCAATCAGTTTCTAAGGAATCCCTCTTAAAAGCTGTCAAGCGTATACTTAGGTATCTTTATGGTACTTCTAAGTATGGGCTATGATATTCCAAGGGAAGCAATTGTAGCTTAGTAGGTTACTCTGATTCTGATTTTGCTGGCTGCAAGTCAGATAGGAAAAGCACTAGTGGCACATGTAATTTTTTTTTCAAATTACTTAGTGAATTGGCATAGAAAAAAGTAGGTTTTTGTTGCATTGTCAATCGCCGAGGCTGAATACGTAGCAGTCAGTAGTTGTTGTACCCAGATTTTGTGGCTAAAGCAACAATTACAAGATTATGATATTCAATTAAAACGTATTCCAATAAAATGTGACAACACAAGTGCTATAAGCCTTACTAAGAATCTTGTCTTACACTCACGCACTAAACACATAGAGATTAGGCATCACTTTCTTCGCGATCATGTTGAAAAAGAGGATGTTGTGTTTGAGCATGTTGATACTAAAAATCAACTTGCTGATATTTTCATAAAACCACTAGCAATAGAACCTTGCTTCAACATTCGTCATGAGTTAGGGATTTTAGATCTCTCTTACTTGATGTCTTAAGCATGCATGTACTTTATATATATATATATATATATATATATATATATATATATATATATATATATATATATATATATATATATATATATATATATATATATATATATATATATATATATATATATATATATATATATATATATATATATATATATATATATCTCACCATGTTGTTGAGATGTGCTCTAGTTTTTTTACGTGTATCTTAATTGCTCATCAACTGAGGTAATATCGTTGCTTTCTCTTTCTCGCTGGAATTCTATGATTACTTGTAAATTTGTTTTAAATGTTCCATTAATATTGTCTATAAGCTTTTCTATACATAAATTGTTTGAACTTTGACATAAGCAAATTGCATTTCATCACTATGAATGCATAATCATCATTAGATAGATCATTTTGCATAGACATATAATTGCTAATAGGTCTCAATCCTGTCCATAAAAAACTGTTGAAAATTAATTTTTTTATATGAGTCAGCTCTTACATGTATGAGTCGATACATATTGAAGAAAACTGTAAAAACAGAAATTAAGATTGTTTTCAGGTCGATACATAAAGGTTTGTGTCGACACATATTGATAAGAATAACTGAAATAGAAACTAAAAATTACTTCTGGTCGACACATTCAACTCTTGAGTCGATACAAAACTTTTAAAAATTAGTTTTTGTTATAGTATGTGTCGACACATTCGTGTTTCGTGTCGACACATGAGGCTTAATAATTCTTTTGTGTTGGACTTGGGTCGACCCATCAGCCCAATTTTATGTATTAAAATCATTCAAATCATCTCATACATATCATATAGCGGCTAACCCTAATTATCATTCATCACCTTCATCATTCACTTCATCTCCCATTACATTCACCTCAATATACTTGCCTACACTTCTTCATCAAAATCATGCCTCCAAAGACAAAAGGAAAGGGAAAGCTTGGTGCATGCCCATATGGTTCTTCTACAGAAATTCCTCCAAGTGCCTTAACCATCATGCATCCTGCTACCATAGAAGAGTTTGAGAAATAATTCAAAACAATGTTAGTCATGAAGCCTCATGTCTTTAACAAGGTAGAGGTTCTATCCCTTCACATCACAGATGTCTATGATATTTTGGATGCTCAACGGTTAGGTTCATTTTTAAATGTTAAAGAGGATTACCATGAAGATTTCATTAGGGCTTTCTATGCTGGTTTGGAAACAAGTAGAGGTTGGTCATTTAAGGTAAAACTTGGAACCAGGAGGTATGTGTTTGAGGCCAATGATTGGAATACTGTATTTGGAATTCCATTTGGGATGACAGTATTGAAAAGCTGTCATGATCAGAGTTTTGATACTGATTATGAAGAGGAAGCCTTCATTGCATCCATTCTGAAACTGGAAAGGCCTCTAGGTGAAATTGAGCAAATAACTATTGGAGCGATCAAGATCATTCCTAGAATGATTCATTGGATCATTTCTCACATCTTGCATCCTATATCTGATGGTCACTCTAGCCTGGACAGAGCAGACATCCACATATTGCACATTCTACAAAATAGGGTTCCACTAAATTCGCCCAACTATTTTGTCAAGTGCATATTTCTCATGTGCAATAATCAAAAGAATACTGATGTAGGGTACACTATTTAAATCACGAGAATCATCAAGTTATGAAATCTGGAAATTCCTCCTGTCCCACTTGTCTTTCCTACTTCTGCCCAAGAATTCAACAGGGCAACCTTGCCTCACATGGGATACAGATGGGATAAGAATCGACAGTGCCTTTACTTCAAAGAAAAAGGGTCCAACACAAGGGTGTATAATTTTGATATACCCTCTGAACAAATATATGTGGATGATGATCCTATTGATGAAGACATGCAGGATATTAATGGTGATGCCCAACTTGAGGCAAATCCGGTTGGTGCTAACACTGGTTGGGGTGATTGGGTCCCAAATAGGTGGTCTCTGACCAACTATCAATATGATCAATCTGTACCACCTCACGCTGTTGCTACTGCTATTGCAGGTTCTTCCTCGGAAGCTCCTACTTACCTTACTGTGATGTTCCAATAGATGGAAATTGCTAATCAAGTTTGCCATGAAGAAGTGAGAAGTTGGCATATCCAGCAAAATGAATGGCACAAAGAATATCGAGAATGACATGAGGAGCATACTCGGATGTACCACAACCAGCACTCATGGCATACGGATTTGGGCAAATGGCATCAAGTATTCTATAATGATATGGAGAGTTTTATGGATGATAGTCGTGGCAACCCTGGCATCATGAACAATTTCAGAAATGTTGATGTCCAAAATAGATTTCGGCGATACAACATCATGGGCCAGAATCCCGATTAGAATCCAACTTCGCCTCCTCCACCTTATAATTTTGAAGATGCTGATGAATATTATGGTGGACACAACCCTTAAGCATATCATTTCATCCATTTCATAACATTTGTATTCATGTCCTTTGTTCTAGCATTTATATTCATGTCCTATTCAAACATTTTTTTCAGCTTATGTAATCTGCAAACTTTCTTAGTTAAATGCTTTCACTTTGTTTATTTTGTTTACTTGGTTATTGCCTTTTTTTCACTCTTTGTGTAAGTGTACCTTTGTAGATTACCATGCCAAGCTTCATTCTTTGTGAATGTCATTGGTTTTCATTTCAACTTTGATAAGATTGCATCTCAATTATATTGTGTGTATCTTAAACTGTATTGCTGAAAATCAGCTCTTTTCCTTTTTTCGATGTTGTCAAACGGGGAGAAGAAGACAATGTCAGAAAAGGAGACCTATTTTGATATTGTTATGCATAAACTCATGGGGAGCAACCCATGCTCCATCATCACACATATTTTAAGTATTTGCCATCATAAAAAAGGGGGGGTTTGTGAGCAACCCTTTTCTTTAAGTAGTTTTGTATGATAGCAAATATGTGCAAAAACAGTATTAATGAATGTTTAATGTGCTTAATCTATATGTGTGTATAATATGAAAATAGTATAACATGTTCAAAAATACTCAAAAATGTGTTTCACACATAAAACACAATTTCGGGTCGATACATAAGGTCTTGCATCGACACATACTTAGTCAAAAATGTGTTTTACACATAAAGCACAATTTCAGGTCGATATATAAGGTCTTGCATCGACACATACTTAAGCAAAGAATCATAAAAACAATTCAGCTTCAGTATGAGTCGACCCATTCATACTTTTCATCGATACATGTCAAGTTGATGTTCCTGGAAAACGTTTTAAAACCTTTATGCATCGACACATAAACTCATGCATCAATACATATCACATTTTGTTTTCAAAATAAAAAATCAACTCAGTATGTATCGACACATACGCGTTATGTATCGACTCATATAAAATGAATGGTTTTGGATTCTTTATGGAAAACATGTTGTATCGATACATAAAGACTTGCATCGACTCATACATATTTGATCTCTCTGTAATATGTTTTGCCATCAGTATGTATCGATACATAACAGATTATATCGAATCATCTTATATTTCACAACTAACATGAGTCGACTCATGTTAAACATGCATCGACTCATACTGTAGTTTTTCACCTCTAACCATTTTCTGTTACATATATAAGTAAGTTTTTGCAGCAAAAATAAAGTGTGTCACAAATACAGTTGGTGTGGATCAAAATTTCTGAGCAATGGAAACCTGAAAAGATACTTCATCTTCATCATCTTCTCAATCATCTTGGTTCAATAACAACAAAAGATAAACATATTTCTTCATTGGATCAAGAGATCATAGAGATAAGGTTTAGTGGTACGATTAGTGATCTAAGCTGAGTTGAAGATTCAGAAGGGGGTTTCGAGGAAAAACCAAAGGGTTTGTCCTTCAAGAACGGGTGTGTTCTTCGGGTTTGTTAGTCACGATTGCACAAGTCAGATTCAGTTGTAGCGAGGGGTTTTGAAATCGGGACGATTTTGCAAACAGATCGTGGATGTGGAGGATTGATTGTGGATTTTGCAGGGAATCTTGATCAGCTCATATCAAGTGAAGGTTCTTACAAGAAGAAGAATTTCTTATAGATTATGTTCTATCATTGTATTGTAACCTTGTAAACAACTTTCAGCAAATTGATATAACAGGTCTCAATTTCAGTTTTGGAATTGAGAGGGAGATGTATCCACACGTGAGGACGACAGTGGGGAACTTCCTTAACAAATTGTCTGTGTATTGTTTTTCTTTCTCTCTTTCTCTTTACGTTTTTCTGCAAGTTTGTGATTCAATTGGTTTGCTGGTTTTTCTGTTTAATGATACAATAGTGTTACAAACTCTTTAGCTAAAACCACTATTATTGTTGATCATCAAACAAGCATACACCAACTATTCGAAAAAATTACGTGCAAGTTTTTATTCATTGGAAATAGCGTTCTTGTGATAAGTACATTGAAACGTACATCAATTTGTGTTTTCATCTATTTCATCTTAATAAAATCCAGAAAGTTTATCGTATGTCCGGATTTCTAGTAGTTGGTTCAAAATAGACGGAAGTCGATTCGGGACCGTGTTTTTCCGCTGCTTTTAATAAACTTTGAAAAAATATTTTAAATCCTTGATAAATAAGGAAGTGATCTATTCACCCCCCCCCCCCCCCCCCCCCGCCTCTCAATCACTTGCCACATCGTCTAACATTCTGAATCTGCATAAGCAACTATGTCTACCACAATGTATCAAATCGATACAAAGGGTACTTACAACACAAGAAGATACACGACTCTCAAAACACTAAACCCTTATAAAAATTAAATTGTGAGATTTAGAGCTGTATTAGAGTTGAATGCTTCTTTTTATAACCTTGAAAGAACTTGATTTGGGCTTCAAATTCGTAGTTGATCTGTTGTAGAAAATTAGCAGAAACTTCTCCATGAAGATAGGGCTTTAATGATTTGTTACCAAACAAAAATCTCAACAAATCAATATTCTATTATCCAAAAGAAATCTCTTATTCTTTAGTGTTGGACGCCACATAGGATTACTAAATATTCCCATAATATTCAGTAATTTAAAACCAACTGTATCCAAACTGTAAAATAATTATAACATCCCAAATGTCCTATATTGCTGGTTAGTATATCGCATTTGACATTTTGAAATAGTAAATTGAAACATCTTGTTAAGCATATTTCTGCCAAGTTAGTTTTTCCAAAATTAATGCCAATTACAACAAACATAGAAATAACAGTATCCCCCTTTGGAAAATTTTGGCTAAAACTAACTAAATAACCTTGGACATATCACATCACAATCACAGGTTTGAAATAGTTCAAACACACAAATATGAGAGTTGCAACAGCATAAAACAATACACCAGACATATGAGAAGCAAGCAGAAACTCCATAATTGGCCCCAAAAAGTTGATTCTTTAACATGACTTCCACATGTCAAGACATCATGTCTGACATCTCTTCTCAATAGTTGAAACTTGAACCACACTTCCCTTTCAACAGAGAATCAGAAGATTCTCCCCTTAACAGCAGCATCGTATATCCAATAGTAGAAACATATATCCAACAGAATTCAGGTTCACCCCTTTTCACATAACCATAGAGGAGGAAAGCATAACACCAGGATGATGTACATGAGGAAGAAGATGGCTGACACTCCCCCTTAGGTGGCATAAGAGAACCCTTAAGAACCAACCAAACACCAAGCTCAACAAAGTAGATGATGACTCAGGGGTGCAGGTTTTGAATTTTTTTTATTAATAACCATGTATTAAAAAAATATTTCGCAAATAATCGGGTTTCGGAAAAAATTACGCAAAAAACCATGTTTGAGATGGCTCCACAAAGGAGGAGCCATCTCAGTTGGCGCATGCACCTCTTTTTTTAAGGTAGGCGCCATCTCACTTGGCGCCTAAGTGCTTAGGGCAAGCCCTAAGCCAAGTGAGATGGCGCCTATGTACAAAATTAGGGCAAAATTTTTTTTTAATTTTCTTTCCTGCGCGTTGCCTATTAGACAGAGATCAACAAAATGGATTTTTTATTTTAAAAAAAATAATTACATTCAACTGTTTTACATTTAAAGAACAGTAAAAAAATGGATACAAAAAATACTGGGAAAAAAAAAGATACATCAGTGATCCCCAGGAACCCGGTAATGACCCCCAGTTCCGCATCCCCGTCCTCGCCTTTCTCTTGCTGGGTGCCGTCTCGTTTCCTGCTGCGGCAAGGTCGATGGCCCAGCGAAGTCAATGCGATCCGAATCCATAAAATCAGTAAGATCTCCATATCTCGAAGATCCGCTCTGGTACAGTCGGTTACCCATACCCTCAAAGTTTGGTCGTGTTGGCGGTGGGTGGGGTTCCATGGTTGGTCGGTAGCATTGGTCGTCTGAGTATGGGGGGTAGAAAGGAAATGGATCTTGGGGTGTTTGGTATTGTGGATGTTGGGTTGTTTGGTGATATGGTGGTTGATGGTAGGTTTGGTCGGCTTGGTCATAATCTTCTGACATTCCCATATCAGGGCTAAGGCTGGATGTTGAGGGCGCCATATTGGGATATGTGGAAGACTGAAATTGTGTCTGGGGTATGTGGGTGTGCTGGTATTGGGGTTGGTATTGGGGTTGGGTTTGAGGCATATCCGGGTATTGGTAGTTTGGCGGTGATTGTGGTTGGTAGTACGGCATTTGATTGTAGTTGTGTTGTGGTGGGGAATATGGTTGTGTGTTTGTTGGTCTGTTTCTTCTTGGGGGTTGGTTTGAGGTTGATGGATTTTGGGTTTGTTGATGGGGAATCGAGGGTTGTGCCCATTGTGTGTGTGGGTCAACCAAGTACCTCGGATGAGACACGTGCATATCTGGGTTACTAACCGACCTGTACCACGACATATATTGATCAGTGTGTCGCATGTTACCTTGAGTAAGGAAAACCGGGGATTGCAAGATGTAGCGGTGACGCCTTTGCCACATTTTACACCATTCTGGAGCAAAGTCTTTCCAGTTGGTAAGACCCCACTGGGCGTCGACCCTTTTTAGATGCCAAGGGGACAAATCTGTTGGATCACTTGGTATCTCTTGGATCATTCCGAACTGCATCTTCACACGGTCGCTGTGGTGCATCTCCACAATGTTGAACCGAATGAGTGCAGTCTTTGCAGTCCAAGTTGCTGCATCCTCTGGGTTTGGAGAATGGCCCAAACCCAAATATGGTCTCCAGACGAACTGCGATAAAATTTAAATCAGGTAAGCGCAAAAGTAATGTATAAATAATTAAAATGGACAAAAGTTAAAAGCTACGACGTACGTCATCTGGGCCTAAGTGATCCAACAGATTCCGGTAGAGTGCGACATTGAATCTGGGATTCTTGCCGTAATCCATACCCCTCACGCAGTACCTAAAGGAAATGAGAAACATGTTATTTTTAGCATATATTTTGGAAAGAGCAGAATAGTTATAAATGCTATAACTTAATGACTTACTTGGTTGCGTACGGGAAACCAAAAGTGTTGTTGTTGATGGGGTTTAAGGACTCCATCCTCCACCAACCCCAGGCTTGTAGTAAAAATGCGCACCCATAAAATGTACATTTTTCCTTGACTGCGTTTTTGCACAAGGAACTGTACAGGTGGGCTAATACTGCAGAACCCCAACTATATTTTCTAGTTTTTTCAAAATTTGTTAGTAAATGTAAGTACATGAAATTTACACTATTTCCCGTACTTTCGGGAAATAAAAATGTACCAAAAAGTATCATAATATACGTTCTGGCTTTTACTACTCGGTCATTCTCTGAGGAATTTTCATTTAATTCCATACTTGCATAATGCCGTTTCAGGTCAGTGAGTAGTATTCCCTGCCCTCTTGCTCCACCACCTTCTACCATGTCCCTACCCAACAGTTCTTCACACTGTGAGTTGGGTTGTTGAACCGACCCGTTCACCGCCTTACCGTCGATAGGGAGGCCCAGTAGCATGTACACATCTTCGAGAGTGATGGTACATTCACCTATTGGTAGGTGAAATGTATGGGTCTCCGGTCTCCACCTCTCCAACATTGCAAGAATGAATTTTGAGTCAATGGTGCAGTTGGAGATATTTATCACATGTCCAAAACCTGCATATTCCAAATAAGGGACGATAAATGGGTCGGGAGCCAGGTATTTGTGCGAACGGATTCTGAATCTTTGTGTATCCTGAGATCATAATTAAACAAGTGTAAGATTAATTAAGATGAACAACACGTTATTTGAAGTATGAAAAATGTATAACCAAAGAAGAGACTTACAAATGCAGCAATGTTTTCCCTTGTGCCTCTGTGAGTATCTCTCATTGTTAGAAGAGCCATTGTTCAGAATGCTTGAGAGAATGAAAGACTTAGGAAGAAATAGAGAGTATGATAGACTTAAGAAATATTTCGTAGCAGAGAGTGAGAGTTGTGTGGGTGTGAGAGATGTTTCATAAGGTATGTATTTATAGGCAAATAAGTTTGATGTAGTGGTTGCATGCCTGCGATGTGTCACATTTGCATGCTTAGGGTGTTACACATATGCATGCATGCATTTACAAAAAATGTAAGGTGTCACTCTTGCAGGCTAGGTGGCAGCCCATGCATGTATCATGATTGGACAGTAAGGGAGGCGCCATCTCACTTGGCGAAAGAGTACAAAAATGAATGGTGTCGCCACCCCATTTGGCGAATAAGAGGTGTCACTTTTTACAGCATTGGCTCAGGCTACGTGACAGCCTTTGGGATTCCTTTCTTTGTTGCATGCAAGGCCATTGGAGTTGATGGGTGGAGTCTTACACAAAACATTTATGTGTGCAGAATAGGGCCAGGATAGGTGGCAGGCTAGGTGGCTGCATAAGCCCATGCATGTATCACGATTGGACAGTAAGGGAGGCGCCATCTCACTTGGCGAAAGAGTACAAAAATGAATGGTGTCGCCACCCCATTTGGCGAATAAGAGGTGTCACTTTTTACAGCATTGGCTCAGGCTACGTGACAGCCTTTGGGATTCCTTTCTTTGTTGCATGCAAGGCCATTGGAGTTAATGGGTGGAGTCTTACACAAAACATTTATGTGTGTAGAATAGGGCCAGGATAGGTGGCAGGCTAGGTGGCTGCATAAGCCCATGCATGTATCACGATTGGACAGTAAGGGAGGCACCATCTCACTTGGCGAAAGAGTACAAAAATTAATGGTGTCGCCACCCCATTTGGCGAATAAGAGGTGTCACTTCTTACAGCATTGGCTCAGGCTACCTGACAGCCTTTGGGATTCCTTTCTTTGTTGCATGCAAGGCCATTGGAGTTGATGGGTGGCAGGCTAGGTGGCTGCATAAGCCCATGCATGTAATATTATTGGCAGCCTTGGGGGGTTGCATCACTTACTTAATTGAAATTTTTTGCCTTACGTTGAACATAACATTCATTCACATAAACTGTAAAATTTTCCAACCTTCAAACATTCCAGCATTCATACCTTCATACAATCAATAAACCTAAAACATTCCAACCTTCAAACCTTAAAACAATTCTACACAATGGCCTCTTCACCATAATTTGTTGTCAAAGCACATTTCAACAGTGAGACATACATGTGTCCCACAGTTGGGTTTTTGTTTAGAAACACCGATAATGTTCGATTTCTCTTAAACGGGAAAGCAAATTTCTCGTACTTTAAGAAAAGATTGGAGGCCAAACTTGAACGAGGCCCGGTATCCCAGATATTTTATCAGAGTCCAGTCTTTTTTGGAAACAACCAAGTTATTTTTTATAAGGTTGAAATTCAAGATGACGAGGATTTCCAGAACATGATTTCCAGCCATGTCTATTCTGGAAACGACTCTATTGAGTTGTACGTTTTGTTTCAAGAGCCTCCGGTGACACAGGAGGTAGAGCCTCCGGTGACACAGGAGGTTGATCCTTTGGAGAATGAGCAAGATGAGGTGGATGCAGTTGATGATGAAGAAGATAACGAGTTAGAGTTTGATGAAATGGTGAACGACGATTCTGACGATGATGGCATCCCAAGTATTCCTACTGACAAAATCTACACACCACCTACGCACATGACAAACTTCAACATGGGCGGAGATGAACCTTCTACGGACTTGTTTTTCCAACCGTATATGCAGTCGGATGAAAATTTAAAAGAGAAGGACAAGTTTCGTAATAGAGAGGAATGCATAAGGGCCATCAAAAAATTTCACATGCTCAACTCAGTTGATTATAAGGTGGATCGTGTAAACCCGGAAAGGTACAAGATCAAGTGTGTCCACCCTGACTGTATGTTCAAGCTGACCGCATCATACAGACTAAGGGGTGACTGTTGGGTCATAGGTTCCATGACTACCCATACTTGTGTAAGTTCCACTCAATCACAAGACCACCGAAAACTCAACCATGATCTAATCTGTCAAGAAATCCTACCCCTGGTCAGCAACGACCCTTCTTTGAAGGTGAAAACAATCATCTCCCACATCACCACGGTTTTTAACTACACTCCGTCTTACCGTAAGGCGTGGTTAGCAAAGACTAAGGCGATTGAAAGGGTGTACGGAAACTGGGAGGAGTCATACCGAGAACTTCCCCGCTACCTAAATGCACTCAAGACATATTCTCCAGGTAGTGTTTATGTTCTGGAAACATTGCCAGCGTACGCCCAAGATGGTAGTCTACTACATGGCAACGGAATATTCAGTCGCGTCTTTTGGGCATTTCAACCATGCATCACAGGGTTTGCATCATGCAAACCAATTCTACAAATTGACGGGACTTGGTTGTATGGGAAGTACAAAGGCACGCTTTTGATGGCAGTTGCACAAGATGGCAACAATAACATTTTCCCCGTTGCGTTTGCCCTTGTCGAGGGGGAGACCGGTGGTGCTTGGAGATTTTTCCTGAAAAATCTTCGTACACACGTGGCTCCTCAACCAGATCTCTGTTTGATCTCGGACAGACATGCCTCCATTGAAAGTGCCTATAATAATCCGGCAAATGGTTGGCATGACCCTCCTTCTACGCATGTCTATTGCGTCAGGCATATCGTCCAGAATTTCTCGAGGGAGGTCAAGGACAAAACATTGAGGAAAGCGGTGATGAATGCGGGATACGCACTGACACAACCCACATTCAAATATTACCGCAACGAGATCCGTTTGTCCAACCCAGAAGCTGGTACGTGGATCGACAACATACCGGTCGAAAAGTGGACTAGGTCATACGACAATGGCCAAAGATGGGGGCATATGACAACAAATATTATTGAATCAATGAATGGGGTATTCAAGGGCATACGAAACCTCCCCATCACTGCCTTGGTGAAATCCACGTATTTTAGGATGGCTGCGTTATTTGCCAAAAGAGGTGAAATGTGGTATGCGGTCTTGCAATCAGGACAACTATGGAGTGAAAGTTGTATGAAATACATTAAGGCTGAAAGTGCTAAAGCCAACACTCACATGGTTACACGGTTTGACCGCCATAGCCACAACTTCATTGTGAAAGAGACAATTGACCACAATGAAGGCCTGGCAAGACAAGAATACAGGGTCATTTTACCTTCTCAATGGTGCGATTGTGGAAGGTTTCAAGCTTTTCGTATGCCTTGCTCTCATGTCATTGCCGCTTGTGCTCATACCCATCAAGATGCGCTTCAACTGCTCTCAAACGTTTATAAATCTGAAACATTGCTCACTGTTTACAACAACAACTTTCCTTTGGTGGCAAAACCGGACTATTGGCCTGAATACAACGGTGATATAGTTTGGCACAATGACAAAATGCGAAGGAACAAGAAGGGTCGTCCCAAAAGCAGGCGCATCACAACAGAAATGGACGATCTTGACAGGTTGGAAAGAAAGTGTGGTTTATGCCGTCAGGTCGGACACAATCGCAAAAACTGTCCGAATCGGGCGTCTGGCTCGACCACATAAATTTTGTAATACAATAAATCTTTTCAATATTTGTGTTGTAAACATTATGGGTTTTCCGTTAATAAAACTGTTAACACAATTTAAGAAATTCAATATAGGAAATTACATTAGGGTTTTCGCGTACAACAATGATTAACGATATTCAATCTAGGAAATTACAACTGTTAACACAATTTCATCTGACCCATGCATCATCAGCATTACATCACTGTCTGTTTTGACTTCCTCCAACCACACATTAGGTCTTCCTGTCGCATGCGAGGTTGTTGTTCGTTTTCGCTGGATCCTTCGAATTTTTTCCCCCTCGGCGATGTCTCCATCTAGCCACCGCATCAACTCCCGCTTCAGACGCTCCATGGAGTGAATGTGCCAGAATTTCATTTTCATCGCAGGTTTCGTGGCGGAGAATATAACGTAACCATCTCTGCTAAAAATCATAGGCGACGTCATTACGTAAATAAGGGAGTACAAAATAAAAATACAGTGCGAGAAAGTGTGAGAAATTTCAAAGAAACGGACGAATTATTTATAAAACAGCAAAAACCCTTGTTTTGCCCTAGGCGCCAAGTGAGATGGCGCCTCCTCTCATTTTTAAGGAGCATGCGCCATCTCACTTGGCTAAAAGACAAGGGAGGTGCCAAGTGAGATGGCGCCTAGGGCAAAACCCTAGGTGCATGCGCCAATTGAGATGGCTCCTCCTTTGTGGAGCCATCTGAAACATGGTTATTTGCGTAATTTTTTCCGAAACCCGGTTATTTGCGAAATATTTTTTTAATACATGGTTATTAATAAAAAAAAATCGCAGGTTTTAGCCCCGAGTAACTCAAAACACAAGACACAGTTGTGTTCATAACTCAGATCACAAGACACAAAAAACACTCAGTAAGAGACAAAGAGAAGAAAAACAACTGCAAGGAGACTTCGGACTTAAGAGAAGAATAGAAGCAGAACTAGAAATAAAACCTGTCTCCCCCTCTTTAGCTAAATATTGACAAAGATGTCCCCCATAAAACCATACCCAAACCTATACAAAAGCCATAATAGCTTTGATGAAGACTACCTAAGATCAGATAGTAAGAACAAAAGAATTGAATTCTTTAAATACCTGACCTATAACTTAGGAATTAATGTCACTCGATTGTAACAATGGTCTTGGACAAAGAGAGTGTTATTTGAGGAAGATAAGTGCACCAAAATTTAAGTGAGCATCGTCCAAGTCTGTTTTTGAATTCTTTTATTGACTTTAGACAGATTCTCCTGAAGATGAAAGTTACAATAAATGAGCATGCATGATCACACACGCAATTCACACCTTCACCTGTCACAGACTTGTTTACACATTTCAAGATATTCTCTTATTATTCTCGAAAGACACAAGTCCCTGACAATGTTTTGACATTCTAAACAGACATTGTCTATTTTCCTGTCTTCTCAAACTAGATCAAAACATCTTTAGCCATTAGTAAATGATGTTTCACATGTTCCGAAGCATAATCACGATGCTTTAGACTCTAAATAAACTCCTTTCATTCAGAATTAGTGGAACATACCAAGATACCAGGAAAACTTATGTGGCATATCCCATTCATCAACCAAGACATCCAATGAGTCCTAACTAGAGAAAGATAAATTCTTCCATTCAAAACATTGTCTCTTAGAGTACTTCTAAGAAGCATGTGTACACATGATTCAATCAATCAGCTTCACATGGCTAGAATCATCCTGTTAAGAGCACAAAGAACTACATCTACTATTCCTATGTCACAACATGTTATCTAACATCATACCCTCACCTGAGGTATACAATCTCCACTAGCTTAAACAGCATGCAAGCTTCAAATGTATGCACTATTGTAGCAGCAACCCATAGACAAGCCCTTGACTCCCCATATCATGGATAAGCCATGATCCTACTGAATATGAAGTACTTCTCATTCTCATAATGGCGGCTAGAACTTCACACACTTGCTGGACACATTCACATACTGTAAAATCACTCTTGATCCAGATACTCTAGCTCCTTGAGAGCAAATCCAAGTATCCTGACTTATCCATTTATAAAAAGACATATCTGATAAATGGCCTTATAGATCCGTACACGTTGTCATGACCTTTTTACTGGTCAAGATGTCATGCACCCTGGGTATAACATTACTTCACAAGTAAGATTTCAGTTTGCTTTCTTCTCAAGATCCAGACAGACAAAGTCTTTTCATAGCAGAAGAACCCACCTCCCCATAAGTAAACAAATCATATCACTTTAGATATTGAGCGAAGCTTTTCATCTTACTTCACCATAGTTAGACAACCCACTTCTGAAACTAGCCTTGAGTATCAAGTTACACATTTATAATCCCAAACATCTCCTAAAATAGCCATCAACAAGCATGATGTTACAACATCATTTGGGAGACTAGTTTCTCATTACATAACCATTCACTTTGGTTCTTGATCCATCATCCATAGAACTTTATATACTTAGAACTCCTTCTCTCCAGCTTATCCAATAAGGTATCCATATGACACATCCTTTGCAGCTTATTAGGTCACCAGAAACCATAGAGAGAAATAAAATCTCAAATACTTTCTTCAATCTTGTATCAATACATTAGACAAATACATAACTCTCTTCTTCAATTAGAAAAAATATCAAGCACGAGTGAATTATCATATGTCACATGCACAGTCACATGAGAGGAACATATCCTCACGTCCCTTCCTTCACAGTTCCTCTTAGAGGTACAATCAACAGATAGGGCTGCCTCCTCACAAATGGTAGACCACATGATTTGACATCCTTCTTCTACAATCTGCTCACACACGTGGAATCAAACAATTATGTCTAATATTCACTCCACAAACCACTTGTGGCTTGACTTTGTACTCCACCATGGTCAAACACACCATGTACTTCAAGCACACTTCCTTTTATGGAGAAGCAATCACTGAGATGGTGTTTAAACATCAATTGAGATGTCAATCTTAATCATAGGACATAATCATGTACTATGGTTTTGGAAACATCATCCATATTAACCCATACACCTCCCTTTGCACGGAGCATATGAGAACCATAAAACAGTAGACAAAATACCCTTCACAGATATATGCAACAATCTATATTAACTTATCTCAAGATGATCTAGCTCTTTCATACACCATACACTAGTCATTAATATTGAAGATATATCAATTTAGCTTCCACCATCCAACCTTGAATATATTTTCCACTACAATAGAACAAGAATTTCGTGTTCTCACAAACTTGATAATAATTTCAAGTTTGAGTGAACATATTCCATCTTGTTTAAGAGAACCAACAGTTAGCCATCCAGATCAGTTACTGCTTAAAGTCCCCTTTCTCCAACTCACTCTGAACCTATTCCATTAGAGCCAATCATCCACAAGCATGATCACACATGTATGTCTTCTTTAGAATAACCTTCCAGATGTCAAAGAATATGTCCTTGACATTTGATTTTGACTTCCAAATATAAAGAACTTGGTTGAGAGAATGAATCTCAATACAAAGATAGAGCTCAGCCATTGCACTCCTACTTACTTAGATCAGATATAAACTAACCCAAGAAGTAATCAATTGTTTGATCCTTTTTTTCCAGCCCATTTATCTAAGACATGTTTCTTAGATAGAAACTTCTTAGATAAACAACCTAGATGTCTTAACACCAGACACACACGAATCTACCAGAGGTTTTCCATTAGGTACACACAAATTGGAACCCAAATCTGCATCTTATCAACACCCTTCAGACACAACTTAGTAGCTCTTACACACAAGCAAGATAGTCCAGGTGACATCATAACAACATAGGTTTGAAAATAAATCAAACACATAAATCAAGACCACAACAGTTCACCACCATATCAACATACTTGGCACCTTTAGAAAGAACCATTACTCACCCTGTCACAGGTATTCAATACTCCCCCAACAATACAAATTATCCAAGTTCACACATCAAGCAAGATGTCACACCATTTTGCTATACATCATGCACACACACATATACCACCATCAACAGTAGTAGCATAGTCATACTATAACCTTGGAAGAAAGATAATCTTGATCATCTTCGGGTGATCCTCCACCTATTTCCTCTATCAAATAGCTTCATGTACTCCTTGGATATGTCCCATGTTCTAGGAGTGTTACCCCTGAACTCCCTTGTAATTACCTCTGAATACGTCTTCTTCCAATAAGCCATTTGCAGAGGTATTTTGTTCACAAGTCATTATTCCTTGTCCATTGAACCAGAACGTATCTTTCCCATATCGCACCCATGAAAAAAAAGGATGCCTGCTCTGATACCAATTGAAATTCTGGTATACAGACAACAATGTCCTAACACATGTTGAGACAAAGATCTATGTGTAACAATCCTTGGATAAGATAAATCATACTATATAATACATATAAGAACAACATCATGATAGATTTTCCAACATCTTTATATGACATGTATATCAACCAAGAAACAAAACCTGAACAATGCAGAATGATAATAACACAAAGATATGATGACCCAGTTCGGTGTACAATAACACCTACTCTGGAGGCTACCAAGCTAGGAAGAAGATTCCACTATCAGTAATATTATTTTATGTAAACAACCTCAAGTTTGTAGGTAAATAACCTCCATTTTACCTAATCACTACCTAATGCAATCTTTATCTCAAAAACCCATCCAAGATGAGAATTCCATCTCACTCCCTAAATCACCTTTGTGATATCTAACAGCCACAACCTCTGGTGACTGCATCAAACTACTCGAAATACACCCCTTTCAAAGTAAAGTTCAACAAAACTCTTGACTAACTAACACACTTGAATTTGCTTCAAAGCTTCACCCAAGAACAATATACAATTCATTAGCTAAAGGCTTATGAATCCGCATAAATAACTATGTTTACCACAATGTATCAAATTGATACAAAGGGTACTTACAACACAAGAAGATACACGACTCTCAAAACACTAAACCCTTATCAAAATTACACTATGAGAGTTACAATTGTATTAGGGTTGAAGCCTTATTTTTATAACTTTGAAAGAACTTGATTTAGGCTTCAAATTCGTAGTTTATCTATTACAGAAAATCAGCAGAAACTTTTCCATGAAGATATGGATTTTAATGATTTGTTACCAAACAAAAATCTAAACAAATCAATCTTCTATTATCCAAAAGAAATCTCTTATTCTTCAGTGTTAGACGCCACATAGTATTACTTAATATTCCCAAAATATTCAATAATTTAAAACCAACTGTATCCAAATTGTAAAATAATTATAATAACCCATGTGTACTATACTGCTAGTTAGGATATCACATTTTACATGTTGAAACAGTAAATTGAAGCATCTTATTAAGCATATTTCTACCAAGTTAGTTTTTCCAAAATTAATGCCAACTACAACAAACATAGAAATAACAAAATGTCGTGTTGGAAGTGGAACTTTTTTATGTATGGGGCCTAGATTTCATGGGACCTTTTCCCCCATAATTTAGAAATAATTTCATCTTGGTTTCTTTTGACTATGTCTCAAAGGGGGTGGAAGTTGTAGCATTACCCACTAATGATACTAAAGTGGTCGTAAACTTCCTAAAGAATTGCATTTTCTCAAGGTTTGGGGTGCCAAAGGCACTGATCAATGACGAAGTCACCCATTTATTGAATAAGTTGTTGGAAAACTTGTTTAAGAAACATAATGTGAATCCCAAGATTTCCACTCTGTATCATCCTTAAACGAGGGGGCAAGTGGAAGTCTCGAATAGGCAGATCAAGTAAATTCTTGAAAAGACCGTCAGTGCCTCTCGCAAAGACTGCTCAACCAAATTGGATGATACTTTGTGGGCGTACAAAACTACATTTAAAACACAGGTAGGTAGGTATCCTTTTTTGACCAACTTTGCTTATAACATCTTCTCTCCCAAGGAACTTGATGCATTAGCAATTTCAAGAATCTTCGTTTGATATTCCTGAATTGTCTCATCATCATTCATCTTCAAATTATAGAATTTTGAAGTGAGAAGCTGAAGTCTTGAAGTCTTCACTTTAGAGGTACCTTCATAAGTTTTATTGAGAATATCCCAAGCATTCTTGGCTACGATACACTTATTAATCCGCATGAAAACATTTTTGTCTACTCCGTTGGAATTTCCAATAGCTTCCTTATCATCATTTTCATCCCAATCTTCTCTAGGTTTTACAGACTTTTCCCATCTTTGTCCTTCACAACTGGATGCTCCCATCCTTTCAAAACAAACTTCCAGGCTTTGTTATCCATGGACTTCAGAAAAGCTACCATTATAACTTTCCACGAGTCATAGTTTGAACCATCCAACATGGGTGGTTTATTGTTGTATCCTCCTTCTTTCTCCATAGTGCCAGAAAATATATCATCGGATCTCACCCAATAACAAAACAGGGTGCCTGATCTTGATGCCAATTAAAATTCGGGCACACATAATATCAGATGTCAATACTGATGTCTTAACAACACACAATGTCACAACAGATGTTACGGCATCTGATGACAACGAACGGACTTGCTAAAAACAGAAGATTATGCGGGAATATAAAGTATAAAAACTTAAAGTACACAATAAATTGTTAACTCAGTTTGATACAAACTCACCTACTCTGGAGGATACCAAGCAAGGAAGGAAATCCAATATCATTAGTATCAATTCGAAGCTAAACATTCCCAATTTGTACTTATCACTTAATCCCTACCCGGTGTAACTTCTACCTAGGCACCTCCTAGAAATGAGAACCCCACTCATCGCCAATCACCGCAATGATATAAAACAATCCAAGTCCCAAGGAATATCTCAAGAAACCAAAAAGGAAGAACACACTTCCTTAAGTTCTAGCACACAAAATATAAATGTCAAGACGGATGTCGTAACACACAAGAACAATGTTGTGTTAGATGTTACGATATCTGTTGACATAACAAATACTTCTACCAAAATTAAAACAATGTAGAATTATAAAGTTCGGAAGATAAAAGAACACAAGGAATTGTTAACCCGGTTCGGTGCAACTCACCTACTCTGGGGGCTACCAAGCTAGGAAGAAAATATACTATCAGTAGTACTAGTTCAAAGCTAAACTCCCTTGTTTACAACTTCTCGCCTAATCCCTACCCAGTGCAACTTCTACCTAGGCACCTCCTAGATATGAGAAATCACCATCTCACCTCCAATAACCGCATTGATAAAAAACCACTCCCAGTCCCAGGGAATGTCTCAAGAAACCAAAAAGTAAGAACACACTTCCAAATTACAAATGCTAGGAGTAGCTTAAAAGCTTTATCCAAAAATAATACTCAACTCTTGCTTCACTACTTCGAGGAGAACAGTAGCTTGATAAATAAGCCACAATCAGTCAACTCAAATGTATCAAAGATACATGAGGATGTACAAAGAAAACAAAAACACCCTTGAAGAAACCTTAAACCTAAAACTAAGAAAATTTGGCTTCCCCTTTGAAGCTACTAAAAAGAAAACCTCGGATGGAACAAACAGAGTCGCCACCTAACTTTATTTATCCGAAAGAATATAGGGAAAGGAAAATATAGAGAAAACCTTTGGCGTCAGGAAAAGAACATGGTATCGCAGCCAAATATAGGTAAGGGATTTGATTACGCAAGGGGAAGGTATTAGCACCCCTTACATATGTGGTACTCCATAGGATCCACTCTTGTTATTCTATTCAATGGGTGTGTTTATATAAAGTTTATCTTACTAAAGGGAAATGTATGCATTTATTCATTGGGAAAAGAAAAGGTTTTTATTAGTGCATTTGCGTGAGCATTGAAACTCCATGCTTATGTATCCTCAAGGGAATCAAACTGTTGTAGTTGTTCTTAAAAATGTTTTGTTTGTTGTGTGTTTTTATGGATGATATTAAGTTTGCATTCTAATAGTTAATGTTGCCACTCGACCATTGGAGACTATGCATCGTTATTTTGTGTAGAAAAGAGTTAACATTACATTTTTGAAAATATTTTAAAGTGAAAAAGCCCTAAGGCAAAATGATTTGGATTTGGTTGGTGTTTTTGTTTAGAAGAAGGTTTTAAGTGGACCCTCATCTAAGGAGACACCCATCACCTTCATACCTTTAGTTTTGAAAGGGTTTTGAATATTGTTAAGTGTTTTGATATTTGATTGAGAATATGTTTTAATCTTATTGATGCAATGAAACAGGAAGAGAATAGTCTAATGGGGAGACTTATATACTAATGTTGTCATGTACAGTTTAGACTTAAGTTTTGGATTGAGGGGGAAATTATATCCTAAATTTGTCATGCTTGGATTTGACATCCTAATGTCTACCTTAGTTAAAACTTTATAAAATATTTAAAGTGAACCAAGCAAGCTTAAGGGAATATTTTATTCACATGAGCAATGATCATACAAGGGGATTAGAATCCATGGATTTTGTTTGGTGAAAGTTATGACAAAAGATTGAAAGTTGAAACATGTTTTTGATATTTTGTGGTTTATGTTTTAAAAGAGTTTATGAAGGAAATATGTTCATAAATAAGACAAGATTTGTGAAAAAATGGATGAATTGGATGTTTTAAACAAGTGTATGCATCACAATCACAATTAAAAGTCATGGAGCATAACTTTGATTTTGGACATGTTTCATGGTTTAATGTGAATTTGGTTGAGAAATGTTCTTGAATGGCTAAAGCTATCATGGAATTCCTACTAAAGTGTCAAGATATCTCATGGGAATCAAGACCTATCATGGTAATATCAAGCTTTGTGAGAAAAGTTGAAAAATTGATCAAAGGATCACAAAAGGTCACTTTAAAACCCTAAAAAAGTGATTACTTTGATTTAATTGGAAAATAATGAAATAAAAAATATTTTTGTGATATTTTTTATATTCATAAAATAGACATGATAAACTAATAATTGGAAAAAAATTAGCTTAAAATGGATAGATTTAATTTTAAAAAGAATTGAGTGAAAATGGTTAAAAATGAGGTGGAAATTGAAGTTTAAAAAGTAAAAAAATATATAATCAAAAGGTCTGGGGCAAGGAAGATTCGAACCCCAGGCCCTTAGATTACAGGAATGCAAGGTTTACCACTAGGTGTCTGTTTCATCCGGTTATGAAACGCCCCCTTGGAAATATATTATAAATTTGGTTTTTGAAATTTTGAAATGGCCAGATCACCATCTTCTTATTCGCGCGAACGGTATAACAACAACGCCATTGACAAATTTCGAAAACTCTCATTTCTCAACCAAATTGAAAGTTGTAAAGACCAAACTTGCTTGACTTTTAACAAGGAATCCAACCATATATTTTTCAAAAGCTATATATTAAATATTGAAACGGATTTTGCTTGGTACCAAACTAAAACCCTAATGGTTCCGAAAACTCAAATCCAAAATTCTCATCACACAGTCCATTAAAACGAAAACTAAAACATGGTTAGTTTCATAGATATGATATCTACATTTTATCTTCATAAAGTATATGCAAATGATGCTTAAATCAAGATTTCAAAGTTTGAAAAATGTACAAAGTTGGAGAAAGTCCAACACTTCTTCTAATGCTTCCAAGTGCGATATGATGATTGCTTTAGCTTGCTGGGACCCCCTTGAGTGTATTCCAACCCCTACTTTGCCTTGAAACAAACTGAAACTCTCTTCTCAAGTCAAGTTGCAAGGTTGAATTTTTAAAATGTTGGATGATGATAATGGAGTTATGGTGATGAAACGGGTGCTTGGATCACTTGTATATGATGTATATGAAGTTTATAGGTGTTTGGTTTGAACAAAAGTTACAAGGATGAAGATTTTCAAAGAAATGGATTTTGAAAACTCAAGAAATGAGGTTTTATGCCAATTCTGATTTGGGAGAGATTTGGAGGTTTAGAAGGCTTGTTAATTGGTGTCTTGGAATGCAAATGACCTCACTATTTATAGGAAAAAGGTTTGAGCAGTTGAAGTAACCATATTTGCAAGATAACAAGTTATGGTTTGGAAACTTAGTTATGAAGTAACCTTGAAGAACATGGTTCCAATGCATTGTACCTTGTCTCATAGAGTTGTTGGATACTTTAAGCATTCTTATATGATCTTTTAGTTCGAGTGTGTGCAGAGGAAACAAGTTAGAGGCTCAAGGAGAGTGGACTTTATGATTAAAGTCACTTTACAAGAATGGGAGTGTTAGCTTTAGTTCCAAAAAATGGCATGATGCATTGGATAAGGCTTGAGTAAATTGGATAATAGCCATAAACCAAGTCAAATCAACTGATTATGGAGATATTTGTGGGTTTAGAGGCCTGCAAAGTGAGATTACAAGGAATGGCATGAAGATTTTGTCTTATGGTTATCATAGAAATGACCTCTAATTCAAGCAAAAAATGACCAACTTTGTCTCTTCGAAACTATTAGCTCAAAGATGATCTTTTCATGCTCTTGGATATTTTGGAAAGCTTGAATCAATATATTCAACTTTCATGTTGACCACTTTGGCTAAATCAAAAGGGAAATTGGTGAAAAATGGTCAAGAAGTTGAGATAAAAAAACTAATAAAAAATATTTCTAAGTGTTAGGTAAAAATATCAGAACTTCATGGGCTCATATCTCATAATCCAAGTACATTTTGAGGATCATACCACAATGACAAAGTTATATTATTCCTCATTTCGTACAACTTTCATGTTGAAAGTTTTCCTTAAATCAGCTTGTATCTTGAGGAAACTTGCTTGTGAAGTTAGGGTTTTCTTAGCATAAAATACTTGAATTTTTTCTAAGTACTTGAATATCTTCCAACTTAAACTTTTGTTGACTTTATTGATATTCTTAATTCTTGATGATCAAGCTTGATGACTTTGACTATGTTGATGATAATTTGACTTTGAACTTCAATGTTGACCAAAAGGGTCAAAGTTGACTTTTTCTTGTGACAGTTGACTTTCTTCAAATGAAATCAAATTCATTATAATCAAAGAGATCTTGTGAGCATGATACCAATTGAGATGATGTAATGACCATGAGATTGTGTTGTTGATAATACTTTGAAGCAGTCAACCTTGAACTTTAAGTCACCAAAAACCCTAATTCCTGACTTTTCACTGATAAGGGGAAAACCTTAATTTTCTCAAACAAAGTGATGAGACCAAATGAAAGATGATGCTCTGAGAATGATGACCATGATGATACAAACTCGTGAGAGATGAGCCTCTCCTTTTCAAAAACCTAATCTTGAAGAAATTGTGTTCCCATACTTTGAGAACACATGCAATGAATGATTGTGATGTAGATGAGGATGTATGTGGAGATAAATGAATGTGAGATATGAGTTAACTGTGGTCGAAACTCATAGGGAAAATTTTGGGGTGAAACACCCTTATTATTTACAAAGTTCTTAAGAATATTATATCTAGGTAGTTTCTTTAAATACTCCTTATCTAACCTTGGGCCTTGAATCTTCGCCCAGATATTACTCGTTGTCCGCGTTGAGAGCTGCACTAATCTGTGCAGAAAAATCTCCATGAATCTTGGAACACAATACAAGGTTTCCTTAATTGTCTCAAGGTCTAATTTCGGAAACCTGTATACAGCTAGAGATAAACCAAAGTGTTCCAGATTTAAAAACCTTGACCTGCAAAAGTAATTGAGATATATCCAAAAGAAATCTCAGAAAATCAAATCAAATATTATCAAGAAATAAAACAGCAACTCATGTTGTACTAGACCAAGATGTCATGATATCTGTCTTCGACATCTAGTTAAAAAACACATAACAGTTGAACTGTTATGAAAGTTGACGTAGATGCTATAACATCTTGCACAACATTAATACAACCATGTTTTAGCAAAAGTTATGCCAATCCAAAAAACCCCCTTTGGAAAATTTTGGCCAAAACAACCAAAGACCAATAATCCCGGAGAGAAGAATAAAATCATAACCAAAACAAGCTACATCAAAGTTACATCAGCTACACAAAACAGACAGGTCAACACTCCCCCTTCCATAAATAATAGGTTCTCCCCCTCAAGGAGAAACTCACATTAAAAGAGAAATTATGAACATCAGAATTCTCGGCACACACAGACACAACATGTTGGAACATCTGCTAAGACATCATCATCATGCACATATAGCTACATCAGAAGCAGTAGTAGAAGCACACACACTAAGGCAGGAGCATGAACCATCATGCTTCCCTTAAATAGTTGCAATAAGCAACCACAATTAATACAACACTTTACTCCCCCTTTTTAGCCAAAATCTTGACAAAAAGAAACAGAGTAAATGTACACATTACATACAAACATATGGAAACACAAGTTGCAAAAACACATATGGAAACAAAAGTTAAACAAATAAGGAAATAAATAATCAACAAGCACTGGATGGAAGCACACATGGAAACAAAATCTAAACAAAGATGGAAAAAAACAATGACACTAGGTGGAAGCACACAATATTTAGAGATTACAACAAAATGGCAAAAATTTCCATCAGAAAAACAATTGGTCAAAAGCCCTTAAACAAAAGACATCACAAAATGTTATAACACACAAGGAATAAACACCAAGTGATCCTCAGACTTTACCAACTTCTTCTTCCTCCTCTTCATGAGATCCTTCAGTCTCATCATCCGCTCCTTGAACATCATTTTAAGCGGTAAGATTTTCTTGTCTATCTTCTTTAGTCAGGGCTTCATTCAAACTCTCAAGCTTTATCTTTATTGCTATATTGGACTTGATAGATTCATCTAATCTTTTGCAGGTGACCTTTAACTCAACTATGATGCTGGCCTTGGATGTAGAGACAACATTTCCTTTTCCATATGT
Source organism: Vicia faba (assembly GCA_948472305.1). Taxonomy (NCBI): domain Eukaryota; kingdom Viridiplantae; phylum Streptophyta; class Magnoliopsida; order Fabales; family Fabaceae; genus Vicia; species Vicia faba. The sequence continues at coordinate 1,439,353,102 of OX451737.1, read as the reverse complement.
TATGACAATGTCAAGAACATGTGTTCCTTCAAACATCTTGTGATGAAAAGTCAAAGGAGAATCTCTCTTGCATACCATATCTGAATTAGTTAAGATTCCTGGATGTTGAGCAAGTATGATTCCATAAATCAGAGATGGAAATGCAATCGACATTTTCACTGCACATGAAGTTCCATGCTTCATGATTTGCTCAAAGATACAATTTCCAAAATCATGCTCAATTTTACTCCAAATAATGTAAATAACTCTTCATAGACCTGTTGCAACAGAAGAGGTATGGTTGGTAGGCATTCAATTGTCAGCTCCAATCTTATGAAGAATAGCATATTTCACACTTAGTCGGCTAGCTGGAAATTTTTCCTTCTTAGGCCAGACTTTCACGTGTTTTCTAGTGATGACTTCACAAACAATGTCATCAGACATTTTAACCTCATGTTTGAGGAAGTGAAAAACACAAGAAGATGGGGGGGGGGGGTTGAATTGAAACTTAAAATCAAAAGCGCAGTAGAGACGATATTTTTTATCCTGGTTCGTTTGATCAAAAACTACTCCAGTCCACCCGCCAAGGTGATTTCGCCTCTCTCCAACGAGGACTTAATTCACTAATCAAAAACTGATCACAACACTACTTTGACAACTGCCAAAGTCTTCTTGAGTACAACCACAACCCGGTTTATCTCAAGGAAAACTAGCTTAATCACAATAAAAGAATATATTGTGTAGTATTGTTTTTCCTTACAAAAATTGTATCACAACTGTGATATTTTACACAATTTTGAGCGTGTATATGAATATGAGATGTTGCTGCTTTTTTGAGAAATATTGCAGTAGTGTCAAAATTGTAAACGATTTGTCCTCTAAGCTTGTTTATATAAGCATGGAAATCCTGTCCAACATAAAGCGTGATAATGGACATTCAATGTTGTTTCCATATTGAGAAGATTCTTGTCTGAATGAAGTCGTTGCATATGATGCTGTCTTAATTGAAAAGTAATCCTTCAGAACTTAGAATCTTGCATGTTGCAATTGCTTCAGATCATTGATGACTCAGAGATGTGAGGATTTGATGGTATATTAAACTTTTGTTCAGAATCAGACTATTCTTCACTTCAGTACATATTATGATTACCTCAGCTTGAAAGCTTCTGTAGCTTAAATTCTGATGTCGTTTTGGTCAGAACTTCTGCATACAAAATAACACAAATTTAGAGTGCATATTTGTTCTTTTTGTTTGTTATCATCAAAACTCTAATTGAGGGTTGTAGAATCAAACTATGTTCTAACAATATCCCCTTTTTTATGATGACAAAAACTCAGATTTTCAATGAAAAATATAGAACAAAAAGCTTAAGAGAGTCTCCCCCTGAGTTGATTACTCAGATAAAGATGATTTACTTCCCTGAAGTTCCTTCTCGTAAGAGCTTTTGATGCATCTCCTTATGTCCTTATCAGAATATGTTCCTGTTCAAGCTTTTCAAAAAATATAGAGGTTAAGATATTCAGAATGTTTGAGACTTTGTCCCAGTATACTATTATTGAAAATATCTTACTTTCTCCCCCTTTTTGTCAGGTATCAAAAAGCAATATAATCAGAGTAAAAAATATGAATCATATTGAAAACAGAATGCAATGACATTTTTCAAAAACAAGGAGGATAAGATAAAAAATTAAAAATACAGATAAACATTGAAAGAAAAATCTAAGAAGGAGGGGAGAGACGTGTGGACAACGCTTCCAATAAGCTCTTAATCTGAGTGCTTGATTATTCATGCTTTCCCAGAATGTCTTTGATTTCTTTTGTTTTATCTTCTTGTTTATCCAAAATATCCTTGATCTCTTTGTTTGTATCATCTTGCTTATCCAGTCTGGCATGGATTAAGGCATTCTTCTTCTTCAACTCTTCTAGAGTTTGCATAACTAGAGACGAAGTTGGTGTATCTTCAGGGGTTGCATGTTGTTTAGAACACTCTACAGCCTCTTCTGATTGAACAACTTCTTCTGTTGCAATCACTTTTTCTGAAGCAGTAGTCATAGGGTGACTATCAGAATCGGGTTCAGTGACTTCTGATGGTTGGTGCTCTTTCCAGGGAGCATTATCCAGCGGAAGAATTTCTTTCTTGTACCATTGGCTTAGAACTTGTTCTTTGAAGGCTTTCATCTGATCACTGAAGTTCTGCTGAGCCCTTTCATAGCTTAATTCTTTCAGCTTCTGGGTTTCAGAGTTGAGCCATTTTCTGAATCTTTCCCACAGAGAATCATAAGCAGCAGGATTAGAAATCTCTTGACTTGCTTGCTTCAAAGAAGTGATCCATTCCTGTATTTTTGTTTCAAAAATCAATAGATTCTTACAAACATCAGATTTGGTTGAGTTTGGTTTAGGTTTGGGAGTGGAAAATTTGTTTGAGGTGGAAGCGTGTTGGTCTAGCACTTGTGGATCAATGACAAGTCTGAGGTTGTCATCTATACGGTTGATAGGTGAGGGAGTGGAAGAGTCAGAAATTAGGATTGGTGAGTGAGGGGTGTTTGGTGGTGTAAATTCATATGGTGAAGGGATTTTTGGAATATCATGAATGGTAAGAGGTAAACGAACCGTAAGAGGTTCTGTTATCCCAGGAATTGGGGTAGTGGTATCAGAATCTGAAAGGGAATCTTCTGATTGGTTTGCGGTAGCATGTTGAATTTATGGTTCATGTATTTCAGAAGATGGGTTTTCAGATTGAAGAGTGAGAGGGTTTTCATTTTCTGGTTGAGGTGAGTTGAGGTTTTGATGTTCTGGTTGAGGAGAGTGTGGTTATAGATTTTCTGGTTGTAGAGATTGAGTGTTGGAATTTTCTGGTTGTTGAGATTGAGTATTTGGATTTTCTGGGAGCGGTGAGGAAAATTCTTGATCAAATAATTCAATATCAGAGAGAACTCTAGCAAGTTCTAGTTGATGTTGTTCTGGATTTGGATTGGGATTGGGGGAGTGAGGTTCATTTAAGAAATTTCCAAGAGTTACAGATGGGTAAAACTCTATGTCAAAATCCTTAAATGTTTGGGGTGAAGGATTTTCTGTTGGTTAAGGGGGAATGGTTTCAAATGTTGGAATAGCTATTGATGCTACAACAGAAACAAAAGATGGGTTACCTTTCTTTTTCACAGCCTTGGGTGTCCTCTGAGAGGATCCTTCTCCTGCTGCCTTCCTCTTTTTGGGTTTCTTTAGCATAACCTCTGGAGCTGGCTTGTGCAGACCTTGGATGTTGATTTCTGGAATAGTCCCATCAGCCTTGCAAGCTTCAAGGTATCTGACTATGATCTCTGGAGAGGCATCTATCTCAGAAAATAATGGAAAATCCTTCAGAGGGATTCTCCTAAAAGTGATGACCTCATGAGAAGCAATTATTGGTTCCTTCTTAATGTTCTCAATAATCTTCATTTTCTTCAGATTCTTGGCATTCAAGGGTTTCCCAGTAGTTGCTTACAGAGTACTGATTTCTTGAGCCTCTGTCAGATGTTCAATCAGCCTGTTCTCCATTAGAATGTCTGAAATCAATCTGCCTAGAGGAATCCAATCCCTCTTAGTTCTTTCTTCTTCTCTTGTCTCTCTCACACTTGTTTTGAGATGGTTGAAGAGTAAGTGTGGAAGAATTATCTTGGTCTTCTTTGCAATGAAGTAAATCAGAAACTGCTGAGCAATATTGATGTAATCATGGGAGCTTGTAGGCTTCTAGTGATTGATACATCCCAGAATTATTCTAGCCTAGATTCTATAATGATCCTTCAAGTCTCTGATCTTGCTGGATGGCTGTCCATAAGTGAAGATTTCCCTAGCAATGGATTTTAGGTCAGAGCACCTATCAGCCATATCAATGCATCTGACTCCACCGCCATTGTATCCAATGATTTTCCCAATCAAATCTTCTGTAATCACAATCTTCTTCCCCATAACATATGATGTGACCTAGTGGTTGTATCCAAAACTCTTTAACAAGAATGGGAAAGGTTGGATCCGGCAGATGATCAAAGTATCTGTTCCATTCCTGTGCAATTACGTCTTCATACAGATTAAACCCATTTTCTTGTAAGCTTTTAAAATTAATGATCAATTCGCAGAGAACTTCAAGGTTGTCAACCGGAGTGAGTAGCATTCTAATGGGCTCTTCATATTGTTCAGTAGATGAAGATTTAGGAGCATTGTTGAGATTCTTGAGACTTGATGATGATGCCATTGTTCACACGAATTCTTTGAAGAAAAATGATGAATAGGGTTTTTGAAAAAGAAACTATAACAAGAGAGAATATTGAAGATGGTAAAACGTGAATGAATGAAATAGTAAATTGAGTTTATATAGGTTTTAAGAAAACGTAAGCAGTAAGAAAGAGAAAATAAGTAATGATTATATGCATTAATGAAACCTGAAATTAGGGGATTTAGAGAGATATTGAACAGTTACCAATGACAAGTATCTCAATGCATCCAATCACAGCCTTGGACCCTTCAGAATTTGAATGCGTGTTCAGCCTCAAAAGGTAGCTTGTGAGAGGATGACAGATGTTTGATGGTGTGAACTGCATGCCTCTATCCTTGAAATGAAACGATCAGATCTTCATAGATAGATTCTGAGGCAACTGTACTTCTAACTTCTGAAGACAAGTTGATCAGATGTTCACAGAAAACAATAAAGTTCTGAGGGTTAGAATATGCAAATAAAACATTTAATTCTGGACACAATTTCATGCTGGGATGTTCCAGAATGAAATTGAATCTATCTTCAGAAAGGGGTTTTGTAAATACATCAGCCCATTGATGGTTTGTGTCAATAAATTTCAAAGTAAGAATTCCTTTCTGAATATAGTCCCTAATAAAGTGATGTTTTATTTCTATATGCTTAGCCCTAGAATGCAAAATAGGATTTATAGAGAGACATATGGCAGAAGTGTTATCACAGAAGATAGGAATGTTACTCTCAAATATGTTGAAGTCTTCAAGTTGACTTTTCATCTAGAGCATTTGAGTGCTACATCCAGCAGCTGCTATGTATTCAGCTTCTGTTGTTGACAATGCTATTGTGGACTGTCTCTAGCTGGACCATGAGATCATATTGTCTCCCAGAAATTGGCAGCTTCCAGAAGTGCTTTTACGCTCTACTCTGTCTCCAGCAAAGTCAGCATCACAGTATCCTACTAAGCTGTGTTCATTGGATTTTCTATAAAACAAACCCAGACTAGTAGTACCTTTCAGATACTTGAAAATTCGCTTAACTATTGTTAAGTGAGATTCTCTAGGATCTGATTGGAATCTAGCACATAAGCAAACACTGAATAAAATATTAGGCCTTAAAGCCGTCAGATAAAGGAGAGAACCAATCATATCTTTGTAGATTTTCTGTTCTACCATTTTACTTACGTCTTCCTTTTCCAGAATGCACATGAGATGCATTGGAGTCTTTGAGGGCTTACATTCTGAGAGGTCAAATTTCTTCAGAAGTTCTCTGACATATTTTCTCTGATAAATGTAAGTTCCTTCTGGAGTTTTGTTTATCTGAATGCCCAAAAAGAATTTTAGTTCCCCCATTAAGCTCATCTCAAACTCTTCCTGCATGCACTTAGCAAATTCTCTTCCCAGAGAAGGTTTAGTGGATCCAAAAATGATATCATCTACGTAAATCTGACAAACTAAGATTTCATTCTTAAATGTCTTACAGAACAAGGTTGTGTCCACTTTTCCTCTGGTGAATTCCTTTTCTAACAGGAAGTTACTTAGTCTTTCATACCAAGCTCTGGGAGCTTGTTTCAGACCATAGAGTGACTTCTTTAGTTTGAAAACATATTCTGGGTGTTTAGAATTTTCAAACCAAGGGGGTTGGTGCACATATACCTCTTCATCTATGTAGCCATTTAAGAATGCCCTTTTGACATCCATCTGATACAGAGTGATGCCATTGTTTACAGCAAAGGAGATTAGGAGTCTGATAAATTCTAACCTGGCGACTAGAGCAAAGGTTTCTGTATAGTCTATCCCCTCTTGCTGACTATAACCTTGTGCCACCAATCGTGCCTTGTTTCTGATGACTTCTCCTTTCTCATTCAGTTTGTTTCTAAACACCCACTTTGTTCCAATGACGTTGAATCCTTTTGGTTTGGGAACCAGATCCCACGCGTCATTTCTGGTGAACTGGTTTAATTCCTCCTGCATTTCCAAAACCCAGTCATTGTCCATAAGAGCTTCATCAATAGTTGTTGGTTCAATCAGAGAGACCAGTCCCATGAGGGATTCTTCAGAGTTTCTGAATGTTGATCTTGTTTGGATTGGATCGTCCTTCTTTCCCAAGATCTTATCTTCTTAGTGAGCTATGTTGCTTCTGGATAACCTTTTTTGGAGTTAATCAACAGAAGGTACATGATCACTTGTAATATTTCTTTCTGAAGTTGTTGGAGCGTCTCTGTTGGGAACTTTTGATGGGTTGTCTTCAGTACCTGTGAATTCAACTTCTATATCTGCAAAAGATTCATTCTGCTTTGACTTTTGAGGGTCAAGCTTATCATGAAATCTAACACTGATTGACTCTTTAACAATATGTGTTTCTATATTGTATACTCTATACCCTCTTGAGCGTTCAGACTATCCTAACATAATACACATTTGTGCTTTAGAGTCAAACTTGTTCAGATGATCTTTAGTATTCAGAATAAAATAGGTGCATCAAAAAGGATAGAAATAAGAAATGTTGGGCTTTGTGTTCTTCCGCAATTCATATAGAGTCTTTTCTAGAATAGGTCTTATAGAGATTCTATTATGAATGTAACACACTGTGTTAATTGCTTCTGCCCAGAAGATCTTAGCAATGTTAGTCTCATTGATCATGGTTCTGGCCATTTCTTGCAATGTCCTGTTCTTTCATTCTACAACTCCATTTTGTTGGGGAGTTCTAGGACAAGAGAATTCATGCAAGATGCCTTTTTCATTAAAAAATGTTTCAAATTTTTTATTTTCAAATTATCCACCATGATCACTTCTGACTTTGACAATTCTAGGATCCTTTTCATTCTGAACTTGGTTACAGAATGCAACGAACACAGAATGTGACCCGTCCTTGTGTCTTAAGAACTTTACCCATGTCCATCTGCTATAGTCATCTATGATCACTAACCCATACTTCTTGCCACTAAAAGATGCAGTTTTCACAGGTTTAAATAAGTCTGTGTGCAGGAGTTCTAATGGCTTAGAGGTGGAAACAACATTTTTAGATTTAAAAGAAGGTTTTGCAAATTTGCCTTTCTGGCATGCTTTACACAGAGCATCTGAGTTAAACTTCATATTAGGAAGTCCTCTGACCAGATTGAGTTTGTTAATTTGAGATATACTTCTCATACTAACATGCCCCAATCTTTTGTGCCAAACCCATTGCTCGTTGTTAACAAAGAGAAGACATTTTACATTCTGACTCTTTTGTTCAGAAAGTTTTATCTTATAAATGTTGTTTTTCCTCTTTCCATTAAAAGGGATAGTTCCATCTTTCTGACTAACAGCTTTGCATGAATTTTGATTAAAGATTATATCATAATCGTTATCACTTAATTGACTTATGGATAACAGGTTATGCATTAATCCATCAACTAAAAGCACATTATTTATAGAAGGAAGATTACCATTACCTATTGTTCCAGAGCCAATGATCTTCCCTCTTTGGTTGCCTCCAAAGCCCATGTAGCCTCCGGGTTTAAGTTCCAGGCTTTGGAACATATGCTTTCTTCCTGTCATGTGTCGAGAGCATCCAGAGTCCAGGTACCATGACTGGTGTTTTAGCCTTGCTGCTAAAGATATCTGCTACATATAAAATTTTGTCCTTAGGTACCTATAACTTTTTGGGTCCTGGTTTGTTAGTTTTACCAAAATTCTGGTTGAATTTTGGTTTGACAGAGTAATCATTACTAGTGTATTTTAGGTCATGTGTGTACCCATATGTGAAGTGTGATTTTAGTGGTGTGCGTTTTATAACAAGGTCCATGACTTTCTTAGGTGGAGATACCTTACCTTGGTATCCTATTCCTTTTCTGCCATTCTTTCTAACTCCATAGATCATTGAAGCCATCTTGCTTCTATCTATGTTTTTAGCCAGAAACTTCTGAAATTTGTGATCATATTCTTTCATGATCTTATCAGCATTACTGGGAGTCTCCGAGATTATTTCTTTCTGAGAGTTTTGTAAATCATTTTCTAATATTAAAATCTTTTCTTTTAACTCAGAATTATCTAATCTAAGACTCTCAGTTCTTTCAGAGTCAGATATAAGTTCTCTTTTCAGGTTCTTGAATTTGACTCTGATCTGCTAATACCTTTCCAGAATTTCATTCAGACTTTCTGCAAGTTCAGCCTTAGTAAAATTAATAGTGAAATTAAGAAATACCTCTTCTGTGTTTGATTATGAGTCTGAATCAGAAGCTTCGTTGTCTTCTGACACATTTTCCATGAGAGTTATGTCGGCTCTTTCATCATCTGACTCTGAGTCAACATCAGAAGTGTCTGAATCGTCCCATGTTGCCATGAGGCTTTTCTTATTCTCCTTGAAGAACTTCTTTTTGGGCTTCTCCTTCTGACGCCTTGGACAATCACTTTTGTAGTGCCCTTTTTCATTGCACTCATAGTAGATGATGTCCTTGTTATTTGACTTTCTGTGTCCTGAAGAAGCTTCAGATCTTCTGTGTCCAGAGGAGGACTCAGACTTTCTGTATCTGGAGGAGGATTCATTTTGATTCTCTGATCTTCTCGGGTTTCTGAATTTCCTTTGTCTCTGCTTCCACAGTTGATTGACTCTTCTGGAGAGAAGAGACAATTCATCTTCTTCTGATGAGGATCCATCAGAGGTTTCTTCCATAGCCTGCAAAACCTTAGAATCAGTTTTTTTGTTAGATTTTAATGCTAGAGGCTTACCTTGCTTTTGAGGATCATCTTCTTCTAGCTTTATCTCATGACTTCTGAGGGAGCTGACAAGTTCCTCCAGATATATCTTGTTGAGATATTTAGCTAGCTTAAGTGCAGTGACCATTGGCCTCCATTGCTTGGGTATACTTCTGATGATCTTCTTTACGCGATCAGCAGCAGAATATCCTTTTTCAAGAACTTTCAGCCCAACAACAAGAATCTGAAATCTTGAGAACATTGCTTCTATGGATTCACTGTCATCTATCTTGAATGCTTCATATTTCTGAATGAGCGCAAGGGCCTTGGTTTCTTTGACTTGTATGTTGCCTTCATGTGTCATTCTCAGAGAGTCAAACATGATTTTGGCTGTCTCTCTATTTGAGATTTTCTCATATTCTGAGTATGAGATAGCACTGAGAAGTATTGTTCTGGCTTTATGATGGTTTCTGAAATCACGTTTTTGCTGGCCAGTCATCCTTTTTCTGTCTATCTTCTGACCACTTTCATCCACTGGATGTAGGTATCCATCAATTACCATGTCCCATAGATCAACATCATGAGCCAGAAAGAAGCTCTCAATTTTGTCTTTCCAGCAGTCAAAATTTTCTCCACAAAGACTGGAGGTTTGCCGCTGATTCTGTCCTTGTCCTCATGATAGTCATTGTTGATGTTTTGTCTTGGTCCCACCATAGTGTTTTTTTAAAGCTTGGATCTTGTACTGACACGGTTAAGTGTATGAACTCAGAACCTGGCGCTCTGATGCCAATTGAAGAAGTGAAAAACACAAGAAGGGGGGGTTGAATTGAAACTTAAAATCAAAAGTGCAGTAGACACGATATTTTTATCCTGGTTTGTTTGATCTCAAACTACTCCAGTCCACCCACCAAGGTGATTTCGCCTCTCTCCAACGAGGACTTAATTCACTAATCAAAAACTGATTACAACACTACTTTGACAACTGCCAAAGTCTTCTTGAGTACAACCACAACCCGGTTTATCTCAAGGAAAACTAGCTTAATCACAATAAAATAATATACTGTGTAGTATTGTTTTTCCTTACAAAAACGGTATCACAACTGTGATATTTTACACAATTTTGAGCGTATATATCAATATGAGATGTTGCTGCTTTTTTGAGAAATATTGCAGTAGTGTCAAAATTGTAAACGATTTATCCTCTAAGCTTGTTTATATTAGCATGGAAATCCTATCCAACATAAAGCGTGATAATGGACATTCAATGGTGTTTCCATATTGAGAAGATTCTTGTCTGAATGAAGCCGTTGCATATGATGTTGTCTTAATTGAAAAGTAATCCTTCATAACTTAGAATCTTGCATGCTGCAATTGCTTCAGATCATTGATGACTCAGAGATGTGAGTATATGATGGTATATTAAACTTCTGTTCAGAATCAGAGTATTCTTCACTTTAGTACAGATTCTGATCATCATTCTTCAGCGCAGATTCTGATTACCTCAGCTTGAAAGCTTCTGTAGGTTAACTTCTGATGTCGTTTTGGTCAGAACTTCTGCATACAAAATAACACAAATTTAGAGTGCATATTTGTTCTTTGTGTTTGTTATCATCAAAACTCTAATTGAGGGTTGTAGAATCAAACTATGTTCTAACAATCTCCCCCTTTTTGATGATCACAAAAACTCAGATTTTCAATGAAAAATATAGAACAAAAAGCTTAAGAGAGTCTCCCCCTGAGTTGATTACTCAGATAAAGATGATTTACTTCCCAGAAGTTCCTTCTCGGCAGAGCTTTTGATGTATCTCCTTCTGTCCTTATCAGAATATGTTCCTGTTCAAGCTTTTCAAAAAATATAGAGGTTAAGATATTCAGAATGTTTGAGACTTTGTCCCAGTATACTGTTATTGAAAATATCTTACTTTCTCCCCCTTTTTGTCAGGTATCAAAAAGCAATATAATCAGAGTCAAAAAGATGAATCATATTGAAAACAGAATGCAATGACATTTTTCAGAAACAAGGAGGATAAGATAAAAAATTAAAAATACAGATAAACATTTAAAGAAAAATCTAAGAAGGAGGGGAAAGACGTGTGGACAACGCTTCCAACAAGCTCTTAATCTGAGTGCTTGATTCTTCCTGCTTTCCCAGAATGTCTTTGATTTCTTTTGTTGTATATTCTTGTTTATCCAAAATATCCTTGATCTCTTTGTTTGTGTCCTCTTGCTTATCCAGTCTGGCATGGATTAAGACATTCTTCTTCTTCAACTCTTCCAGAGTTTACATCACTAGAGACGAAGCTGGTGTATCTTCAGGGGTTGCATGTTGTTCATAACACTCTACATCCTCTTCTGATTGAACAACTTCTTCTGTTGCAATCACTTTTTCTGAAGCAGTAGTCAGAGGGTGACTATCAGAATCGGGTTCAGTGACTTCTGAAGATTGGTGCTCTTTCCTGGGAGCATTATCCAGCGGAAGAACTTCTTTCTTGTACCATTGGCTTAGAACTTTATCTTGGAAGGCTTTCAGCTGGTCACTGAAGTTCTGCTGAGCCCTTTTATAGCTCAATTCTTTCAGCTTCTGGGTTTCAGAGTTGGGCCATTTTCTGAATCTTTCCCACAGAGAATCAGAAGCAGCAGGATTAGAAATCTCTTAACTTGCTTGCTTCAAAGAAGTGATCCATTCCTGTATTTTTGTTTCAAAAATCAACAGATTCTTACCAACATCAGATTTGGTTGAGGTTGGTTTATGTTTGGGAGTGGCAAATTTGTTTGAGGTGGAAGCATGTTGGTCCAACACTTGTGGATCAATGATAAGTCTGAGGTTGTCAGCTGGATGGTTGATAGGTGAGGGAGTGGAAGAGTCAGAAATTAGGATTGGTGAGTGAGGGGTGTTTGGTGGTGTAAATTCATATGGTGAATGGATTTTTGGAATATCATGAATGGTAAGAGGTAAATGAACCGTAAGAGGTTCTGTTATCCCAGGAATTGGGGTAGTGGTATCAGAACCTGAAAGGGAGTCTTCTGATTGGTTTGCGGTAGCGTGTTGAATTTCTGGTTCGGGTATTTCAGAAGATGGGTTTTCAGATTGAGGAGTGAGAGGGTTTTCATTTTCTGGTTGAGGTGAGTTGAGGTTTTGATGTTCTGGTTAAGGAGAGTGTGGTTATGGATTTTTTGGTTGTAGAGATTGAGTGTTGGGATTTTCTGGTTGTTGAGATTGAGTATTTGGATTTTCTGGGAGTGGTGAGGAAAAGTCTTGATCAAACAATTCAATATCAGAGAGAACTCTAGCAAGTTCTGGTTGATGTTGTTCTGGATTTGGATTGGGATTAGGGGAGTGAGGTTCATTTAAGAAATTTCCAAGAGTTACAGATGGGTCAAAATCTATGTCAAAATCCTCAAATGTTTGGGGTGAAGGATTTTCTGTTGGTTTAGGGGGAATGGTTTCAAATGTTGGAATAACTATTGATTCTACAACAGAAACAAAAGATGGGTTACCTTTCTTTTTCGCAGCCTTGGGTGTCCTCTGAGAGGATCCTTCTCCTGCTGCGTTCCTCTTTTTGGGTTTCTTTAGCACAACCTCTGGAGCTGGCTTGTGCAGACCTTGGATGTTGATTTCTGGAATAGTCCCATCAGCCTTGCAAGCTTCAAGGTATCTGACTATGATCTCTGGAGAGGCATCTATCTCAGAAAATAATGGAAAATCCTTCAGAGGGATTCTCCTAAAAGTGATGACCTCATGAGAAGAAATTATTGGTTCCTTCTTAATGTTATCAATAATCTTCATTTTCTTCAGATTCTTGGCATTCAAGGGTTTCCAAGCAGTTGCTTCCAGAGTACTGATTTCTTGAGCCTCTGTCAGATGTTCAATCAGCCTGTTCTCCGTTAGAATATCTGAAATCAATCTGCCTAGAGGAATCCAATCCCTCTTAGTTCTTTCTTCTTCTCTTGTCTCTCTCACACTTGTTTTGAGATGGTTGAAGAGCAAGTGTGGAAGATTTATCTTGGTCTTCTTTGCAATGAAGTAAATCAGAAACTGTTGATCAATATTGATGTAATCATGGGAGCTTGTAGGCTTCCAGTGATTGATACATCCCAGAATTATTCTATCCCAGACTCTATAATGATCCTTCAAGTCTCTGATCTTGCTGGATGGCTGTCCAGAAGTGAAGATTTCCCTAGGAATGGAATTTAGGTCAGGGCACCTATCAGCCATATCAATGCATCTGACTCCACCACCATTGTATCCAATGAGTTTCCTAATCAAATCTTCTGTAATCACAATATTCTTCCCCATAACATATGATGTGACCTGGTGGTTGTATCCAAAAGTCTTTAACAAGAATGGGAAAGTTTGGACCCAATAGACGATCAAAGTATTTGTTCCATCCCTGTGCCGTTACGTCTTCATACAGATTAAACCCATTTTCTTGTAAGCTTTTAAAATCAATGATCAATTTGCATAGAACTTCAAGGTTTTCAACCGGAGTGAGTAGTATTCTAATGGGCTCTTCATATTGTTCAATAGATGAAGATTCAGGAGCATTGTTGAGATTCTTGAGACTTGATGATGATGCCATTGTTCACACGAATTCTTTGAAGAAAAATGATGAACAGGGTTTTTGAAAAAGAAACTAGAACAAGAGAGAATATTGAAGATGGTAAAACGTGAATGAATGAAATAGTAAATTGAGTTTATATAGGTTTTTAGAAAATGTAATCAGTAAGAAAGAGAAAATAAGTAATGATTATATGCATTAATGAAACCGGAAATTAGGGGATTTAGAGAGATATTGAACAGTTACCAATGACAAGTGTCTCAATGCATCCAATCAGAGCCTTGGACCCTTCAGAATTTGAACGCATGTTCAGCCTCAGAAGGTAGCTTGTGAGAGGATGACAGATGTTTGATGGTGTGAACTGCATGCCTCTATCCTTGAAATGAAACGATCAGATCTTCATAGATAGATTCTGAGGCAACTGTACTTCTAACTTCTGAAGACAAGTTGATCAGATGTTCACAGAAAACAATAAAGTTCTGAGGGTTAGAATATGCAAATAAAACATTTAATTCTGGACACAATTTCATGTTGGGATGTTCCAGAATGAAATTGAATCTAGCTTCAGATAGGGGTTTTATAAATACATCAGCCCATTGATGGTTTGTGTCAATAAATTTCAAAGTAAGAATTCCTTTCTGAATAGAGTCCCTAATAAAGTGATGTTTTATTTCTATATGCTTAGTCCTAGAATGCAAAATAGGATTTCTAGAGAGACATATGGCAGAAGTGTTATCACAGAAGATAGGAATGTTACTCTCAAATATGTTGAATTCTTCAAGTTGACTTTTCATCTAGAGCATTTGAGTGCTACATCCAGCAGCTGCTATGTATTCAGCTTCTATTGTTGACAATGCTATTATGGACTGTCTCTTGCTGAACCATGAGATCATATTGTCTCCCAGAAATTGGCAGCTTCTAGAAGTGCTTTTAAGATCTACTCTGTCTCCAGCAAAGTCAGCATCACAGTATCCTACTAAGTTGTATTCATTGGATTTTCTATAAAACAAACCCGGACTAGTAGTACATTTCAGATACTTGAAAATTCACTTAACTGTTGTTAAGTGAGATTCTCTAGGATCTGATTAGAATCTAGCACATAAGCAAACACTGAATAAAATATCAGGCCTTGAAGCCGTCAGATAAAGGAGAGAACCAATCATATCTCTGTAGATTTTATGTTCTACCTTTTTACTTACCTCTTCCTTTTCCAGAATGCACGTGAGATGCATTGGAGTCTTTGAGGGCTTACATTCTGAGAGGTCAAATTTCTTCAGAAGTTCTCTGACATATTTGCTCTGATAAATGTAAGTTCCTTCCGGAGTTTTGTTTATCTGAATGCCCAGAAAGAATTTGAGTTCCCCCATTAAGCTCATCTCAAACTCTGCCTGCATGCACTTAGCAAATTCTCTTCCCAGAGAAGGTTTAGTGGATCCAAAAATGATATCAAATACATAAATCTGACAAACTAAGATTTCATTCTTAAATGTCTTACAGAACAAGGTTGTGTCCACTTTCCCTCTAGTGAATTCCTTTTCTAACAGGAAGTTACTTAGTCTTTCATACCAAGCTCTGGGAGCTTGTTTCAGACCATAGAGTGACTTCTTTAGTTTGAAAACATATTCTGGGTGATTGGAATTTTAAAACCCAGGGGGTTGGTGCACATATACCTCTTCATCTATGTAGCCATTTAAGAATGCACTTTTGACATCCATCTGATACAGAGTGATGCCATTGTTTACAGCAAAGGAGATTAGGAGTCTGATAGATTCTAACCTGGCAACTAGAGTAAAGGTTTCTATATAGTATATCCCCTCTTGCTGACTATAACCTTGTGCCACCAGTCGTGCCTTGTTTCTGATGACTTCTCCTTGCTCATTCAGTTTGTTTCTGAACACCCACTTTGTTTCAATGACGTTAAATCCTTTTGGTTTGGGAACCATATCCCACGCATCATTTCTGGTGAACTGGTTTAATTCCTCCTGCATTGCCAAAACCCAGTCATTATCCAGAAGAGCTTCATCAAAAGTTGTTGGTTCAATCAGAGAGACCAGTCCCATGAGGGATTCTTCAGAGTTTCTGAATGTTGATCTTGTTCTGATTGGATCATCCTTC
Organism: Vicia faba; assembly: GCA_948472305.1. Taxonomy (NCBI): domain Eukaryota; kingdom Viridiplantae; phylum Streptophyta; class Magnoliopsida; order Fabales; family Fabaceae; genus Vicia; species Vicia faba. The sequence goes on along the minus strand of OX451737.1, from coordinate 1,439,337,550 downwards.
TTTCCCAAGATCTTATCTTCTGGGTGAGCTATGCTACTTCTGGATAACCTTTTTTGAAGTTGATCAACAAAAGGTACATGATCACTTGTAATATTTCTTTTTGAAGTTGTTGGAGCATCTCTGTTGGGAACTTTTGATGGGTTGTCTTCAGTACCTGTGAATTCAACTTCTATATCTGCAAAAGATTCATTCTGCTTTGACTTTTGAGGGTCAAGCTTATCATTGAATCTAACACTGATTGACTCTTCAACAATATGTGTTTCTGTATTGTATACTATGTACCCTCTTGAGCGTTCAGAGTATCCTAACATAATACGCTTTTGTACTTTAGAGTCAAACTTGTTCAGATGATCTTTAGTATTCAGAATAAAATAGGTGCATCCAAAAGGATAGAAATAAGAAATGTTGGGCTTTCTGTTCTTCCACAATTCATATGGAGTCTTTTCCAGAATAGGTCTTATAGAGATTCTATTCTGAATGTAACACGCTGTGTTAATTGCTTCTGCCCAGAACATCTTAGCAATGTTAGTCTCATTGATCATGGTTTTGGCTATTTCTTGCAATGTTCTGTTCTTTCGTTCTACAACTCCATTTTGTTGGGGAGTTCTAGGACAAGAGAATTCATGCAAGATGCCTTTTTCATTAAAAAAATGTTTCAAATTTTTTATTTTCAAATTCTCCACCATGATCACTTCTGACTTTGACAATTCTAAGATCCTTTTCATTCTGAACTTGGTTACAGAATGCAACGAACACAAAATGTGACTCGTCCTTGTGTCTTAAGAACTTTACCCATGTCCATATGCTATAGTCATCTATGATCACTAACCCATACTTCTTGCCACTAACAGACGCAGTTTTCACAGGTCCAAATAAGTCTATGTGCAGGAGTTCTAATGGCTTAGAGGTGGAAACAACATTTTTAGATTTAAAAGAAGGTTTTGCAAATTTTCCTTTCTGACATGATTCACACAGAGCATCTGAGCTGAACTTCATATTAGGAAGTCCTCTGACCAGATGGAGTTTGTTAATTTCAGATATTCTTCTCATACTAACATGCCCCAATCTTCTGTGCCAGACCCATTGCTCATTGTTAACAGAGAGAAGACATTTTACATTCTGACTCTTTAATTCAGAAAGTTTTATCTTATAAATGTTGTTTTTCCTCTTTCCATTAAAAAGGATAGTTCTATCTTTCTGACTAACATCTTTGCATGAATTTTGATTAAAGATTATATCATAACCGTTATCACTTAATTGACTTATGGATAAAAGGTTATGCATTAATCCATCAACTAAAAGCACATTATTTATAGAAGGGAGATTACCATTACCTATTGTTCCAGAGCCAATGATCTTCCCTCTTTGGTTGCCTTCAAAGCCCACGTAGCCTCCAGGTTTAAGTTCCAGGCTTTGGAACATATGCTTTCTTCCCGTCATGTATCGAGAACATCCAGAGTCCAGGTACCATGACTGGTGTTTTAGCCTTGTTGCTAAAGATATCTGCTACATATATAATTTCGTCCTTAGGTACCCATATCTTTTTGGGTCCTGGTTTGTTAGTTTTACCAAAATTCTGGTTGAATTTTGGTTTGACAGAGTAATCATTACTAGTGTATTTTAGGTCATGTGTGTGCCTATATGTGAAGTGTGATTTTAGTGGTGTGCATTTTATAACAAGGTCCATGACTTTCTTAGGTGGAGATACCTTACCTTGGTATCCTAATCCTTTTCTGCCATTCCTGCTAACTCCATAGATCATTGAAGCCATCTTGCTTCTATCTATGTTTTTAGCCAGAAACTTCTGAAAGTTGTGATCATATTCTTTGATGATCTTATCAGCATTACTAGGAGTCTCTGAGATTATTTCTTTCTGAGATTTTTGTAAATCATTTTCTAATTTTAAAATATTCTCTTTTAACTCAGAATTATCTAATTTAAGACTCTCAGTTCTTTCAGAGTCAGAGACAAGTTCCCTTTTCAGGTTCTTGAATTTGACTCTGATCTGCTGATACCTTTCCAGAATTTCATTCAGACTTTCTGCAAGTTCAGCCTTAGTAAAATTGATAGTGAAATTAGGAAATACCTCTTCTGTGTCTGAGTCTGAACCAGAAGCTTCACTGACTTTTGACACATTTTCCATGAGAGTTATGTCGGCTCCTTCATCATCTGACTCTGAGTCAACATCAGAAGTGTCTGAATCATCCCATGTTGCCATGAGGCTTTTCTTCTTCTCCTTGAAGAACTTCTTTTTGGGCTTCTCCTTCTGAAGCCTTGGACAGTCACTTTTGTAGTGCCCTTGCTCATTGCACTCATAGCAGAGGATGTCCTTGTTATTTGACTTTTTGTGTCCTGAAGAAGCTTCAGATCTTCTGTGTCCAGAGGAGGTCTCAGACTTTCTGTATCTGGAGGAGGATTCATTTTGATTCTCTGATCTTCTCGGGTTTCTGAATTTCCTTTATCTCTGCTTCCACAGTTGATTGACTCTTCTGAAAAGAAGAGACAATTCATCTTCTTATGATGAGGATCCATCAGAGGTTTCTCCCATAGCCTGCAAAACCTTAGAATCAGATTTTTTGTTAGATTTTAATGCTAGAGGCTTACCTTGCTTTTGAGGCTCATCTTCTTCTAGCTTTATCTCATAACTTCTGAGGGAGCTGACAAGTTCCTCCAGAGATATCTTGTTGAGATCTTTAGCTAGCTTAAGTGCAGTGACCATTGGCCTCCATTGCTTGGGTATACTTCTGATGATCTTCTTTACGTGATCAGCAGTATAATATCTTTTTTCAAGAACTTTCAGCCCAGCAACAAGAATCTGAAATCTTGAGAACATTGCTTCTATGGATTCACTGTCTTCTATCTTGAATGCTTCATATTTCTGAATAAGCGCAAGGGCCTTGGTTTCTTTGACTTGTATGTTGCCTTCATGCGTCATTCTCAGAGAGTCAAACATGATTTTGGCTGTCTCTCTGTTTGAGATTTTCTCATATTTTGAGTATGAGATAGCATTGAGAAGTATTGTTCTGGCTTTATGATGTTTCTAAAATCACGTTTTTGCTGGTCAGACATCCTTTTTCTGTCTATCTTCTAACCAATTTCATCTACTGGATGTAGGTATCCATCAATTACCATGTTCCATAGATCAACATCATGAGCCAGAAAGAAGCTCTCAATTTTGTCTTTCCAGTAGTCAAAATTTTCTCCACCAAAGACTGGAGGTTTGCCGCTGATTCTGTCCTTGTCCTCATGATAGTCATTGCTGATGTTTTGGCTTGGTCCCACCATAGTGTTTTTTTAAAGCTTGGATCTTGTACTGACACAGTTAAGTGTATGAACTCAGAACCAGGCGCTCTGATGCCAATTGAAGAAGTGAAAAACATAAGAAGGGGGTTGAATTGAAACTTAAAATCAAAAGCGCAGTAGACACGATATTTTTATCCTGGTTCGTTTGATCTGAAACTACTCCAGTCCACCCACCAAGGTGATTTCGCCTCTCTCCAACGAGGTCTTAATTCACTAATCAAAAATTGATTACAACACTACTTTGACAACTGCCAAAGTCTTCTTGAGTACAACCACAACCCGATTTATCTTAAGGAAAACTAGCTTAATCTCAATAAAATAATATACTGTGTAGTATTGTTTTTCCTTACAAAAACTGTATCACAACTGTGATATTTTACACAATTTTGAGCGTATATATGAATATGAGATGTTGCAGCTTTTTTGAGAAATATTGCAGTAGTGTCAAAATCGTAAACGATTTGTCCTCTAAGGTTGTTTATATAAGCATGGAAATCCTGTCCAACATAAAGCGTGATAATGGACATTCAATGTTGTTTCCATATTGAGAAGATTCTTGTTTGAATGAAGTCGTTGCATATGATGCTATCTTAATTGAAAAGTAACGCTTCAGAACTTAGAACCTTGCATGCTGCAATTGCTTCAGATCATTGATGACTCAGAGATGTGAGATCTGATGGTATATTAAACTTCTGTTTAGAATCAGAGTATTCTTCACTTCAGCATAGATTCTGATCATCATTCTTCAGCGTAGATTCTGATTACCTCAGCTTGAAAGCTTATGTAGCTTAACTTCCGATGTTGTTTTTGTCAGAACTTCTGCATACAAATTAACACAAATTTGGAGTGCATATTTGTTCTTTGTGTTTGTTATCATCAAAACTCTAATTGAGGGTTGTAGAATCAAACTATGTTCTAACAATGTTGTTCTCCAACAGTTCTTCCTAAGAACTTGTTTATAACAGCTGGAGAAAATTCTACACACTTACCTCTTACAAACACCTTTCTGAAATCCATACTACTCTTGTCAGTGAACTCTTAAGTAATGTTAACAACAAACTCTTTCACCAATGACTCATAGAACTTACTCAGTCCTGACACCGTCTTTATCAAACCAGCCTCGTTGATAAGATCAATGACTTCCTTCACCTTAAGATATCTTCTCCCAAATTTATTTCCAGAGTAATACGTCACTGACATATGACCTTCCATTTTTTAGCATTTTTTGCAAAATGAAATGACACATTGTCCAGAGAAACCTCAAGAATTCTACAAGACTCCTTTTTGATGTTCTTTTCTTTTTGCTTTTATCCATGACATCTTCAATGTCAGCATCAACATCATACTCTGAGTCACTATAAGGAGCATTTTTCCTCTTTAAGTTCTTCTTTCTGGACTCAGGTACCACTCTCTTGGTCTATTTCTTTGTTGGTCCTATCCTTACATTTTTTTCTCGGGGAAGACTTCTTAGTTACAGAATCAACCTTTTATCTCCTATTCCCCAATTTCTCGGTAACATCAGGGACCAATAATTGGCTGATGAGTTCGTCATCTTAAGGAATATCATCAAGTTTGACAACCTTATTACCAACACCATTACCTTCACCTCCTACTTCATTAACATATTTCTCCCTAATTTCACCAAAATCTGGATTTGCATGTACCTTACCATCCAAAGACCTATCGAATGATGTTCCAACGTTAGGTGCATCATTTAGAGTAGTCTTACTACCCATAATGTCAGTCATTATCCTTCTTATGGTTTGGTTAACTCGAACATCCTTTTGATTAGTTTTTTTTAGAACATTAGGTTTTGTTGAAACCTTATTCTTACTCAAAGATGGGATTTCTTCAGAGATCTTTTCTTCAGGAATAGTAGGGTTACTTACATTAATGGACTGCAGTCTTCTTCTTCCTACAAGAGACTTTGTTCTAGTCTTCTTGGGAGCTCCAGCAGAGATGATCGAAAGAGGAGCAACATCGAGTATCTCATTCGTCATGCCTTCAACAGTTTCAGAGGTATAGTGATTATGACTGGACATGTATTCTCTGTTAGCCATATTGGGATTTTGAAATTCAAAGAGAGGGGTATTAAGAGTTTAGTTTTGAATAGAATTTTTGAAAATAATGGAGTGGTGTTTGCAGTGAGAATTGAAGAAATAGGGCTTGAGAATAGTGCAGTAGGTTATGGGTTTAAGTAGCGTATCCGCTTGGGTAAATCAAAATTTTGTAATGATGTCAATGATTTTTCATAATCCAATAAAAGATGAGAGATAAAACTATCTGTTGAATAGCTCCACATTACCGATTGACATAACCTCTTAGTAATGATAATTCCACCTTCTCTTACGTTCTTGTCACAATAATTTGTTTTTGATTTTCACTGTGACCACACGTTGATCATCACTTTCTTTTCCCTTTGGAACCTCATTGATGAGCTTATAAGAGTTCTCACATTGCTTTGAGTAGTAAAGTTGAGTAATACATTTTATTCTAATTGCTTTGATCAGTTAAGTTGAGTAATACATTTTATTCTATTAGTTTCACTCAAGTAATCATAGTCCAATGTCATGACATCTCTTATGACATTCCAGTGGTTTTCCTTAGTCTGAGGCTTATCATACACTTTGTCAACTGAAGTATTGTAATGTAATTGAGTAAAGTGGCAAATGTTCAAACTTTTAGCTTTCCATTTTCTACTCTTCTCTCCAACATGTTTAGAGTATCCATATAACTTGTAACAGAAGGGTCCTATATGACCATACCCCTTACAATGATGAAACTTTAGGACCTAATGTTTCCTAGACCATCTCAACTTTTTTTTGACATCATAGAATCCTTTTTTTTATAGGATGGGTAAATCCTTATCAGATGTAGCGCTTCTTAACTCACCGACACATATACCAGTTTGAAATTTATCATCTAGTGTTTCCTTGTTTGACATTCTGATAGACTTAGCCAAGTTTTCAAGTTCAGTAGAAAATAGTAATATATTCTTTTGGAGATCAGACACTCTAGAAAAAAATCCTATTTTCTTTACTTGGAATTTTAGTAGATTTTCATCTTCGTGAAAAATCTTTAAGAGGATTGATGTATTCTACTTCTGATTTTTAACAACCCCAAGAAGTAGATATTCCCTTTTGTTGTTTATTGAAATATGTTGGGCATTCATCTCTGATATGTCCAATAACTTTACATGTATTAAACCAAACTTTCTTCTTTTGATTCAATGTCTTATCAATTTTGTTTTGAATTTTAGACACAAACTTCTTACTGATGTCAGATGGGATATTCTCAATATTTTGTCTATCTGTTATGTCTAGTCCATCTAGGATTCTTTTGAATTGCTTCCCAAGATACATAATAACTTTCATTACTCCATTGTCCATATCCTGATTCACTTCATCTTCTTTATTCTCTGCATTGGATGTTAGAGATATGCTCTTGTTCTCATACTCAGACTTGTCTCTCAAAGTCATTTCAAAAATTTGAAGTGACCCATCAAGTTCATCAATTCTCAGGTTGTTAATGTCTTGAGCTTCCTCAATGGTTGTTACCTTCATATCAAATTTCCTAGGTAAGGACCTATGAATCTTCCTAACAAGCCTTTGTTCTAATATTTTTTCTCCCAAGGAGCAGAAAGCATTGGCAATATCAAGAATTTTCATCTGATATTCCTGAATGGTCTCATTATCACTCATCTTGAGATTTTCAAATTTGGAAGTGAGAAGTCGAAGCCTTGATATTTTTACTTTGGTTATACCTTCATAAGTTGTCCTGAGGGTTTCCCAAACGTCCTTGGCTATAGTACATGTATTGATCATCCTGAAGACATTTTTATTCACTCCATTTAATAGAGCATTTAGAGCTCTCGAGTTTCCAATAGCTAATTCATCCTCATTTTCAGACCAGTTTTTCTCATACTTTAAGGTCATATTCCCATCTTTGTCCTTCACACCAGGAGGATCCCATCCTTTCATAACAGCTTTCCATACCTTCATATCCATAGATTTCAAGAAAACCACCACTTTAACCTTCCATCAGTCGTAATTTGAACCATCCAACATGGGTGGCCTGTTGTAGTATCCTCCTTCCTTGTCCATAATACCATAAAATATTTCCCATGGAGCTCAGCAAATTAGCCGAACAGGGTGTCTGCTCTGAAGCAAATTGAAATTTTAGCACAAATAATATAATTGTCAAGACGGGTGTCTTAACGCACAAGCACAATGTCAATATAGATTTTATGACATCTGCTGACAGAACAAAGACTTTTACCAAAATTAAAACTATGTAGAATTATAAAGTGCAGAAGGTAAAAGAACACAAGGAATTGTTAACCCAATTCGGTGCAACTCACCTACTTTGGGGGCTACCAAGCCAGGAAGGAATCCACTATCAGTAGTACTAGTTCAACACTAAACTCCCATGTTTACCACTTCTCGCCTAGTTCCTACCCAATGCAACTTCTACCTAGGAACCTCCTAGATATGAGAAATTGTCATCTTACATTCAATCACTGCAGTGATAAAAAACCACTCCCAATCCTAGGGAATGTCTCAAGAAACCAAAAAGGAAGAAAACACTTCCAAATTACAAACACTAGGAGTTTCTTAAAAACTTCCTCCAAGAATAATACTCAACTCTTGCTTCACAGCTTCGAGGAGAACAATAGCTTTATAAACAAGCAACAATCAGTCAACTCAAATGTATCAAAGATACATGAGGACGTACAAAGAAAACTGAAACTCCCTTGAAGAACTCTCAAACTCAAAACTAAGAAAATTCGCTTCCCCTTATTTTTTACAAAGTTCTTAAGAATATTAGGTCTAGGTAGTTTTTTAAAATATTCCTCAGCCAACCTTGGGACTTAAATCTTCGCCCAGATATTACTTGTTTTCCATGCTGAGAGCTGCACCAATCTATGTAGAAAAATCTCCATGAATCTTGGAACATAATACAAGGTTTCCTTAATTGTCTAAAGGTCCAATTTCGGCAAGCTGTATACAACTGGAGATAAATCAAACTGTTCCAGATTTAAAAACCTTGACCTGCGAAAATAACTGAGATATATCCAAAAGGAATCTCAAAATCAAATCAAATCAAATCATGTCAAGACATAAAACAACAACTCTTGTTGTACCAGACCAATATGTCATGACATTTGTCTTTGACATCTGGTTAAAAAACATATAACAGTTGAATTATTATGACAGTTGATGCAGATGCTATAACATCTTGCACAACATCAGTAGAACCATGGTTTAGGAAACATTATGCCAATCCAAAAAGCATGGTACTAACAATTCCAAATTAAAATACTTCGTTTGCATAAAAGCTTCACTAAGAACAATACTCACTTCTTGCTTAAAATCTTTGAGGAGAAAAATAACCTAATAAACAAGTAACAATCAGTCCACTCAAATGCATCAAAGATACATGAGAACATACAAAACACACTGAGAACCTAAGGAACCAACAAACCCTAAAACATTATTTTTAATAAGGTTTTACAATAAAAGCTATGCTTAAAAAACTAGGTCTTGGACGACTCTTTATATAGACTTGTGCAGTTGGGCTTGGACTCTTCAATCAAATATAATCTTCAAATCCCTGTAGATTATTCTCCACAAAAATAGAAACAAAACAAATCTTTAAAATATTTCCTAACAAGTCTCAAAGATCCTTTTTATGAAATAAATCAGATCTGCAATTATTCCTAACAATCATTGATTTCTTGCGCATGTTATGAGTACTAGAATCCTATAGAATCTCATATTTTTCACTCAAATCTCCAAGGATAAATATCCAGTTGTACTATGAGGATGTTTTGTTGTAACATGTTACAAAATATGATAGTACATCTATCAAATAAGTACTTACATACACTCTTGTACCAGTTGGTTAAGATGTTATGACATCTTGTTAAACATTAGGTTGCAATACATATTTTTCCAAATGAAATATGTTTGATAGAATTGTTGTCAATTACTTGTTTTATCAAAATTGTTTCCAATCGTAAAATCACATACCTAACATTAAATAAGTGATTCAATAGCATTGCCAACGTCGCGAGAACCTACAAGGTCACACACATAAGGACGACTTGATGAGAGATAGAGTAAATAAGGAACATCGTAAGGTATAGTGCACTTAAGTGAATTGTAGAACACTGTAAGGTACGATGCACTTATGTAGAATATAGAATATGGTGAGGTACCACGCGCCTAAGTGATAAAAGGTACACCATAAGGTATGGTGCACATGCACTTAAGTGGCATTTTTAGCTTGCAGCCCACACAAGTGGTTTTATAAATAGAACCCTCGTGCAAAAGCATTCTCACTTGATGAAAATTTGGATTATGAAACCCTAGTTGTATTCTCTCTCTCTCTCTCTCTCTCTCTCTCTCTCTCTCTCTCTCTCTCTCTCTCTCTCTCTCTCTCTCTCTCTCTCTCTCTCTCTCTCTCTCTCTCTCTCTCTTACTCACTCACTCAAAGTCTTCATTCATAGCAGCTAGAGACTGAAGGCACTCTGTTCATATGGACTGAGTAGAGGCATTATTTTTTATTCAACGATCGTGATTACTCCTTTGATTCTACATCAAAGGTTTGAATCGCCATATGAGGTCACGATTTCTATCGTTGATCATGCTCATTTGTAACGATCAACTAAAGGGAATTTTGTTTTTCATTGCGCCTTGTATCACAATTTTCCTTCATAAGTTGGTCTCTCTGGAGCATAAAGGGTTCATTCATGGAAGATGTATTAAAGGAAGTATTTGTATTACTTCAGAGGTTATCAACCACTTAGATAATAAATCTTTTTGGTGGAATTTAGCTCTTAAAGTTGACATTGAAAAAGCTTTTTAAACTTTAAGCTGAGACTTTCTCTTACATGTGTTAAAGTGTTTTAGTTTCAACAATACTTTATGTAACTAGATTCACAGCATTCTGGTGATCCTCTATTAGTATCAATTAATGGAGTGCAACGTGGTTTTTTCAACTACTCTATGGGGGTTAGGCAAGGTGATTCTCTACCACCTCTCTTTTTCTACCTAGCTCATGAATTTTTAAGTAGAAGCTTATCAAATGTTCAAAAAATTATTATTTCCCATCTCATGTCATGTATGAAGATGACATTTTTATTCTTTTGTTAAGGTCACATATCCAACATTTAACACTTGACCAACCTCTTCACAAGATACTCTCATCCCTCTGGTCAACAAGTCAGCAATTCTAAATCCTACATATACTCAGGCTCCATTCCAGCTCCTAGAATGAATGTTCTATTAAACATGACTGGTTTCAATAGAGGTACTCTCTCTTTCAATTACATTGGAGTGCCAATATTCAATGGTAAGGTCAAAGTTTCTTTTCTTAAGTCTATTATTGACAAAAAAATGAAATTCTGGTATGACAGAATTGAGATGTCATATGACATGTTAAGACATCTTATACGACATAGATAAACGGGCAAGGTATAAACATTAAAAGACAGTACTGAAAATCATAAACAACACACCAGAATTGTTAACCCAATTCGGAGCAACTCTGCTACTCTGGTGGCATACGAAGCCAGGGATAAGTCCACTAAAATAGTATCAATTCATAGACCCTACAACAAACCTCCAGTTTATAGCCTAATCACTTAATCAGTACCCTTGCTAGACTTTTATCTAAGACTCGCCTAGATATGAGGCCCTCATCAATCCCTCTTCAATCACATACAGCAATTGGATCAAAAACAAGAAGACACACTTCCATGACATCAAAACAGAAGACTCACTTCCATGACAATACCTAGCCAAGACTCTTGACTAAGAACACAACTTGGAGTTGCTTACAAGCTTCCTCCAAGAACAATACTTAACTCATTACTTCACGGCTTCTGATTGAGAACAGAACTTTGTAATTCAAGGAACACAATCCAACTCACATGTCGAGTGAATCACACATACCAACTCTCCTAGATAGTGGCTTACTGACTCAGCCCTAATAATTACATATTTCTAATTATCGGTTGGGACTTTATCCTAGGTTACAATGCTTTTTATAACATATACCCAGCTGGATTTGGGCCTAAAAAAATGCAACAAGGAGACTGTACAAAGTCTGCTAAAACTTCATCAAGAAAATAGGTCTTCAATTAAAAATCCCCTTAAATGTCTCCATATTTAGAAACTTTGAATATCTTGAATACCAACATAAAATCTCTGATTTATCAATCTTGGACGCCACATAGGATTACTAAATATTCCCATAATATTCAGTAATTAAATCACAATAACTGAATCAAAACTATCAGTTGTAGTAGATCTGATGTCCTATACTTCTGGTTAGGACATCATGTTCGACATGTTGAATCAGCAAGTGAAAACATCTTGTTCAACATGTTGCTGCAAAGTTAGTTTTATCAAAATTCATGCCAATCATAATTTCAGAGAAATAACAAAACTAATATCAAAGATGACTGCTTAGTAAAGATCTTCTTTATATATAACCATTAGGACTATGCTAGTCAAAAAAATATCCAAAGAATTCTCATTCATACCATTACTTGATACAACTTCCCAACATCCCTTTTGTAGCGGTAAAAAGTTGAGACTAAGCCATTGATTGACTTAACTCACAAAGTGAAAGTCGCCACTGCACTTTATTATTCCAAAGGAATGGGAAAAAAACGAATAAAACCAAAAATAAAAATAGAGATCAAGGTAAGGGGGTTGGTCATGCAAAGGGAATGTATTAGCACCCTAAATATATATGGTACTCCACAGGAACCTCTTTGAAACTCTGTGTATTTGGATAAAAAGAAGTATGTACAAAATAAAATACGGAGATGAGAAGAGAAATGTTTTTTATAATTTTTTTATTTGATAAAGCTTCCAATGAGCTCTAGGCCTACATACCAATAATGTAAAATGTTGAAATCAAAACTAATGTAGTTCAGATAAAAAAACTTTAAAGTTTGTGTGTTGGTTAATTTTAAAGAAAAAGCTTTAAATTGAAAAGCTAAAGGGAGAAGATGGTTTGAATTTGTTTTGTATTTTTTAAGTATTGAAGAAAGAAGTCATATCTTGATTAAGATTGATTGATGAATTTATTAAGAAAAGAGTTTTGAAAAAGGCATGGACCTAAGTCCAATTTTATTATGAAAGTGGCTCAAGTTTGAAAAACAAGAATCCTTTGAAAAAGGGAGAAGATTTTGAAAACTAAAGAAGAATGGGAGGAGATGAAGAGACTATCCTAAATCACAAAGTAAAATCTAAGGTAAAGAAGAATATAACCAAACAAGAGGCCAATACTTGACATAATGAAGTCAATATAGAATTCTCATCCTTTGGATTAAAGTTGCAAGTACCAAATAGACCAAGAGCATACCAATCACTATATGAAAGTAAACCACAAGTAAGAAAGTACCAAAGAAATCTAAGGTATTAATACCCAAATAAAGGTCTTAAATATTGAACCATGTATCATATAGATCACTTAAGGCCAACATAACAACCTCTGAACACAAAAGATTTCCCAATACATAACAGAATAACAAAATAAAATAAGGTCCAAAGGTCTCAAGGTCTCCAAGTATCAAGGCTTCTAATCCTAAATCCAAAAGGTCCATAACTCCAATATGATAGGGATAGTAACCAATAGTCCATAAATAGCCTTAATTATTTTAATGTTCAAGTTGGATTATTAATGTTGTAAGAACAAAACAAAATAAAATTCCAAGTGGACAAAAGGAAAAATACATAAACATAAACATGATAATGAATGATGAATAAAGCATAAAGTAACATAAAGCATAAGATAATAAAAGAGGCATAAAAGTAAAGTTAGAAGTTAGAAGTTATAAATTATAGTGGTTAATGGTTAATTGTTAGAAGGGATGATCAATAGTGATTGAATAATGATCTTAGTTCAAAGTTGATGAAGACTCATTAGAGGATTGATAGAATCAAAGCCTCTTAACAATAAGCTTCAAAGATATTAAATCGAAGTCCAATAATCAACCATACTTGGACTTCCAAACCTAATTTTGAGCCACAAATGATCATTCAAAGAAAAAAGAAAGAGAAAGAGATGGAGAAGTTAGAATCCATAATAAATGACCAATGATGATTTCATAATGAACTTAGGTCAAAGTTCATGAAGAATCATTAGAGGATTGATGAAATAAAAGCCTACTAACAACAAGCTTCATAGGATTTGAACCATAGTCCAATAATCAACCATACTTGGGCTATCAAACATAAAGTTTGAGCCAATAATGATCATTCAAAGAGAAAGAGGAAGGATATGAGGTAGAGATGGAGCGGAATGTCAAAATGGAACCATGAATCTAAAGCACCTCGAGAAAATGATTTCAATTATCATCAAAATCATTCATCCATTTAAGTGGATTTGGTTTTTCAACCTGTCGCATCTCGAAAAAAATATCGAACTCGAAGGAGGCAAAGAAGAGTCGCCATCAATGTTATTTATCCCAAACAAAGGAAAGGAAACATCGAGTAAAACTAAATAAGGGAAACAACAAGGTCTCACAAGCAATAGAAATGGTAAGGAATTAGATTACACAATGGGAAGGTGTTAGCACCCCTCACGTCTGTGGTACTCCACATGATCCACTCAAGTTGTTTTAATCAATGGGTGTGTAAAATATAAATCTTAATGCTAAGAGAATTCATGCAAGAGTATATACAAAAAGAAAGCTTTTATTATTTGTACCCGTCGCGGTTGTGAACCTTTGTGCCTATGTACCCTCTTTGTGCAATGAGAGATCATGGCACTCGTAGTTCACCTAAAAATGTGTTTTGGTTTGTTTGTGTTTTTGATGAATGATGCAAATTGTGCATTCTACTATCGCCCGACCTTTGGAGACTCACACAATTATCGTAGAAAGGAATTATCATGTTCTTACCTGAAAAGGTTTTCAAACGGAAAAGCCCGAAGAAAAAAAGGTTTGAATTAGTTGGGTGTTTTGTTAGGAGAATACATTAGATGGTCCCTCGGAAGGTGGGGTATCTAAGTACTTCTCCTTTATTTTTGAAAGTGTTTGAGTAATGTTAGATTTGTGTTTTGGATTTTTTATTAAGAAAAAGAGCTTTAGTTTTAAAGATGCAAAATGGGAAAGAAAAAGTATAAGAGCAACTCAAAATCCTAATGTTGACATGTGTTGTACCCCAAAATTTGCCCTCCCATATTTCTCAAAACATTTCAAGAAAAATTCACAAGTCCAACCCGGCGCGTCATATTCAGGTGTTCTTTCACCAAGATATCTCTGATAACATATTCTCAAATTCAGGTTCGGCTCAAGAGATAATTCTTTAAAGAAGGTATCCGAATGTGTGAGTTTTCTTGAAGAAATATGGTGAAAAAGTGTGTTGAAAGTGCAGTTTTTACACGCTAAAAAATTCATAACTTGAAGATCGTGACTCGTTTTGAACCCGTTCCGGTGGCCAAAATTCCGTCTTGACATTATCTGCGTTTTCATATATCACGACTGGAAGCCAATTTCGATCAGAAGGTCTTCAAAAATGTGGATTTATCAAGTATTTTCGTACAGAAAATTTGTGACCGAAGTTTATTTGTGTCATGTTCAGAAAATCATAACTTGGTCGATTTTCATCGTATCGAGCTGGTTCCGGTGCCAAAATTTCACAAATTGGGTTGGCTACATTTTCACAGAAGGTATTAAGTTCAAACGGTATTCAAAAGGCCTTCGTTTTTTGCTCAGAATGCGTGACACGCTGGAAATCCTGAATGCTGAATATTATTTCATCTGGGCCGAAATTTCGAAAATTCATAACTCGGTCAATTTTTATCGGATTGGGCTCATATTTTTACACAAGGTCACTGACTCATAGATCTACAACTTTGCTTCAAAAGTCGAGACCGGATTATGCTCCGATCAATACCAGTTTTTTATTGAAGAACGTGTCAGAGTCGACACTGGAGCCCAAAATAAGTTTGTCTGAGCTGAAACTTCAAAAATTCATAACTAATTCACCGTTTATCCGATTGAGCCGATTTTCGGACAGGAGTTAGTTCTCGATGTCGGATACATTTTGTTTTCACATTTCAACTTCAAAAATTGCACTTAAGTCCCTGCGATTTAGCCTGGAAAGTGACGAACTCAAGTGAACATTGGAGGCCCAATTGCACATTCAAAGCTCATTTTCTTTATCCTAATTTCCATTATATAATCACATTCTTTTCACACAAACAAGGGAGGAGAAAAAAGAGAAAAAAACTTTGCCACAACACTGTTAGAATATCAAATTCTTTCAAGAACCCTAAAACCTTGAAATCCTTATTACAAATCCCTCTCTCACTACAAACAAGCCATCTCAGTTACAAACCAACATCTCACTACTTCTTCAGTAAGGGTAAGGCTGGCTTGATCTCCATGATCAAAAGGGCATAAAAGCATTCATGTCACTACTTTTCCAGTAAGGGTAAGATTGATTTGATCTCCATGATCAAAAGGGTATAATCATTCATACATGCCATATTGTGCCTAAACATTAAAATTCTTCATATATTAGCTTTATTTGCATTTTATGATTTTATTTAATGTATTCATGAGATTCAACACTGCAGATTTTAGATAGGATCCCATGCAGGTTCATTAAGGAACGTTGAGGCTAAAACACAAATGGCCGAAAGCCAAAAGCCAAATGGCCAAAACAGAACAGCTTACACATGACACCAATACATGGCGAGGCAGACATCTTAAGAAGGTTAAAGAACGTTGAGGCCAGAACACAAATGGCCAAAAGCCAAAACACAAATGGCCAAAACAAAACAGTTTACACATGACGCCAATAACTGTTTCATCCCTCCAATCAGGCTCGTATACTCCTAAACTCTCTCTCTATTTGTATTATGTTCCTTTAATTAATTAATCGTTATTATTTTTATTAATCACTAACCAATTAACATTTTTTCCTAATAAAATCAAAAACACAAAAAAATATTTTATTTATTAAAATTAACTTCATCACTTTTATTTTTGTAAATAAATTAATTTAATCAATTTAGCTTTAATTAGATTTAACTTTGATATTTTTTGCAATATTTAAAATCAATTTAGAATATTAGGTTTTTATTAGCATTAATTCAATTTATTTTATTTCTTTAAAAACTCAAAAATCTAAAAATATGTTCATTATTTAATTTAATTTAATTGTTCATTTAATTTAATTCCATTTAATTCAAAAATAACCAAAAAAATCACTTTCTTTCAAAAAATGGTCAAAACCCCAAAAAACTCGCATCCGATTTAATTTCCCACACGCGATCCATTTTTCCATATTATTGTATCTGTTTCTCGGAATGTAATAGTTTTTAATCAGGACTTTAATTATTTACCGCTTTATTTTACTTTCCGCAATTTAAATTAAAGGGTTTGTTTTTGGCGATGTAAATACCCGACGCCTTGTAATAGCTTAGATTTAATTTTCCGCAATTTACTTCCCGCAAATTATTAAACTGTTAATTATGCATGAAAAGATTTGTATGACAAATAAAATCAACCCGTGGCTCACAATGATGCATGTTCAAAGATAAATATAAACTGAAACAACACACATGCACATGTCACTCCTAGGGTACGCCTCACTCGTTGCCTTTGAAGGTGGTCGTCAAGTATAGGATGTTTTAGAGGTCACCCTCCTGTCTAAAGATCCAGTTGCCTCGAAACGGTTGCCTCGGATAAAAAGGATCTAGGACATTAGGGTTACTTCTAAGGTGTCATACTATTGCTTTGGTGACCACATTGTCCCTTATAATCGAATTGACCCGAACAACTCCAACGACGGTGCTACCTACTTCTCAATAGTGGGATAGTACTGTCTAAAGGACTCTTACACAGCCTAATTCCTTAGAGTAGGTAGATTTCTCATGGGTACTTGCTCTCTCAAAACAAACAAAACAACTTTTCGCACCTACACTTTCAAAAAGTTTTCAAACAAATTTTTCATACACTCTTGAGGACAGATACAAGAGTTACTTAGAAATTTTTCAAACGAAACTTTTTCAAAACCCACACACATTTGAAAAGCAAACAATCTTTTGAAAACATAGAGCAAGTACCTAAGAGCCTATGGATAACCATGGATAGAAAGGGTGCTAACACATTCCCTTTCTATAAATCTACCTCCCGAACCGAGAAACTATCTCATAAGGAATTTTGCCGTGCTTTTGTCCTGTCCATGTTGGAGAAAATAAAAGACGGTGGCGACTCTTGCTTCCGCGACATTTCGAGAACCAACGTTAAACAGTCAGTTCTAAATCCACCGATCACAAAACTGGCGACTCTGCTGGGGAATATTATAAAAGTGAGGTGTACCTTAGGACTAAGATCACTTGTGTTTTCAATTGTCTAAATTGTTTGCTTTATTATTGTGGGTATGTCTTGGGAGTTCTATAGATCCTAACCCGGATATGGGGGATACCTTCTTAGAAAGTAGCAACAAGGCTGTGAGGGAACTGTGCGGGGTATACCGACACGGTTGAAGCAGTTTGCTACGTTGATGTGGCACTTTGGTGAGTACCGGTAACCCTTGAGTCAAGTCAAGGAGAGTACGGGGCCGCCGCGTGGTGTCGTGAAGCATCAACTGACCTTAGGAACCTTACTTGACCATCCTGGCCTCTTTAGGAGTAGTGATATGACCGACTTTGGTACAGTCCGAAGTTGGTAGATACTCGATACTACACTCATTGAGGGTTGTTTTCTTGGAATATTTTGATCGCCAGTTCAGTGGCTAAATCAAAACAATGAACATAGAAAACAACCCAATGATATTGAGCTCCTTAGAACCCGGTTACTTTTGATAGGACAGGTCTTAACCAACGAAACTGAAAGAGGGTAGTACCTAAACTTCATGTTGGCCTAAACTCTAAGGGCTTTCTTGTGTGACTTGTGTGCCTTCAAACTTGAATGACTTGTACATACTTGTTATCTAACAACATGGGTTCCTTGCAGGGTTTGTTTACAGTCCTTAATTTGGGCTCATAATAGGGTTTACTTACATCACTCCATGCATAACATAATATCATACCATTGCATACATCCTACATAAGTACTAATCCATTTCAAGGATCTCAAGGGTTTGTGATGCAGGTCATGATGAATCAGATGTCTAGCAAGGGGCAAAGGGGATTTATTTTCCTCTAGCCAAGGTTAATGACTTGAGGCAGGGGCTATGACCCACTCGATATGGTGAGCTTTGACTCTTGAAGAAGGACACTCAACAATATGAAGTGCCTTCAATCAAGCCACCAGTTACCAGATTCTAATAATTTTTCTTGTTTACCCTGCGAGGTCCTTGAAAAAATCACATGCATACATACATATCATTGCATTACAGGTACCCTTGGTACATGTCACTTACCTTCTTCGCTGTTTATTTCAGCAATCATCATGAATCCTGAATCATCCAATGAACAAGCTATCAAGGCCCTCCAGGCCCAGAACGCCCAGTTTCAAGAGTTGGTCATGAGCTTAGCCCAGGGTCAGCAGGAATTGAAGACTCTGCTGTTGAAGGAGAAGAAGAGGACTGTGCTGTTCAACCCTAGACGTAGATCTGGGAATGGATCACGAAATGAGGATGAGCTGACTACCCCGTATGTGGGCAAAGATAATCCCCAAGTGAGAAGGGTTCCTAGTCCCGTGGTCTCCGACAACGAGACAGATTATAATGATGAACAGTACCCTCCAGTTGAGGACAGGTACCAACAGCTAGAAGACCGGCTAAGTGCTATGGAGATACAAAAGGTACCCAGTCTGGATTTCGAAGATCTAGGTTTATCCTCTGAGGTGGTGATCCCTCACAAATTCAAAGCACCTGCTTTTGCAAAATACGACGGGGCATCCTGTCCTAAGCTGCATCTCAGATCATATGTGAGGAAGATCCAACCGTACACTGTTGACAAGAATCTATGGATCCATTTCTTCCAGGAAAGTCTTTCAGGGACTCAACTCGAGTGGTTCTATCAACTGGATGGAGCCAACATCCGCAGCTGGGAGGACTTGGCCACTGCGTTCTACAAGCAGTACCAGTATAATGCCGACCTTGCTCCCACGCGCACTCAGCTTCAGGGGATGTCTATGGGTGCAGGCGAAGGCTTTAAAGAATATGCTCAAAAATGGAGGGACCTTGCTGGAAGGGTGCAGCCACCTCTGACTGACCGTGAGCTCGTTGACATGTTCTTGGGGACCCTGTCCGGTCCATTCTTCAACCATCTGATTGGGAATTCTTCTGATGGGTTTACAAATCTGATCTTGACTGGTGAGAGGATCGAAGCTGGTATCAAGTCTGGGAAGATACAGAATGGTGACTCCTCGAACACTGAGAAGAAACCATCCAAGAGAGAATCTAGTGTTGTCTATGGTTCAAGAGGGCAGAATAGGTCCGAACAGCGCCAGATGTCAACGCGGTAGTTATTGCAAAACTGGCTGGTGCTCCTCAGCGTCACAATC
Organism: Vicia faba; assembly: GCA_948472305.1. Lineage (NCBI taxonomy): Eukaryota > Viridiplantae > Streptophyta > Magnoliopsida > Fabales > Fabaceae > Vicia > Vicia faba. The sequence goes on along the minus strand of OX451737.1, from coordinate 1,439,317,761 downwards.
AACAAAGGGAAGAGAGACCTAAAAGACAATTCACTCCCCTCGGCGTGACCTTGTCCCAGATATTGCCGCAGTTGCTGGAGACCAAGTTGGTAACTCTAAGGGACCCTCCAAAGAATCCCAACAGGACACCTTCAAGGTATAACCCCAATGTTCGCTGCGCTTATCATTCTGACAGCCCGGGGCATGCTACAGATGATTGTTGGACTTTGAGAAACAAGGTTCAGGATCTGATCGACGCAAAGGAAGTCCAGTTCGACTCTCCAGAGGCTCCCAATGTGATCATTGCTTCCTTGCCAAAACATGGCTAGGATTGGAAATTTTTTGTTCATTCGAATGTTCAAGTTGTATTTTTCTTGGACTGTTCAAACATTTTATGTTAAACGTTGTTATTTCATTAATGCATTACACATGTCTGTTTTGAAGTAATTATTTCGTATTCACTATATGCAAACTATTTTCATATTTTCTGTGATGATCAACTCTCGATTAATAATTCTAAGCCTCTTGAGGGAGGATGACGAAAACGATACCACAATCTACAGTATGCTTTTGAACAGATCCCGCTGATGAGGTACAGGCATTGTTTCAATTCCTAAACACTGGAGTTATAAGGAAGATAATCCCTCGTCAACCCCTTCGAGCCAAAGAAGTTGGAGTTTTTCTTTTCGAAAATTAAAACCCTTAATCATAACCTGGGGCAGGGTAGTTCTCTCAGTTGATCCAGGTGCACAACGAATGACATCAAAGAAGTCCTTCCAAAGCAAAAGACAGTGATGGTTCCGAATAATCGTCAATACAGGCAGTCATTACCTCTCAGAAATAAAAGCCCAACAAGTCAAAACCTATGAAGGAGACTTATAAAACTGGGGCATCCCGCTGACTGTAAAAAGAAACAGTTCAGGCAAAAAACAGGGATAACGAAATCAAAAAGAAAGAGGCTCTACAAACCCTCGACAAAAATGACTGCCCATTCAAAATAAATTGTCAACATCCGAAACATCACCGGAATATCAAAGCAAAGACTCAAACAAGGTCTAACGCGCGATCAGCTGAGTTTAGGTTTGAAGAACATCACGAAGAACGGGTGGGTACAAATAAAATTTTGAGCCTTTATCCTTTGTTTCTTAAACCATGAACCAGGCCACGTTACAGCCCTTAAAAGTCCTAGTTGAAGCATGGGTTAGTTCGAAAGCATACTGTTACAAAAGGTATCCTGACTCCTTAAGGCTCGCTATAAAATAATGAGTTGACATCACATTTTACAAAATTTGCTTAAAAACTGCATTTTCAAAAACTTCAAGACAGACATAAGCTTTGCATTTTTAACATAACTTTGTTTGCATGTGACTTTTTGTTCGAACAGCAAAGAAATTCGCACGACGAATATCTAGTGAACAAAGGCACTTCCAACCAAGGGGGCAGGCATGATCATTGTCCATCATCTGGGGCAGTCAAGTCAAGATTCAAGGAATCTCTCAAAATGCCAAATAGCCAGGGGCAGATCTCCATCTGAATCACTTGGGGCATTGGACATGAATTCCAGCTACAAATCTTGCACGATCAAACGAAGATCTTCTGGTAGTAGGGCAATACAACACTACTGACAGTGACAACTCCCTACACTCCGAGAGTATGGACATAGTCGGAAAAATACTACGCATAATCAAAGACCCGCTAGGTTGACACACCTAGGCAAAAATAAGGGCTTCCCGGTGAACCAAAAGGGTTCGGGCAAAAATAAGGGATGAAAATGAAAAAATCTGTACACCCGGCAAGTCAAAAACCTGAAAAGGCGGCTTGGGTAAAAAGGGGTATCCCGATGGACTGAAAACCCGAAAGGGCGGTCCAGGAAAAATTAGGGATTAAAGCGTACGACTATGTCCCGTCATCTCGTCATTTGCCTACCAGAAGAAGATTTGTCAATCGGCAGTCATCAAGCACCTCTGCAGGTACCTTCTCCCACAGAAGCTGGGGCAATAAGAATGGTCCAAACTGTACTAGCTGCTTTGTCCACAAGATACAAGGTAGATTCAGCTGAAGAACGTAACCAAGATACCTTCACTCCCCCGATAGTAAGACAGGTTCAGCAATACTCTCCCCCGAGCAGAGTTGGTCTCCCGTCAGCCCTGAAAAGGCACAGTACCCACAGCAACTCAGCAACGCTCTCCCCAAGCAGAGTTAGTCTACTGTCAGCCTTAAGGAAGTTGGGTATCCCCAGAAAATCTCAATATTCCCCAGTGGAGTATACAGATGTTCCTCAGCAAGCATCCCCGGCAGTCTTAATATTCCTCGACAGAAATATAAGATTATTCCCCGGCGGAATACCAGACACCCCAGTGGAGCCATTTCCCCAGTACAATTCAAAAGTCTTCCCAAGAGAGTTGAATCAATCTCCCCAGTAGATTTCTGAAAGCTTATCCCCAGTAGATTCTGGAAGCTTATCACCCGCAGAGTACGTAAGCCTCTCCCCGACTTTATTCAGAAGGTTATCCCCCACCAGAGCCTCTAATTGGGTTATCCTCAGCTAATTACCACGGAAAGATCGTCCTCGGCGAAGTTCTTCATATCCCCCAGCGGAGTTCATCAAATTCCCTAACATAACTCACCAATGGAATCCCCAGCGGAGTTATCATCAAAACCTCAGTGAAGTATCTCTTCCCACAGAGTATTTCCCCGCAGAGTAATCTCTTCAACAAGTTCATTCCCCAACGAAGTCATCTTCTCCTACCGGTTTATTCTTGCAATCATCATCCCCAGCGGAAATGAAGAACTCTACTCTTCAAACATCAGCCCAGGATTCAACAAGCTCCCGACATTCGTCAAGGATTTATTTTCCTAGACGAAAATACATTCATAGACATTTCACATTTCATATATCCTGCTTACATACATGATAAAGTGCATATGACACTATCTCATTTTGAACATCATGACATCATGCATTTCATACATCATGACATTGCATACAACTGATGTTTTGCCTTTTCAGGAAAAAGGTCAATCCAAAGATGATTACTATCAACTGTCGCAATTCCAGATTCGATACCTGTATCTAGCCAGCGCATATTTGTGAGCGATTGATTGTGGATTCGATACCTGTATCTAGCCAGGGCATATCTACATTAAAGAAATTTTAGAGATAGCTTAGAGATGCTCCGGACACGGATGCTATTCTATTGCTTATTCAGATATCCTTCTAGAGATGGTTCAGATGCGATCCAGATATGGTTACATTCTGATACTTATTCAGATTTCCTCTTCAGAAATGGCTTGGAAATGCTCCAGAGATGGATGTTATTCTTTTGCTTATTCAAGAGTTTCCTTTCAGATATAGCGGGGAAATGCTCCAGAGATGGATGTTATTCTTTTGCTTATTCAGATTTTCTCTTCAGAGATGGCTTGGAAATGCTCCGGACACGGATGATATTCTTTTGCCTATTCAAAGTTTCTTCTCAGAGATAGTCCAGATATGCTCCAAACCGGATGCTATTCTGTTGCTTATTCAGAGTTGCTTTTCAGAGATAACTTAGAGATGCTCCAACCACGGATGTTATTCTATTGTTTATTCAGAGATTCCTTCTAGATATAGTTCAGATGCGATCCAGACATGGCTACTTTCTGATACTTATTCCAGATTCTCTTTCAGAGATAGCTTAGAGATGCTCTCGATGCGGATGATATTCTATTGCTTATTCAGATCCCCTCTCAGATAGCTTAGAGATGCTCTGGACCCGGATGCTATTCTATCGCTTATTCAGAGTTTCTTCCCAAAAATGGCTTGGAAATGCTCCAGACATGGACGCTATTCTTTTGCTTATTCAGAGTTTCCTTTCAGAGATAGCTTGGAAATGCTCCAGACATAGACGCTATTCTTTTGCTTATTCAGAGTTTCCTGTCAGAGATGGCTTAGAGATACTCCAGATCCGGATGTTATTCTTTTGCCTATTCAGATTTCTCTCCAGAGATGGCCTAGAGATGCTCCAGATCCCGACGCTATTCTATTGCTCATTCAGATTCAAACTTCTAAAGACAACTTAGAGATGCTCCAGACCCGGAGGCTATTCTATTGTTTAGTCCAAATTCATTCAAAAGATATTCCAGATACGATCCGGATTCGGATAATACTTTGTCACTCACTCAGATAAAATATGGATATACCCCAGACGCGTCGGTCATTCTACTATTTATTCAGACGTCAGCAATTAGATATAGACTAGATATGCTCCAGACACGGAAGCTATTCTATTTTTTATTCAGATTTAACTATCCATTACATTTCCAAATGGCATCTATAAGCCCATTCCTGACAAGGTTCTGTCACATATTCAGATGGCATCTATAAGCCCATCCTCCTATCCACTACACTTCCAAATGGCATCTATAAGCCCATTCCCGACATCACATTGCTGATATTCTATTATGCGAGTGCAAATTTCTGGGCACTCTAGTGTTCAATCATCTTCCACCTTCGGATCATGAAAGGCACGCAAGCCAATCTACATCCTCAGGTCTAAGAAGATTGAACAGGGGCAACTGTTGTACCCCAAAATTTGCCCTCCCATATTTCTCAAAACATTTCAAGAAAAATTCACAAGTCCAACCCGGCGCGTCATATTCAGGTGTTCTTTCACCAAGATATCTCTGATAACGTATTCTCAAATTCAGGTTCGGCTCAAGAGATAATTCTTTAAAGAAGGTATCTGAATGTGTGAGTTTTCTTGAAGAAATATGGTGAAAAAGTGTGCTGAAAGTGCAGTTTTTACACGCTAAAAAATTCATAACTTGAAGATCGTGACTCGTTTTGAACCCGTTCTGGTGGCCAAATTTCCGTCTTGACATTATATGCGTTTTCATATCTCACGGCTGGAAGCCAATTTCGATCAGAAGGTCTTCAAAAATGTGGATTTATCAAGTATTTTCGTACAGAAAATTTGTGACCGAAGTTTATTTGTGTCATGTTCAGAAAATCATAGCTTGGTTGATTTTCATCGTATCGAGCTGGTTCCGGTGCCAAAATTTCACAAATTGGGTTGGCTACATTTTCACAGAAGGTATTGAGTTCAAACGGTATTCAAAAGGCCTTCGTTTTTTGCTCAGAATGCGTGACACGCTGAAAATCCTGAATGCTGAATATTATTTCATCTGGGCCGAAACTTCGAAAATTCATAACTCGGTCAATTTTTATCGGATTGGGCTCATATTTTTACACAAGGTCACTGACTCATAGATCTACAACTTTGCTTCAAAAGTCGAGACCGGATTATGCTCCGATCAATACCAGTTTTTTATTGAAGAACGTGTCAGAATCGACACTGGAGCCCAAAATAAGTTTGTCTGAGCTGAAACTTCAAAAATTCATAACTAATTCACCGTTTATCCGATTGAGCCGATTTTCGGACAGGAGTTAGTTCTCGATGTCGGATACATTTTGTTTTCACATTTCAACTTCAAAAATTGCACTTAAGTCCCTGCGATTTAGCCTGGAAAGTGACGAACTCAAGTGAACATTGGAGGCCCAATTGCACATTCAAAGCCCATTTTCTTTACCCTAATTTCCATTATATAATCACATTCTTTTCACACAAACAAGGGAGGAGAAAAAAGAGAAAAAAACTTTGCCACAACACTGTTACAATATCAAATTCTTTCAAGAACCCTAAAACCTTGAAATCCTTATTACAAATCCCTCTCTCACTACAAACAAGTCATCTCAGTTACAAACCAACATCTCACTACTTCTTCAGTAAGGGTAAGGTTGACTTGATCTCCATGATCAAAAGGACATAAAAGCATTCATGTCACTACTTTTCCAGTAAGGGTAAGATTGATTTGATCTCCATGATCAAAAGGGTATAATCATTCATACATGCCATATTGTGCCTAAACATTAAATTTCTTCATATATTGACTTTATTTGCATTTTATGATTTTATTTAATGTGTTCATGAGATTCAACACTGCAGATTTTAGATAGGATCCCATGCAGGTTCATTAAGGATAATCTAAATATCCGAATATAGAATATTCTAAAACTAAAAAAAGATAGAAATAAAATGAACGAATGACCTATTCGAAACTATATAAATAATCTTATATTGAATTCGAATTCTATTTTTTTATACAAATAGAATTCGAATTTTTATTTTGAATATATTGACTTGAATATAGAATATATATTTCATTCGTATTCTAATCTATTTCCTATTCATTCAAGTCATAAATAATATATCTATATCATGATCTCTTATTATAATACCTCATGTGCTAATGAAACTATTTTAGTGAAATTTAACTGTCTCAATTCTCGGGCTATTGCGGAAAAAATTCGAGTTCCTTTTGGATTTCCTTCTTTATCAATGAGAACCGCCGCATTATCATCATACTTTATTATTATACCATTACGACGTTTTAGTTCTTTACAAGTACGTACAATTATAGCTCTGATAACTTGAGATCTTTTTAAAGATGAATTTGGCACTGCTTTTTTGATTACAGCAACAACAATGTCACCAATATAAGCATACATTCGATTACTAGCTCCTATGATTCGAATACACATCAATTCGCGCGCTCCACTATTATCGGCTACATTTAAATAGGTTTGAGGTTGAATCATATCCTTTTTTCTTATCTTTCAGTTTCAGTCAAAAAGTTGAAGTAAAAAAAATATTTTGTGTTAAAAAAAAAAACGGAGAATTGCCTTTTTTCATACTAAAGATCTCTTTCGTTCTAATGATTATTCGGAAAGAATAAATTGAGTTCGTATAGGCATTTTGGATGCCACTACTGAAATCTCCTTTCTAGCGATATTTTCTGGAACACCTCCCATTTCATAAAGTATTTTGCCGGGTTTAACAACAGCTACCCAATATTCGGGCGATCCTTTTCCCGAACCCATACGCGTTTCGGTAGGTCTTACTGTAACAGGTTTGTCTGGAAATATGCGTACCCATATTTGTCCACCCCGGCGAACATTTCGTGACATTGCCCGTCGACCCGCTTCTAGTTGTCTAGATGTGATCCAAGCGGGCTCAAGTGCCTGAAGAGCATATTTTCCGAAGCAAATTTGACTACCACGAGAGGCTTTTCCTTTCATTCTTCCTCTATGATGTTTGCGGAATCTCGTTCTTTTTGGGTTATAGTTGATGGTTATTTCTCAATTCCATCTCTATTACAGAACCGTACATGAAATTTTCACCTCATACGGCTCCTTGCGAATAAATCGATTGAAAAATATTGAATCGAGAAAATAATAATAATTACTACAATAAGATACAACAGAATATAATCGCGGGATTTTTTTACATTTAATAGAATCTATTGATCTATTAGAAATTTTTTAATCTTGCTTTGATATATAACGAAATATGTATTCTTATAGACCATTTTTGCTATCCGTATCTAACTAGCTAATATTTTTGGATATAAGGTTCTAACGAATCAGTATTTTTCTTTTTTTATTATTATCATATTGGATTGGCAAAAATTTATCAATTCCAAAAAAATTCACATTTTCGCGGGCGAATATTTACTCTCTCATTATAAATTGATTAAATTTAAGATGTAATGTAGGGTTAGTCCACAACTCCTCAAAAAAGAATGAATTCTTAGTTCCTTCCGCCATCCCATCTAATGAATCAGTAAGATTTCAAATTTTAATATAATCTTTTGTATTCACAGGTTCCGTCGTTCCCATCGCTTTTCAATTTATGGTTAGGTCTAAATTCTACAATGGAGCCTCTTTAATTAAGAAGATTCCATTTTTTTTATTTTCTTATTTTCTTCTTTTTTGTTGAATCAACCTTCTCAGTTTTCTTGATTCGTGGCTCTTGATTCGTTTATTCTAGGAATATATTCATCCATATATGGATGAATTTTGAAGATTGATGCTTTATTACACTACTTTTTATGAGATGACCCATAGACCTTTACATAGGAGAATTCTATATCATTGATATCCTTTTTCTATCTTTCTTTCACCCCTTCATTTATCTGTATATTCTTATTGCTTTACAACTAATAATCTTTTTTTTTTATTTCAGTTGCTATAATTATATCATCACATAGATCCTTATTTTGATTTTAGATTTTCGGCGGTTCTTTATATCCAGATAATGGGAAGCGATGAGTAGGTTATTTATTCTTTAGTAATTAATTCGACGAATTTTTGTAGAAAATTAACCACTCTAAAAAAAAAACCAACGAGTCACACACTAAGCATAGCAACTCCTTCATTATAAAATGATTAATTAATTTTTTTTATTCAATCTTTTAAAAATTTTCATTTCTTCTTTGAGAATAAGAACGTAGTAAGAATTCGTCATTTTTTTGTTTTCTCAAAAGATGGAACGTTATAAGGAAAAGGTTATTAGTCGTTGTTTATAAATATC